>OY728166.1:246057054-246699554 GCA_963277665.1 Viscum album
TAATTTAGATTACATTTTTTCCATGGTCTAAGATCTTAACTGGATTCTCCTCAAAAGAGGGGCCACTAAATAGATCTACCGCCTCTAAATTCAGTACATGCCAGGGGTTGGGTATATACTTTCTTCCAATGAGATATTTAGAACAAATCATGAACATGATCCATATTTAGTGGAAGTGAAATTTGATAGGCCACTTCTCGTGAAGAATCAAGGATATCAAAAGGATAAACGTACCTAGGGATACGGTTCCCTTTATTTCCAAAACTGCATGACTCTCTTCCAAAGTGATATTCAACAGAAAACTTTGTCTCGAACTTCAAACTCCAATTCTATTAGATTATTATAATCATAGTTATTTTTCTCACTCTTATGAGATTTTATGTGTTTTTGGTTTCCATGAACCTTCCCTATAATCTCTTATAAAAGTTAAAGTCCAACTATTTATCATTTTTCATCTTCGTCACAAAAATTTGGAGTTCAACATCCCATATAGATCTTCATATGGATACATTTGAAAAATTAATTGGAAGCTATTGTTGAATGAGAACTAAAGTAATGAGAGATGTTGATCCCATCCAGCTTTTAATTCCCTTTGAGTTGGGTATAACCATTTCCTTGAGTGTGTGAATAGTCCTTGAAAATTTTCCATCGTTTTGGTTAGTGAAAGTCATACTGACATTAAATTCCATATTAAAATCATCTTGAAGACTTATCCAAAGTTTAGAGTTGATCCTTAGATCGCGATCATATGTGATTGAATGTGGAAACCCATGTATCTCCACCACTCCCTTGAAGTATATATTGGAATGTTTTTATAGAGAGAAGTATTTATGATTGGTGATTAATTAGGTAGTCATGGTGACTTAATCCATAGTAACTCATATCCCATTTTTTCCTTTGGATGTATTTGGGAGACCAGTGAAAAAATCCGTTGTGATTTTCTCCCATTTCCACATGGGTATATGAAATAGTTGCATTATCCCCTTAGAATTATGTGTCTCCACTTTAAATTTTTACAAACAAAGCACCATGAGATATAATCTGCAATATCCTACTTGATGTTGTTCCTCAAAAGGTTCTCCCAAAGATCATAGTACATTTTGGTGCCTTCAAAATGGATTAAGAAAGTCAAACAATATTCATTCTCTAATACACCCTTTTTTGCCTCAGGTGATGAAGACAACTAAAGGATATTTTCAAACCAAATGACACCATAATATATTGATGTGGAGCTCATGTAACTTCCATTCCTTTACTAATTCACCTTCTTAATAGATCTACACCATTCATTTTTTCCACATTGATCTTCTCTTTGATAAATTGCTTCCAAATTATTCAACAATGTCATATCTATTTCCTAGTGTTATGATTTTGAAATGCTTTCTTTGCATATCTATGAATATCAGGTCTTTCTCAATTAGCATTAGGGATAAAGTAGTAGGTTCTTTTCTATTAAGATACTCAATTTTCTTGATCTCCCATCCCTGATGGTAGTGACTTGGGTAATTTTATTCCTTGATACACTTTAACTGTCTTCTTCAGTTCATATTGAGATCATTATTTTTGGGTATATACTTTAAATTATTATGATCAGTATGTATGTCACAATTCTCAACATAGAGGTAGATGCACCAGATTTTCAGTGAAAATATCATAACATAAAACTCTTGATCATGTGTCAGGTTTTTTTTCTTATCTATCTTAAATAATCTTGTGTAATACACTATCACATTGAAATTCTACATTATTACACAATCAAATCCTTTATTTTATATAACAATGTATATCATAAGACCATATACATTTGTGGTAATGGGATTATTAGTACTGTGATAATATTCTTCTTGATCTCCTTAATGATTTCCACATATTCTTCTTTCCATACATACTTTACTTTTTTCATGTTAACATAGTTATAAAACTAGACAATTGTGTGGAATTTCTCAAAAAAAAATCAGCAGTACCCTACAAATATTTGAAAACTTAAATATCCATGACAATAGTGGGTCTTAGTCATTTCATAATTGATTCTTTCATTGAAATCCCCCGTAAATTCACTCAAATTTGATCATGTGCTCCAAGAATGTGACTTTTTAGATTAAAAACCCACACTTAATGAACATAGCATACATTACATTCTTTCTTAATGTCATTATCACAATCCATAGATGTACTTATTGTTCCTCCTTCCCCTTTTAATAAATGATAATATCATAAATAAAAATGAAAAAAATCAAATTATTCTCTAAATACTCTATTCATATAATAATTGAAGATTACAGGGGAATTAATATGAATGAAAGGCATCATTATGAACTCATATTGTCCATACCTTGTCTAAAAACAGTATTTTAAATATCTTCCTTATTCACCTTTAGTATATGATATCAATAATTAAGATCCACCTTTGAGAAGTAATGAGATCCTCATAGTTGATTGAACAAGCCATAATTCTTTCGAAGGATATACTTTTTATTTATAGTGATCTTGTTAAGATCTCAGTAATCCATACACAACTACATTGATCCATCCTTATTCATGGAAGAGAACACCGGTGCACCCCAAAGGAATGAAATAGGTCTTATAACCCCTTTTCCTGAATAAACATTAAGCTTCTTATTCAACTCCTCCATTTTAATCAGCACCATCTAGTAGGGGAATTTGAAGATAAGAATACCTCCAGGTATGAGCTCTATCGATAAATATACCTCAAAATTAAGGGTAATTATGATTATCTCTTCAAGAAATAGAATATCACACAATGAGTATTTTCTCCAGTTTGACACCTTCCTTTGACTCGACCATTTGGGAAAGGTATGATTCTTCACAAGGTATCATTATTGACAATATCATAGAATTTTCCAAAGTAGATTCATGATCTACCTTACATTTGAATAGGATTATGGGATGGTTTGGAATATGAGAAGTTATTTATTATCCCCAACATTAAATGTTTTCTATATATAAGAAGAGAAAATATTTTCCAATTACAGTGTTTAATTACACTAGGTGGAGGATTATGATATTTTCTAGAATAATATCCCCATGTACGCTAATAGGAGAAGAGTCCAACACTTGGGTTATAATGATCATACCAGTCTGAATTTTTATAGACATATCAACTTCAATGTATTATTGATTTGATTCAATACATAAAGAAAACGTGTATGATATAAAGGAATTTTTAGAAACAAAGTCACATAAAAAAAATTCCACACTTTATTGAATATGAAGTGTAACTCTTAGACTTCATTTTCATGCTCCACTTTTTTAGTAGTGATGGAATATGTTTTTCCTTGATCCTCTGGATTTTTTGGCTATGGAATTTTACTACCCTCACTGACCTATGGTTTATTTCACTATCTGGCATAGTTCTCTTTCTCTGCGTTGTTTAAGAATTGAACCATGGGTGGTGCATTATGAGGTTTCTTCCTTTATTCTGTAATTTTTTCTATCTTATTCATGTATCTTCGACATTCATGGGCTTGGTGGCCTTCTCTCCCACACATAAAGAATTTTCTTGTCCCTTTTAGAAAATTCCCATGATTATTCTTCACACATTTTTAACACATGGGTGGTTGTATCCTCTTTCCTCCTTTTTCATTTGATCCACTAGTTTGAAACGTTATTATTCTCTTATAATATCCATTACCATGAAACCACTCTCCAAAATCCATCTCCAATTTGATATCACATTAAACCACTTCTTTTTAAATCACAAATTCATTGATATATGTAGCCTTTAAAACATATTTTTTTAAACCACTAATGAATCTATTTATTTTTGTATCATTGTTCATTACAAATATTGAGGCATATATTGAAACCCATGACAGTTTCTCCTTGTAATACAGGAAAAATTCACCATCATTTTTATTCAAAACTTTGAATTCTCTATCCATATTTGTTTAAATAGCACCAGGGAAATACTTGTAAAATTTTTTTCCGTAAAGTCATCTAACTCCATATCTTCAATTTAATCCTTATTCTTTGTGTTCTTTATCAAATACATCCATCGATCAGCTTCTATATCTAAAACATTGATATATTATGACAACCCTACTTTTTATTACAACTTAAACATGCTTTATTACATAAAACATCACTTGATCCAACAAAGAAGATCGAGAGGTTTAGTGTCTTTGGGGCTTAGGATCATTACATAAAAACTTTAAACTTGAAATACAACATCTTTATTGAAAACTTCCATTAAATGACCACTACATTCCTTCGTACTTAGCATTGCATGGGATAACCTGAGGACATGCATAACAAAAGGTTGAGCTATAAAGCCCAGTAAGGGAGTAAACAATGAATAACATGAGGAGTGAAATACATGTTAGGAAATAGGCATATCAATAGAGCATAATATAAACATGAACATAAAGGCATGATAAAGCATGATAATCATAACATGGAAATGTGGCAACAACACTTAACATTGAATTAGCATGAGCTAAGGCTCATTGCACATGGAGCATGAGTAAACCCTCATTGCACTTGAAGCACGAGTAAACCCTCGTTGCACTTGAATTAGCATGAGTAAACACTCATTGCACATGAAGTATCATGATACTATATTTTACCCAATGCATTGGAGCGCTATAATGGGCGCACCCTTCTTAAACATTTCATTTCATGCATAAGTGTGCCACATGGATCATAAAACATGGATTCATAAAACATAATCATTTCTTCTACGATAAAGGAATGTGGAATTCATACATGAAACTTTACAATAAATATGTAAATGTGTATAAAGTTTAATACCCTTGATGGAGAAATGGGCATGGTATTCACTACACAAAGACATTGGCTTAGAAAATCGGTGCGATTTCGGTAGCATAACGGCATGACATAAGAATTCATAAAAAAAGGTTGATGAGAGAGAAAGGGGTTCCTCATCATATTTACATGTAATGGAAAGTAATGAGGTCATATATATACATGTCCCAACAATCGAAATGGAATTTAGATTCATGATACAAAAGTATTGCTTGAATGTAAAAGAAGAGAGAGAAGTTCCTTTCAGAATTTCGGCATAGTAACGGGTGTACATGGGAGGAATTTAATGAGATAGAAAGGGTTCTCCCATCATTCAAACAATAAGAGGTCAGTATGGGGGAGGTGCGAAACCATACCCCAACATTCATAATTGAAATAAAAAAAAGGCAATACAACTTAAAGAAAATTGGAAAAAATTAGAAAGGAAGAAAACCCCTTACTTGGAAGTGTGCTTCCAAAGGCTAGAGAGAGGCTTGTGAGAGGCTTCTTGGGAGCTTGGGGCACCTTGAGAGGATTCTAGAGAGAGTAGGGCAGAAGTTGGACGAACATAAAGGGCTTTGAGTGAGGAGGAAGTGGGATCTTGGGTGGGTTTATATAGGAAAGGTGAGAGAATTCTTTATTATTTAGGTTTGGGACCCCTTATATTAAAATAATCCAAACCACAAACCATCCCATGGTATTTGCCCATGGTTTCTGGAAAAGGAAAGAGGAAAACAATATTTTACAAGTCCAAGGTCCGAACTTATTAAAAAATTAGGGTTGCTTATGTGGAGGTGAGTCACCCTCCCATGGAAATTAATTTAAAAAGGCAAAGTGTTGAATAAGTCTTGAGGGCTCCATTAATGCTTTGAAAAGTAAGTCAAACAAACCCAAAACCTCATTATTTTAATTATAAAACACATATTGGCCGAACATAAGGATTATGGTATTTTATTACATCACCATTGGGTCATTATGATGTCATAAAACACATTATATATTTAAATGGTATTTAATTTTTACCCAAAAATTTGACTGTCTCAGAAAATTATGAAAAATTCACCGTTGGATAATTTCGACGTCCTGATTCCAAAAATAATATTTATTTTATATAAATAATTTTCTAAATATGTGAATTTTCACTTTTAAAATAAAAACCGACATTTATAAAAAATTCACGGGTTTTGACAGAAATGGCTTTCAAACCTTAATAAAAATTTTAATTGCATTCATAAAATTATAAGATCATTTATATTTAATAAAAATTAATTTAATATTAATAATAATATTTTATTAAAATATTATTTAATTCAAAAATCCTTTAATTTAATAAAATATAATTCTTAATTAAATAATAACTAAAAACACCATTTGTACTTTAAAAACTAATTACAATGTATCAAAAAAATTATATTCATTATTATATACAAAAAATAATGTACATGAACATGGTGCTACTTATTTGTTACATAACCCCTTAAAATAGCTGCATAAGACCTAAGGGTAAGGTGTGTGATGGTGACAGACTCTTGGGGTTGCTCGGATAACATCGCTCGAGTGGTAATCTCTATCAACTTCCATTTTTCCCGTAGACGATCACGTTTGAGCTTGACTTGATGAAGCTCAGCTTGGGCTTGGTCAAGGGCAAAGCCCAAAGACGCCACCTCTTTTCCGAGCTCCGACAAATGGGCTTCGTAAGGGGAAATTCTACTGGATGAGGCCATCGCTTCCTTTTTCTGAGTAGAAATGGGTACGTTAAAGCCTTATATTTATACTACTCAGATGATCACTGTTCAACGGCTATAAAAGTAACGGTCACAAATCTTAACGTAAAACTAAAAAAGTTGACATCTTATAAAAAAACATTTTTCATAAAAAAACATTTAACTGGATCAAGAGGGATTTTCTATTAATGAAACTTTGGGTCGTTACAACATTCCCCCCTTAAGAAATTTCGCCCTCGAAATTTTCCTTTTCCCACACTAAAACAAATGTGGGTAACTTAGCTTCATCATATCCTCCGACTCCCAAGTTGCTTCTTCAAACTTGTGGTTTCTCCACAACACCTTGACGAGGGGCATGGCTTTATTTCATAGAACTTTTTCTCTACGATCTAATATCTTCACTGGTTTCTCCTCATAAGAAAGATCGTCTTCTAATTGTACCACCTCGGAAGAGAGTACATGCGAAGGGTCTGGTATGTACTTCCTTAAGAGAGATACATGGAAGACATCATGCACCTTGGCCATAGTAGGTGGAAGTGCTAGTCGATAGGCCACAGCCCCAACACGATCAAGAATCTCGAAGGCGCCGATGTACCTTGGACTTAACTTCCCTTTCTTTCTAAACCTCATGACCTTCTTCCACGGAGATATGCGTAAAAACACCATGTCTCCGACTTTAAACTCAAGGTCTCGTCGACGATTATCTGCATAACTCTTCTGTCGACTCTGGGCTGCCTTGATATGCTGCTGAATGGTTTTCACCTTCTCCACCATTTCTTCGACCATTTCTGGTCCAAGCAGCTTACGTTCACTGACCTCATCCCAACATGTCGGTGTTCTACACCTTTTCCCATACAGGGCTTCATATGGTGCCATTTGGATGCTCGAGTGGAAACTATTATTATAAGAGAACTCAACTAGAGGAAGATGTTGATCCCATCCTCCTTTAAAGTACATTGAGCACGCTCTCAACATATCCTCAAGTGTTTGGATAGTCCGCTCGGATTGGCCATCAGTTTGAGGATGATAGGCCGTACTGAAGTTTAGTTCAGTATTCAGAGCATGTTGAAGACTCTTCCAAAACATAGAGGTAAATCTTGGATCTCGGTCAGACACAATAGATAGTGGTACTCCATGCAACCGTACCACTTCCCTGATATATATCTGTGCCAGTTGATCCAAAGATAAATCCTCTCGAATAGAAATGAAGTGTGTAGTCTTTGTAAGACGATCCACAACAACCCAGATTGCATTGTTGCCTTTGGATGTCCTTGGGAGTCCGGTGACAAAGTCCATGGTGATGTTCTCCCATTTCCATTTTGGTATGGGCAATGGTTGCATCATCCCCTTAGACTTCTGCCTCTCTGCCTTCACTTGCTGACACACCAGGCACTTTGATGTATATTTAGCGATCTCCTTATTCATATTATCCCACCAAAAGTTTTCTCGGAGATCTCGACACATCTTTGTGCTCCCTAGGTGAATAGAGAAATTTGAACTATGTGCATCATCCAAAAGTTCCTTCTTCAGCTCCGAACTTGATGGAACACATAGTCTTTTCCCAAACCGCACAATTCCTTCTTCATTAACATTAAACTCTGAGGATTTTCCCTTTTTGATAGCTTCCACTTTTTCTTGGATTCCCGCATCATCCTTTTGAGCATCCTTTAACCTTTCCAAAAGAGATGGTTGAGCAATCATTTGTGAAAGGATTGATGATGTTCCCTTCTTTAAGATTCCCACGTCCATCTTCATCAAGTCTAAGAAGATTGGATCCTTCTCAATTCTCATCATTGATAGAATTGCTGGATCCTTTCTACTTAGGGCATCCGCTACCTTGTTCGCCTTCCCAGGGTGGTAATGTATTGAACAGTCATAATCCTTGATGAGCTCTATCCATCTTCTCTGGTGCATATTAAGCTCTTTCTGTGTAAATATTTATTTAAGACTCTTGTGGTCAGTATATATCTCACATTTCTCTCCATAGAGATAATGCCGCCAGATTTTCAAGGCATAGATCACCGCCGCCAACTCCAGATCATGCGTTGGATAGTTTCGCTCATGGATTTTCAACTGCCTTGAGGCATAGGATATCACTTCATCATTCTGCATCAGCACACATCCTAAGCCCTTCTTCGAAGCGTCACTGAATACCACAAAAATCTCCCCACTTGTGGGTAAAGTGAGCACGGGTGCAGTGATAAGCCCCCTTTTCAACTCCTTGAAGCTTTCTTCGCATTCATCACTCCAAGTAAACTTTAATCCCTTTCGAGTTATCTTGGCAAGAGGGTTGGACAATCTTGAGAAGTTTCTCACAAATCGTCGATAATATCCAGCTAACCCCAAGAAGCTACGGATATCAGTTACCGATGTTGGCCTCGGTCATCCCTCAATTGCATCTGTTTTGGAGGGGTCCATAGATATCCCATTGCTTGTGATGATATGGCCCAAGAATGAGACTTCCTTCAACCAAAACTCACACTTGTTGTACTTTTCATAGAGCTTCTCCTTGCGCAAAGTCTCTAGTACAGTTTTTAAATGCTCCCCATGGTCCTCCTTGGTTTTGGAGTATATTAGAATATCATCTATAAAGACTACCACAAATTTCTCAAGGTAATATCTAAAGACTCTATTCATCAAGTCCATGAATATTGCTGGAGCATTGGTGAGTCCGAAAGGCATTACTATGAATTCATAGTTCCCGTACCTTGTACGAAAAGCAGTCTTGGGGATATCTTCCTTCTTCACCCTTACTTGATAATATCCCAACCGCAAGTCGACCTTGGAGAAGTATTGTGCTCCACGCAGCTGATCAAACAAGTCATCGATTCTTGGGAGAGGATACTTGTTCTTTATCGTGATTTTGTTAAGTTCACGATAATCGATGCAAAGCCGCATTGACCCATCCTTCTTCTTGACGAAGAGGACTGGTGCACCCCATGGTGATGCACTTGGGCGTATAAACCCTTTATCCAGATTCTCCTGTAGTTGTTTCTTCAGCTCTTCAAGCTCAACAACAGCCATTCTATATGGAGTCTTGGATATTGGTAGCGCCCCAGGTATAAGTTCAATTGAGAACTCAACATCTCTTCTTGGAGGAAGACCAGGAAGTTCCTCGGGAAATACTTCAGCGAATTCCCTCACAATAGGAATTTCTTCGAGGGTGGTTTCTTCCTTGGACTCAATCATCTGAGCCAGATATGCGTGCTCATAAGGCAGTAATATCCATACTTGAGATGATGGAGCTAAAGCATATTCATCTTCCTCCTGACACTTGTAATGAATCGGGGGCCGATTCTCCATATGGAGTGTGATTTCCCTCTCCCGACAATTTATGTTGGATCTATATAAGGAAATCCAATCCATGCCAAGAATTGCATCAAATTCCACCAAAGGGAGTATGACGAGGTTCGCTGGGAAATTCAATCCACATATTATAACAGGGGAGGACTTATACTCATGGGATGCAATGATTGCCCCATTTTCCGTACTCACCGACATCTTTACTTCCATGATTTGTGGTGGTGCAGGGATTGTTCTACTAAACTTTTGAGATATAAAAGAATGCATAGAACCTGAATCAAAAAGTACGTTCGCTATTCTTGAATGAATAACTAGCGTACCTGTCACCACTTTGTTGTCGGGGTTCACTTCGGCAGAAGTGATGGCAAAAGCTCTTCCTTGTTGTCTTGGAGGTTGTTGATTGCCTCCGATAACCCTTGGATTAGGGCACTGATTCGCAAAATGACCCGGTTCTTTCCATTTGAAGCATTGAACAACACGTTGAGGTTCGAATGGAGTGTTCCTCTCCTCTGTCGCAGCCGTGGGTCCTTCTTGCTGACAGTTAACAGCTAGGTGCCCTTCTCTTCCACACTTGAAGCATTTTCTTGTCCCCCTAAGGCAATTTCCAGGGTGCTTCTTTCCACACTTTTGGCAAGTGGGGTGCTGGAATTTCTTAGCGCTGTTGGATTTATCCATCGGACCACCAGCATTGAAGTCCACCTTACGCTTCTTGTCCTCATGATACCCATGTGATTCTTCGATCTCCATTTCAACCTTGAGGGCACATCGGACAATTTCCTCATAGCTGTCGAAGTCACGGATCGCTAATGCTTTCTACAAGCTAGGCTTCAGCCCACCAAAGAAGCGGTCAACCTTGCATTCGGGGTAACGACAAAGCCGAAAGCGTATCGTGCAAGCCTTGTGAAGTTTGCCTCGTACGCTCCCACAGATTCTTCATCTTTCTGTTTGAGGGAAAGGAAGTCCCTTTCCATCTTAAGACGGAGAGTGCGTGGAAAATATTTATCAAAAAACATCTTCCGGAATACCTTCCATTCCAAAGCCTCGATCTCCTCCTCAGGCTTCGTATTTTTGATCAATATCTACCATTGATCAGCTTCACCCTCCATACGATAAGCCACCTGGAGAACCTTCTCTTTTTCAGAGCATTGGAGGATGGAGAATATCTTTTCAATGGAGTTGATCCATTGTTCATCAATCGTGGGATCGGATTATCCACTAAAAGTAGGAGGCCTTTGTCTCATGAAGCTTTCAATAGCGACTTGT
This sequence comes from Viscum album, assembly GCA_963277665.1. Lineage (NCBI taxonomy): Eukaryota > Viridiplantae > Streptophyta > Magnoliopsida > Santalales > Viscaceae > Viscum > Viscum album. The sequence continues at coordinate 246,068,109 of OY728166.1, forward strand.
TCTTTCTTAGGGGGGGTTGAACGTTCCTCTTGACCAGTGCTTCTATTCAAAACTTGAGTTAGCTGAGAGAGAAGCGTGACAAAGTTCGCGATTCCCACTCCCATTGGATTGGGCATCTCCTAAGTACAATCATCACACTGATCTTCACAACGGTTGTTAGCCCGAGTTATCCTATTACCGGCCATTGGCTGGAATAAAAGGAAAGTTTGGGGTAACACATAAAGGGTAATCCAAAGACAAAAGTTGATGACTTATAAATAAACATTAATCTCTTTAACTCATGAGTCTATAGGATTTAATCCAGGCTTTTCATGATCTTCCTTCTAAAATATATTCATAGGGGCATTTTTCCCTTAATAAGGGTTCATACTAAGATTGTGAATTTATCAAAACATCTCCCCCGGGAGTGTCGTAACCAAGAGTGTAGCAAGTCCCATTGTCATGCACCAGTTCTCGTTCGAGTCTAGCTCAAAGCGGTGTTTTCGGGTTTTACCCCTAGGATACATCTGTTCCAGAGCCGCCTCTACCTGCTCGTATCCAGACAGGGATGTATTTGTTTGATAAACCACTTACATAGTATTTACCAAAACTTAGGGATGTTTTTATTATGCTTAGTCTTGTATCTAAGGCTTTACTAGGGTTTCCTAATCCCAAAAATAACTAAACCTATCCTCTGATACCTACTATGACAACCCTGCTTTTTATTACAACTTAAACATACTTTATTACATAAAACATCACTTGATCCAACAAAGAAGATCAAGAGTTTTAGTGTCTTTGGGGCTTAGGATCATTATATAAAAACTTTAAACTTGAAATACAACATCTTTATTGAAAACTTCCTTTACATGACCAATACATTCCTTCGTACTTAGCATTGCATGGGATAACCTGAGGACATGCATAAGAAAAGGGTCAGTTATAAAGCCCAGTAAGGGAGTAAACAATGGATAACATGAGGAGTGAAATACATGTTAGGAAATAGGCATATCAATAGAGCATAATATAAACCTGAACATAAAGGCATGATAAAGCATGATAATCATAACATTGAAATGTGGCAACAACACTTAACATTGAATTAGCATGAGCCAAGGCTCATTGCACATGGAGCATGAGTAAAACCTTATTGCACTTGAAGCACGAGTAAACCCTCGTTGCACTTGAATTATCATTAGTAAACACTCATTGCACATGACGTATCATGATACTATACTTTACCCAATGCATTGGAGTGCTATAATGGGCGCACCCTTCTTAAACATTTCATTTCATGCATAAGTGTGCCACATGGATCATAAAACATGGATTCATAAAACATAATCATTTCTTCCACGATAAAGGAATGTGGAATTCATACATGAAACTTTACAATCAATATGTAAATTTGTATAAAGTTGAATACCCTTGATGGAGAAATGGGCATGGTATTCACTACACAAAGACATTGGCTTAGAAAATCGGTGCGATTTCGGTAGCATAACGGCATGACATAAGAATTCATAAAAAAGGTTGATGAGAGAGAAAGGGGTTCCTCATCATATTTAAATGTAATGGAAATTAATGAGGTCATATATATACATGTCCCAACAATCGAAATGGAATTTAGATTCATGATACAAAAGTATTGATTGAATGTAAAAGAAGAGAGAGAAGTTCCTTTCAGAATTTCGGTATAGTAACGGGTGTACATGGGAGGCATTTAATGAGAGAGAAAGGGTTCTCCCATCATTCTAACAATAAGAGGGCAGTATGGGGGAGGTGCGAAACCATACCCCAACATTCATAATTGAAATAAAAAAAGGCAATACAACTTAAATAAAATTGACAAAAATGAGAAAGGAAGAAAACCCCTTACTTGGAAGTGTGCTTCCAAAGGCTAGAGAGAGGCTTGTGAGAGGCTTCTTGGGAGCTTGGGGCACCTTGAGAGGATTCTAGAGAGAGTAGGGCAGAGGTTGGACGAACTTCAAGGGCTTTGAGTGAGGAGGAAGTGGGAGCTTGGGTGGGTTTATATAGGAAAGGTGAGAGAATTCTTTATTATTTAGGTTTGGGACCCCTTATATTAAAATAATCCAAACCACAAACCATCCCATGGTATTTGCCCATGGTTTCTGGAAAAGGAAAGAGGAAAACAATATGTTACAATTCCAAGGTCCGAACTTATTAAAAAATTAAGGTTGCTTATGTGGAGGTGAGTCACACTCCCATGGAAATTAATTTAAAAAGGCAAAGTGTTGAATAAGTCTTGAGGGCTCCATTAATGATTTGAAAAGTAATTCAAACAAACCCAAAACCTCATTATTTTAATGATAAAACACATATTGGCCTAAAATAAGGATTATGGTATTTTATTACATCACCATTGGGTCATTATGATGTCATAAAACACATTATATATTTAAATGGTATTTAATTTTTACCCAAAAATTTGACTGTCTCAGAAAATTATGAAAAATTCACCGTTGGATAATTTCGACATCCTAATTCCAAAAATAATATTTATTTTATATAAATAATTTTCTAAATATGTGAATTTTCACTTTTAAAATAAAAACCGACATTTATAAAAAATTCACGGGTTTTGACAGAAATGGCTTTCAAACCTTAAAAAAAAATTTAATTGCATTCATAAAATTATAAGATCATTTATATTTAATAAAAATTAATTTAATATTTATAATAATATTTTATTAAAATATTATTTAATTCAAAAATCCTTTAATTTAATAAAATATAATTCTTAATTAAATAATAACTAAAAACACCATTTGTACTTTAAAAACTAATTACAATGTATCAAAAAAATTATATTCATTATTATATACAAAAAATAATGTACATGAACATGGTGCTACTTATTTGTTACATAACCACTTAAAATAGCCGCATAAGACCTAAGGGTAAGGTGTGCGATGGTGACAGACTCTTGGGGTTGCTCGGATAACATCGCTCGAGTGGTAATCTCTATCAACTTCCATTTTTCCCGTAGACGATCACGTTCGAGCTTGACTTGATGAAGCTCAGCTTGGGCTTGGTCAAGGGCAAAGCCTAAAGACGCCACCTCTTTTCCGAGCTCCGACAAATGGGCTTCGTAAGGGGCAATTCTACTGGATGAGGCCATCGCTTCCTTTGTCAGAGTAGAAATGGGTTCGTTAAAGCCTTATATTTATACTACTCAGATGATCACTGTTCAACGGCTATAAAAGTAACAGTCAAAAATCATAACGTAAAACTAAAAAAGTTGACATCTTATAAAAAAAACATTTTTCATAAAGAAACATTTAACTGGATCAAGAGGGATTTTCCATTAATGAAACTTTGGGTGGTTACATATATAGAGTCATCTTATCTTTTAAAATATAGTGGAGAATTGAAAATATCTTCTCCATTGAGTTAATACACCATTTTACGAAAAGTGAATCATAAAATCCACAAAATATTGGTGGTCATTACCACGTAAAGGACTCGATAATAGGCTATTTTATTGGAGAAGGGATAAATTACAACTTGGTTCACATTATTATTCATAGACTGATACTACTATGTAAACATCACTATGATGTATTGAACTCCACCTCCAATGAAATTGGGGATTTCATTCAAGAAATTAATTCATTTTCCCACATATGGGCAGATGGAATCGATTCTCTTTGTTCCCATTATTTCCTAAAATGAAAAAGGCTTGAACAAAAGGTAAGTAAACCAATAATTTATTTTTTTCTCAATTAATTATAAAATTATATCTTATTGTATCCCTTTGTTTATTCATTTTCTAAAATAGATATTCCTTGATGTTTAAACATACATAGACTTATACTTATGGTTTACACAAACGTTTTAAATTCTTAATTCCCAAATTTACTAAACCATACCTATAATACTTACTATAGTGTCCCTAATTTTTCATACATGATATTACATCATTTTAAGTATATTCAACATAATCTATATACATTCAAGGATAAAAAGGATTAGTATTTTTGAAAAACTAGTGTCATATATCACTTATAAATAATAAAACATAAAAATTATTAAAAAAAATCGTCCTAGTAAAAATAAATCTCTCACATTATCTTTAGTACACACAATAACCTAAGCATATTCATAAAAGATAGGGGTGAGATAATATCTCAATATGAGGATGAATAAGGGATATGAATCAATATAACATGGGTGAGTATTATCAAAATCAATTCATAAGAATAGGATCATCAAGAATATCATGAGGGAAACATTTGAAAATGTCAAGGAATATGAACGTGTATAAAAATAAAGTATCATGTCAAAGTGGTCAAATTCAATACATAGTTCAAAACAATTTACAGGCATGTTCATGAATAAAATAGGTGCATAAGCATAACATCATCATGGTAAAAAAATATGGTGTCATATTAACACAAAATAAACATTATATCATGAGATACAACACATTATCTAATGTATTGGAGTTCTATATAATTCTGGGCCCACCTATCACATTATAAAATTTATATAATAAGTCTTTCCATATAGAGTGTGTAACTATCATTGTCATTAAATAACCCACTGACTTTAATGGGGTCCATAATGATTTCAAACATCATTATTTAATGAATAAACTTTAGAATTAACAAATTATAGAGGTAAAACATTTTTGGCATTATCATCATCATTATTGAGTGAATAATAAATAACACATGAGGAGTAAACATGTATTATGGAAAGAAAGGTCTTTTGTAAAATCATTGTGATTGGCCTATAGATCTAGTTGAAAAATGTATATCCAAGAGAAGAAAATTGAAGAACAGTGAAATGATATTTATAGAAAATCAGAAGAATATCCATATAGAGAATGAAATTAATGTGGGGAAACCCAAGAAAATGAGTTGAGTTTGAGTATCCCCTTACCTTAAATCCCTTTTTATATATTTTTATTTCGATCTCATAAATAAAAACCTTATAATTATTAAAAAATAGTTATATAAGTAAATCATGTTCATTTTTTCAACTATTTATCAATTATAATTATTGTTTTATATTTCATAACACCCTTTATTAAAATTTATTTTTTTTATATCTTATTTTCATTATATTTTTCCATTTTGTTTCAATTTCTATAATTTTGTTCAGTGCATTATGAAATAGTAAAATTAATTCCATAAGATGATAATATATGTAATTATATGTTTCTGTATCATATATAATTCATAATATCAATCCATGAGTATGGTTATATATGTATACATGTCTTTTTCTAAGTAGGTGGTAAACAAACCGTTAACGGGAAATTGTCGAAAAAGTATGAAATAGATGTTTTAAATTTATATATATAATAAATATTATACTTACATTAGATTATCGTCATTAATATAATAGTAAATTACTACCTATTTCATCTAATAATTTTTTAAGGGTGGTGAAAAGATAATGAAGGAAAAAATTAGAAGAGTTAATCGAAACTTTATTAATCCTTGGTGTAGCTTCTATTGTATGACACCAAAACTCCTTTGATACATAGATTTGGATTGCTCCAAAACATCCCTAGGAATTATAAGTTAATTTAGAAGGGGTATTTGGGTATATATTTCATTTTTTTCATGTGATTTTGGATTCCTTTTTCAAGGTGAGTGTGAGGGGTAATTTATTCTTAAAGAGTGGGGTATTCTTAGAATAAAATAATAAATAAAATAACATATCAAATGAAAAACATGTAATAATAAATTTTTTACAATATAAATCATATATAAATATATTATTCTGGTTTTTAAGAACTTATACATGTTTTTAATTTGAAATCATTATTTTATTAAAAGGTACATTGGAAAAAACAAAATTTGATATTTTAAGTGATCACTATTGATTTTAGGTTTTGGAAATAAAATAATTTTCGGTTTAAAAATTAAGTTTATTTTATTTTAATGAATCATTTAGGAATATATATATATATATATATATTACAAAATTTATGTTCTTGAAATTATTATTCTATTGTTACATCAAAAATGATGTAATATAAGATACACTAGTTATGAGAAAAACATTATTTTTACTATACTCTTATGAGTTGAAGTATTTATTAAAATTACCAAAAAAATAATATTGATACAATTTTGCCAGGATTATTTTAAAAAAGTTACTAATTGTTTGAAAACAAATTTCTAACATATTAAATTTCATTTCTTAATATAAAATTTTTGATCTTTCTGAAATACATTAAAATTTAGTTTATAAAAATTGTGTTTATAATTTAATTGAGTTTTTTTAGTCATGATATTTTTTATGTAAATATTTTATTTATATTTACTTAAATTTATTAGTATAAATATTATTTATGTCACAAATTATCATTTTTATGTAAAATTACTATTCCTATTGTTTAGTTACTATTCCCATTGGATATATTACAAGTCTAAATGGTCAGGTTACTTTTCTAATGTTGACATTACAGTTCTAATAGTCACATTACCACATATATATAACATATCATTCATTCAATCAATAATAAACTCAATTAATATCAATGTCATATACTTCCATTTTCTATAGTATTGATTGGTTTTATACTATTTCGTTTTGTTTCTATAGTGTTTTTTGTGGGAGGTATTTTCCTATAATATTGGGGGGATCCATATTTCCCATTTTAGTTTTTCTATTTTCCATTTTTTCCTTTGTAGAAATTAATATTTTAATGGGGTTATTTATTTAATGATTTGAATTAATGAAATAATGCATTTCAGGTTTCTCTGTGTTTATCTTATGTATAATTTTGTATAATATAATATAAAACATATTCATGTAAAGAAACAAATATAATATATAAATAATCATTTATTACCAAAATGGTGTGAAACACTTATTTCCTTGTTTTTGAACATTTATAATTTCTCTATGGAAAAAACGGAGTGTATAAAATAGTGAGTAGGTGCCCATGGTGGTGATGTGCATAGTATCGGCCCCATTACTTATGTTATTTAAAAACAAAAAGATAATATTCACCATGTTTTTTAGGTCATAGTGGCCTAGAAATAGTCGGGTTAAATCCAATAAACTATAGTGGGATTCTGGTGTCATCCATGGGAATGGGAACCATGGCTATGTTGCATTCTAACAAACCTTGGGGGAAGTTTGACTTAATATTATTCTGTGGATTTTGGTTCAGTAATTTTATTCCTTCACCCATAATGATAGGTTCAATACCAACCAAGGATTGAATGTTTTTATCTGGATCATTGAAATATTTCTTGGCCCCTATTTTTTTAAAATATTTTTGGTTTGATGGGTTTTCCAAGTTATATTTTTTATTCCTAGGGTTCCTATTCTATTTTCATATTTCATTTCATACATAAAGAAGTAATTTTCCCCTCATTCACTGTGGATTATATTAGTCCATATAATTTACTGATTTTTCTTATGAATGTATCTTATCTATTGAGAATTTGAGTTCATTTAGGGAATTTCTTATCTCTCTCTAATCATGAAAATATTTATATGATTTATTTGTTTTGAAAATTTTTAAGCCCATTTTGAGCCTTAATCCTTGATTTGTGAGATCCTTTGAAACTGATTACTAGATTTACCATCATAATTCTTTTCAATTGATATCCCTTGAAAATTAAGAATTGGAATAATCGTCATTTATCTTAGATTAAATCATCCCATTAACATCAACTAGATATATTTTTCTTAAAACACTTTATCATTTTATATTCTAATTTTTTGAGTAATTACTTTAAAATTAGTAAGTTTATACTCTCTATCATTTGACTTGGTATATATGATATCTCTTTAGGGATGGGATGTAATTAACTTATTCATTAATTAATCATACACTTCTATTAATCCTGGTATTTTTCTAGGGGAGGGGTTATTATCATGTATTTCATCTTATATTAAATTTATGTATTTCTAAATTTATATTTCCTTGGTTGTTGTGATATTTTTAAACATTCCTTATTTAAAAAATTATAAATGTGTTATAATATTGTTATGAGATTGTTATGATTATGATGTATTTTATTTATTTATAAAATGTTATTCACATTCGATTCACATTGACTATGTAGAAGCATTTTGGAGGTGGAATTAAAATTGGAATATAGAATAATAAAGAAGGATATGAAATGATGAATAATCCCAATTATGTCCTTTAATATATTCCTATTTATAAATTATGTAATGAATTTATATTTTTTAAAAAAAAGGTTGAAATTATTTGATATTTTGTTCATGTTCTCTTACAAATTATTGATAAATATATGTGGAAATTTTACATCTATGTAGTGAATATCAATTTTTTCATTAAATTAAAAAACATTGATAAATTAATTAATCATATTATAAGGAAAAATATTAGGAAGGATGTGATAAAATAATATTTGTAAATTTAAAGAGCGAGAAATGTAATAAATACATTTCGAATGGGAATTATATAATAATTTTAAATACCGTTGTAATGAGTAATAATATAAAGGTATTCTTGAGTAATATTGTGAATATAAAAAGGTTTTATAATATATAATTTCTTTTATTAACAAGTTGTAATGTCCACTTTAGTCATATGTTATTACGTATTAATAAGTATTTTTAGGTTATTTATAATCTACTATTTATAATATAGGGTAACGTTTAAATTATTATTATCTAAATGTTAGTGTTTATTTTATAAGGAAGATAACCAAGTATTTTTGTATGTAACACTCAAGATAATACAACTATATTCTGGGTATTTATTTTTTGATGCTATGATGCTATTATAAATTATTTAGTTTTGATTAGGTGAGATTCAGTGAGTGGTTGTAATATTTAATTGAGTCCCGTAATTTTAGCTTAATTGAATTGGTAGTTAAGTTTAGAGGGTTATTTAAACAATAAATGATAAATAAATATTAGTATGACCCTTTTAGAATACTTAAAAGATATGTCTAGCATGAAATTTATTTTTATGGATTGTTAATTTATATCTATTGCATTGTTATTTCTTTTTATTCTTTGCAATGGTGTTATATTTTCTTTTGTTATTTGTATTAGTTGTTTAAATATTTTCTCATATGACTCATCGTTTATCCACTTTATTTTTTGAGTTGGTTTGTTATTATACCTATGTGGTCTATAATAGCTTAAAGAATGAAACTTACACATATTACTCAGCTATGATGACTTAAGAATTACTTCAAGTGGGATTGGCAAAACAATGGGAGATTTCTATGATTATGATATTATGTTAGGATGATAGGAATAATTTGAGTGTTTAGATTTCATATTTTTTAATAGTTATGATTATGTTTCTGGTGATGTGGTTCTATTTTCAATGATTTCATAGTGTAAATCATAATATGAGATATGGTTTTTAGAAATATGTTGTTATAATTAGGGGATGATTTTTTATTTTTATATCTCTACAAGGATCTGAATTTACATTTCTACATTGATTGTATTAGGACTATAAATGAGACATAATTATGCATACTTCATCATACCAATATATGTTAGCCTAAATAAAAACATTAATAACAATCACAATTTTATGTTTTGACTAAAATGAAACAAATGAAAAAGATACATGTACCCATCATAAATATTTATTCCTCAAAATCAAAGCATTTCCTGCTAAAATAGGCACACATTTCTATAATGATCCTTGAATAGGATCACTGGGGGACACTCTACGAAGATCTATATATATATATATGAAATTAAGGTTTTGAGATTTTCCATTCTATATGTTAGTAAGATTAATAGCTTGAATCTTCCCCTAGGAATTGTTTAATGAATGTCTCTTCTATTTGAGTGTTGAATCCCACTATTTATTATCACTTTGAATTTTCATGGGGGTTCGAGTATGATTACATTGGATTTATTTTGATTCTAATGGATTATAATTGTTTTAGAGGTATCAAATGTAAGTTACTTTTATTTCTAGAACACTTCCTGGCTGTTCTTCAGGATTTCTAGTTTCCGAGGGGATTTATGGTGCTGTTCCAGTGGACTAGTGTTGATTTCTAGAACCTCCGGTTGAAATAACATGTGATATAGGTCAGGGTGTATATCATTATAGATTTTTGGGTGTTGGATATAGATATTATATTTCCTCAGATAACTTGTATGATATCATCAGCCACATGATGATCACCTCAATAGAGAGAAACCCTTTTTTCTTGGGCATAGTGCAGAAAAAATTTCCCTTTGGGAAATAGGGATAGGATAAAATGATGAGTAGATTGTATTTTTGATGTTGTATACAGGAGAGTTATTATTTGATAGGTGAGTTAGAAATAGTGAGTGAGGATTCCCCTTGTTGTTTTTTGATCTATTGTTGTGTTGTGATGGTGGGGGAAAATCCCCCACACTCTGGTGCGATTCCCAGGCCAGATGCACTTGAGAGAACAATGATGGTCATAAAATCCAACAATTTGTGGTTTATAGTTGACTTAGTTTTATTTTTAGGTTTATTTTAAAAAAAATCATATAGACATGCTGGTAATTTTTATACCTATTGATCATTGTATTTTATGATGTAGATCATTCGAACATCCCAACTTCCCCCTTGCTTGTGTATAATTATATAAGAATTTATGATATTTATAATAGATTTTATAATTAGTGTAACACTACACATTTAATATATAATTTTGAAACATATGGAAGTACAGATCCCAATAAATGAGGGTGGGAGGTCCATGATAACCACATCAACACTTTCACGTTGGATCACCTAATCCTGATTGAAACTGTAAACTCATTTTGGGGATATATATCCCTTCTCTTATCTTCTAGTACATTATTTTATTGATATTTGTGAAATACACTAAGAACATATTATGAAATAATCCGGTTGGATCTATATTGATGGAAATAATCACTAGAAGGGTAGTTAAAAATCATTTTAAAAATAGAAATAAAAATTTAGAGTTTATGAAAATATGATCTCTAGTGAGTTTAATCTTCTTAATATGAAGTGAAACAGAAATGAAAATAAAATATTACCAAGATTTATAGTTGTTCGGATAAAAAATATCATAGTACACTATTAAACTCTAACAACTCATTGATAATATTTGTACCCACTAAGAACCACAATTTTAAAGGAATGAGAACCTTGTTACAGACACTATTTTTTTAACACACTGGAGGCAAAACCTACAATTTTTATAGGAGACTATATCATAGTTTGTGACCTAAATTTTTATTGAGACTCAAAAATCAGAATTACTTTTGGGGGTGTAATTACTCAATATTGAAAGTCTTGATTTTGATTGGTAAAATCAAAAAAAATGACTCGATGGAATACAGGAAAAGGAATAAAGATTACATGATGAAAAAAATACGGATAAATTATAAGCTAATTAGAAATATTTAAGAAGATGATACCCTATGTTATTTTATCACTTGAATTTAAAAAATTTATAAGTTTAAGATCATATATGATTATAGCTAGACTATAGAAGTCATAGTGGTTTCTTGAACAAATGAGAGGATCATGAATTATATTTATTTTAAATCATAAAAACATCTATCGAAATTCCAGCACTGGAATTGTTTTTATTCCTTAAAAATGTCTCTTATAACATTAAGAAAAATATCTTCAAAGAGAATTTACATTTCCAATAATAGCATGACATTTATTTTATTATAAAAATAAAATAATGTAATTGTTATCTACGTTTGTAAAATTCATACTGGATAACACAGAACAATTACTTTTATTTATTTCTTCATGATATATTAGAATAAAACATTCAATATGATATGTACAACAAATTTATATTATTCATACTTATAAAAAAATTAATATTAAAATGGATAATCTTTTATTTTATTAAGATAATAAAACTATTATAAAATAGAGCGTCTTAAATAGTACTATATCTTGTAAATGTGTACATAAAAATGATTGAAATAATTTTTTACACAAATTACTATTATATTTCAAAAAATATAATAAAAAATTAAACCAAAATTCATTTTTACAACAATAATTAAAATGAAATAAATAATATTAATTTTTGAAATAATATTTTTAAATAATAGTGGAAGAAAACATTGGTGGTATATTGATGTACCATTTGTGTAAATCTAGAGTTTCATTGTGATCTACTATTAGTGTCCAAAGTTGGATTGATCTAGAATTTATATTGATTAGCCATTCCACCATGATCTACTATTTGTTTCCAATGGTGGATTGATAAACCATTGGTACCAAAAATGATTTTCCACTAAAAAACACACTCCTATTAAAATAGGGAACCAACTCATAAAAATAAGGATATCATACTATAATAAAGGAGAAAGGAATAGCTCTTGTTGATCTTGAAGAATTTTTTTCCAAGCCTCTATTGAATAGGTGAAGAATGAACTTCTAGTAAACAAATATCCTGTATGGAGATCTACCGATAAAACATGAATGATATCCACCAATGATTGTGATCTTCCAATAGATGTCCAATGGTAGATTAATCTACCATTGATGTAAAAATAAGAATTGATCTATCAGTGGAGTAAAACTACCGATGAATGGAAATTCTCACAACTAACATTCAAGAAGATGCTACACTGAATAACTATTTTAATGAGATAGTGATAACATGATCAACCATAGGGGTCCAATGTCAAATTGATCTACTATTGATAACAAATTATAGATAGATCTACTAGTGTATAATGTGATCTACAGGTTATCCAATATGTACAGCTGAGTCAAGGAGCCATTGTACCATAACGATGAAGGAGTAGCGTGATTAAATAATAGCTTACCGAGTCATTGAAGAGGATGAGAAGAAACCATTGGAGTGATCTACCGGTTGAAGTTGATCTACAGGAGTTGAAGGATCTACCGTTGGAAAAATGGTAGATGTTGTTTATGTAGTTCTTTCCAATATTATATGTGTATAAGGAGTATTGAGAAAAAAATTGATATACTAGAGAGAACTAGTGGAAATACTAGATTTAACATCGAAGTAATGACATCGGTTTTTTCTAAATAGATGCCAATTATATGTGGGGGAATTTTTTTGCAGTGATTTTTAATAAAACTGATGACAAAAAAAATTTTAATAGTGGTTTTTGACGTCGGTTTTCAGTATAACCGACACCAAAAACCTTAAAAAAATCTATATGGCATTGGTTTTTCAAAAAACAGAGCCGAAAATAATTTTAAAAAACATTTTGGCATTTATTTTTAAAAAATTTGATGCCATTAATCCAAAACATGGGATCTTTCGGCATTAGTTTTTTTAAAAATCGATGCCATATATTAAAAAACATATTTGCGGCATCGTTTTTTGTAAAAAAGATGCCGAAAACATGTTTTGAACTCTTCGAAATCTGTTTTTATAAAAACTGATGCCGAAAGTATTTTAAAATTATTCTGGATCGGGAAACCCTCGTGTTTTTTTGATCTTCGAATGCAGTTTGATTTTAGTTTTTTGTTCATCTTTATTTATCTTTTTTAAAATCATTTTTTGTATTGATCTTGCAGTGTATAACCTTCCAAAGAATTTTATGGAGGAAATTTCATATTTGGATCTATTTTCTTATTTAACTGTGAATTTTGTATGCTTTTTTAAATTGTAAAGATAAATTAGTTATCATTTATTATGTTTCTTATTTTCTTTAATTATTAGTTTATAGTTTATTATAAATATTTTGAACATGGTTAATATTATCACAAAAAAGTGATCAATCCATATAAATTTACTTTATTTTTTTAATTTAGTTTAGTCTAATATTGTTCAATTTCATTAAAATCTGGTTGACTATATTTAGTTCAAGTTAGTTTGATTTGGTTCAGTTAAATACAATTCATATCATGTAAAATCAAAAGCATGGAATTTTTATTTTTATGAAATATTTCATGTGTATAAATGAAAATCATATTTTTTTCATTGTACTACCTTCATGCTAATATATCACAAACCATATCCTCACTATGCTTTTGTGTATTTATACACTTCTATAATAATTAATAGTGTAATCACTCAATTTAATGAATTCACAATGTTCCGCTTCCTTCAATACCAAAGATGCTCACTTCCCACAATATTATATCTCTATTGATTTATGATCCATGCAAACACATAATAGTTTCTCAACATCACATACACATTTGGAAGAACACACTCACTATCAATACTTCTCTCATGAAAATCCAATCACACATAATTTATTTTTTCCAATGATCACTCATGTGAAATATTCATATAATATTTGTGAATTCATATTGTACACATCATTCTTTTCTGTGTTTTTGACACGGTCTTTTACACGGTTTTACTTGCATGAGCGTTTTAATATAATATCAATTGATTATTCATTTATATATGAATGATATTATCCAAATATTTCTTCATAATTACCCTTGCACACATTATTCTATTACAAAATTCATAATTTCATTGTGTGTTCTTCCTTTACGTGATAGAATCTCAAACTACCTCTTGGACTCATAGTATATGCATGTAATTAAAAGAATCTCTCTGCATAAGCACATAGTCCACATTCTTTAAACAATAATATAATCACGTTTAATACCAATGTGAAAATATTTGGTTTTTTTTTGTAATGCTCATTACAATACACAACATACATTTTCCTTGATTTTTGGTTTCAAAAAAACACCGCATAAACTAGTGAGTATTCATAAGAGTATTGAATTTCTGAATTGCTTCACGTAACTCAGTTCAACGTGATTCTAAACTACTGTGATAAACACATATATATTTTTTGCGATAGTTTCAACTCCTTTGGGAGTATTATGAGTGATTTCACTTATAATATGTACATTTACTCTCACTATTATTTTACATTACTAATAATAATTAATTTTTCATCGGTTAAATTAATGAAATTTTCAATACTTTTGACACATGAAACATCAAAATAATTCAACCTCCATGTAAAATGAACTACTCGATTTTAGAATATTGAAATTATAATTAAATTATAATATCAATATTACACATGTATATAATATAAAAATAAATAGATTATTATTTGTAAATTTGTTTCATATCTGATGTTTTCTATCTGATTATCAATAGTTTTTATCAAATGTCTTTCTATTTACAATTTATCTGTAAATGTATACATATATATATATATAAATTTTTATATGTTTTTATATTTTTTCCAATTATGTTTTCATATTAGGTATTGAAGGGCTCGTAATTGGATACATTTATGAAGAACCTCTAGTGACTATGAAAACAGAGTTAATGAATTCTTGGGATTTTCTAAACAACATCTTCAAAACATTGATTTAATTTTATGTCCATGTGTATGGTGTTTGAATATGAGAAATTTAAACTCCAGAGAAATCACAGATCATCTCATTTTCTATGGTTTTAGCCATAATTATACACGTTGGATCTGCCATGGTGAAATAATTAAAAATTCAACATCCAATATTGATGAAAATATTCATAATGAGGCAGAGGATCATTTTGAATAATTAATTCATGATCTAGGGGTTGAAACCATCAAAATAATTGCAACTGTTGAACGATTATGTGGAAATTCGGAGAAACCATTATACCCAAGTTACAGTAAATATACAGTGTTGTCAGCTATTTTGATATTAGTTAACTTAAAAGAAAAAATTGGTAAAGTGATAAAAGTTTCTCCAGCATACATGATATTTTAAAAGAGATACTTCCAGAAGGCAACGGCCTTCCAGGTTCCAATTGGGAGGTAATGAAAATATTATTCCCAATGAGATTGGGGTATAAAAAGATAAATGCTTTCCCGGATGATTATGTACCATATATGAAAGAATATGAATATTTATCAAGTTTTCCTACATGTGGGACATCACGCTATAAGATAGATTGGAAATTCAACTCAGATTCATTCTCAGGTACTATCACTTAACGTTGGGAAAAATCAATTTTCAACTTTCTAATGATATCAACCAATATTTTTTTGCAAAAAATTCTGATAATTCAACTATGATTCATTCCAAGATAACAAAATCAAAACTCCTGCTAAAGCCATTTGGTACCTTCCAGGAATTATTAGTTTGAATCATCTATTTTTAAATTCCATTGACGCAAAATGGTTAAGATGGCATTCAAAAGAGCGCATCTCTGATGTTAACTTATGTCACCCTACCAATTAAAGACAATGGAAGATTTTTGATAAAAAAAATCATGATTTTGGAAGTACAGCTGGAAATATCGTAATGGGATTGTGTAATGATGGAATTAATCTATATCGGAGCCTCAGTAGCCAACAGAGTTCATGGACTATTTTTCTAGAAGCTTACAACATGTCCTCATATCTATGTATGAAGAAAAAATATGTTATGATGAGTAGGATGATTTTTGGACCAAACCCACTAGGAAATGATATTGATGTGTATCTTTCACCATAGATTGATGATTTGAAACTAATATAGGAGGAAGGTGTTAATGTTTTCGATGCATAAAAGAAAGATTATTTTCACTTACATGATATGATAATGTTCACTGAAATGACTTTCCTGCATATGGAATCTTATCTAGATATATGGTTAAGGGACATAAAGCATGTCCATATTATGAAGAACATACTTCATATTATCAATTTCATAATGGAATAAAAACATTTTACATGGGACATCAAATATTTGTGTGATTTGATCATCCTTATCGTAGATTAGAAAAGGAATTCAATGTTTTATAAGAATAAAACCATCCCCCTCAACCATTATTAGCTGAAGAATATTATGACAGGGTGAAAAAATGATTTGACATTTGGAAAGAAAACATGTTCTGGTGTTAAAAGAAATATCTAGAATAAGAAGTCTATTTCTTATCTACCTTTTTAGAGATTTTTAGAGATAGAACATAACATCAATGTTATGAATTGTTGAGAAAATAATATGTGATAGTTGTATTAGAACATTGTTAGACATACAAAGAAAGGTAAAATATGGATTTAAATCTATATTGAACTTTATATTAATGAGAATATATTTGGATTTAGCTCCCACTGTGAAAGAAAACAGAACATATTTACCTTCTTCTTGTCACATGATAAGAAATATTGAAAAGATAAATTTTTTTCAATGACTTCATGGTATTAAAGTATGCATTGGTTTTTCATCAATTGTGAATAATTTGGTGTCCTTGAAGGATTTTCAATTAATATTAATGAAATATCATGATTTACATGTCTTGATGCAATAGCTTCTACTAGTAGTAGTGTGTGGTATATTGTTGATAGCTGTTAGAAATACTATCATCAGATTATGTTATTTTTTAAAATCCATTTGTAGCAAATTTGTTGATAAACATTTTTTATATGTGATGTAGAATGAAGCAAATCTTATTTTTTTCAATTATAAATGTATTTCCCACCTATGTTTTGGGATATAATGGTTCATCTACTGATTCATTTGGTGTGTTAGATAAGAGTACGGGGGCATGTTTATTTTGGATGGATGTATGCTTTTGAAAGATATATGTAACTTTTGAAGGGATATGTTAAAAACCCTTATCAACCAAATGCATATATTTTACAAAAATATGGATTTGAAGATGTGATTAAAGTTCTATACTGATTATTTTCTTGGGGTGGAGCATATTTGTCTCCATATATCTCGACATATGACAATTGATAGTGAAGGTAGAGGGGTTCGAGGCTTAAGGGTAATGTTCCATCCACATGATGAAGTGATGGAGGAGCATTTATATATTTTGAACTACATAGATGAGGTTCAATCACATATATCCTCACATATTTATGAATTAAAGTTACAACACAAGAAAAGAAATTAAAATTGGTTGATGATTGAGCATAAGAAGACATTTATTTCATGGTTTAAAGGGAAAGACACCACAAATTTATCTACATCATAAACATTGAAGTTTTTAGCAGGGGGACCATCAATTAATGTGATCACATAGTGTGTTATTGATACTAATTGTTACATATTGTACATAAAAAACCAGGATGAAAATAGTACCGTTAAGAATAGTGGTGTGATGGTTTTCGTTTATGCATTGCATTTTCGAGTGCCAAAGATAAAAACTCAATTTCTAAATCAATGCCATATTTTGGAGTTCTTGAAGACATATGGGAAATTATTTATATTAAATTCGGAGTGACCATTTTTAAGTGTAATTGGGTTGATAGTATGAGTGGTGTGAAACATGATGAATATGGGTTTAAACTAGTTGGTTTGAAAAGATTTAATTATAATGAAGAACCACATATCATGGAGACACATGAAAAACAAGTATTTTATGTCATTGATATCTTGAATGATCAGGGTTCCATTTTTTTCCTAGAAAAAGATACCATTTGGGTGATGAAGATGATGTTGAGGATGTTATTGATTTACAAGATCATTATTCATCTATTACACATTTTCCAGATGATTAAAATGAGTATAAGACAGATATAGTGCATGCAATATGTAATGATCAAGAAAAAGGCATGTGGTAAGACACTAAATTAGTCTCCTAATTTTCCGGTAAACATTTATATTTTTTTTGAAACATAAAAATTCATGCCTTTATTTTAATTGTTTTATTTCTTTCTTCTTTCTAAATATTCAGTTTTATAATGATATGTTGGAACACAAAAATTCATTAAACTTTCTAGTAGAAATGTTAGATACAAATAGAGAGGAGCAGTTACCTTGGTATATATATTTTATCATATTATAAAATATTTATTAATATACTTATTTAATGAAAGAAAGCTGTTAATTTACAAATTTTATTGGCAGGACATTTTTTGCATCCTTTTAAGAGGATACTTCTCTTGTTACTACTAAAAAATAAAGTCCTCTAGTTGGTCAACCTGGTATTATATGTTTACCAAAACCATAACTTGCTCGTGATGATGATAGATTACACATTAGTTTTGATAATAATAATAATCCAACTGGCCAAAATACGGTTTAGTTTACCAGTTATATATCGATGCATAGCCGTTTTAGGATCAGTATTTTATATCCGGATTGGAATTCAATGGACAGGATGGCAAAACAACAGCTTTGGGAGGCCATGACCATAAAATATCTTAATTTAATTATTTTATCTCATTTTTTGAATATTAAATATTTTAATTACATATTTAATTTATTCAATTACAAATGACATTCAATTCTCATCAAACAAAAATAAATTTAGAAAAGACATCTCACTTTAATAGATATTCGTTAGAGATATTTTAAAACAAAATTGAAAAAAAAATTATGATTTTGGAAAGAGAAGGTTTGAAAACCAATTACCCACATATCATTTTATAGATTAAGATACATGGAAGTGATTTTTTGACAGCCTTTAGGAATAAAAATTTTAGGTATGTTAATTATTTTATATTGTAAAATTTGTTACATATTTTCCTAATTACTTAGTGGTTTATTTTTATATAATGGGCCTAAAGGAGATCTCATTATGAGATTCAGTTGATAAATGTATACCCTCGTACTTTATCGCATAGAGGGTATCCGTATTTGGAGCATAAAATTATTGTAAAAAAATTTGAAGAGTTAAGATCATGATCTAGTAGTGGTTAAGATAAGGTTCAACATAGTCCTTCATCTTCTCCCACTCGCCGTGAAATATGGAAATGAGAAAGAAAAAGGAAAAATGAACAGTATGTTACAGAGGAAGCTAAGAATGTATCCTGTAAAATTTTAAGAAAATATTTTCTATTTGTCATCAATTTTCAGATTTTATAAATTTTAGACACTAATATAATTTTTTTCATTTTAATTTCAGGATGAAATTAAAGAGTTAGAGACACGTTGATCTTTTATCCCAAAGGGTAGGATGGATATCCTAGCCACTACTTTGGGAAAGCCATAACACCCGATACGTGTTAGAAGATATTAGTTTTGTGTTAGTATTCAGATGGTTTTTTGTCAGAGTAAGCAATAAAGAGACCCGGAAATAGAATCATTAAAAATAGGGCTGAAAATATGAAAGAGTCTATAGGTGATCAAATTCCTGCAGCAGTATAGAAGGCTTTGTTATAACACTTGTAAAGACAGTCACAATTTTTTAAACCTTCCTAGGTATATTATTAATTTGTCATTAATCTTTCTATTTTATAAATCATAAACACTAATATAAATTTTTCATATTTCATCCTTCCCAGCATGATCACCTTGACTACCATGCCCCGTCTGCCTACCCAGCCCCATATGAGTTTCCTTCTGAGGTATATTATTTATTTGTCATTCATTTTTCTATTTTATAATTTATAAACACTAAAATAACTTTTTCATTTTTTAGCCTTCCCAGACTACTCACCCGAACAACCCAACCCCATCTACATTACCGGCCCCGTATGA
Organism: Viscum album; assembly: GCA_963277665.1. Lineage (NCBI taxonomy): Eukaryota > Viridiplantae > Streptophyta > Magnoliopsida > Santalales > Viscaceae > Viscum > Viscum album. The sequence continues at coordinate 246,088,372 of OY728166.1, forward strand.
GTAGCCTTCCTATATATATTTTTTGTTTTTCATCAATTTTTCTATTTTATAAATTATAAACACTCATATAATTTTTTTATTTTCGATCATTCCCATCCTGCTCACCAAGAATATCATGCCCCATCTGCCAACCCCACCCTTTATGAGTAGCCTTCCCCGGTATATTATTTATTTGTCATAAATTTTTCTATTTTATAAATTATAAACACTAATATTACTTTTTCATTTTTCAGCCTTCCTAGCCTTCTCATCTAGACTGCCCTACCCTATTTTCTTACATTGATCCTCTACCACCTAGCTTGGACCAAAACATATATTGTGGGTTATTTGTTGGAGATCCCCATATACCTATTGTTGTGTGAGGAATCATGCATTTTTTAGGGAATTATGTACATCACCACCCTATGTAGATAGCTCATGTTAGAGTATCAGTACTCGATATTGTAGATCCTATTATTATACTACCATTTCCTACCGAGGAGATCACCAGAGTTGGGGATTGTCTTGGTCATTTTTTACATTTTCCAACTACCTTTCTTCGTTATATCTCATATGAGGAATATGATTTTTAAATATTAATTTCAAATTATTCAAAAATAATTACAATGTTTTATAACATTTTACTTATATAGGATTATCTGAAAGGAAAATAAGTTGCACTAATGAAACAAAATGTTTAGGAATAATCGATTGTAGATACTTCGGATATTTCTTATGGGATACAAATATTATATCAGGTATCTTTTACATTGAGTTATATCTACAAGTTTCAGATGACGATAGATATATGAAGAATTGAATATTCATTGAGAATACTCAAATAATATATCTTGCATCTTGTGGATTTTGAAGAGCTCGGCCATAATGTGGTGTAGTTGTTTTCCATGTAAGTAAATTGACATTTGAATTTTTTTTCTTTAATAAAATCATGTTTTAAATTGAATAAATATATTTTTTTAACTTAGGTATCTACACACGATTCTTCTAGAAAATTAATTTAGAGAATTATACAATTTTATAGATCCAGAAGACATTTCTAGGGAAGTGAAACATGTGAATAATCTTGATAAAGTTGCATATATGTGTGATAGATTATCACATACGAAGATTCAGTGTAGTTTTCTACAATTGTTTGATAAGTAAGAATGGAGAATTATTATTAACTAATGACTACTATAATTAAATTAATTGTTCTCATATTGTAGTGTAGGGGGAATTGGATGTTAGGCCTATTGTTCCCAAGTGAATGCACCTTATATTGGTTTTTCTCATTATTGGGGAATGTTCGTAAAAGATTTTCCACCTTATTATAAAGGTAAGTTTTTTTTTGTTTTTTATAAGATCGTTATATTTAATTATTATTATTTAGATATGTATTATTAGTTCACATATATAAAAATGTAGTTTATAAAAAAATTAACTAGGTATACATTTCGATAAAGACATTGAATCAAATCAAATATGTGGAAGTACATGTAATTAGTTTTTAAATTAGTATTTATTCATATTTTTATATATATTTATTTTTATTAATGTTTAATGTTTTATAATTGTAGTTTCTTCATCAAAAAGAACATGTTTAATGTGGTTATTATATTCTATGATTCATGTATGTGATAATCACAATTGGGGAAACTATTGAATTTGATAAGGTTAGTTGTATTAATTTTTTTATATTTTCTACCATATTATTCTATTTTTTATCTCATATCATTCAATGTTATTATAGGCATTTAATGATTCCCGGAAATATTCCCAATTTGATCTTACCCATATTCAATCTATTTTGGCGAACTATTTATTAAGCTTGATTAGGAATTTATTTATGTATCTTCTAATATTTATGAATAATAATACATAAAAATTCAAAAAACTAACTCTTTAGATATAATAGGTGTTTGAACATACTAAAAATAAAATGAATGATTCATCAATAACCCACAATGATCATGTTGTAAATTTCAAGCATGTGTATTTCAATTCATCTTTATAATACAAATGTTTAGATAGTTTTTTTAAAAACTAGATAAATGCAAGTAATTTATAGATTTTTGGTCAATGATAAATATTATCTGATTGTTTTACATTGTGTTTTTATCACAGGGGTTTCAATTTTTTTGAAGTGTAATTTTTTTAGTTTTCTAAAAAGAAAATTAACTTTCACCATCTATTTTTTAAAATTAGATATTGAAACTTTTTTTAAAAATATTGGGTTTTTTGCGTGAGTTTTTAAAATAATAGACGTCGAAACCTATTCAAAAAGAGATTTTGGTATCATTTTTCCCAAAACTGATACCAAAACCCATAACCATAACCATTTTCAGTGTCGTTTTTTGAATAACTGATGAAAAAAATTATATTTTTTACTTCTCCTTTATAAACGTTGCTTTAAAACATACAAAAAAAACAACGATAAATCCAGTTTTTGAACTAGTGTAGGTTGAGCCAGTGCTTCAGGCACACCTCGAAGCATGTACTGTGAGATTTTTGTGTTTCTGGAATGATTTCATAACGATAGGCCAACAAAATTTGTGAATTTAAGAACACTGTAAAGATGGATGATGATAGTTTTTAATTAGGAGAAGTGCTGGAAAATAAAATAATTCACTAGAGAAAAAAATTAGGTCAAAAGGTCTCTTAGCTCTGATCAGAAAACAAAAGATCTATCTAGGTTTTTTTTACACCTGGTCAATAGTGAAACTAGAAATATGTCCCACATCAATTATGGGATGTGGTGATCGAGTGTTTTACCAATCAGTCCATCACTTCACAATATTTGAGCTAACTATAAATGATCATCACCTATTATACTAAACACATAACGGGATTCAATCCAGCGGGCTTACCATGCCCAACGAATGCGCCTTTTGGGAACATTGTGAGGGCCTTATACACAGGCCCGGTCACACCAATCATGTACTATGTACATTTAAATATACATTGCCTCCATGTGGCCTACCTTTGGCTTGATCCCCCATGGGCCTGACCCCATTGGTCCCCTAACTATTGTTGAGGACTATCCTTGGTGGATCATAAGTATGGCCGAAATTTTTTGGTTAAGAAAAACTATTAAAAATATTAACAAAAATTAAGTATATAAAATATTAAAATCATAAAATAATTCACATCATTAAAAAATATAGAAAAATATGATAAATTTTTTAAAGTAATTTTTTATTTAATTAAATGTGATGATGTCGTAATTTATCAAAATAATAAAATATTAAAACCAATTTCAAATAATAACAAACTCTGACTCTTTGTAATTTACAAAACATATAATATATTAAATTTTCAATAAAAATCTCCCCCTAATAAAATTTATCAAAAAGAATATTACAATTTATCTTATCAAAAACCTCCCTATTAATAATAATCATCTACTTTAAAATTAATATGTTAGTATATTTTCAAAATAGTAAAAATATAGTTTTAGTATTCAATGAAAGTATAATTAAGAGAGATTAATTATTAATCAATCCATTTAACTAGAAATATCCAATTAGCATTTAATCAAAGTAGAGAAATAACGTAAAATTACAAAAAAAAATTAAGAATTTATTTAATATAATTAATAATTCTAAATAGATAATTGAATCTTTTAGCATACCCATTTCCAATTTCAACAAAAGAATTTTAATAGAGTATAAGGGTTTTTTGAAAGGAAAAAAATTCAAACTATTTCTCAGTAGGAACAAATTCAAAATAGATATCACCTTAATTTACATTATCCCTTATAAAATAAAAAAACTATCTATGTGTTTTGTTCTATAGTGTTGAAGATTTTATATATAAATTCAAATAACTCTTTTATTATCAAAGTAAATAAGAATTTTATCAAAACGGATATTAAAATCATACGATTTATATTTTATCAAAATACTTTATCAAACACAACTAGCATCAAAATCATATTTAGCCTCGTCTGTTAATACTGCTCCTAAAAGTTGTTTCTTAGATCTTTTTGAAATTAAACATTTTCATAAAAATTGACACATACCTATATTTATTTTCCAATCATGTCTTCGACCTCCAAATTCATAATCAGAATAAGATATTAAATCAAAAAAACTTTATTAAAGTTGATAAATTCAGTAAAAGTATCACCCTTTATATATCAAATGACTTTTTTAATCGCTTTAATGTGACTCTATTTTGGGTTGGAAAAAAACTGAGCACGATAAAAGACAAAGAACACAATGTATGGTCTAGAAGAAATGAGATAAAACAGATTGCATATCATGCCTCTATACAGTTTAATATCAATCAACTTCACAAACTCATTTATGTCCAATTTGGAATTTGTAATCATTGGAGTTTTTAAAGACTTTCTAAAATAAATTCCAAACATTTTTAAAATTTTATTAGAATACAAAACATAATTTAATAAAATATGATCTTTCTTTGGATCAATATTCAAACTAATAAAAAATTTAGTTCTCTCATTATTCTCAAATCAAATTCAATTTTCATTTTTTTTACACAGTCAATTCATAAATAATCATTTATTTAGGAAAATATTATATCAGCAACATAAATATGTATAATTAGTATATCAATTGAAAAAACAATTAAGATTGTATCAACATTTCCTTTTACAAAATAATTTTATAATAAAAATAATGTTAGTCATTTATACCAAGTTATTTAATCTTTCTTAAGATCATTTAAGGATTTATAACATTTAAAAACATTTTTTTCAAACATAACATTTTCAAATACAAGTGGTTGTTTAACATATAATTCTACTGAAATAATTAAATTCAAAAATAGTCCTTTTAAATCTATTTAAAATAATTTGATGTTTTGTAAATAAGAAAGTATAATATAATTTAAATTAATTTTATACTAGTGAAAGTATAAATATAATATTCAAAGTAAATTTCATCATACTGGGAATAAACTTGAGCTACTAGTCTTTATTTATTTTTAAATATGTTTCCATCTTAATCAAGTTTATTATGAAAATCCCTTTTAGTTCCAATAATAGTTTTTACCTTTTGAAACGCAAATAAAGAACACACATTATTCCAATAAAAATTCATTTAATTTATAATGCATTACATTTATGAAATTCCAATCGACGAAATAATTTTATACATTTATATTATAAATCAGTAACAAATGAACATTTCTCATAATAAAATAAAAACATATTTTTGGATTTGAATACTAGGTTCTACATTACAAATAAATTTTTCAATAGGATTCTCATCAAGAGTTTTATATTCCTTTATATCATTTTAAAAATAGATATTATCCCCCCTCACGTGATGCATTCTCATTATCATTGTCAATAAATTCAGTAAAATAAAATTCTCTGAATTCATAATTTTTTTATTTTAATCAGAATCCTGCTTATTAGAATTTTTTTATAAATATTAACTTTTATAGATTATTCAAAAAAATATTGTCTTCTTACTAAAAACTATATATTATTTTATGGAATTGGAATATCCAAAAATATCCCTTCATATTATTTATAAACTTATGTGTCTAAATTATCTTTTTGTATTTAAGATAGAGATTTTACGTCCAAATATCCTAAAATATGTAACATTACATTTAAAATCTTCAACAAGATCATATGGGTCCTTAATTATCAAAGGTATAGTTGAAAATATATTTAAAATATGGGAATATATATTAATAGCTTCTGTCCAAAATTATTTAGGTTCACTAAATTCCATTAGCATAGACATATCCATTTTTTGAATAAATATATTTTCTATTTCTACCACACTATTATGTTGTGGTGTCCTAGAAGCTGAGGAAAACGATTATATAAATTTGTTTAAAAAATTATTCAATTCTAAATTCATTAATTCACCACCTCTATTACATCTAATAGAGACGATTGTAATATTGTTGAAATTTTGTATAAGTTTATAGATTAAAAAAGTGGATAAAGTTTCATTTTAATGGGATAAGAAATAAATGAAAAATTATCTACTATAATAATATTAAATTATAGATAAATACCTATAAACACAAAAAAACAGGTTTTATAGTTCCAAACAATTCAATATGTAATAATTCTAAACATCTAGTTGTACTAACATCATTTATAAATTTAAATCTTTATTTTTTTATTACCATTTTAAAAAAATCACACACGATGTTCTTACTTTTATATAACTTGGGAAGTTTCAAAACCTATTCAGTCATTAAATATTTGTGAAATAGTCTTAAATTTGAATTCCTCATCATCGTATGAAATATAATTTCATATGATTCTACAGAATTCAAACATTAGATCATTTTTTTAGATTTGAAAAATCCATAGTATATACATTTTTTCTATTTTCATAAAATAAAACTAATTTATTTTTCTGAATAATGCATTTTTCATTTTCAAATATAAGATTTTATCCATCATCACACAACTATGATATAATTATAAAATTATGTTTTTAACCAGTAACACATAATCCTTGTGAAATAAAAAAAATTTAAGAAAGAAAAACTTTACCAATACCTTCAATCTAATGTTTACTGTTCTCTCCAACTGTGAAAAGACCATCATCAAATGAATTAAATGATACATATTTTGAAATATTAGCTTTAATGTGTCTGGAGAATCCACTATCCAAATTCCATGAGTCTTTGATACTTCTAAGTATTATTTATTAAAATGAAGTAATCAAACATACTATTTTAGTACCCATTCTTACATAGGTCCAACTAGATTAGTAACAATAACATTTTCACCCAAATTGATATAAATCATTTATTAGTGGTCTTGTTATAAAATGAAACTCTGATAATGAAATTTATAGTGTTCCCAAAAGACTGTGTAAATCTAAATTAACACTCAACAGCATAATTCCCTTGTATTCTATATTTAAAACAATTTACATAGTAAATAATTCCTTTTCATATTTTAACAATGTTATTCTTATTTAAACCTGTTGTTAAACTATTTATTCCAAAACCATTCATATTGGTGTTAATTTTCATTAAGTATATCATCTTATCATATTATTTTTCACCATTAACAAATTTAGATAAATTCATTTAAATATTAACAACAACATCTATAAAATATATATTATTTTTTAAAATAGTTTCTAAATTTTTAAAAACTATTATATAGGATCTTGATGTTGTGTTTCTAGATTTTTTTATTAATTTAATTTCATGTAATAATTTTAATATTTAGTTATATCTTACAAAATTAAAATCAATCTAATTTATTTATATTTTTCATTTCCTATCAATTTTTTTTAATCTTTTAATTTTCTTGTTTCAATTTTAAACAATCATAATTGTAAATCTCTTTAGACTTATCATTCTAGGAATTTTATATTTTCAGATTAACACATTACTTTTTTATTTTCTTATTTTCTTTAAAAAACTTAGTAATTTTAATTTTTATGTCATTATACTTTTCATTTATCCTGACTCCATAATTTATTAATTTTAATTTTCTTTAAGAAATTTTTTAACTTTTCAATTCACAAAATCAAAATCATAATAAGAATCAAAAACATTTTCAATTTAATTTTCATATAAAGGGTTGTGCTCAACAATAAAAAGGGTTATCAAATGAGTAAAGAGAGAATAATTTACCTCCCACGGTATAACTGTCAAGGAAATATTCCATGCCTCTTGTTCACTTTTAGAATCACTACAAGAGTGAGAACTGTCTGAGTAATCCAAACCTCAAAATAAGGGTTGTTTTTTATTGGATGTTTGATTTAGGGTATTCTATACTTATATGAACATTATTTCTATAATAATAATAAGTTAATTCTAAACCATAATTATTGATATTGATATTACCTTTCTCATACTCCTTTTTAGACTTCTTTTAGAACTACTTCTTCCTACCTTTTTTAAGAACATGAAAAACATCTTTCTAAAGTGATCCATCTACTATTTTTTATTCCTAGAGCTATGATTTAGAGTAATTAGAGGTATAATTAATATTTTATTTAAACTCAATACTTTTAATTTTAGTAAACACCTCATTAGAAATATTTTTCATCTCTAAGTCATACTTCATAAGATATCTTATTAATTCATCAAATGTATACTCTTTAAAATTCTTACTCACAAATACAGAGACCTTATTTACATTCCATATTTTTGGAAGGTCTCTCAGTACTCATTACTCTTGATCGGTGTTTTCCAAGACTACTATATGATCACTCATTCTTTTAGTACTACTAGTAAACCAATGAAACAACTGGTTTATAGATTCTTCATTTCCCATCTGTATGTCTTATTATTCTACATGAAGAATACCTAGCTTCATTCTCTTGAAATGTTCAATCTCATAATGAGTCACCTATAGTATTCTCCATATATCTTGGGCTCTCATACAAGTTGAATCATGGATATATAAATTTAGACATATAGAATGGTAAAAAATAAATTTTTTTTCCTTTATAATTAAATACATATTTTACCTTGTCGTTACCTACAAGTGTATCTAGATCAACTTTTGGTAGCTTCTATGGATTATTCATGTTATTTAAATGAACCAAATATAACTTTTTCCGTAGGATTCCATTTTTTATTACTAGTATACATAGTCAATTCCATCAATTAATGCGGGTTTTGTGGAATCCATCCATCATTATAATTTACAATAGTGATCTTAAAAGAACCTTGATCTTTCATTCCTTATACTATAAATTCTAGGATATTAGTCCAGTATAGAGTTAAAAATAGAAATAATAATATGGGATAATTACCCATTGAAGAAGTTCATATTCTCTAATACCAATTTTTTGGATCAATAGTAATGGAAATAATGACAATGGGTGAATATTAGTTTTAAAAATAAATAGAAAAAACAATCATCATTTTTAAAATAATGATCTATAGTGAGTGAATTTGTTTTCATATTAGGATAAGAAAAAATAAAAAAACACCAATATTTATTGTGGTTTATGTCACAAAGATCCTAATCCAATCCTAAACCTTTTCTACTCCTCGATATGAATGATACCCCATATGAACCTAAATTTTAAAGGTGTGAGAAACTTGTTAGGGACAATACATTTTAGAAGAACCTGGAGGCATAACCTAGCTTTTTACTAGAAACTAAAATTTATCATGGGACCTGAATTTTTAATGGGATTCAAAACCCAAACATTATTTTTCTAGTGAAATAAACTAAAAATGCAAGACTTTATTTTTATTGGGAAAAGAATAAAATGCACTAAAATAAATACAAACAGAAGAATAATCATTACATAAATAAAATAATAGATAAATTCAAAGATGGTAATTTTTTTTGATTTAGATGAATCCTAATGATCCTTGATCACTTGAATGGAAAAATTCCCAAATTTAAAATTCTTCTATGAACACTGCCAGAGTACGGAAGTCACAATGGTATCTTGAATGAATGAGAGCATCATGAATTGAATCGAAGTTAAATCACAAAAAAATCTATTGTGTGATCTACACTGGAAATTTTTCTATTAATTTGATATGTTTCTTGAACTTTTGAGACAAATATATTCTAGGATCATTTACATGTCCAGTAATTGTAAGATAAATTTTATTTTTAACAATAAAATAAAGTAGTGGTTACCTTTATTTGTAAATTCTTCAAAAAATAACACCAAAAATTATGACCTTTTATTTTTTCATGAAATATTTGAATAAAAAATTTAATATGATAAGTATAAAAAATGTATACAATTAAAATTTATTGAATAGATAAAATTAAAATTCATAGACTTTTTCTTATTGTTACAATAAAAATTATTATAAAAAAAGAATCATAAAAAATACAACTTCATGTAAATGTGTAAAAAAATAATTCTTTCAATAATTTTCTTAACAACATACAATTATATCTAAAAAATAAAAAAAATTGAATAAAAATTAATTTTAATTTAAATTATTAAATCAATATAAGTAATAATTTTACAATTCATATTTTCAAAATAAAGGTAGATAAAAAACTCGGAGGTAGTTTGATCCCCCATTGGGGTAGATCAACAATTCCATCATGATCTACTCTTGGTATCCATTGGTGTATTTATCTAAAGTTGGTGTAGATATATTGTTTCACCATGATCGTCGACTGTTTTCCAATGGTGTATTGATATATTGTTGGGTTCCAGTGGTGGATTGATCTACTATTGGTATAAAAAATAAATTACCACTACAAAATAGAAAATTGTACAAATTTTAAAACAAGAAAGATACTCCAAAATTGAAATGATATAATACTACAACAAAATGAAAAAATAAGATCTCTTGTGGAGCTTGAAGACGCTTATACCAAGACTATTTACAAAAATTAAATAAACAACTAACAGTGAAAAATATATGAAGCATAGATATCTAATAGTATAAGGTGTAAGTGATTCACCGGTGATGGTGATTTACCGTTGAAGGTAAAATGATAGATTAATCTACCATTTTTTTCAACGGTGTGTTGATCTACCTTTAGTGAAAAACTGTTGGTGAATGGTATACCAAATAGATGACTTGCATGGATATGTTGCACTAAAAAATTGCAACAATGTGACATTATAAATATGATCTACCAGTGGGGTCCATTAGATAATTGGTGTACCATTGATGACCAATAGTAGATAGATCTACAAGGGGATAAATAGATCTATCAGTGATCCAATAGGTATAGATGATACAAGGAACCACTATACCATAACAATTATGGGGTAGCAATATTAAATAACATCTTACAAATCCATTGTAGAATATGAGAAGAATCCAATGGTGTTATCTTCTGGAAGAAGGTTATCTACCAGTGTAGCATGATCTACCATTGGAGGAATGTTAGATTATACCTATGTGATTCTCATCACTCTTACAGTTATACATGGAGTAGTGAATGACCTTTGATATATTAATGCGGTAAATCCAGTGCTAGTATTGAACCTCGAAGCGTGCATTGTGAATGTTGGGTATTTTTTGAAAGTTACAAGCATGATAGGCAAAGAAAATCAATGAAATGAATTAAATTGGCAATGAAGAAGATGATAGTTTTGAACAACAGTAACATAGGTAATGAAAATATGATGCTAGAGATAAAAAAAGATCAAATAGTTCACATGGATATGATCGAATGGGTGATGATCTATCTGGATTTTTTAAATAGAATGACACGTGAAACCGGAAATGCTTCATGTATTGATTATGGGATACAATGATCTAGTGGTAAAATAATCAAGACACTACATCACAAAATTTTATCTAGCTCTGGGGGATCATCACTTTTTACACTTCATATAAATAATGGGCATTTTCTCTTTAAGATTTTCAAGCCCAACCCAAGCACATTCCAAGTGCACTATACAAGCCTAATACATGGGGCCGGTTAAACCATGAATGAACCATACATGGATAAACATCCATTTCCTCCAAGTGGGGTACCATTGGAAGGATATCCCGTTTGGATGACTCCTTGGATACCCTAAGAGTTGTATAGGGAAAGCATTGTTGTCTCACAAGGATGGCCTAAATTTTTAGTTGAGAAACACTGAAAAATGTTAGAAAACTTTATTTAAAAATATAACAATCATAAAACAATTATCAGAATTTAAAATAAAATATTAATAACTTTTTCAAATAATTTTCAATTTAATTAAATGTGATGAAACAGTAATTTATCAAAACAACGAATCTTTGGAAAAATATTAAAATACTGAAAAATCTGTCATTTGTTATCCCCTTGGAAAATGATGACTGTATTTTTCAACATATTTATTTTTAATTAACATATATTTTAAATGAATGATGGTAGTCATCATCATTAATCTTGGTAGAATCCCTCACATTAAATTTCAGGAGACATATTTTCTTGATCAACTTCAACATTTTATAATCTCACTATTGGATAAATTATTTTAGAAATGGTAATTTCTTAATGAAGTACACACACTCTCTATCTCTCTATCTCTTTAGGCATAATGGGGATGATTTATCAAGAAGAAGGGTTTATTATATGTTTCCTCTTATATTCTATTTCAACATTAATGGATTATCATTACGTGATTTCCATAATCCTTTTCTTTATTTTTTAGTTATTTATTTAAAAATATTTACACATTTTGGAATTAAATAATGATGATGATGAAATATTTGTGTATTTATACATTTCTATCAATATCTGATTCGCCATGAGAAAAGGGAATTGTTAGGGTGGTGGAATTAATGAAGAATTTTAAAAAGATAAAGAATGACAAGAAAAGATGAATAAGGATAGTTATTTCATTCATTGCGCTATATTTTAATGATTTGGAATTGACTGTGTATTTTTAGAAGGAAATGATTCCATTATGTTGTGTTGAATTTTTATTTGTTGATGTAAATGATAAAAAAGTAATGCAAATGAAAATATAAATCTACACTGGAAAATAGAATACAAAAGATTGTACATGATTCTATTTTACTGTAAAAATTATTATGTTTGTGGTGAGTATATATTTTTTTGTTAAATTAATATTCTTACACTTAATTAATTGATTATATATTACTTCATTGTGCTGGGAATTTTGTTATAAAATAAAATGTGTCAATGAAATTTTAAAACTATTTTGTCAATACAAGTGATCTAAGAATTATAATATGATATTAATTACCTATGTAATGAGTTTTAAAATAAAGCTATTCTAGAGTGATTTTATTGATTGGTGATGGGTTTATAGTAAGTATTTTTTTTGGGCTTAAGGAGTCCAAAGAACCACTTTAGAAATGTGGGGTTTTGGTATTATTATGTATTTAATAGAAAATATTTAAAATATATTCTTTATGACACGACCCCCACCCCTCAAAGTGTACCCCTCCTAGTCTGAAAATGGGATAAGAGAGATAATGACACCTGATTCCCACCTCCAGTACTCCTTGGGTTAGAAACTAGCATCGAGGGTATAGTAAACACACCGATGGGATGTATTACCCTCTAAGAGAAAACATGCAAAAGAGAAAGACAAGATAGACACCAACCAAGCCCCACTAAGAATACAATATAAAATATGACACACAATCACATATTTAATGTCATGAAAGAACTAGTACAAGTAAAATTAAAAACTAAAAGGGCCAAAAAAAAAGTAAAAGGACAACAACCATGGAGACCAAACAGCTCCTGCAAAAACCAAATATAGCAGTAACTATTCTGATCTCCAACCTACTCAAATGAACTAAAACTATTTATATTATGTAGGATGAGTATAATAGTACACCTAGAAGGATCCTACTCAGTTCCTCTCATGTAAAAGTAAAGGAATCAGGCTAAAACATAATGAAAAAAAGTGAAACTAACTCATCACCTAAACATCTATACTAAGTTTCTTGCCTCATTGTGGTTACTCTCACAAATTATTACATATAATAGTATATAATACAACCAAGAATATCATGTTTATCTTGATACCACTTTCCCACTGGTTTTCCTATTTTCCCCAACATCGCACATCTGGAGAATCTCTCTCAAGAAAGGATAGCCCGAAGACACCTAGGTGAGGCACCACAACATGCACCTCATGAAACACACCACCACATCTGCATAACAAAAGTAACTAGGTAGTTTTGGGGAGCCACCACAGCCCTCATAATGTGTATCAAACATCGAGTATTATACCTCCATCCATTGCAGCCCAGACACTCTATAGGGATCATCCATCCATCACAACTTATACATTTTATACCTATAGTATTCCTTAAGAAACTATACCCAGAATATTGGTGTATGAAATAACCACAATACATTACATCCCTCTACACACGTATATAAGGAAAACTGACCATCAAGCAGACCAGTAAAAGTATCTACCAAGAGAATAGAGAAGGGCCAAAGGGGGTGGTAATCCATCCATCATCCTATTGGGATGTTAGAGAAAACACCCCTCCCCCCCTCCAGGCCTCAAAATCCCTATTGTGTCAGTCACCCAAAACAACCTGGTGGATTAGTGTACAGAAACACAAAAAGTAAATGGATATAAAATAGCTCACAACCACACTATTGGAATAAACTAGTCTCATACTCAACAGTGGATAACTTTTGTCGAACATCGGGCTGCCACTACTAAGAGTAGATATCATATAAGAACCTAACCATTTAAAGAGATTTATTAAATCATGTTTTCACTTTTTATCAGTTTCACTTTAAGTTAATTAATCCTTTAACCATTAATTAACTGTTATCATTTTTTACATGCAATTACATTATCATTTCAACAAAGATCCATGCTATACAGGCATAACCAAACCGAGTCCATAGCTTCTTAGAATCACAACATCAGCATTTCATCCTAGTAAGCTCCCACCCCATGGGTTAAACAATGGTTAATTTATTAAAAACATTACCACTTACCATATTTCCATATTTACATATTTCAATATTTCCATATTTATATATTTCCAACGATTCTAGGAAAACATTCTATGCAACCAAACACAAGGGGCTCAACACGGTGAGTAGATGAGCTACTCATCGAGTCTTTTTTCCCTATAGTAGGATTGTAGATCGATCCATATACAACAATGTAAACATGGAAAGCACATGGAATAACCTATGCATCTTCGCCTATTTTGGAAGTAGAGTAAGAAAAACTATTTTCCTCATGAATTGGGAAAGGTAATGTAGATTAACAAACAACATATTCAATAATAATCCAACTTTAATATCAATAGGTAAGTACATCATCAACCCGTTCCATCATCTCTGGTGTCCACCCCGGCACCCAGATGCATAAACCAATGCATCTCACCACTCTAGGAATGAACTGATGCCACAATGATCGGGACTCCCTACCCCACATACTTCAACATTCCTCTAGACTCATCCTTCTCAGGCTCACTCAAAGCTCCAAATCACAAGGAAAATGGCCTTTACAAAAAGTGGTAAACTCAATCCCAACAAAGCAATTATATTTTATTCATAAAACTAGTTCTTATTCCATCATTAATTAACCGATTCATTATCACGGGTTCCAACTACAAGAAAACTACGAAATAAGCATCTCAGCTTGTCAAAAATTAATTAAACAATAAATTTTGCAATCATTTAATTCCCTTATAAACAAGCATCATCATGGTTCATGTTTATTAACCTATTCCATTAAACTTGAACACTTGCATCAAATTGATTAACATCAAATTACAAAAAAACCAGATTCATTAAAAATTCCTCTTTAATAATTTATCCAATTAATCATCAATTAATTCTGGATTTATGTTGTTTAACAATTTATATGAAGAAAAACGTGAAAAACAAGCAAGGAATAGATTTTAGAGTATCTATCAAATCAAGAGTTGAACCATTATCATGGTATAAAGGAACAACATTGATATATGAGGGATACAAATTATTTAATCTTGTTCAAATAATTATTAAGTAAATTTCATTATGATCCATAGGGATAAATTATGATATATATATAGTTTCATGTAAATAAAAATATAAATAATGAATCCCCTACCTCAAAAGGTCACCAACGTTCCTCACACAAGAATGGACAATGCAACGAATCATGGTAACCTCTCCCATAATGAATACATCCACCTGAGGATGTCGGGACAATACCGCACCAACCAACAACAATGAAATCTCCATTAGAAACAAGGGGACCACGTTACATCACATAGAAAGGAGGAATAGGAAATAGATTGAGGAACCGAAAATAAAAGAGGTAGAACATACCTTATATCGAAGACGGATTGACACTTCCTAGTTTCACCAAAACTAGGGGTGCGCATATAGCAGGAAAAAATAAAAGGGGGAAATGATCTAAGTCTACAACACAAAACATGAATCTTATGGGAGGAAGAACTCTAGGAATCCCATACTAAGGGAAAATTAATAAGGAAGAATAAGTGCATAAGGTGTCTCATCCATTAGAAAGTCTAAACAGAGAAGCAGATTTGATATAGTTTAGAATTTCCATTCAAAGATGATTTGTCAATATTACACAGTTTTTACCATGTAAATTCATCTAGACCCTTGGGAATATTTATATTGGAGTTATGGGAATTTAATCTACCTTAAATCCCTTAAAACAAGGATTTTAATGTGTTTTACGTAAAAGGGGTGATACTGTAGGAAACTGGAAACATTGTCTTTGACTCACTATTGGATGATTCACTAATGGATTACATAACATCGGATGAGTCCCCATTGGATTACTCACCATTGGAAAAGTCATAGTTGAATGACCCATAATTGGAGGTGTCACCAGTGGATGATACATCATTAGACAAGTCTCTGATGGATGACTCACCGTTGGAATATCTGTTGTTCATTGAGATATCGTCTGGTGAGTCACTATTTGGTGAGTCACAATTCAAGGAGCTTTTGTTAAGTGAGCCACTATTGTGAGTCACCATTTCTGACTCACCATTGGAATGAGCTACCATTAGAAAACTGGAAATTTATAAAAATATTGAAATGAGTCTCTTGATCTCCCAAAACACCTCAAAAACTAGATTTCAATAATGGAATGGACCAAAGATGTCTGATCCATTACATTATATACCTCTCAAACTATTCTAGTCCTCGAGAACCCATAACTAACCCAGAGAGGAAACATGGAAAAAGGATCTCAACCCATGAGATACCAATCAAGGTTCTCTTCACCATTACAGCTCAACTACATCTAAAATGGAAAAACACAAACCCACGCGACAACTGCAACCCGCTCCTAAACACTCTTCCAAGCGAGATACCTCTAAAAAGGGATCAATCCACAAGAGAAAGCCATATCATAATCCAAAATTATCTACAACCACCTAGGGAACAACGTTACAAAATAATAGATAAAAATCAAATAGATTGGGGTACAAAGGGAGTATTTGTGACTTTTGTTCCCAAATACTCATCTCCACAACATCGTTCCACCACAACAAATTAACTAAGGGGATATCACACCAATACAACCCATTCTCTTTGCGATCAGGGATCTCTACAGGCTAATCCTCAAAGTAAAAATCATAGTAAAAATTGATCTCTCCCCAATTTATGGTTTTAGAGTCGTCATGAAAATAACAACGGAGCTACGATGCATGAAAAACATCATGTATCATGCTCATCTATGAGCGATGTGTAAAGACCCGTAAATTTCAAAGAATTTTTTTTCCTTAATTTCTTTTGGATTTTACGAGTACGCAGTTTCTGACGGCACCTGATTCTGAGGCCCGGTGTGCCCAGAATCATTTTCCGAAGTTTAGCTCGGGTATGTTCAGTGAACGAACGAGCAGGTTTTCCTAACTTTTGAACCGGTGCTCAGAATCGAAATCTGAGGGCACCGATGAAACCGTAGTGCCCATAATTGCTTAAGAACACCTTTTTAAGAGGTGTGTTTTCCCGTGAGGAGTTGTAAAAAATGTGAAGAATAAAAATATAGTTGTTTTACAATTATATTTTTATTACACAACTTGTGGTTTAAGAGTTTAGGGAAAGGAAGTTATGAGGAAGTGGTGTGGGGCCCACACGAGCCCCCACCTCCTTAAATTTCCTAACACCCCATTAAACACCCCCCCCCCTCTATCTTTAATGTGTAACTCATCGTCTCCCCCTCTTAATTACAAGTCAACTCTCTCATTAAATTATTTGATTAAGTTAATCAATGTATTTAATTAAGAGTTGAATTTTGAATTCATGGCTTGAGATTAATAAAATAAGGGTGAACCTTATTTTATTTGGGGGGTTGTTGTGTGAGAATAATTGGGAGAAAATACACAAAGCCTTGGGAATCTTCATCTTCTTCGTTGGAGAATGCGAGGAACGTCAAGACCTCGACAAAGAACGTCGTCACCACAAGGAGTGATCGTCATGCCTTCCTTCTCCTCTCCGCACCCAGTGTGAGACGTAGCTCCACCTCGGACGATCTCCATCAACGTGTACGGAGCCTCACCCCACGACGTCATTTTCTACAATGCTCACCGATCATCAACTCGTTATCGAGGTAGGGGATATTTTTATGTTCGTGGCTTATTTTGGCGTTCATTGTTAATTTTTCTTAGCCGCTTGTTATCAAATTAACAGGAGGAGGTCGGACCGCACGAACACGGTCGATCCTCCTCCCCCTTTGTTGATGTTTACTGTTGTGGTATGGAACGAAGGCGTCGCGGTGCAACGACACCGCGCCGGAACGAGGGATATCACGCGGCGAAGGAGCGCGGTGTCGTCGCCCCGCGCCGTTGAGGCCGAAAGAAGTCATGGCCGAAGTTGGGCCATGGCGGACGGGTGCGGTGTCGTCGCGCTGCGACGGAGAACCATGGAGGGCCGCAGTGGAGGGGCGTGGCGCCGTCGCACAGCGCCGGTTGGAACAAGGCCGCGACCTTTGGTCGCGGTAGAGCAGGGGAGGGCGGCCGGAACCGCCGGCCACCGGTGCTCAGGAGGCAGGACCGGCTGGTCCCGCGCGGCACAACCGGCCGCCTGTTACGGCCGGTCGGATCCCGAAAAACCGGGGGGGTTGAACCCTCAGCCAGCTCAGCAGGGCGGACCCTCGAGTCCACCGTTTCAAAGAAAGGGGGTAGCCCCCCCCCCCCCCCACGTCCGCTCAGCGCGCGGGCGCCCAAGCAGGACTAGCCGCACTGAGCCTGACCGCCTGCGTCGGGCCGGGCCGCCCGCACCGGGCTGGACCCCCGCATCGGGCCGGGCCGCACCTACTGGGTCGGGCCGCACCAGCCAGGCCGGGCTGTGCCCAACTGGGGCGGACCTGGACCCGGGTCCGGTAGACCCGGTTCGGGCCGACCCAGTGGGTATTGGGCCGGGTCGGACCGAACCCAAACCCCCTTTTTTCGGATAGATCCTTTCAAAAGCTCATAACATGGGATATGGACCTTCGATCTACGCACCGTCAGTTGCATAGATATCTTTGTCTCACGACGGTCGTTTTGGTATATTACACTCAATTTTTTGGAGAACTTTGGGTACATCTGGGTTGGTTTGAACATGAAGCCAACTGGGCCTTCGGATCGGAAACGCTTATAACTTGAGCTCCGGATGTCCGATTGACGTGTCGTCGACTGTGATGGTTTCCTCATAGTGACACATTTCTTTTGGCTCACTCCACTCGAGGTTTGGACGTAGTTGGAGTACGTTCGGGTAGGTTTTGACTTAAAAACCAAACGGGCCCCTAGGACGAAAAACCCAATAACTCTAAGACCGAGCGTCCCATTGACGCGCCGTCAGTTGCGTTGAGTTTCTATTTACGAGAAAGAACTTTGGGATACAACAAATCTGTAATTTGATTCAGTTGATGTATCAACCCCCCTTGGCTCATGGAGCGGACCCTCCTGAAATTGAGCATGCTGTGTGCGGAACCCTAGAGTTGGTTGTGACTCCAACGACGATAATGACCGTACTACGATCCTTCATGGGTTCGGCAGTGACGACAACCGTACTGGAGTCCTTCGTGGGTTTGACGGCGAAGACTACTCTTCTTGTGTCATATGTGGGTCCGGCAGCACGTGACTACTGTTCTTGTATCCTACGTGGGTCCGGCAGTATTTCACTTTGTTCTTGTATCCTACATGGGTCGAGCCGTGTTTGACTCTGTACTTGTATCCTACGTGGGTCCGGCAGAGTAGCTGGTCTTGTATCCTTTGTGGGTCTGATATCTTATCTGGTCTTTTATCCTTTATGGGTCTGAAATCTTAGATTAATTAGTGACTACATCTGATCATCTCTATCGTCTTATGAGAATTATACCTGTGTGAGCAGAGTCTTGACTTTCAATCAATATCTTTGATATGATTGACTTCTTTTCCTGTGTGGATTGGGTTGTGTTATCCTGTGTGGATTGGATTGTGTTATTCTGTGTGGACTAGATCGATATAGGGCTCGGATGTTGGAGGTGAACTGGAATTGATGACTTAGGAATATGTATGGGCATTTACCTAAGTAGAGTTGGTTGTTACATCGTGATTGTATCTTTCCTTAGTGGTTTATCCTTCATGGATTATAGGAGACCTTCGAAGGTCTCGGGGTCCCTAATGAGTAGCATATACTCACCCCTTCACAGCCTATGCCTGCACTACGTTGTGTTGGATGCAGACGATGGACAACGCTGATCGTGATTGAGGCTTGCGGAGCAAGTCGGTACCTAAAGGTGGACCACTAGGCGGGACGTACACGTAGCGGACGGCTGGACCCAAGGAGCTAAGGAGACTATCTATACCCACCCTTCAGGTGGGATTTCTAGTGGATGGCTAGGCGTTTCCGCTTTACTTTTCAGTTTCTGTACTTTCTTTTCAGTTGTACTTTACTTTCACTTGGGTTTTATTCTGGCCCATTTACTTTCCATCACTTACAGTTGTACCCATTTTACATAGTGTTTACTTCAGCTTTCTTACTTTGTGGTGTTTGTTTACTTTATAAAGGCAATTCCTTCCGTTTTTATCTGGATTTATGCCTTTGGTGCTAGTCACCAGCCCCTGGCCTATGGAAGACGGTTTTGGGGTAGTCACGGCACGGGCCCCGAGAACGGGTCATGACAGGATGTTCTACCCAATTTGCCACAACTCTGACACAATCCAACACCTCAAAAGGCCAAAAAAACCAGAGATAAACCTTACTCCCATTACCAAACCTTTGATACCCATGATGGGAAGTCACCTTCAAAAAAATGTGATCCCCAGTCCCAAATACTAAAGGTCTTATCCAATGATTATAATTGGACTTTTGTAAATATTAGGATGACATCATCCACTCATGAATCCCTAGAACTGTATCTGTTGTACTATATACCAGTTCGGCTCTGAGAATTTCTAACTCTACAACCCCATACCAACATAGCGGAGAAGTATAGGGTCATCCATACAAGGCCTCAAACAGTTCCATACCAATGGTTTAGTGGAAACTATTGTTGTAAGATAACTCTACCAAGGGAAAGTATCTCATCCATGAACCTCTAAAATCTATCACGCAAGAGTGCAGCATGCCTTAAAGACTCTGGATGGTACACTCAGTCTAACCATCCATCTATGGATGAAAAGTAGTGGTAAGTAATAACTAAGAACTACACCCATGTTGGAGACATCTCCAAACCCTTGAGCTAAAACGAGGGTCTCGATCAGAAATTATCATACTTGGAACTCCATGGAGTTTCACCTCCTCCCCTAGATATAGCCTCTATAGAACCTCCACTGAGCTCAAATACTTTATCGCTATAAATTGGGTGAATTCATCAAATTATATACTACCACCCATATAGCATCATAGCCTCCCTAATATTGAGGTAAACTAGTAGGAAAGTCCATCGAGATGTCCTCCAACATCTACTAACCAACATTTAATGGATGGAGAAAACCACAGAGAAGGGTGTGCTCAGTTTTCACCTTATAGAAGACTGAAAATTGAGACACAAACACTATGATGGTATGATTCAACTGAGGACACCAAAACTGACCTCTCAAAGATTGGTACATCTTTTCCACATTAGGATTCACTACTAAGGGAGAACTATGGAACTCCCTAAGAACCATGTTACGCATTTCTAAAAAAATGAAAATCCTTCCATATAACAACACCCGCTGTTTTTCATCCTCTTACCAACCATCAGGGGTCTCTCCACAAACAACTCAATCTCTCTAGACCTCCACCACATGATCACCCAACTAGTATTCCTCGACCTATTACACCAGTGATGCCTACACCGTCATCTAAAAAATACAATATAAGCCAACAACTTATCCCATAGCAAGATGTAATACTGAAATTTATTCAATAAAACTCTAGGAATCACCTGATTCGTTCACTACATTTCTATGTGAATTCCTACTCAAAAAATCGTCCATAACATTCCCCTTTTGGTGTATAGAAAATTTAAAAGTCATAATCCAATAAGAACTCCATCAACCGACGTTGTTGCAAGTTCAAGCATGCTGGAAGAAAACATACCACGTGCTCTTATGATTGTTGAAGAACAAAAAATGCTCGCCAATGTGGTAATGTCTCTACAACTTTAGGGAAAACACCACTATCTCTAACTCGAGATCTTGGATAGAAGAGTTAGGTTCTTAGGGACGTAACAATTGAGACCCATAAAAACAATTATTCTCTACTACATTAGAACATTGCCTAACCCGAGACACAAAGCATAAAAAACCTCAAAAAGAACTCCTTCTACTAGCATACAAAGAACCATACCACTGAACAACTTATCCTTAATATAGTAGAAAACATCCTGACACTGGTCAGTCTACACAAATTCATGATCCTTTCTAGTTAATGTTGTTAGAGCAATCCCAACAAAAGATAAATTAGCTTTGAACATCCTGTAATAGCCATAGAGACCAAGGAAACCTCTCAACTATTCCACTATCGTGGAGGATACCCAAGAAACAATTGTTTCTATATTTGAAGGATCTACATCTATTCCTTGATAGATACAACATTCCCCAAGAAGAGAACTTCTCGATCCCAAAACTCGTACTTGGACAACTTCCCAAAAATCTTCTCATGATAAAGAACTCCCAAAATAGCACAAATATTCCCTTCATTATCCTCCTCAAATATGGATTATACAATGATTTTATCAATTAAAACCACTATGGAATTATCTAGGATCTCAAGAAACATAGAATTAATTATCCCCATGAACATAACTGGAAACTTTTTTCACACCAAACGACATCAGAATGCACTTGTAATGCCCAAGATGATAATGGAAAGTGATATTTAGGATTTACTCATTATTCATACTCATTCTTCATACACATATTATGATATAATAACCTCCAATTTATCTTTGAGAACAAAATTTCACCCTTTAGTTGATCGAATAAATCATCAGTTTGTGGAAAAGGATAATGGTTCTTCACTGTCACTCGATTCAAGCACTGATAATCGATGCACGATCACAAACTAACATTAGCCTTCTTCACGAAAAAAACTATTGAACCCTAAGGTAAAATTATTGGATAAATGAAATTGCATATTAACATTCCTTCTAGATTTATATTTACATCTTGAAACTATGAATGCATCATCTTATACAGAGACATTGAGATAGGAGACATGCCAAGTTGTAGCTTGATCCCAAACTCAATCTCTCATTGAGGTGGTAACACTACAAACTATTCTCGAAATACATCACTTTACCCCTCCAAGACACTAGGAAACTCCAACTTCAGAACCACCAATGAACTCAATATTATCTTAGAAATCTAGGTGGATAAGAAAGGAACATGCCTCGTACCCATCTGAGGGACTCTCTCATCGGAAAACACTGCTTGCTCTCTAACAGCATCGAAGAACCCTACCTTTCTCCAGATGAAATATACAATATCCTAAACTAAATATAAATTCTCCATGTTAAGGATGACATAATATTGTTTTATTCATAGACATAGGAAATCTCCCCATGAGTGGTGCTACCCTAGCACTAACTCAAAATCTCTACGTACTTTAAACAAGCCATCTCAACCTCCAACAAGCATAGTCAATGCAAAGGGTAATGGAAGCCTCGCTACCTAAATTACAAAGGCATGTAAAAGGGTGTGTGATATGAAGGATTGTGTCACTCTTGAATGAAATAGGTTATGGTCCCTAGTATAAAACAAACAAAGGGTGCCTCGAATGACATCTAGCTTGCCCGACGCTGGCAACGCTAACACATGAAACTGACCACGACCTACTCCATAGCCTTTCTGGTCTTAATAAGGACCACCTTCATAGTCTTTCTCTGCTTACTTAGTAAGGTAGAATCCTAGGGATCTCCTTTTCCTTCCCCATCTAGACTCTACTGATCTAAATCTGTTGCAGCATAATGTAGCTGCCTTGGCTGGAACTGCCTCAATGGAGGAACCTGGAGCGGAACACCATAAAAACACTGAATTATCAAAAATTTCAGGCACTCATGCCCCTAATGACCTCTTCCTCCACAAAAAGAAATTTCACCAAATAGCTTATCATTGTCTTAAGTTCTGTTTCCCCTGATAAACGAGACATTGAGGGTTGGGACCTGCCACCAACCAAATGGAAACTCTTCTACCATAAAAACCTAGAACCTCAGACCAGAGATCTACATTGTGAGGAATCATAATGACTCCCCTCTCATGATGATCTGTATCTAGATAACATTATCTCAATGCCTTTTTCCCTCTCCATCACCTCGGGATAAATCTTCAGCATAAATGGAGTGACATTTCACTGGATCTCTGGATGCAAAGCCTCCTCAAAATTTCTCTCTCTACCCTCCTCGTCTGGTAATAGCTCTGAAGCATATTGTAGAAGGTTCCTGAAATGGGTCTCGAACTCTTTCACATTGTTTCTTTGCTACTAAAGGGTACATAACTCCAAGAAAGTATCCACCTTCATGGAAGAAGAAAGAAACTACACCCTAAACGAGTCTCGAATCCTCTCCCATGAGAGTGTTGACTTCTCATGATCCCCAAGGAACAAGAACCACCACCACCTCACTTCCGCACATAACATCATCAATACCAATGACACCCAGTTCTCCATTCAAGCATAGATTAAACTGAAACCTATATCAACCTCTTCCAACTAGTATTCTATGACTTCATCTGAAATGGATCCCCTGTACTTCTATAGACATTAGTGTTCTAACTCTCAGAGTTTCATCCTCTAAGTGTCGCCGTTGTCATCCTATACTATATGGTGATCTTCTAGGAAAACATGATGAACATTTTCTATGCAACCCTGATGAGGACATAGACCTAGATCCATAACTGGAAAAAGGGAAAAGAGTTATATCATTTTAACCTATAATATGGATGACTTGAACATTAATTAATTTTTTCTTTTACTCATTTTAGATTCACAAATATCAATGTCTACCCATTCAAAAAATGTCACACAGAATAATGATTCTTAACCCTTTCCTTGGACTATTCCATGTAACAAGTATCTCCACATTTAGAAGCCACTGTAAGCTTAAATTTTTCTTCATCGGATCACAATGGGGCTTAAATACACATTTCATGACCGTTTTCCCATGTTTACAACGCTTGATAAACATAAATGACATAGTTTCCCTACCAATCCTTGAAACATCACATGTGTCTAACTACAAACTCCATCATATCCCTCACCCATACCTCTGATACCCCTCAGTCGTGACCCCATCCCGTCAAATTGTACCCCTCCTAGGAAGCCAATGGGAGAAGGGAGATAGTGACACCCGAGTCCTTCCTCCAATAGGTTTGGGGTTGGAAACTATCACCAAGTGTATAGTAAACACATAGATGGGAGGAATTACCCTCTAAGAGAACACATGTGAAAGAGAGAGATAAGATAGAGAAAAAACTAACCCTGGTTTAGATTACAATATAAAAGAAAATCCAAGAACACACATGTAATGTCATGCAATAACTATTATAACTAAAAGGGAAATCTAAAAGTACCTAAAGAAAGTTAAATGGTAGTGACCAGTAAGAACAAACGGCTCCAAAAAAAACCCTGATCTATTAGTAACCAATCTAGTCTCCAACATACTTCAATTAACTAGAAAAATTGTTTATATAACATAGGGTGAGTAAAAATATATACTCGATATGATCCTCCATAGAGCCTCTCATGCAAAAGTAAAGGATGTTAAATCACAATGGACAACACGTGAGGTTAAATTATCACCTTAATAGGTATACTAAATTTATATACTCACCATGTCTACTCTCACCTAGTATCATATAAAATATTATATATTATAATAAATAATATCCATGGTTCCCTTCTACTACCACTTCCCCACTAGTTTTCCTCTTTTCCCCAATGTTTCATTTCCTGACCATCTCTCTCCAAAAAGGCTAGAATGAAGACACCTGGGTGAAGCACCACAACATTTACCTCATGTAACACACCACCACAATCACAAGTAAAAAAAATTCACTAGGTAGTTTTATAGAGGCACCACATCCTTCATAACGTGTATCAATCATCAAGTATTATACCTCAAGCCATTATAGCCGATAAACCAAGTAAGGATCCTCAATCCATCATAGACTATACATGTTATACCAACAGTAGTCCTCAAAAAACTATATTCATAATATATGTGTATGAAATAACCAAATTCTGTTACAGCCATCCACACACACATATAAGGAAAACTAATTACCGTGCATACCAGCACAACTACTAAGAGAAGAGAGCGGAACCAAAGGGGGTGGTCAGCCATCCACCCCCCTCCCCCCACCCCATCAGGATGTTGGGGAAAACATACCACCCTTATGTCTTAGAATCCTTAGGGTGTCAGTCTCCCTAACCGACAGCATGGAGTAGCATATAGAAACATAAAAAAGTTCATGCATATAATATAACCCACAAAAAAACTATAAAAATAACCTAGTATTAGACTAAACTATAGATGACGTCTCATGGAATCAAAACTACCACTATAAATACTAGATATCCCACAAGCACACAACCATTTTAAGAACTTTATTAAACCATCTTATCCTTTTTTATTAGTTTCACATTACATTGATTAATCATTTAACAATTAATTAAGCATTAACATTTTCCACATACCATTACACTAACATTTCAATAATGATCCATTCCTCTAGGCATAACTAAACTGAGTCCATGACTTTTTAGAATCACAACCTCATAATTGCATCCTAGTAAGCTCCAACCCCATTGATCAAAGAATTATTAATTTATTAACAACATTACCTCTTAAAATATTTCCATTTTTCTATATTTCTGTTTTTCTATATTTCCATTTTTCCATATTTCATGGTATTCTAGGAAAACATTCTAAGATACCAAACACGATGGGATCAAAAAGGTGAGTAGATGGGAAACCCATCAATTATTTTACACCTATTATATGAGTGTATACCCATCCATCCTTTATAATATTAACACAGAAAGAATATGGAATACCTCACACATCTTCGCCTCTTTTGGAAGGAGAGTAAGGAAAACAAGTTACCTTAAGTATTGGGGAAGGTAAAGACTATAAAAAATCAAGAGATACAATAAGAATCCATATATCACGTCAATGGGTAGGCATAACTTCAACTTGTTCCATCATCTCTTGTGTCATCCCCGACACATAAAAAGTAGGAAACAAACATATAAACCGATCTCTTGTCCCTAAACAAGGCATTTAGAATTCACAATCAATGATCTATCACGGCTTCAAATCACAAGGCACATGGCCTTCACAAAAAGTAGGTAATTCTGGACCCCAAAGGCATTATATATTATTCATACAACCAGTTCTTATTCCATCATGAATTAACAGATTCGTTTTCATAGGTTCCAACTATGGGAAACCTATGAAAAAAGATTCTCAACCTATCATAAATTAATTAAACAATTAATTTAACATGCCTTTAATTCTCTTCTCAACAAGAATCTACATACTTCATGTTAATTTAACAATTCAATTAAATATACACACCTATATCAATTTTATTAACCTTAAATTACGACAACAACTGGATTCATTAAACAAGACTCTTTATTATTTTATCAAATTAATTGTCAATTAATTTAGGCTTTACGTTATTTACCAATTTCTATAAAGAAAAACATTCTATTCCAATAAAGTCAAAGATATCACACTATCTAGTAAAACAGGAGACAAACCATTATCACGGTATAAAGAAAAAACATTTCTATGTGAGTGATACTAATTCTTTAATCCAGTTTAAATAATTATTATGTTCATTTCATTGTGATACAAAGGGATAAACCATGATATACCTATGGTTACACATAAAAAATGGAAGAAAATAATCCCCTAACTAAAAAGGTCATCTTTGTTCTCCACCCAAGAATGGACCATGCAATGTATCACGATCACCTCTCCCATAATGGCTACATCCACCCTTGGACAACGCGACACCGCATCACTAAACAACTGAAACCCCTCCGTTAGAAACATAGATATCACATGTCAAGGAGGAATGGGAGGAAATATATTGATAAACCTATAATAATATAGGTATAACATACCTTCTATCTTAGAGGGATCGACACTTCATAGTTTCAACAAAACAAGAGGTGCACATGCCGTAGGAAAAACTCCAAGGGGAACATGATCCAATGATACAAAAAAAACACATGACTCCTATGGGAGTAAGAACTCTAAGCGTCCCATACCAAGTAAAAACAATATGTAACAACAAGTGTGTAAGGTTTATCGGCCTTTTGAAAATCTAAACAGAGCAGCGGATTAGATACAATTTAAATTTTCCATTAAAAGAGGAAATGGTCAAGATTACGTGATTTGACTGAGTAAAGGAACTATGACCCTTAAGAAAAGTTATATAGGAGTTATGGGGTTTTAATCATCCTTAAATCTCTCAAAATATGGCTTTAAATTTGTGTTACGTCAACCATAACATCAAAGGGGGAAAATATAGCTAACTGGAAACACTATTCATGACTCACCATTGGACGAGTCACCATTAGATGACTCACCAATGGATGAGTCATCATTGGTTGCATCACCGTTGGATGATCCACTATTAAATTAATTACCATTGGATGAGCCACTTTTGGATGACTCACTATTGGGAGATTCATCATTGGATGACTCACCATTGGACGAGTCACCCTTGGATGACTCAACATTGGACAAGTCAATGTTTGATGAGCTACCATTTGATGAGTCACCATTTTGAAAGTCGTAGTTCAGTTGGTCACTCTTTGGTGACCCACCATTTGGTGAGCTACCATTTAGTGAGCCACTATTGTGAGTCACCATTGCTGACTCATCTTTGGAATCAGCTGCCGTTGGAAAACATGAAATTGGTAAAACTCATGAAATGAGTCACCTTGACCTCCCAGAACACCTCAAATGCCTTATTTTAAAAAAGGAATGGAATGTAGAGGTTTGTCCCATTACACTTTTTGTTAGAGGGTTATGGATATATTATAATTAGTTAAAGCATAATTATTAATTTTGTAAGTAAGAATGATAATTATTGGTGTGGGGATCTCTTCAGAGACTATTATTATATTCTAGGTGTTTGGGTTGTGGTGCTAAGTACCTATTTGTAATCTGTTGGTTTTTTTAGGGAAGACTGTGTGAGGGGTTGTAAGAATTGGTTTTGTCCCAACGTTTTAGATTAATTAACTAGATAACTGATTAAATTATAGTAAATGAATAAATAATGGTTGATTAATGATAATATAATTATTTTAGTATACTTAGTAGAAATTAATATCAGGAAGGATATTATTAGGTATTATAGTTATCATTTCTAGCATTATTATTTCCTTTTATTGTGTATTGTGTTGTGGAATTTACTTTTTTATGTGTTTTTTTGTTTTACTCTTCACATGTTTGATTCCTTATTTAATTTATCTATTTTTTTGTTTGATATTATAAATGAGTGGTCAATAAGTGCTCAAGGGATGACATGTACACATATTCTCTGATTATGATAGCTTATAAATTATGTTATATAAACATGGTTAGAGTTTTGGATATTATAATGATGAAGATATGATATTAGGATGATTAAAAAATGTAAGTAGTGGCCTATCCTTTTCACCTAATTGTTATAATGATAATTATGGTGATGTTAGGGAATATAGAGTGAGATCATTATATAAATCATTATATATGATGATTTTTTGAATGATTGTGTAATAATTACAAATAAACTTTTTATTATTATAATTTTCTTGGACTGTAAATTTCTATTTGGATTTTTCTTATATTATGCATTGGAATGCTAAAAAAAATTTAGACTACATGATATGCATAGAGTTTAGCATAAATAAATATATAAATTATAATTTAATTTCAATGTTTTAACATAAATGAAACCTGTGAAAATGATACATTCATACTTCATAAATTTTTATACCTAGAATTCGGTGCATTATCCACATAAACATGATTAGTTAGACGTTATGGTCCTTGCATCAGATCACAGGGGACCCTAGTACCTTTATCATACTCATCCTCCCTGACATTATGTTGTTAATAGTTTCCCTATTGGATATGAATTAGATTCATAGCTCAAATATTTCCATTGGACATGTGTATTAAATTCCCCCTCTATTTGATAGATATATTCCCCTAGATCAAAATATTTTGGATTTTATTTTTTATTCAGATTAAATTATTTGCGTTTTATTTTTATTTTCAAGTATGATAATTTTTTTAAAAATTTCTAATGTAATGGAAGGTTTTTTAGAATCCATCCTTTTCATTTTCTAGTATCTGTAGTTTCAAATACGATGTGTGGTACTTTTTTGAAGGCCTACAGTATAGTTTTGGAACAACAGGATACAATTTGACTATGGTGTAGGTTGTTTTGAATATCTAGCTATGAGAACCATATTTTTTTGTTCTTGGAAAACATATGGAATGGAAAAACCATTTTAAAGGATATCTCGTCTAGGGGATTCCTTTATCTTACGTATGGAGTGTCATTATGCCTATTTTAAAGGGTATGGTGTCCTGGGGAACATAAACAGTGTCACCAGCCACATGAGGAACACAATGCTACAGTAAAGAACCAATTTCATGGTATTTACCCTTTGAAAATTTAACTAGGTGAATAAGGGAGAGGAAAAATCACTGTGTTGGTGGTCATGAAGGTGATTTATAGAGGGGAGGTCACATTGTGAATGTGGGTTGGAAATGATGAGGGGGGATTCTATAAGTCATGGTCTACACTTTTCTGGGATGGAAACTATGAGAATGAATACCATACACTTTGGTGGGATTTTAATCACTGTTTTGGTCAAGGGTACCACGACTATGTTGGTTTCCAAAATACTATGGTGGTGGTATAACATTGTCTAATTTGGGCATATTGGTTTTTTATTTTATTCCTTCACCAATTCTTATAGGTTCCATACGTACTGTTGACACAATGTTGTCACATGAATCTTTGAAACCACATTACCTCCCATTGGTCATATTTAATTTTATTGGGTAAATGTGTTTTCCCTTATTACATTTATTCCGAAGGTCAATTTACTCCATTCCACTTTTATTTTATATTATAATTACAAAACCCCTCAAGTGACATCATTTAAATTATGCCTTATTCATTAATAATTTCTATTTAATGAATGTATTATATTTTGTTGTCGCAAATTCATTTATGGGATTTTTATACTCTCTACTATATTTTAGGATATTATGTTCTTCATATTTTTTAAAATATTTTAATACCTTATTATTCCTCAATAATTTATTTGTGAGGAAATTTCAAAAAGATGATTGGATTTATCATCACTCCTCTTTTCAATTGACATCCTTTTGAAATAAACAATGATATTCCTTATAGAGACCTAAATTTTTCTTAAATGATTAATATATCATTTTAATTATTATCAACATAAAATTGTTACACAACCAAGATCCAAAGGTTTAGTGTCTTGGTAAAATTAGGACCACGCATAACATTTTCTTAATAAAATATAAACATTTATTTAATTCCTAATTCTCTAGCTTCTTATTGGCTCTCATGTTCTATATATTACAAGTATTCATATGAGAATATACATCAAAATAAAGAGTGGGATAAAATCCTAGTAAAAGGGTGAGTAAGAGACATGAAACATGGGTGAGCATGATAATCAACATAAAATCATCGTCATAATCATGAGAGGAATCATTAGATAAAGGGATGTAATGTTTCAATGTGTAAAAATGAAGCACCATGTCTTAGTGGTGAACTAACATGCAAAGCTATGAAAAAAATCAAGAATAATTTTCTTGCATATTTAATGAAATCTCATGAGATATGTCACATTACAGAATTCATTGGAGCAATACATAATTCTGGTTTCACCTATCAAATCATAACATTCGGAACTGCTATATAATTTTGGTTTCACCCATCACATCATAACATTTACATTATCATGTATTCCACATAGAACATATATCAATCTTGGACAAAAAATAACACATAGAAAGAAATGGGATTAATTTCATAAAGTATACAATCATCAATAAAATTTTGGTTTCTAAAAGAAATAGGGAATAATATACATTTTATAAGAATAATAAATCATGAGTGAAGAAGAAACAATATCACAAGAATTAAAAGATGTATTTTATGAAACAAGATTTCTCTAAGAAAAATATTTTCATTTGTCGTAAAACCAGATGGGAAATATGTATATCCCAAAAATGAAAAGGTATGGAAAAAAAAGAAATTACATTTAAGGAATTTTAAAGTAACTTACTTATTTAAATGGAGTTAAATAGGGAAAAACAAAAGGAATAGAGTTAGGTTTGAGAATCCACTTACCTTATATATGAATTCTTTCTTCACATTCATATCCTGGAAAATAAAATTAAATTCATTAATTAACAAATCCATATCCTTTTATAAATTAATTTGATTCATCATTCTTTCATTAAGTTCATTTATAGGATTTCTGATGTGCTATAGAGTTTAATTTCATCATTCAAGAGTGTTCATTTCTAGTGTTTTCATGATTGGATCGCTTGTATAAGAGTACAGAAGTTAATGTAAAATTGAAATAGTTATCCAGAATTTAAATTATTTTATATTAATGAACATTCCTAAAATTAAGTTATCTTATATGAAAATTTTTATACGGTATGAGGATGATTTATTATATTGAACCTTAATGAAAATGATCTAATTAGTTTTTTTGGTTTTACAACCATTATGAGCATATATCATTTAATTTAACATATTGTTTATATATTTCATCCAGGACATTATATAAATTATAATATGTATAATAAAATCTTATTTCACAATAATGATGGTTTTCTGAGAAACATTGAAGGCAGTAGTGAAACATAAAAATTCATCATCCATGATGGTGGTAAATTGACACACCTAGATGATATTTTCATGTTTTGAAAAAAGGAAAAGGGAAGATACATAAAGATGAATTATTCAATTAAGAATATTAAATACATTAATATAAAAGATGCTAGAGTTGTCATTCCTATTTGATATTTTTAGGTGATGAGAGGATAAGAAAATAATTAAATTTAAAAGTAAATAAAAGATGATGAAAAATTATTTTACCTCTTGAACTTATTATCCTTGAGAACCTCTTTAGGTTAATGGGTTTGGCCTTTTGATGAGACAAAGAGAATCTGTACATATTTCAAGGGCTTAGGAAGAGGATTGGGTAAAATTTGGACAAGTCTTAAAGCATATCAAGTGTAAAGTGAAGAGGTTGTGACGGATGGTAATTATAGGGGAGGAGAGGGGTGTTTTCTCATTATTTTATACATTACTTTATTATTTTTGGCTCAAGATTATGAATAATTTGAGAATTATACCAAAATATATTAAAATTTTGAAGAAGAGTTCAATATTTTGTCCTTAAATCAGCCATAAATAATTTATGACTCAATAATTCTTGTATTTATCTTTTGTTGTAAATTATAGTAATTTAATCTTCACGAAAAAATCAAGAATCTTAAAAAAATCCAAAAAATTATCCCTAGCCATTTTTCTACATGTTGAATTAAAAAATGAACTCCATTTTATGAAAAGAATTTTATAAATATGGGAAAATTATTTTTTACTAAAAATCATTATTAACTATGAAAATATCGATTTTAAAATTATAAAAAATTATATCATATTATTATTTATAGTATTCCTAATTTTTATTTATAATTTCATTGATGAGGTTACTATTCTATTTACTGATTTACTATTCTAAATCTTTACATTAATATTCCAAGGGTGATTTTACTACTACATTGGTAAAGGTTCCTTAATTTCTAGAAATACCTCGTATTTCAATCATTCATCATTTATAAAGTTTTTATTATGTTCTCAAAATTATTTTACGTGGTTTATAAAATGTAATTTCAAGTATTAAAAATTTGTGTCAATACATTTATTGTCATTAATATTTTTCAAAACTGTCACATTAAATTCTTTTATCCATATTTACTTGAACCACTTTGACTTTGATAATCATCATATTTTACTAATGACATCAGAAACTGTAATTCTCTGGTCCCTTTCTTTGGGATTATTAGATGTGATATTTTCTAGGGGGAGGGGTTAAAATTAGCTAATTCATTTTATCATTATACACTCTTGTTAGCGTATTGTTCTTTATAAATGAAGGGGTTATTATATGATTCCACATATATTCTATTTCTACATTGTTGGTTTTATCTTTCCATGCATTTTGTATTAAGGTTCTACAATTTTAGTAAGTGTTTTATAAATTTTTTATCATTTTCCAATACAATTATAAAAATTAAGAAATATATTGATATATATATATATATATAATTCAATCAATATCATATTCCACAGGAGTAAGGAAAAGTGCTCTAGAGGTGGAATTATAAATGAATTCAGAATGATAAAGAAGGATATGAAAAAATTAATGTTACAGATTATGTCCTTAATTAGGATGTTTGTTAGCTTATGCAATTACTTTGTACTATGGAATGGAAATTATTCCATTACTTTATATTATAAGTTCATGAACTATATTTTTTTTGATAAATCTATGTTGAAATTACATATTTTAATGGGAAATAAGTAAAATAAAATAACAATATGAGTCAGGGATTCTGGTTTGAAGAGAAATCCCCTCTCAGAAGTGATCCCCTCTTTTTTTCTCCCTTCCCCCTCTATTGGAATTAACTCTCCCCCAATGTACTCTCTTGAGTGTCTTCTTCCATGATTCCTAGGTGTTTTCCCACGCGGTGGTGGATCAATCGGTCTCTGTTTTTCTTTGGTTTTCTCTCTGGGGTACCACCTTCCTCTCTAGGGTTTCATCCATATGTCAGTTCCTTACCGTTCTTATGGATTGTGTTTTAATTCTTTCCCATCATCCTTGCCTCACTCTAACCTCACGGACTGATTCTCCTCTCTAGGATGGACCTAGAGTGATAGATTCTCAAAGGTTTTGGGATACCATTTTCGAGGACCACAAGGCTTTCCTTCCACTTTCATTTTCTACCTAGTTTTCATTTCCTTATTTCCTTTTCTCTCTGTTTAGTGTTAGACATAGTGGTATCTATTCTTTAATGTATTTTCATCATTTGTGTGTTTTGGAGTGATTTTGGGTGCATTCTCAGCTTTGTATTGATATGGTGGTATCTTTCCCCGTATTCCCTCTGACCTCCAGGTCCTCCTTTCCCTTTCCGTAGGTCAGGTGTGTTGGGATACATATTTCTTTGGGTTGTGTTGTGTGATGGGGAGGGAGTTTGAGGTGTCTTAACCAGTGTATGAGTTGGGATTCTTTCTTCTCGAGGTCTCTGGGCATCGGGTGTTGTGATTGCCTTTAGTGATTGGGTGTCAAATGTTCCCTGGTGCTTCTAGTGGAGTGACGTGGATGACAGTGTGGAGGGTTCTTTAGGTGGGCTCCAAGTATTTCGTGGATCACCTTCCTCCTTCTAGTGAGAGTTGATTCATGCTAGTTTGGTGGGTTTTGGTATATTTCCTTGACATTGCTGGCATTTTTTATTTGGGGTTGAAGCGATTAGTGCTTCATCTCTTGCTACCATTGAAGGCTCTCCATCTGATCTTTTTTTGTCGTTCGCCTCGATGGTACATCGCCTTCAACTCTTCGATGTGGATGAGATGTCCTAGCACCAAAGATGTTGGTTTTTGAACAATGATGGATCCATGGTTCTCGTATGTGTTAACATTGTGATGTACAATGATGTTGGTGTCGACAAAAAAGTGATGTTGGTAGTGATGGTGATAGGTGTCAACGTGATTATGGATCCTGGTGATGGTGATAGATCGGCCGTGCAATGATGATGGAATCTTGGTTTGATGGATTTTTTTGAAATTTGGATTTTGAAAACATTTTTCTAGCATGGTTTTTGTTTTAATGTTGAATTTTGTTTAATGTGGTGTGTGTGGATTAAAGGGATGTGGTATATACAAGTACTGGTGGCTCATATATGGTTCCCACTTACCCAAAAGTGGCTTTTTAATAATATAAAAAATGATTGTCGTGATGATTCATGGCTTTTGGGTTTCCCAATTGGTTAAAATGATGTGATGATGTTGGGATGATTGTCACTAGTAGAGTGTTGGGATTTCTAGTTTTCCTACTAGATATGATGATGGGAAATTTTGGGATGATTGTAATAGGTTGAGAACTGGGGTTTGTTGTTATCTTACTAGTTATGTTTATTTTATGATGTTTGGATGATAGTCATAGGTTGAGAGTTGGATTTTCATGTTTTTTCATCTGGTTTGGATGGTTTTGGTGATGTTGTAGTAATTACAATAAGTTCATTATGGAAATCATAATATTTGATAATATTAACTGATCAATGGTCTTATAATTATGGGATACTTCTTTATTATTAAAATGACCTTGGAATCACAATTTTCATTGCTAGTTTCTTTATATAAAGGCTTTACCCTAATATGAAAGACATTCAATCCCCCCTCTAATGGGCCATGGATTTGATTCTAGTACTAAGGGTACATAATGAAAAAAATATGGGAGTAATTACCCTCAATATAATGTGGGAACTGATAACATATCCACTAATCAATTCCAAAACATAAATTAGTAAACATCCCAATTAATGTAATATTGTCCAAAAAATAAATGAAATGATAAAAATAAACCAGGAACCACTCCTATGATAGTGAACCCAATATATATAAACTCATCAACAACCTCCACATTCTTATAATTTATAACATAATGACCAACACTCACCCAAGAGCCTAAAAAATATTTTAAACATATATATGGGTTAAAATACAAGCATACTTAGTAGGATCCTTCCCAAAAACACATATTAAAATGTTGAAGAAGAATAGTAAAATACCAATTAATAAATAGAGTAACTGACCCATCACCTAAATAGTTAAATGATATATACAAACTCACTAAGGTTCTCTCACCAGGAATCACACATGAGTAATAAAATATAATGAAACATATATAGAATATGGGTACCCAAAATCCACTTTCCCACTAAAATACACAAATCGAACAACCATACAATCAAATCTCCATGCTAATGAAACCCATAAAACCACATCATCCTCACATGTAATCAAATCCCAAAGTCCTTGTATTTTCATTGTGTACAATGTACAGAATAAGGGTACATTATATACACATTCCCACTAACCAAGTCATACCTCATATACATGTAATCACATCCCATGAGTAGGGGGATGTGTTATGATGTTCATATCCCCTCTATAAGTCATACAACTCATCCATTCAATCACATCATCATCACATACAACACTCTATGCATCACATCACTACCTCATAATCCTCACAAACAATAACCATGTTGTAAGTCTAGGAAACATCACAACTTTCCTAACTATATATTATAACTAAATCCATTATAACTTGTTCATAAGTACACCTATAATATTTATTTAAATTATAGCTAAGATACAAGTGTGTGTTAAAACCATAACCCACCACATATCTTATATACAAGTATATTATAACTGATAGAAATTATATATCATATGAGCACATTCCAAATATCAAAGATCTACCACAACCCAAGAATGAAAAAATACCTTGTCATTGGAGGAGGAGAGAGTGGTGTTTGGAGATTAGTATTCCAATAAAATTATTGATAGCATGGATGTTAACAATACACCCATAATGTAAGGCCACATTTTTGAATTATCCACCCCAACCAACTAAAGAGTTTTAGGGAAATAACTCACATAAAAGAATAATAAATATAACATAACTTATCTTGGAGAAAATATTCTACCTCGTAATTAAACTAAAGCTATATCATGTTAGTCAACATGACTTCAATGACTAATGATAGAAATCTAAAACTCTTTTAATCATTTATATGACTGAATAAAACAATATAATCATTTAATAATTAAAAAGTTAAAATTTATTTGATGTAGTTTTAGAATAATCCATTTCTTCTAACAATGTCATCAATTCTAGTTTAATGCTTCTGTTATATTCAAAATCCAAGTTGGTATTTTTTTTAGTTTTTTAATTCTAGATTTCACAACATCCCTTTCGTCTGCTACCCAAACCAATTCATGGAATCCACATGGAATATAATTTCCATAAATAACATTCATTCCAATAAATTAATTATATATCAATAGTGGTTGAAAATATTGTGTATTATATGAATCAACCCAATCAATATCAATGAGAGATATACAAGAAGTAAACAT
The DNA here is from genome assembly GCA_963277665.1 of Viscum album. Classification (NCBI taxonomy): domain Eukaryota; kingdom Viridiplantae; phylum Streptophyta; class Magnoliopsida; order Santalales; family Viscaceae; genus Viscum; species Viscum album. The sequence continues at coordinate 246,126,391 of OY728166.1, forward strand.
GCTTTTTAGAAAAATCATAAAATAATAAAAATAGAAAGAAACCTGTAAAATGGGAAAGACTAACTCTCAAATTTTACCAACTATCTAGATATAAACCTCATCACAATGGATATGGAAATATAAAATACTAACTCTCAAACTATTTAACCCATCCTAGTATAATTCACCTCAATCACTTCCACAAAGAGTTAAAATATGCTAACCCATCAGCTAATATAACTACCATACCAAGAATCAAATTAATATATGTAAAGGGATGGAGAATTTTAGGTATATACATGGGATAAAAATAATATTTTAACCATAAAAATATCAAAAGGAAATTTAGTCCAAAACAGCAAATGCATACGTGCTTATAAAATCAGCTTTGGTCTTACCGCATTCTCACTTATTGACTTGTAAGGAAAAAGTTTTTCCTTTATTTTATTCAATTAACCTATTCATTACAATATGGTTTGAATAATAATAAACCAAATAATACAGAGGTAATACTAGTTATAATTATTCAATATACATGGTCACAATGACACATTATCAATATAAAAAACTCTAAATATGAACTATAGAATTCGGTTAATGTATCTTAATTTATATTTATTATTATACAATTTTTACATTGCTTAATCAATTTCATCATTCCAATGTATAAAGGGTGTGTATAAAATCATATAAACAATATTTAAGGGTATCTAATAAATTATATGATAGAACCACTAAGAATAAATTCAAAATTATAAGAAATTAAAATCACCCCCTTTTATTTATACATTTCTTCTAAATTCCATAATTATAGTCAATTATCTTTAATAAGATTGATCCAACCATTTACCCATTTAATATAGTCTTTGATAAACCCACAACCAAACATAAATAATAAGGAAGCTTATATGTCTTTTACCTCAATTCATAGCCTCAAAAGATGTGGAAAAAAATGCTTGTAGGGTCTTGGTATGACATAGTGATACTGGTTTAGGGAGAAGAATATTAATTCAAAAATTGAAGAAATTTAAAGGCAATAAACTAGAGTCAAAATTTTCTGAATGGATCATGGGATTACCCTCCAGTTATCCCCAATCTTGTACCGTTTGAATGAAAACTGAAAGATATAACCCATATATCGAATAAAATGTGTGTAACAAACCCATCACCCGAAAAAAAAACTCTATATAAATTAAGGGATTTGGTCTTTTAATGATCTACATCAAAAAATTAATTCAATGGTAGGTATGAAACATATGTATATAGTTCAGGAAATAAAATAATTAATTATCATCCCCCCCAAAACTATATAATTAGACTGAGTCCAATCGCCTTCAATATGTGTTGGAAATAAATACAACCATGTTTTCCTTGACCATCGATACCCATGGGACCCCAACCCCTCCATTAATGAGGTAGAATATTCCACACTATTTCCATCTCACTGAGACTCAAACAAAACTGTGGAGAACCCACACTTTCTATTTCTAACACCCTATTGCATACCTCAGCCACTCCTTGATTTAGTACCACCAGTCAAACTAACTCAAGAGTATAAACATCCCCACTTCCAAGAGATAAACACTATAGTACCGATTCACAATAAATATCCATCCTCATGTTACAAAATTAAAACCATATTTCCCCATACACTCAAAAATTAATTTCAAACCTTGGGTTCCTCAAGCACCATAAATCCATCTTATATAGAAACTACCCCACCATTTCCCCCACCACATGTGTTTGGTGTCCATAAAGAAATAAACCCAAATCTCTACCTCTGAAAACCCATTAAAATCGAAATCATCAACTATAATTCCTAGAAAATATATATATCAATGTCTCAAAGGAACTGATCTACTATATTAGATACCTATCAAATAAGTATCATCTTTGAGAATCAAATACTTGGGAATGAAGAAAAAGTAAAACATAAAAAACCATCCCCTGAAATACCACTTAGGGATATACCTAAAAGAAGAGAATAATCAAATCATCATCTTGGAGAGAATAAAATCACACAATATCTCAAACATATCTTTATCAGTAAGGTTATACATATCACCCCAATAAAAATCAATCATCGAATAAATCATGGTACTGAGACTGTATCTATGAATAATGTCATCATGTACGATCCTCAAAGAAACTAGGATTCATTAATGGAAAAACCAACAAAATATCATTCCAACAAAACATCATCTCTTGGAGGTTATAAATCATAGCAGTTTTCTCTTATAAAATTTGATCATTTTTAACTTCCAACTCATCGTGGATAATTTCATAGGAACCACCATGGTGATATCGGTGAAGGTGTGACACATGCAAAACATATTCAATCTATATCATCTATAAGTGATAGTTAATACTGAAATGATACTATAATTACATGATTCAATACATTAAAGGGATCAAAAAATCAAGAATAAGGCACACTTCTTCAACCAAAACTTCATTGTCCATAACAATGAGGTACCATGAAAAGAACAAGTTCTCTGATATTAAACCACATAGGTCTTAGCTATCTTTATTCACTCATAAATCATCCCAACATTACAAATCATGATTCACATAGTTTCTATTCTAAGAATGATGACTCGCAAAAATTGGTTAAACAAAAAAAAATATGTATACGTTTGGTCATAAAATATATCAAATAGACTAATACCAATAGTATATTGATAGCTGACATTATAAGAAAACTCCATCAAGTATAAGTGAATCACCCAAGATGCTCCAAAATCTAGAACACATGCTCCCAATATGTCTTACAGTAACTAGATAGTCTTTTATTTTGAATGATCTATATATAAATAGAAATATATACAAATTAATACCAAATTTAAAAAAGAAAATTAGAGACCTCTCTAAACTCAATAGGTGAAACACATAATATGATCATAAATTGTCATCTTTTTAATACCAAGTAGCCTCACCACTTCCTCTAAACAATACCACAATAAAACATTCACTGAAATTGATTCCCTAATCAGAAAAAAGGTAACTAACTTCATCATGAAGTCAATAATCACCCATATAACATCATATCTACCCTATTATCATAGAAAATCTATAACTAAGTCCATTTTTATGTGCAACCAAATCCATTGGGACCATCTAATGGATGAATTAGCCCACCTGGAACACAATGATCGGCCTTCACCTTATGGAAAACTAAACACAAAGATAAAATGTTCATAATTAACCTATTTATACAATATCAATAAATCATACCTATAAGGTCAAAATACATATTATCCACACAAAGATGAACTACAAAAGGAAAAGTGTGGAACTCAAAGAAACCACCTCACGCATCATCATTGAATTACTGAAGAGTATCTACTAGAAAAACAATCTATGAATATATTACCTATACAATACCTCATGGGAATCACTAATAATAACTCAATCCACCAAAGCATCCACATTCAAATCCCCCATATGTGATTCTTATACCTTATATACATAAGATGATTGCATAGTCATTGGATAGGGATGACCACTTCCATCATTTTCCCCAATATCAAGGTGAATCAATTTAGGCTCTTATATAATACTCATAGTATCTCTAGATTGATTAATATAATCTCCTAGATACGATATACATAGTCCATCAGTAACAAAATTCCATTTTCCCAATGTATTGGAAATCTGAAATTCAAAATTCTATAAGAATTTTATCCACCAAAATTGTATTAGGTTTAAATCATTCTTGAAGAATGTATAACAGAATATGTAATGATATTTGAATACCATGATGTGTTCACTGATGAGGAAATTCAACCAAAACATCATATAAAATACCACCATAACATGATCAAGATAGTGGGTAGCATAATAATTCTCATGTTATTTTAATTATTTGGAACCATAAGAGATAATTGCTCTATGTTTTATCAAGATAAATACTTAGACCATATGTTAGGTGTCTCAATAAACCATAAACATAATGTCCTCCTACATAAAATGATGAACATGAGAACTAACTAGATTCCATTTTAGATTATCAAAAGTATACCAGCACTTATTAGTCATAAAAAAATATTGAACCTTCATACTTGAGGTTGTTAAAGAATTCAAAAACATGTAAATTTTTTGAATAAATCCCCTATAATAGCCTATAAAACCAAGTAAACTCAAAACCATTACAATATTCATTAGGGTTGTTGAAGAAAAAAACTTTTCCTTTAAAGGATCAATAGAAACTCCCTACTGATACATCACATGTAATAGAAATGCCCCTCAGGGTTCTAGAACATACATTTAGATAGCATCCCAAATAGCTCATTACATTAAAGAACCAATAAAATAAATCATAAATTCTCTACATTCTTCTCCTTATCCATAGATACTCAATGATGAAATCTATGAATACCACCAAATATCTATCCATGAAATCCTGAAAGATGGATTTCATGTGTTTTATATACAAGGTTAGTGTGTTCATGACATAAATAGATGATTGCATGAAATAATAGTGTTCATAAAGAAATATAATGGTAGTATTCAAAATATACAATTCCTTCATAGGTATATGATAATATCTCAACTGGAAATAAATCATTGAGAATCATATATCTCCCATAAGATGATAAAATAGATCACCATTTCATAGAAGGCGATTGTGGTTTTTAGTATCATGCCATTCAAGATATGTCAATTGAAACACAGTCCCAGACTATCATATGCCTTATATGTGAATGAGATCAAATAACACTAGGGAAACACACCTAGCTAAATAAACCCTATATAGAAGATATTTTCAATATAAATCCCTAGATACAACAAATCATAAGTTTCCATCCTTTATAAATACATTAATATCGGAGAGACACATAGTTATAACTCTATCGTAAACTCGATCTCATGAAAAGAGGTTCCTCGCACAACCAATTTATAAAAAAAATCATTGTATTCTTCTATAACCCTAGAAAATATCACGGGATTAACCTCCACTAAACTCAATATTAGCATATAAATAATTTAATATAAGGGTTGTTATTCTACTAACCCATTCAAGTATCTCACTCATCGAATAACGTGACATTCCCTCCATTAACATCAATGAATGTGACTCATCTACTGAAGAAATCAATAATATTCTTCATTAGATATAGAAAATACATGTTGAGTATGATATTGTATGGATATATACAAAAAAATAGAAAATCTCCAGAATAGAGATTTTTCCCTTACATTAGCTCATAATCTATATACACATCATATAAGCTAGGTCGATATCCAAAGGCCATATCCAACATAAAAGGAACCAGAAACCTCTAGGCCTCTTGTCTTAGTGGAAGGGATATGGTGTGAAAAATTAAGGATTTTTTATCTCCTAAATAAAATATATATACCTAGGTAGAATATAAATAGATAATACCTTGTTCGATGTATGGATTTCCTAGAACTAGAAACTCTAATGCATGTATCTTATGGTGGTCTGCTCCATATCATCTCAGCTAGTGATGGAGACCACCTCCATGGACATTCTCTACGCTTTATACCTAATTATTATTTGAATTATGGGAATTTCATATGAATACCATGTCCCTTCTTCATATATAAAGTTATATACCACCATTCTACTTCTACTAAGGATGATACTTCTGTAATGAGTGATCCTGAATATGGCCTCAAGGTCCTTGATAATTGTTGAGGATGGTTGGGCACTCGAGATACTTTTTTTCATTAAATATACATTTAAAAAAATGTTTCACTATTCCCCGATATGGGTCTAATAATTTTAATAACCAGTGAAACAATATAAAGAAGGATGTAACTGATTCCATGATGTTTGAAACTTCACCTAACCAGGAAAATAAGAAACTTTTCCAATAGCTCTATTCCATGGATAGCCATAATGAATCCCAACCCATGTAGATCCAATCTTATACAACATAATTTGGATGATATATTCATTTCCAGCACCTAAAGATACATATACAATGTAAATGAGGTGAACTAGAACTGGATCTCAAAATTAAATTCCTCCTAAATATTTATTTTCCCAAAAATCTTCATTTCAAAAAAAAATTGAATCATAACAAAGTATATTATTTTTCAAAATACCAAGATATCACACACTAGTACTCCCACAATGAAAACCAAGAATATAAAGGTGATAAGATTCTGATTTGGTCAATAAAAGAAACTCATCTTCAAATTAAACATATAACTTCTACCCTGAAGCTATAGACTCCTCATGATCATGAGAAATGAAAACCACAACATTCAAGTATCTCCATACAATATAATAATTTCCTACAAAATACAATGCTAACTCCAATTATTAATCAAACATAAGGAAATATCTACCTTGTCAAACTAGGGCTCAATCTCGTAATAAGAAAATAATACCTTAAACATTTATTGGCACTAAAATTGAAACTATTGAATCATAATCCTCCAAACATCATCATTTTCAATATCAACTCTTTTGATATCTGTTGGAACATCTTGTTGAACATCTTCAGTATGAACTAGATGGTGATGTCAATATGGGGCCATTACTACAAAATAGAAAGATTTATAGAATAAATTAACCTTGATTATGGAATATATATATAATTATTTAATTAACGTTTATCTAAATTGTTTTGATTTAACAAATTCAATCACATGCACAATCAATCATGATTCTGGATCCTTGTAATGGTCTCTGAATTATGGATAATATCACATTGAAAACAACATTCAATAAGATTATGTCCCTTTAATGGAATCCTAGTTGAGGCCAAAATATTTCAACCAAGACAATATCAATTTCCTACATCATTTACGTAGTTGTAACATCCCCCTTTTTTATTAGCTTCAGATGGTGGAGGAATGTTACTCGGCCTTAAGAGACATCCCCAAGATGCCAAAGGCATGAAATAAATTCTGAAGGGATTAAATACATGGGAAAGCCTAGCTGAACAGCTTCTGCATGCATAGGACAAGCATTTTCATGCATGGGAAAGCCTAGCCGAATAGCTATGCAAATGTGGAGAGATGATTTCACGATGAATATGCTGGGGAGGAGAAGTTCCAAGTAGATAGTCTGGTTGTATGTAATGTTTGGAGCCTATGAGAACTGAATTCCTCTAAGGCCTATGGGCCATGTTATACTTACACGTATAGGCCCTCTATGGATTCCACCTCACCCCTTGAAAGGTGGATTGTCAAAAATCAATAAAAAATGAAGGCCTTCGGGCCATTGGATGGGATGATTTTCCATTTTGTAATAAAATAACTAACCAAACTAGCCATTAACAAAAATACCACTATATGATACAAGAAAAAAATGAAAGGCAACCCAAAATTACATTTATCAAAATAAAACTACATCCATGTACCATAGAAGAAGACTATGATAACAAAGTACACATCAAAAAACCACAAATCTCAAAGACTCCAAGGACTACTCCAAGATCCAAACATGCATCGAACACTATCTCCACAAAAAAACCCTTGTATCTTAATGTAATGCTAAGGATGTGTGAGACATTACCCTTTCATGTGTCTTGATAAGAAACATTTCCAAAGGCAATAAAGTGCCAAAGTAGGGGTGAGTATAAAAACTCAGTAGGTTTTCCCCAAATGATGTTCCAACTCATGCTACTAGGATAAAACTGGTTAGAAAATTTTATAAAACAATTCATATAAAACAACTTGAGATAATTAATCACAAAACAAAAACTATTTTAATAAAATAGTTTTCCACAATAAAACTTGTTTCCATGAAAGTAACCAAGAATGTTCTTCAAAACGATTCAATGTTTCCATTTTGGCATATCAAATTCTGATCCACATATCCACATATCCATACATCCACACATCTACACATCCACACATATACACTTGTATGCTTTGTTATGATTGTTCCATACTCGTGAGTAGTTTCTCGTTGATCTACCAGGTTTTCACAAGGTAATCAAATTACATGTGCCTTTACACCTTTCTCATCAAGAAAAAGGTCATATTTCAACCAAGACTCAGAATGCAATATGAGCAGACACCACCAAGTATCCTAAAAACCATTTCAATTCCAAAGCCAATAAAATGCCAAAAAAAATTCAATAAAGAAATATATTTAATGAAAAACTTTCTAACCAATCATTTCAGTAAAACTAATATTTTATTAAAAACAATTTCTTAATAAATGAAAACCAAAAAACCATTTTTAAAATCATAATTTTAAAACCATTTAACAACAAACCTTTCACAACCACTCACAATTCCACAAAAAACCAAAAACCATCACTAAAGAAGGTTTCTACAATACTTTGCACAACATTTTCACAATAAATTTCAATCAATTTAATCAATTTGAAACTATGTATTCAATTTATAAATAGAGGAGTTTAGATTGAAGCCACCAATATCATGTTTTATGATGAAAATGAAGAACAACACCCAAACACCAATAAAATCGGGTTGAATCTCCATAAACTCTACTTAGATATCATCCCCTTTCATAAAAAACAAATATAATAATATTTTAAATCAAGTCTCTAATATCTAACCATGTGATGTGTAGATCTAAGAAATATTCAAATATAGAGAACTAGATCTAAGAAAAGGCACTAGGGACAACCAAGAACAATCACTTACCATGAGAATATATCTTCAAATCACCAAGAGAAGCCTCAACATTTAATACAAATAGATGGAAGAATCCTCTTAATACTTAGAGAGGAATAAATACAGAGTTAACGTCGTTTTTAGGAAAAAATGATTTGTTAAAGCACAAAGTATACCAAGATCCACTTTTTTAGGATATGGTTTTTAACTTCCCACACTTTACACACATGGCTAGGCAAACCGTGTCCTTATCGTACACCTACCACTACCTTAAGAACAAACCTCTCATGGTTGGCTCACACAGTTTGAAAACGGAGAACCAACTATGCCAAAGCACACTATCCAACATAGCAGGTTTCTTTACATAGATTGGGGAAATTGTGCACCACTTGTATACCTTCCTTTTATCCACTTATTCTTTGTGTATGGATTCATCAGGGTGTTTTATGGTTTTCCCAAATGGTGGACATATAGAAAATCCCCCAAACCCCTCCAAAATTTCTCAAAACTCAACCAAACATCACCAATATACTTTAATTGATTAAAATCATAAATAAAGGGATTTTCACTTGATACTAGGGGTAAAACATTTTCCCTATCATTTTCATTTCCATAAAAATAAAGTAGAAAACCAAAATCCTACGAAGTGAGTACTTTCCAATTATCTTTCACCTATTTCTCTCATTCCCATGTCACTTACAAAATTTGACCATGTTTCCACAAAACCTGCACTATACTGAAGCTTTTTCAATGCTATACTTTCTCTTCCCTATCCACAATTTGTACTCTAATATGTAACAATGAAGCATTCAGAAATTGTTTAACATGACCACATATAATAACATGGTTAGGATCAAGAAGATACTTCTTAAACTCAGATATATGGAACACATTATACACCTCACTGAACCGTGATGGAAATTTCAACTGATATACCACCTCACAAACTCATTCTAATATCTTAAAAGGGCTTATGTATCCCGGAGATTACTTTACCAACATACCAAAATGATAATGTCTAATCATTAGATATATCCTCAAGAACATATTACACTCACCATTAATAAAAAAAATTGTTGACGATGATCCTCTTGTAATTTCTAATGACATTGAGCCGTCTCTATACTTTTTCTGATCAACTAAATCTTCTCTGCTATTTCATGGACATGGTAAATCCCAAATAGTGAGTTCACACCTATTTCCACCCAATAAAGTGGATAACTAAAAATAAACCCATAAAATGCTTCAAAATGATCCATTTTTATCAACTATTGATAGACCTTTTTTTATGAGATCTCTAGTAGTGGTATGTGCTCTTCCCATGAGCAACTAAAATCCATTACACAATCCAGAAACATGTATTCCAATGTATGTATCGTCCTTTGGGATTTACCATCCATCTTTGGATGATATTCCAACTCAAAATCTATTGGGTCATAATTTATTTCTAATGGGATTTCTAGAAATGAGTTGTAAACCTCGTATATTTTTCAGAAATTATCGAAATAGGTATTTCATGCGGATTTACCACTTCTCAAAAATTTATTTTTAACAATTCCTACATCGTATGAGTTTCACAAATTGGAATGAAATTAGACAACTTTTTGAGGTGGTCCACTATCAGTCATATGGAATTTTCTTTCTAAAAAATTCATAGAAGTCCTTTTACAAAATCCATATTTGTCTTCTCCAACTTCAAAATAAGAATAGGTAAAGATTGCTGCATACATGTTTGTCATTCATGCTCTGCCTTGACCTGCTAACAAGTTAAGCATCTAGAAACACACTCTGACACTTTCATTTTCATATCGATTCACCAAAACTATGATTTCAAAGGCTTATACATCTTCAATATTATAGGATGAAAACCCCACAGTGAATGGTGGTAATCATGAAGAAGTTGTTTCTGAAACATTATAGGTATGGCTATCTGATTTTTGAACCACAACACTAAACTCCCATCCCCCATCCATCCCTCAATGGTCTCCCCACCATTGAGTAATGAACTCATCGCCACAAATTTTGAATTATAAATCTATTCTTCTTCAACTAACTTTACTAGATATGGAACCAAATAAATTACAAAGAAACTCGTAACATCACCTCAGTCTTCACATTAGAAGTGCCTATCTTCTAGGACTGACATCAACTACCAGTCATCTGATGCTTCTTTTTCCAACTTGGCATATGAATTTCTGATTAATGCATCAGCTGTAGTATATCTTTTTTCTATTTTATACATCAATTCAAAGTCAAATATCTATAAATAAACCATTCATACTCTTTTCCTTATGTTCAAATACCATTGTGAGAAAATATGATTCAAAATCTTCTCATCTATAAACACAGTAAATGTAACACCCCAAACATCCACGGTATGATTCTCTTGGAATAATACAGCACTGTGTATTATATGCAACTTTGATGTTCTAACACACACCACAACCAATCAAAGTATCTATTAAGAATAGTAATACCCACTTTTTGAAATTTTGATAGCTATTATTTCTTAAAAACCCTGCTTTTTGTTTTGAAAACGGGAATTAATTTTACATTAATTTCTACCAATTTCGTGTTATGAATTTATAAAAATGGATTCTATATTTAGAATCAGGAGGTCCAAATTTTTTAAATATGTAAATTTTATTTTTAGACATTTTGAATAATTACTTCGGTAAATATTTTATTTACCATGGTTAAAGGGTAAATCCGGTAAATAAGGGTAAAAAATAATATTATAATAATATTAAATTACCCTAACATGTGTCCTAACCCTATTTGATGATACATTTCCGACCATGGTCATCTTTGGGTTGATTGTGGGACCCTATGGAGCCACTTGTAACTGATAATGACACTTTATATTAATTAAGTTAAAGTAAATAAAAACTGAAATAAGCATATATCTTTTAGAAAGACAATTTTTACATAGGGTTATATATGTTACCTATTTGACTATAAATATTAATTATAAATATGAAAAGATTTCCTATATAATGGTATTTTATTTATAATTTTTAAACCTTGAATAATTAAATTTATTTATGACTCAATAATTATAAAGTATTTTCTTTTTTAATGAACGAATTTAATAAATGGTATTATAAATGTTACAATAACAATAATTTGAAAGTTCTGATGACATACACTAATTTTCTAGGTTAATAGGACATGTTAGGATTGATTAAATGAATTTATTTCTAATTAATAAAGTTTTTAGGACTTTATCAAAAACCATTTATTAAATAGTGTCAAAATTTACATAAAGGAATTTTTAAAACAAATATCATTTTATTAATTTATATAATATTCCTAAAAATATAATGTTAGACCAAAGGACTTATATAATGATAGTTGTATCATTACATAACCACTTGGGGTTCTCTTGGAAGTATATAATATGTTTATTAACGATATAATATAAAAATACAAAGAGACATGGTAAATGTCAAACTATTTACCTTAGAGTTAAATCTAAAAGTTAAGGTCAATATAGTAACCCAAACATGTCTAAAACCTATTGGTTGAGTGGTTGTAAACCCATACCCACCTTAGAATTTAAATAATCCATTTTTGATCCATTAGAAAACGAAAATTATTTTATTATAAAATAATATTTCTAGCTTTTCCTAAGGTGCCCCTCACCCATCTTATAAAGGGCACTCCCCCTTCTCTCAAATTCACACCTCCAAACCATTAATTTCGGACAACCACTTCCCAAATATCCTATAAAATTCCCTCAATTAATCCTAGAGGCTCTCCTTTAGTCAGAAATCTGACCTAAGGATCCCTTTTGATCAAATAAAAAGGAAGAACCCAGAGAAGAGGTAAATATTTCATCACCTCTTTCAAGTTTCTTTTTCTTCCACTTCCTTTTTCTTTGTTGTTTCCATTCTAATATAATAACTCTATTATCTTCTATACACTGTGATTTTATTATAAATATGGTACAACCAAATTCATTATTCTATCCATCCCTTGAATTACATGTCACCATACGTGGGTACGTACGGCTTACCGTCTCCACATCGTGGTGTAATTGTTATTCAATACATTATTATTTGTATGGTTATAATAATGATGTGTAATTCATCTATATAATAAATATAACATGATAATGATTCTGTATATATGATATTCCATCCAATTATTTATTATTTTAATATCAAAAGAGTGATATTGTCGCTCGTGCGTACGTACGGATTACAATCTCCACGAACGCGATGAGATTCATTCCCCATCGTATCCATTCAAGAATAATTTTTCTTTGAAGATTAAAAATAATGTTTAAAGACATGATATAATTCTGAATATTATTAAGATACATCCCTTCCATAACAAATATGACTCACATAACAAAGAATATAAAGAAAAATGAATCTGTTAACACCTGAAACGACAATAATACTATGATATTATTAGCAACACAATGTTAAAATATCATATTTGATATCATATAAATGTATATTATTCTTGTAAAATTTAATAAAAATTATTTCACCATTATACAGGAGGTTAACCTTCCCTCGACCAAGGAACTCTACATTATCTAAGGTTTTTTATACGTAATTATCTACTAGGGCCTCTTTATCATCCACATCCATGTTTCTTAAAAATGTATTTCAAACCATTCTTAATATTTTGTAGACTATGGTTTAAAGTCAATTATAACCTTGTTTGAATTTTTATATGATGTTTATAAAGGAATCCTTTTTTGGTTTTCCAAACAAGTTCCTTTTAACCTTTTCGACAAAATGAAGGTAATAATGTCTTTTTTAACTTATACGGAGGGTGCGGCTATTTTCCGCCATTATAAAATCGTCGAAGCTTCCCTTAAAAGCTTATAAGAATATTTTCAAAGTAAATGTTTTATTTTATAATAATGTGACATTTAAATGATTTCAAAAAAAGATATATTTCCCTCAAATTGTTTTGATTTCATCTATTTCAACATCCTTTGATGGATTTTAAGCTTATTTGAAGTTTATTTATTATAATACAAAACTTCCATATTGTATTGAAGGTTTTGTGATATGTTTGATTGTCGATGTGTTATTTTTATACCATCCATGGTTTATGGAGAAATTATTGACATTTCGTATGCTAGTTTTAATATGAATGTTTATGTTTTGTTTAAACCTGTTCATATGAGTAATGCATTGGACTTAGTAAGTGATGGGTGGAGCCCGCTATAGCTCCCAAATGCATTGGTAGGTCTCATGAGACAAACTAATGTCTTGGCACAAGGCCTTGAAAAAACCTTATATGTAGTCTTGGCTAAAGGACTTGGCTATGTGGTTATGATAGTCTGGAATTATGAATTTCATCATTATAAAAGTGGTTATTGATATTGCATGTGATTATTCAACTAGTAGAAAATCTATGTGAATAAGTAAATGAAATTATTTCATTTTAGTTTTCCCATATTATGTTGAAGTTCAAGTTTAGAAGGTTTTTTTTAAAAAAGGTTAGGGCCGAAGCCTCAATTTATTTTTAAACAAAAGACCTCATAATGCCTGGGTAGAGGGAGACCCATTACATAGCCCAAAGTCCCAAGGCCAAGTGGCACTAATACAAGGCATGAAATCCCATTTTTTGGCCCAAAGGACCCCTGGTTGAACAGTACTACTACAGTACTCGTTCTGCTACAGTGCCTGCTGCAAGGATAGTTTGAGGGGATATGAGTGTGGACTATGGAGACTATGTTTTTGTATTTTTTCCATGTTTGATGTAATGAAAGACTTATGAATGTATCTAGTGTTTCCAAGTCTACTAAACTAATCGGTCTTTCGAGACATGATCTTTTCTAATCATGCCGATGATATGTAATAATGCACCAACTCTGGGTAACTAGGGTCGGGGAATTACAGATAGTATCAGAGAAAGTTTAGTACAATCCTTGGATGCTAGATTTAGATAAACTCAGATTAGGTCACACAACCCTAAGATAGAATTTGAGGATTAGTATAGAAGAACTTCCTAGAATTTTTCTATTGTAGAGATTTTGCAAGTTTTATGAGCAATACATCCTTGTCTAGATACGAGCAGGTAGAGGTGGCTCTGGAACAGATATACCTAGGGATAAGACATGAAAACACCGTTTTGAGCTAGACTCGAACGGGAACTGGTGCACGAAAACGGGCCTTGCTGCATTCTTGGTTACAACACTCTCGGAGGATATGCTTAGGATAATTCTCATTTTCCTTACAAACCATTATGAAAGGTTTATGAGTATATACTTCCTCACAGAAATTTTTTTTTTATGATTATGGATTATATCCATAAACTGTTCAATTTATGTTAAGTGTTTTACAAGTTTGGATTTATGTATTTTGATTCATAAACTAATCGAGTGTATTCCATTGTTTAGAAATGACACCTAGTGGAAGGAATAGAAACTGTATCAATGCACGCACTCCATGTAGGGATTTCCATCCTGCTCAAGATAATTATAGTGGATCTGGTGATGCAACTGGTGCTGATTAGCTTATCACCATACTCGGACAACTCACTCAGGTTATGAATAATAACCTTACCCATATGGAGCACCCTAATCCGCAGTGTGGAGGATCAATGTTAGATCATTTCATGAGGCAACAACCAACAACATTAAATGGGGGTATAAATCGACTAGTATATGAGCAATGGATAAATTCCTTAGAGAAAATATTTCACGCCTTAGGGAGTAGCGGAAGGGAAAAAGTTGTCCTAGCAGTTTACCGCCTCACTGGAGATGTCGATCAATGGTGTTCATTGATTAGAAACATGAAGGAAGATGATTAAGTATCAAATATGGAATGAAGGGTGTTTAAAGATATTTTCTTTGAAAAATACTTTCCTTATGACCATCGAGCGGATATGGAAAGACAATTTCTGAGTCTGAGGCAAAAGGAGGACGAGAATGTTGAAAAGTATGAATCTAACTTTACAAGGTCAGCAAGGCATGCTGTAGATTATATACGTATCCCAAGAAGTAAAATTGATAGTTTCTTTGATGGGTTAAAACCATTTCTCCTTCAAGCATTAGTCTCAAAATCCTTTTCATCGTACGAAGATATTGTCTCATGTGCTATCAAGATAGAAATGGAATTCTCTATGTCTTATGACTTTAAAGCAAAGAAAGAGAAGGAGATATCTTCTGTTCACTCTGGAAATGAAAATAAGGGGTAGAAAGGAAAAGTTGAATATTCATCCTTCATTAAATGTGGGAAGAAACACCCCAGTACATGATTGAAGGGAATGGGTGTCTGTTACAAGTGTGGTGAAAAATTCCACAAGTCTCGTGATTGTAAGGGGAAGAAAGAATCTACTGATGTTCAATGTTACAACTGCAGGGAGATGGGACATTATGCAAATGAATGTCTAAAGCGTCAGGGAAACCTACCACAGAAAAGTCCAAGGGATCAATTCCAGGCTTATGTTATCACTACTGTGGAGGTAGAAGCTCTGAAAGACGTGGTGGTAGGTAATTTAATGGTTTCCTCAAGTTTAGCCAATTCTTTATTTTATTCTGGATCATCGCATTGTTTCATATATTCTTAGTTTGCCAAGAAAATTGGATATTTCCAATTTAATTTAACAAGGGAGTTGTCATTTAAAAATCCAAAGGGAAGTATCAGTGCAACAATGTTTTGTGAATCTGTTCCCATTAGAGCATATAAATGTTCTTTATTTGCTGATCTCATCGTCATACCCAAGATAGAATTTGATATAATCCTTAGAATGGATTCACTTTCGGACCTTGATGCAAAAAGTTATTGTAAGAATAAGGACGTCACTATTTTTGATGACGATGGAAAAGAGCACCTTATCTTTAGAGAAGAATCATCACCACCCAATTCTTATCTAGATCCACCCCAGTAGCTCAACAAAATTCAATAATTGGGGAGGAAGAGAATGAAATGACTATGGGTGAGGAACGGAATGTTCAAATAGAGGATGTACCTATTATGAGTGAATATGTTGATGTGTTTCCAGAAGATTTACCTATACATCCTATATAATGAGAAATAGATTTTTCCATAGATTTAATTCCTAGATCAAGGCCCATATCGAAGACCACGTATTGAATGGAAACTATAGAATTAGTGTAACTAAAGAAACAACTCGAGGAATTGAATAATGAGGGATTTATTCACCCAAGTGTTTCTCCATGGGGAGCCCCTGTCCTTTTTGTGAAAAAGAAAGATGGATCTATGAGGTTGTGCATTGACTACAGGGAGATCAACACTATAACAATAAAGAACAAGTATCCCCTACCTCGCATTGATGAGTTATTTGACCAACTTCATGGAGATCAATACTTTTCAAAGATTTACCTTCGATCTAGACATCATCAATTGTGTGTGAAGACGGATGAAATTCCAAAGACAGAATTTCGAACCAGGTATGGGAATTATGAGTTTACTGTAATGCCTTTTGAATTGACTAATGCACCCTCTGTATTCAAGGATCAAATGAATAGACTTTTCAAGGAATATATCGATAATTTTTTGGTGGTATTTATTGATGATATCTTGGTATACTTGAAAAGATATGAAGATCAGTAAAATCACTTGCGCATTATCTGAAACACTCTTAGAAGATATTAATTATATGGGAAGTTTAGAAAGTATGAATTCTAGCTTCAGGATATTTCTTTTCTTGGCCTTATTTTATCCATGGATGGAATCTCCATTGATCCTTCTAAGACAAGGGAAATCCAAGAATGGCCATCATTGATGAGTGTAACTGAGTTATGTAGTTTTATTGGTTTAGCAGGTTATTATCGACGTTTCGTCCAGAATTTTTCCCGATTGGCTAACCCATTAACGAAGCTCACATGTAAAGGGTTTAAATTTGTTTGGACAAAATATTTTGAAGAATGTTTTGAAGAATTAAAGAGAATATTATTCAATGCTCCTATCTTGACTCTACCATCAGGGAATGATGGATTTGTTATTTATAGTGATGCCTCAAAGAAAGGACTTGGTTGCGTCCTTATTCATAATGATAGGGTAATTGCCTATGCATCAACACAGCTAAAAAATCATGAGAAAAACTATCATACTCATGATCTTGAGTTAGCAGCTATAATATTTTCTTTGATGATTTGGAGACACTATCTCTATGGTGAAAAATGTGAGATTTATAATGATCACAAGAGTTTGAAGAATATTTTCTCATAGAAAGAACTCAACATGAGGAAAAAAGAGATGGCTTTAACTACTCAAGGATTATGATTGCACAATACACTACCACCCGGGTAAGAAAAATAAGGTGGTAGATGCTTTGAGTAGAAAGGATCATGGAGTTTTGAACAAAATGAGAGTTGAAAGGGATCCAATTTTCATAGATCTAGTAAAGTTGGATATGGGAATAACCATGGAAGGTGAAGCATCAATTATTTTTCAAATGGTTTCCAAATCATCTTGACTAGAAAATATAATGTGTTCTCAGAGTGATGATGAACAATTTCTAAAGAAGAGTAAAGATGGGAATGATGGGAGATTGAGTGACTTTGTGTATGAAGATGGAATTTTGAAATTTGGGAAGAGACTTTGTGTTCCCGATATACCTGACCTAAAAAGGGAATTGTTGGATTATGATCATAGTTCAAATTTCTCTATACACCCTGGTAGAACTAAGATGTATTGTGATTTGATGGAAGATTTTTGGCGGGACAACATTAAGAGAGAGATTGCTGATTTTGTGTCAAGATGTATGGTTTTTTAACAAGTGAAAGCTGGAAGGCAAAGCATGGTAGAGACTTACAACCTCTTTCCATACCTGGGTGGAAATGGGATAATATCATGATGGACTTTGTCATGGGACTACCAAAGACTCGTAGAAGGAATGATGCAATATGGGTCATTGTTGATCATCTTACCAAGTCAGCACATTTCCTTGCTATAAGAGAAGATATACCACTTGAACGTCTAGAAAGGATATATATTAATGAAGTTGTGAGACTTCATGAAGTACCTTTATCAATTGTTTCTGATCGTGAGCCACGTTTTACGTCAAGATTCTAGAAAAGGCTTCCGAACGCCCTGGATACTGAACTTCGTTTGAGCACTGCCTTCCACCCTCAAACTGATGGACAATCAGAATAGATTATTCAAACCCTAGAAGACTTGTTGAGATCATGCTCACTTAACTTTCAGAGAATGTGGGATCAATATTTACCTTTGGTAGAATTTTACTATAACAATAGCTTCCATTCAAGTATTCAGATGGCACCATATCAAGCGTTATACGGAAAGAGGTGACGCACACCAACCTGTTGGGATGATATTGGTGAAAGAAAACTCGTAGGCCCAAAACTTGTGGAGGAAACGATGGAAAAGGTGAAGTTTATCCAAACCCACATCTAAGCGGATCAAAGTAGGAAGAAGAGCTATGCCAATAACCGAATAAATGATTTGTAATTTCATGTAGGAAATCATGTTTTCATGAAGGTATCTCCATGGAAGGGTGTTATATGTTTCGGTAAGAAGGGAAAATTGAGTCCCAGGTACATCGGACCTTTCGAAATTCTAGAAGGAATTGGGGTTGTAGCTTACCAGTTGGCAATGCCACCAAGTCTCTCCAAAGTTCATGATGTGTTCCACGTATCACTATTGAGAAAATACATGCATGACCCAACGCATGTACTCACTTATGAGGAAGTAGAACTGGAACCCGATCTATCGTATTGCGATGAGCCAATTAGGATTCTTGGTACCAGAGAACAAGTACTGATAAACCGGACAACTTGTCTGGTAAAAGTTCTATAGAGAAACCACAAGATGGAAGAAGAAACGTGGGAACTTGATGAACTTATGATGAAGAACCACCTGAGTCTTTTTATGCTCTAATATTCAAGAAATTTCGAGGAAGAAATTATTTTAAGGAGGGTAGAATGTAACACCCCAAGCTTCCATGGTACGCTTCTCTTTGAATAATACAGTAGTGTGTGTTGTACGCAACTTCGAGGTTCTAACACACACCACAACCAAAAAAAGTAGTCGTTATGAATAGTATTACCCACTTTTTAAAATTTTATAAATTTGATTATTCAAATTGGACTTCATTTTTGGATTCATAATATCAAAATTATCTTATGGTGAGTATTTGGTATTTTTCTGAGAACATCCAATTTTTTATGAATAGTGAAAAATACAAAACTTTAATTAAAAACAACTTTTTTAATCCAAATAATTTATAGTGTTAAATTATACAATTTACTAGTGTTAATGGATAGTTAGAATATATTTTTACCATTTAATACATTGTTGGTCATTGGATGTAATTTCACATTTAAACTAGACATAAAAAGTGTCGATCTTTTGATAGTTATTATTTCTTAAAAAACACCCTTTCTGTTTTGACAATGGAAATCAATTTTACCTTAATTTCTGCCACTTCTCGGTTTTGAATTTAGAAAAATGGATTCCATATTTAGAATCAGGAGTTACAAATTTTGTAAATAGGTAACTTTTATTTTTATACATTTTGAATAATTACTTCGGTAAATATTTTATTTACCATGGTTAAAGGGTAAATCTGGTAAATAAGGGTAAAAAAATAATATATTAATAATATTAAATTACCCAAACATGTGTCCTAACCATATTGGATGATATATTTCTGACCATGATCATCTTTGGGTCGATTTTGGGACCCCATGGAGCCACATGTAAGTGATAATTACACTTTATATTAATTAAGTTAAAGTAAATACAAATATGACATAAGCATATATCTTTTGGAAAAACAATTTTTAGATACGGTTATATATGTTAACACTTATACTATAAATATTAATTAGAAATATAAAAATATTTCCTACATAATCGTATTTTATTTATAATTTTTAGACATTTAATAATTAAATTTTTTATGATGCAATAATGATCAAGTATTTTCCTTATTAATGAAAAAATAAAATAAATGGTATTATAAATTTTACAATAAATACAATTTGAAAGTTTTGATTACATACACGAATTTCATAGATTAACAT
The DNA here is from genome assembly GCA_963277665.1 of Viscum album. Taxonomy (NCBI): domain Eukaryota; kingdom Viridiplantae; phylum Streptophyta; class Magnoliopsida; order Santalales; family Viscaceae; genus Viscum; species Viscum album. The sequence goes on from OY728166.1 coordinate 246,146,924, forward strand.
GACATGTTAGGATTGATTAAATGAATTTATTTTTAATTAATAAAGTTTTTAGGACTTTAACAAAAATTAAGTATTAAATAGTGTCAAAATAGACAAAAAGTAATTTTTAAATAAATTACTATATTATTAATTTATATAATATTCCTAAAAAATAGGGTTATTAAAAAGTACTTATATAATTATATTTCTATCATTAATTAACCACTTGGGGTTCTCTTGGAAGTATATCGTATGTTTATTAACTATATAACAAAAAATAAAAAGAGACATGGTAAATGTAAAACTATTTACCAAAGAGTTAAATCTAAAAGTTAAGGTTAATATAGTGACCCAAACCTGTCTAAAACCTATTGGTTGAGTGGTTTTAGACCCATCCCCACCTTATTCTTTAAATAATAAATTTTTAATCCATTAGAAACTGAAAATTATTTTTTTATAAAATAATATTTCTATCTTTTCATAAGGTGCCCCTCGCCCCTCTTATAAAGGGAACTCCCCTTCTCTCTAATTCACACCATCAAATCAATTTGGTTCGGCCAACCCCTATCCAAATATCCTCTAAACTTCCATAAATTAATCCTAGAGGCCCTAATTTAGTCATAAATCCAACCTATGTAGCACTTTTGATCAAATAAAAATGAATAACCCGAAGAAGAGATAAATATTTCATCCCCTCTTTCAAGTTTGTTTCTTCTTCCGCTTCCTTTTTTTTGTTGTTTCCATTCTAAAATAACAAATCCAGTATCTTATATATATTGTGATGTTATTATAAATATGGTACAGCCAAATTCATTATTCTATCAATCCCTTGAATGACATTTCACCATACATGCGTACGTACAGCTTACCGTCTCCACGTCATGGTGTAATTGTTATTCAATACATTATTATTTAGATGGGTATAATAATGATGTGTAATTCATGTAAAAAATAAATATAACTTGATAATTATTCTGTATATATTATATAACATCCAATTATATATTATTTTAATATCAAAAGAATGATATTGTCGCTTGTGTGTACGTACGGATTACCGTCTCCATGAATGCGATGAGATTCATTCCCCATCGTATACATTCAAGACTAATTTTCATTTGATGATTAAAAATATTGTTTAAAGACTTGATATAATTCTTTATATGAATAAGATACATCCCTTACATAACAAATATTACTCACATAACAAAAAATATAAATGGAAAATGAATCCGTTAACACCAGAAACGTAAAATAATAATAAGATATTATTAACAAAGAAATGTTAAAAGATCATATATGATATCATATTAATTTATATGATTCTTGTATAATTTAATAAAACATACTTCACTATTATACAGGAGTTTAGCCTACCCTTGACCATGGAAAAGTACAAGGTAAGGGTTTATTTCACAATCTCTACATTATCGGAGGTTGTTTATACGTAATTATCTACTAGGACCTATTTATCATCCACATCCATATTTCTTAAAAATTTATTTCAAAACATTCTTAATATTTTATAGACTATAGGTTAAAGTCAATTATTCCCTTGTTTGTCTTTTTATAAGATCTTTATAAATGAATCTTTCCGTTGTTTTCCAAACAAGGTCCTTTTTAACCTTTTCGACAAAATTACAGTAAGAATAGCTTTTTTAACTTATACGGAGGGTTCGGCTATTTTCCATCATTATAAAACCGTCAAATAATCCCTTAAAAGCTTATAAGAATATTTCCAAAGTAAATTTTTTCTTTTATAATTATGTGATTTTTAAATGATTTCAAAAAAGAGGTATTTCTCTCAAGTAGTTTTTATTTCATCTGTGTCAACATCCTTTGTTGGATTTTAAGATTATTTGAAGTTGATTTAATATAATACAAAACTTCCATATTTTATTGATGGTTTTGTGATATGTTTGACTGTGGATGTTTCATTTTTATACCATCCATGGTTTAGGGAAAAATTATTGATATTTCATATTATAGTTTTAATACGAATGTTTATGTTATGTTTAAACCTGTTCATATGAGGAATGCATTGGACTTAGTAAGTGATGGGTGGAGCTCGCTATAGCTCCTCGATGCATCGGTAGGTCTCAAAAGACAAACTACTATCTTGGCAAAAAACCATGACAAATTCTTATTTTTATTCCTAGAACAAGGCCTTGACTATGTGGTTATGATAGTCTGGCATTATGCATTCCATCATTATGTAAATGTTTATTGATATTGCATGTGATTATTCGACTTGTAGAATATCCATGTGAATAAGTAAATTGCATTATTTCATTTTATTTTTTCCATATTATTCTGAAGTTCAAGTTGAAAGTCTTTTGTTTTGGTTATACATTAACTTAAATTATTATTCTTATTTATGAAAGTTTCCGCTATATTGGTATCCTTACTGAGCATCTGAGCTCACCCCTTTATATATTTTATTTTTCCCAGTGTGTGAAGAAGTATTTTATGACGGGCCTGTAGGGATAGTCTGAGGGGATATGAGTGTGGACTATGGAGTCTATGTTGTTTTAGTTTTCCAATGTATGATGTAATGTAAGACTTGTGAATGTATCTAGTGTTTCCAAGGATACTTAACTAATCGGTTTTTTGAGACTTGATCTTTGGTGATGATGCCAATGATATGTAATAATGCACCGACTTTGGGTAACTGGGGTCGGGTCGTTACAGTAAATTCCTCACTAAAGAGATAATGATTTACATCTTCATAGAATAGAATATGGTAGCTAACTCCAAATTGTGTATTGGTTCATTCTTCACATGCACTCGTAACTGCATACATCCATAAGAAAAAAACATGATCTTCCTAAATGAGAATACATCCCAACCCAGATCCTGAATCATCACAATACACCACTTACCCTTTTCTTAATTCTAGATAAATCAATATTGGTGTTTATGTAAGGAGAACATTAATCTCTTGAAACTATTTCTTTCACTCCATGTTACATTGGAATGGAGATTTTTTCATTTTAAAATCTATCATGAGTGAAGATTGTCATGGGAAGTCACAAAAAAACATCAGAAATAATTATCTAGGAAAAGGAAACTCAGTATCTAGAAGAAATTATTTGGTGGTTTCCAAGTGATAAAAACTTCCCTATTTTATAGATCCACAGAAACACCTCTCTCAAAAATTACAAGGCCAATGTAACATACCTCTTGTATCCCAAAATCTTACTTTGATAATTTTGAATACATATGATGATCCATCGTGATTTCCAACACAGTCTCTAAGTGCGGCTAGTCCTCTACCCTTAACCTAGATTACACCAATATTTCCTCTAAAAACACCACCATAAAATAATCTAGATAGCTTTAAAATATCAGATTCATCAATTCCATAAAGACCGTTGGTGAGTTCTTAAGACCGAAAGGCATAAAAAATACTCATAATGGTCATATTGAATTCTGGAAGCTATCATTAGAATATCTTCCTTCCAAACTCACAATTGATGATATACTTATCATAATAAAATCATAGAGAACCACTAATATCCTCTCAATTTATTGAACTGATCATCAATGAGTGAAATTGGATTCCTATTATTTATCATATCATGGTTAAGCTTATGATAATCTACACATAGTTGAAGAGTTCAATCTGCCTTTTTAACAAACAAGGCCAGTGATACCCCTAAATACATTCTAGGAAAAATGAACGGTTTTGTTTCTAGCTCTTCTAATATAAATCTAATCTCCATTAGTTCTATTAGTTTCATCAGATTATACATAACTGATATAGGATTGGTCCTCGGGAGGATATCACTCATAAACTCCACTTCTACCATAGGTGCAGACCCTGAAAAGTTATCCTGCAACATATATAGAAATTGATCTATCACTACTAGACAAATATTCATCTTGATCTTTTCTATTGATTCTAAGTAAAACACTGCCAACTAGTATGACATCATTCCCACAATCGGATCCAACAATCCCATTGCACCTGCCTTTACATTCTGGTCCCCTCGAAAGATATTCATGATTCCATCGTTAGTTGTAGAAATGACCATTCTTCTATAAAAGTCAATGTAATCCTTGAACGTAGTCAACCAATACATACCCAATATTATATTAAAGGAATCCACCTCTAGAATAGTGAAATCCCATCTCATCTCAACTCCACCAATGGTAATAGAACATTCTCTACACAAAAATGATAAAAATTCTATTTGACCAAGATGAATTTTATTTTTTCTCATATAAGGCATCATCTCAATTTTTAAACTCAAAAAATCAATTGCACGAGAAGAAGTAAAAGAATGATATGAACACATATCACACAAATATTTCATAATGGTATAATTCAAAGGAATCGTACCTCGCACAGGTAATTTTCCATACTAGGCATCCACAATACCATGTTTAGCTCCATATAATAACTTTGTCATGACACTTTTCTCCTTGTTTCCCTATTAAGATTGTACTTCCTGAGGAGTCATGGTATTCCTGGAATCACCATGATTAGCTTTGTTCTGCTAATTAGATTGATTATGTTGGCCTCATCCCATCAAAGGATATGATGCTTGTGACACATAAGAAGTGTCCCAAACACCCAACATCGAAGCATTAAAGCAAAAGCGTCGAAGTTTCCCCACATTATTATAATTAAGATTTTCCCCTAGTGGTGTTGTTCACTATCTCTTAGTGTTATCAAATGATTCACATTGGAGATATTCAGATTGGATCTTTGTTCTTGGAGAAATATTTATTGATCCTGCCATCAGATTTGGATTCATTCTCTCACCTTAGAAATAAGTGTCCCTCCTCTACTTTCTCCATAAATTAGAGTTACAACTATTTCCCAAAGGTTTCAACATAATTGCTCCTCCCATATCTCTGGATATATAACTTTTATCTATTTATTCTCTATTTACCATCATTGTATAATCTGTAATAAATAGAACATCAATCTTTGAGAGAATCTCCTTCCTTAGCACTAATTAAAAGTTGTGTTCCTTCAAGGATGCACTAGCGACAACCTCTAGTGAAAAACACACAAGATTCATGAACTTAGCCCCATACCCCATGACAAAATGATTTCACTACTACAAGATGAACAAGTATACCATTATTTGAATTTTAAACATATAAGAATGGAATTTTTTGATAAAAAATTCCCCAAAATCCTCCCATGAAAGGTCGTGTCCTACTAAAGACTGAACAGAGAAATCCCACCATTAGCATGTAAGATCTTCCAGCATATATGTTTCATGCTTGAAATTTGTCTCTACTAGAGTGTTCATGAAATCAAATATATGATTCCTCATATTTATCCACACCTCTTATTTTTCTTATTTAGAATCACCCCAAAAGATGGGGGGATTCAGATTTAGGAATTGTATAGAAACATACACTTTCCTTGGATCATCCAAAATGTTCCCCATACCCACATCTTGAAAATCATAGAATATACTCTGAACCAGCTATCAGTTCACTTGAGTCTCAGGTGCAACCACATTCTTAGCAGCCTCTTCCATTTGTTTATACAATGCCAACAGAGTGCAATTTTCTAGAAACACAACAACATCATAAGTATATCTCTCTCTATTAAATTTAGGATTTTCATTTATAATTCTAATCCATCATGATATGACAAAAATGATTTCCAAATAAATATTTTCCACGTTCAACCGTTCTTGAAAAATATATAATGGCATTGAAAATAAAACCATTTTCAAAATTCTGTAGCTGTGTTGTTTTTCAAAATCTCACATTTGAAAACAATTTCAGCATTTTAAAAAAAAGCAACATGTTTCAACAAATCATATTTCATTACTAAAAGTGAAATTTTCACTCATATTGAGAAGTCATTTTCTAAGGAATGTCAAGAATGTCTCTTTGGCTAAACACATGATAATGAAATTTCAATTCCTATAAGTGTCTCAGAAACACTTTTGTACCCAACTCCCTGGTAACTTTATGTTAAACATAAAAAGGTTAGTTATGTCTTCTTATGCTATATTTTTCAATTCACAACAATATTACTCCATTCTATGATCCAAACATTCTACTCTGAGACCTACAAACAATACCAAGTTAAAGACCAACCAAGACTAGACGACTTGTTCCACAAAGAAAATACCAAGCTTATACCACCTGCCTCAAAGAAATTTTCGGACTGAACAAAACTGATAACACTTGTCTCAAACATATTTTCAGACTAAAAAACAAGTATACCACTTGTAACATCCCCATATTCTCATTTGCTAGAGAAGTCAGAGGAAAGTAACTTGGCCTTAATCAACATCCCCATGAGGACAGAGCCTATAAATAAATTTCTAAGTGCTTCAATACACGTAGGGTATGATTTTACATTTATAAATAAAACAACAAACCAAGAAATCCATAACCAAAAAAACTACTATTTGATGCATGATAACATGGAAAGGTAACTCAACATTTCATTTTTCAAAATCAAACTACAAAAAAGTCCCACAACAAAAGACCACAATATCAAAGTGCATGATGTATGTACACAATACTCAAATACTCCAATGAAAACTCCAATCTCCAAACATTCATCATGATAAATCTCCTCAAAACATCCCAAATATAATGAATTATAGATAAATATGTGTGATACTTTACCTTTTCCCGTTGCTTGATAAACTATATCTGCAAAAGCCCCAAAGTTCCAAATTAGGGGTGAAAACTAAGACTCAGTTTGTTTTCCCCAAATTAATTACCCACTCATGCTACCAGGATAGAACTAGTTATCATATTTTGAAACATATATATAATACATTTTGTATAAAAAACATAAAACATATTTTCACAAATCTAAAACTATTTTAACAAAAAAAATTTCCTCACTAAAACTATTTTCTATGAAAGAAACCAGAAAAGTTATTCAAAACCGTTATATGTATCCATTTTGGCATATCTTATCCCAGTCCACATATCCACATATCCATAAATTCACACATCTACACATCCACACAAATACACATCCATGATTTGTTATGAAATTTTCATTCTCATGAGAGTATTATCGTTGATATACAAAGTCATCATAAGTTAATTAAATCCCATGTGCCTTTACACCTCTAGAACCAAGCACAATGTCATATTTGAACCATGAATCATAATGACATATGAACATAAACCACCAATTATGACCAAAAAAACATTTCAATGCCAAGCCATCTTCATTTCCAAAATAAATTTAGAAAAAAAACTTTTTATTGAAAAATTTACAAAAAACCATTTCAATCAAACCAAATGTTTATTTAAAACCAATTATCAAGAAATAAAAAAACAACCATTTTTAGAATCATCATTTTAAAACCATTTAACAAAGCATCTTGCAAAACCATTCACAACTCCACCAAAATCTAAAACCCATCACTAAAGAAGGTTACTAAAATGATTTGTTCACCAATTTTACAATAAATTTCCTTAAGATTAATCAATTTTAAACTAAAAATTCATGTTCTAAATAGAAGAGTTAAGACTGAAGAAACCTACATCAGCTTTTATGATGAAAATGAAGAATGGAACTCAAACGTCGATGAAACCGGGTTTAATCTCCACGAACTCACCGTATATCTATTCCCATAACATGAACAAAGAAAAATATAATCATGCTTGGAATAAACTATCTTATATCTTACCACAAGGGATTTAGATCAAATAAACTGAGAGAAATATAGAATTATATCTAAGAAAAATTACCAAGAACAACTAAGAATGATCACTAATTGCGATAATCCGACTTCAAATCACCAATAATAGCCCCTATATTGCTTCCAAATTGATGGGAGAGGCCTTTTTAGCCTTAAAAATGAATAAATCCTGATTTGGGGGAAATTGTTTATAAAAATGAGGGGTTTGAAACACAAATCCAACTTAGATCCATTTTTTGTGATTTAGGTTTCTAACCATGCATAATTTAGATTCCCATTTAGGAAAGATTTATGTTAACTGTGCACCAGCCACTCCCTCAAGGATGAACCTCACACTATTGGATCACACATTTTCTAGACAGTGTTATATCTATGACAAATACCATTATCTAATATGGAACATATTATTTTCATAGTTTGAGAAAATCAGGCACCACCTATGTTCCATCCCTTTAGCCATTGATTTATTATGAATAGTTTCTTGTAGGTTTTACCTGGTTTTCCCAAACCGTGCACCGACCATGCACCTATTGAAAATCTCCCAAAACCCTCCAAAAGTTCTCCAAACCCTCCCAAACTTTAATCATATACTTTAAAAAAATTAAAATGTATAAATAAAGTGTTACAAGCCTCAAACTAGGGGTACTAAATTAGCCCATATAGTATTATTTCTCTACCATCCCATGCAATCCTCACTAATGATTGTCATAAATATCTATCCTATCTCTAAGTTAAATGATTTGATTATACTCTTTCATTAACAAAAACCACAGGTACCCCTCAAGGGATGGAATTATAGATGGGCATGGCCACTAGAGCATACCTTAAATGGCCATGAGTTTGATACTGTCACCTATGGTATGTAATTCAGATGTGTGAGATGAATTAGCCCCAATATATCATAGTAAATGATAATAAATACACAAATAAACAACACATAATAAATAAATAACACTCCCAATACAGGTAATTGAATAAACATTAGAAAAAATTAAAATTATAAAAAAAATGTAGGAACCAAACTAAGACAGTAACTATGAACTCCAACAAATCATGAAAAACATTCATAAGCTTGTAACATCAAACCTGGTCACTAAATCAAACATCATGATCAAAAAAATAGTATGTACATTTATACATGGGTGGGAATATAACTATACATAGTAAAATCCTCCCTGGAACATCTCATGAAAATGTGTAAGATTCATGGTAAATTCCAATTGAATAGATAGAGTAACCAACATGTCACCTAAATAGGTAAACTATATTTCTATCATCGCCATATATTGCATTAGATTAATAATATACAATCTAACATGTATAGTATAAGGCTATATTTTTCCACATCCTTACTAAACTTGTCACCCAAACCCCAAACGATTTATATAGTGACACCCGCATAATTGTTATAATTTATAACACACATATGTGAAATCACATCATAATCACATGTTTCATTTCATACAACCCATCACAACTACATATTCATCACATCCCAAAATAATGTAGTATGATGGGGTTTCATAGTATCCCATTTAAATAGTAATTATACATCATTGAATTATTGATCCTTAAAAGATCATATTTAAAACTTGTATTTTTAGGATAAAATTATATACTAAAACGAAAATCCATCATAACCAATATATAAAAGTGTGGCATAATAGGGATTTATTATAGACCTTATAGACCCATACAATATAACCATGTTCTACCATAGCCCATGAATTCTTATACATTGTGCTACTCCTGTATGAGAGAGCATATCATTGTAAAATTCATTCATCTAAAACATCTACCTTCTGGATGTTATAAATACACTCATAAAACAAGTCTATGTATGTTAACAAATTTCCACAACTAACTAGTATGGTGGAGAATAATAAATCACATATCATAAAAATTTATATAAAATAATAATGTATATTATTTGACCTTAGACTTGGACAACATATATGTACCATAAGACAACTGTTCTTTCATCTCTAGCACTAGAAATCCAAAAATCTGATATGAAAACAAGCCTCCAGTTATTTTTAAATTTAACAACAATCATTCATTCACCATAGTTCATGTATCAAACATTTTTTTGAGCCCATAATTTATTCTAGTTTAATCATTCAATGACAATAAAAATACATGGTTCATTTTTAATCAAAATTTGAATTCCATATTTCATAACCATTTCCTTTATGCATTTAAAAAAAATCATGGTTTCCACTTATCATGTCATTACCATTAGTAACAAGCATTCCCAAAATTTCATAATAATTAAATATCATTCCATAATATTGGGTACTCAATGAATTTAACTAATCAATAATAATAAAATATATACTCGAAGGAAAAAAGTTGTAGGTTAAAAATATGAAAACCAACAACAGAGAAGAAAAACAGAAAAACCCATCTCTCAACTCAAGATGACTATCTCAACATAAACCTTATCACAATTGATGGGAAAATATGAAAGCCCAAATATTCTTCTATTTTATTTATCCCAACATCTTCCACCTCAACCACTACTAGAACCGTGGAATACCATCCCACCCCTTTCCTAATATACCAACCACACTAGGATTAATTTTAACCCACAGTAGGGGATTAATCATTCTAGACACATTCATTGGATAAAATGATATTTTTAGCATAAATAACCCAAGGGTAAACTAATCCAATAACATCAAAAACAAAAATTCTTATAACAATCAGATAGAATTTTAAAGAATCTGTATACATGTATCTCTTGTGGAAAAACCTTTTTACTTTTTTTCTTAAATTAATTAATTCATTATGATCACGATTCATCAATAATAAACCAAATAATCAATATCTAATACTAGTATTAAACATTAAATTTACATGATCATATACCACATTATAAATCTAAACATTTCAAAAATTGAACAATATAATTCAATGAACATATCTAACTTAACCTTTCTTTTTTTACCATTTTTGTTTTTCTTAATCAATTTTAGCATGTCAGTATGAAAAGAGGGAAAAAATATTCTCATTATTAAGATTTTAAACTATCTAGTAAATTAAAATTGATGTCTATGATGAATAAAGGAACAAATGTAATTAAATTATAACACCCATTTTTATTCATAAATTTATCCCATAATCTTAAATTTTTTTCAATTATATTGATTGTGTTTAATCCTACCATTTACCCATTGAAGATAAAGAAAAATAATCCCACACCCATATATAAATAAAAGAGAATCTTATAGATACCCTTCCATGACTTAAAGACTCAATAAAGAGGTAATGGATTATCGTAAATCTTACAAATGAAGTTTCTACGTAGGTTTATGTAAAATAAGATTCATTCACATAATTTCGTACTTATAACGTAAATTATTGGGTTCCTTGATTGTGTCTTTATGATAGTGCTTATAAATATCCCCGAATCATCATCAATCGTGAATTATTTTAATGATAATTAGAACCCAAAGTTCCAAATACAAATGTGTGGAAGAAATTGATCACCCCAATTAGTTCAATGAAACCATGGGATGAGATGTTGGGTTTCGAAGATCTGATTGAAATCATTCAATAAATGGTAGGTATTTGAATTACTAACATGTGTGATGGAATAAAATAAATAAAAAGCATCCATAACTAGAGTGAAAGACCAAGTCAAAACACCTCCGCATCATGATGGTACCAAACATGATTTTGGTGCATTTAATGATGAATTCCCACATGAACCCACCGTGGTGTTGCAAAGTTATCCTTTACATTTATAGTTCACCAAGGATAAAACCACACATGGAGAACCCATGGTTTCTATATCTAACACCATGTTGTATAGGACAACATTGCCTCTATGTTGAACCACTACACCTACCAACTCGGGATTTTTAGCATCCTTGTTTCCCATAGTGAAACTCACTAAGCACCACACCAATGAAATGGGAATTTCTCCACTACACGTGTTCTATAGGAAAAACCAAAACACACCACACCCTATAAAATGGGAATTTCACAGACTAGGTTCACCAATAACTACCATGATATCCCATAACACCAACTTCGTCACCACATCCTATAAACATTTAGTAAGCATAAGATCCATCACTTCTAATGTATTTATGCACTATACCTTAGGCCATTAAAAACCATAAATAAGTGAGTTTGTAAGAACAATATCTATTATAGTTGGGATATAATTTATACTAAGACCACAAGCCACCACCACCCATATATATATAAGTATATCACAATTGAGATCCATTATATCACAAACAAGAAAAGTCCCTATAACTATAGGCCACCACAGCGCAAACATGACTAAAATCCATGTTATGATTGAAGGAGAGAGTGGGGTAGCGAAGTATTCAAAAATATGAAAACTATATCTTCAATGTTGGTAATACACTCGTAATGCATAACCAAAAATGAGAATCATCAACCCCAAATGACTTAGGAGGTAGAGCATGAAAATATAATATAATGATATAATAGAAAACAAAATTTCTATGGGTAAATATTATACCTTGTACTCAAACTATTTCTACAACTCACAAGATAACCCAAATTCTATCTCAATGGAAAGAAATATGAAAATATTCTAAGAATACAATCATCCATATTAATCATAATAAGCATTTATATATTAAAAAAATACCATTCATTTACTATAGTTTGAGCATCAAACATTTCATTTAACCCCATAATAAATTCTTATTTAATAATTCAATAACCATAAAAGGAAAATGTACATTTATATTCAAATTTTCTATACAAGATTTCAAAAAAAAAATTACATTAATTATTTTACAAAAAAAATTATTTGTCTCCAGTTATCATATATTTACCATTAATAAGAACCATTCCCACTAATTCATTATATTTCATTATCATTCCATAAAAATGGGAATTCTATGACTCAAGATAATCAATATCAATGATATATATTAATTATGGAATGAATATTTCAATAGTAAGGATAAAGTAGGAAAACTAAAAAAGAAATACAATAAATTGGAAATCCCATCTCACAACATATTTCTATTATGCTTAGATCAACAACATAAAAATGGATAGAAAAATAGTAAATCTTAGTTCTCATCCTATTTCTTCTATCCTAATATTATAAATATATAGCACCACCATAGCTAGGGAAAACTAGATGACCCTTCACCTAGTATACATACAATACCATCTTTTAAGTAAATTCCTAGAAATGGATTAATCATTATAGGTATATAAATGGGATAGAGTAATATCTCCAACACAACAAACTCAAGAAGAATAAGGTTCCATAAAATCAAATTCCTAGATGATTAGATAAATCAAATGTTGGATTAAAATACCCCAAACATTTATTTCATGAGAAATACCTTTTTACATTACCATATTAAATTAATTGATTCATTATGAAAACATTTTAAAAAAATAAACCAAATACTCAACAGGTAATAATTTATATCACCATTAAATATTTATTCTTATAATAAGAATGTATTGGGATAAAAAATTCCTAGGAATAACTATAAAATTCAGTGAATGTATATTAATTAATCTTCTTTATTTTTCTATTTTCATGATTCTTAGTCAATTTTAGATTGTTAACATAAAGGGGGGGGTATAGAAAATCACATCATCATGTTTTCAAACTATATAGTAAATTTTTCCAGTATAAAATGGGCCTAGATACCCTGAGAGGGGGTAATCAGGGTACAAATATTGTTTTTGAAATTATTCCATCCCCACTGTATTTTGACATATTTATTATAATGGTCTCCTGGTTTTCTCTTTAATATATATATTACTCTTATATTTTACAAAATTATCTAATGATGATGCATATAAAGTAAACCAGGAATGAAAACACCAGGACACACTTGTTTTTAATTGCTTATCCCCCACTAGGATATGTCCAAGAAGTATACAATCAGAAATGTTTTGATGTACCAAATACACTATGGTTCATTTTAAATATAATGTTTGGGCTAGATCACTTTTATGCCCTGCCTCACTACCTTTAAAAAGTATAAGCAAATATCACTACATCCCAAGGATCACTCCCTCAATATTTCTTTTACTATCTCACTACTGGTCGAATCGAATACCCTCTTCCTCTTCCCTTTCTCACTGCTTCAGAAAGGATCCACACATAGTTTAATAAAATTTACGAATTTTAATTATCAATAATGAATGAATCCTGAATTGAAGGTATATGATCTACTAAAATTCATTCTGGGATACTCCTTCACTTTTTTTAAAACACATGGATGTAGCACTACCACTTTCCAATCAACTATAGTGGACTTATCTTTATTGTAGAAATAGTAATTACCTCACCTTTGGAAATATCTTCAAGAGATTACAAGTCTTCCTTTCACTTCCTAGAATGTAGCAGTGAACAATCTTCATCTATAAATATAGTCTGATTGTGCATATCATCTATCTTCTTCTTCTACTTTAGAATTTAGATATAACAGTGATATTCTTCACTGGGTAATCTTGGAATGTATCTCCTTGTGTGAGACCTAGAGAATAGTTTCACAAGTAATTATTCCATGAATTACTTTTTTCATCTTATAGATGAAATAAACTTTTCCACATATTGATTAACATGGGGAAAGTCTTTTCAAAAATTGTCTTTTCCCACTGTGAAAACATCCTTCATGAACCACCTATATTAAAACCCACACACTTCACGAACAACCATACACCATGTACTGTTAGTTCTTTATGATCTTCCACTATTTTATAGACAGAATTTTCTTCATGGATGGGTAATTCCTCGTGGATCTCCTTTCCTTTAAGAGCTATAGTTTCCTATAAAAAAATAGCAAATATGATCTTTTAGTTCATGGAATCCTCCATCGTGAACCACATTATATTCTATATAATTACCCTTTCAAACAAATACTTCTTCCTACTCTATGTAGTCCTCATACACTCCTGGATGATCTTCACATTCTCAGTGGTAGCCCGTACCAACTCCGAACCCATGAGTGCTTAATCCCTGGGTTTGTCCAGAAAAGGGGTGATCTGCAAGGTCATTTATACAAGGCCTTAAACAGTGTCATTCCCATGGTGGAGTGATAGATTTTTTGGTATTAAAACTTCACCAGTAGAAGGTGGTCCTCCCAACTATGACCAAAATACTATACATAAGAACAAAGCATGTCCTCATTGGTCTATACCGTCCACTCTGTCTGACCATCCATCTCGGGATTAAAAGTTGTCCTCAAATGCAGTTGAGTCCCGAACACTTCCTGTAACCCCTTCCACAACTAGGATGTAAAGTGTGAATCATGGTTTCAGACAATCATCATAGTCACCCCATGAATCCATGCAATCTCTTCAATGTAGAGGCATCCCAATCCCTCTACCAACCCCTAATCCCAGATGGGTAAGAAGTAACCTGACTTGATGAGTCATTCAATGATCACCCATATATAATTATGGCCCTTGGATGTGCATCATAACGTCATCATGATGTCAATGGAGATTCCATCCCACTTCCACTCTGGTACCTCATGTGATTGTGTCAACCCTGATGGGACCTGATGCTCGACCATAACTTACGGACATGTGAGGCATTGAGAAACGAAATTTTCCACTACATTATTCATCCCTGGCCACTAGTACTAACATCAGAGGTCCTCGTACATCTTTTCCACACCATGATGTACCGCCAAATGGGAAGTATGGACCTCCCTCAAAAACTCCCCAAACTACATCACCGGTACAATAGTGCATCTTTTGAAAAGGATGATGTGCTCCCCACCTATCAAAAATCCTTCTGGATTATGTCTTAAGAATATTTGAGCATATCTGGCCTCGCAGTCAACCTCAAAAAGTTGTACCTCCCAAACTCATTGTAAGAGTGGGGGAGTGACAGTCATAACTAGAGGTCAACTTCTCTATCACTATCAATTAAGTACATCTGCATCGAGGCTATCTTCTCTATCACCTCACTCAGTAGCTATAAACCAGACCTCTTGCTGAGTGTGTTTGCCACTACGTTCCCCTTCCTAAGAGTATATACTTTCTCAAAGTCATGGTCCAGGAGGAACTCCATCCATCACCATTAACTCAAGTGTAGGTCCTTCTATAGGAATATATTCATGAGACTCTTGTGGTCGTAGTAGACGAAAAATCATTCACCCATCAAGTAGTGACACCACATCTTCAAGAAAAAGACCATTGCTGCTAACTCTAGGCCATGGGTCGCGTAGTTATACTCATGATTCCCCAACTACCATGAGATGTAGGCGATTAATGCTAACTCCTACATTAAGACACAACCCAGTCCAATCTCCGATGAATCACAGTAGACTACAAACCCAATGCTCTCTTCTGGTAGTCTCAACATGGCGGCACTCATCAGTCTCCGCCTCAGATCCTGGAAACACATATTTCACCTCTCTATACATATGAAGGTTTGTTCCATCTTTTTCAAATCTGAAAAGGGTGTTTCTACTTAGTAAAAGTCTATTACAAACCACTAATAGTACCTAGTCAACCCCAGGATACTCTGAGCCTCAATCCACTCTCCTGAGTGGCTCCCAAGAAAGCACTGCCTCTATCTTCACAAGATCCACTGCAACTCAAGACTTCGAGATGACATATCCCAAAAATTGGAACTCCCAGATCCAAAATTGTTACTTAGAATTCTCTCAATAAATATGGTGCTCTTAGGGTGCATCTAGGACTATCCATTGTTGTGTAGCATGCTCCTCCACTTACAGTGAGTACACCAAGATGTCACCAATTAAGACTACCATGAAATGATTGAGGTAAGGCTGGAAAATCTATTTTAGGAGTCCCATGAACACTGTTGGGTAATTGGTAATTTTGAAAGGCATCACCAAAAACTAATAGTGTCCATACCAGCATCTAAAGGTTGTATTCAGTACACCTTCATCCGTCACACGAAGCTGATGATATCATAATCTGAGGTCGATCTTTGAGAACCACCTAGATCCCTTCAAATTTTCGAAGAGGTCATCAATCCTTGGTAGTGGATACTTGTTCTTCATGGTCACTTGGTTCTGGCACCAGAAGTCCATGTATAGCCTCTAGATCCCTTATTCCTTCTTGAAAAACAACACTAGAGTTGTCCATGTATAAACATTGTGCCTTACAAACCCCTTCCTCTAAAAGTCCTCCAGTTTTACCCTTAACTCACGAAGCTCTGTGGGAGCCATCTTATATGTAGGTGTAGATATTGGTGCCAAACTTGGGTACATGTCAATGAGAAATTCTATGTCTCTATGAGGAGGTAGTCCAAGGACATCTTCTAGAAAGACATCCTTATACTCATCCACCACTATTGGAAAACTCGGACTCCCCTCATCCACTGTACTGAGTGTGTGGCTAGAAAACTACTGACTGATCGGCTACAACCTCCTCCAAGTAAATAAATCTTATACTAAAACTGTTCCCTTCTCACCGATGATGGAAAACTATGTCCCATCGTCGTGGACACACTTCGCTATGCACCTAAAATAGTATATTTGAGCATGGATTGTTGATAACGATTCTATACCTAAGATGACATCGTAAGGCCTAGATGTAGATACTATGAGATCCTAGTCAATGTTATGGTCTCTTTAGTTAGCTCACACTTCTGGCACAAGTGTGTAATTATCGTATCTCCTCCCATAATAGTATTTAAATGTAAGGATCGAGCAAAAAAATCCACAGGAATCTCTAAGCCTCGGACGAAATTCATGGCAAGAAAATATTTTTTGGAACTTCTATATATAAGAACAACAGATAAGGTGGAGTAGAAACATTTTGTAAATCTAATCATCTCTAGAGCACCATGGTCGTAGGTCTCCATCACCTGAAGCTGGACCCACCCCTGTCCACCTAATACTGGAGCTCCTGGTGGACCTCATGGGGGTCGTGATGGTAGTACATCAAACCATCGTCCACCACATGCCAGTCAGCCCACTCCCCTGACATGCCCGCCACCCTGTGGATCTCCTCACTAGAAACACTTTCACTATCTCGCCGGTCCCTCGATCGCCTTCTGGTCATACGTGCGGGGAGTCAGATAGTCATAATCCATGTGCCCCTATCCTTCTCAAGAGTAAAAAAATATATCCCTCAGATTACCTCCTCTACCTCATGAACTTCGAACCTCGGAACCTACATCATGGGTCATTTTCAGAAGGTTTGGCCTATTTGGGGCTCTGCGTCATCTGCCTACTTCCTGCTGTAGATGACTCAGTCACCTTTTGTTTGGGGGTGGCTCTCACCGTCGGTGCCTATTCAGCTAGGAAGCACTACACCAGTAGGTCTCTCTCTAGAACTCCATCCTATGTCTGTATATTGAGTGAAATAATCATCGCTATAATCTCCCATAGGATCCCCTGCTCAAATGTGTTGGCCCTACATAAAGTGTCATGTACCATGTTGTTGGAGTATAAAGAGAGGTCGATAAGCCACGCTGAGTACTGGTCCACTGTCAGGATTCCCTAGTATAGGTGCAGTAACTCTGGAATACACACTGAGCATAGTTTCTCCTGTACAAACTCCACCCTAAAGAGGATCTTGAAGTCCGAACAGACTAGGGTTGCCTCCTCGTTTGTGAAGAGAAATAAAATCCAAAATCTCTCTATCATTCCCTGAAAAAGGCTAATTGTTAGAACCACCATCTGGTCTGTAGGTGTCTCTACTAGGAAAAAAACCCAATTAACTACATCCAACCTATCCTTTGCTGCCTGTGGATCTATCTCCCCTTGAAACCTCAGAGGCCACTACCACGAGAACCCATGCAGTGCGCTTAGTTGGTGTTCACTATCTGTTGGGGGGCTGGTAGAAACTACTACTCTCCGGGTGGTGGTGTTGATGGTACACCATCCAAAGGTTCTATCGCTATAAATGGTCCCTACACTAAAACCTCATCGCTCGGTGGACCATCATTGTGATATCTCACTGGAATCCTAGATGGTTGTCTTCATGGAGACATCATATAGAGAAAAATATGTGCCACATTCAATAAATAATACCCGGTGAGATGACTCATAGGTTATCAAGAGAAAAATATTTCCAAAACACATGCAACTAGTGTTTTCATGTACCGAGTCAGAAAATAGAATTCAGGGTCCTTGTGTTTTGATACATCAGTCACTGCACGAAAAATGGACTCCCAAGACTAAAAGTCGAAGTTAAGACACTCAACACAATTTTCCCCATTGAAAATATAGACACTTAGTTCTTATAGTAGAACTGACCACCCTATAATACAATTTTGTCACGACTCGTACCCTAGGGTCCAGGTCTGGACTACCCCAAGCCCTCCTTCCATAGGCCAGGAGCTTGTAACTGGCACCAGAAAGGCATATCCCAAGAAATGGAAGTCATTGCCTTTAAACCTATACACACACAAATAGGGAAAACTACAAAACGATAACCATAAAGGAAAGAAAATTAATGTAACCACTACAAGGTACTACCATTGAGAGTAAATAGTGTAAACTAAAAGTAAAGGGGATAGAATACAAGCCCAATAGACAGGAAAGTTCAGCAAAAGAATTACAAGCTCCAGAGATCGTTCTATAAGGATCATACCTAAAGGGTACGTACATCTCTCTATCAGATTCCACTACATCACAACAAATCTATAGATATACCTCTGAGCACCGTCTAGTACTGGATACCCAAATTCCTATTCAATGTTGATATTCATCTTCACAAGACATAACAGGTGCTAGAAAATATTGTTCTGGGGTGAATATGATAATACTCAGTAGGGACCCTGAGACCCTCGAAGGTCCCTCAGTAATCCTTGAAGAAAACACCACAATGGAAAATGTGGTAGAGGTAATACCACCAAGAAGGACCTATAACACATAGAACAAATTAAAAGAAGTAGATCACACCCGTTATAAATTAAATACGGAACTAAAGATGATTAGTTGAAAAGCTACATCATCTTATTATGTCGAGAGGCTCTTTTGCTGATCCACACAGTGTAGCTTGGTGCTGACCCACAGAGGATCGCTAGGTGATAACCCAACCAAGTTCGATAGGTGGTGACCGAAACAGGATCACTACGTTCTGACCCACAATGGATTGCTACGTGCTGACCCACACAGGAAGGCTAGGTGCTGACCCATACAGGATTGATATCAGTTCTTCACAACACAGCCAGCCACAGATTCAATCATTTAGAATGCTTGATTCTTGGAGGATCCACTCCTAAATCCAACATTCATACCTCAACCTCCAAAAATTACAACCTAGAGTAACCCCAGAGGACCGTCTCATCATAAGCGTCCCAACTCAATAGAAGGGGCATCGAACTGATGCCCGGTCTCTAAGATATGGGTATTTTTGTAAAAGGGTCTGGATGGATTTGAGTGTGATAAAACCCATACATGCACCAATTTCTGAAAAAACTCATGTAGAGTATATCAGAAGGACCTCGTCGTCGCATGGGTCCCAACACCACCAAGGATGCATTAATCAGATGCTCGGTTTGAGAGATACGTGTGTTTTAGTAAATAGGGGCCAGTTGCGTCTGGGCCCAGTCCGACCTAGTCGGATTGACTGGACTAACCCAGCTGGGGGTCCAATGAACCCCAGTTTAATTCAACCATCTTGACCTGACCTGGTTCAGTTCTGGGTCGGTTTAGTTGGGCATGGCCTGTGGGCTAGGCCCAATGGGCCTCGCTGGGTCCATCCCGGTTTGGCTGAGGGTCCATCCCACAGGGTCACCCGATGACACAGTCTAGTCTAACCCAGCCTGAAGGGCACAAGTGTAGCCTTCTAGCATAGGTACGTCCAACTGCGTGCGGGTCAGGCCGCCAACGCGGGTCCGCCCCACTTGCTAGAGGTGCAACCCACCAGCCAGAAGCCCGATCTTTGTGGTACGAGCCGGTGGTACACTACCTAGTTGGGATGTGGTTAGTTTCCACGTCCATCCTCTACAAGCCCCACGGAGGTCAGGAACCCTCCTGTCGCAGTCGAGTGACTGCAGCTCGATGAGCAACCTGGATGGCCTGGAAACGGGCCATTCCTCTATGCGGTGCCAGGTGGGCACTGTGTCTCCCCACTTCCGTCGCGGAACCCCAACAGGCACACCGCTCCACCCGGCCACTGGTGCTGCCAGTAGCCTATTGTCCTACCACTCAACACATGGCTAGCACCACTACGTGCCACTGCCGCTGCCACCAGATTCTTTGATGGACCACCGGATTCTCTCCAGTGGTCTGTTCTTCGTGCTGCCTTCGCCTATGGCCTCTCGGGAGCATCCTCTTCATCGTGAAGGTCTCAAAACCACCTTTTCATCGATTCACACAAACCTTTCCCATAGAGCGCACATGCGGAGGGAGCCTGGGCCTTATTCGTGTTGGCATGTTCCCTCACCGTCAGAAGTTATAATCATGGGGAGGCTCAAGGATTGTGGCTCAATCAAACTATAGATAAGCAAATCTCATAGAGTAACTCCCAAATGTAAGGTCACCCTCCCATATAAACGCATGATTTGCGGATCAACCTGTTCAGGGGTTAAACAGTGTTCATCATTTCTAAAATAAGAATGGGGAAAAATATTCACAAATTTAACCCCTACCACTTTGACATTCATTATATCAGCGTTACATCTTCGTGGTTTCAAGACGTCGACGTCATCTTCCACTTCTGACTCCGTTCTTCGAGGTGAGTCAAATATGTTTTATGTTTGTCAACGTTTTTCATTCTTCATTGGAGATGTAGTTCGTAATATGTTCATCAAATAATCCTCGCAGTTTAATTCCCCATTCCACCAACGCATCAAGAAAAATAAATGGAAAACACATCGTAGTGATTCTATTACGATGTGTTGTTACACTGTTTCATTTATGAAACAGCGTAGCAGTTATGCTTGAAAAAAAATCCATTAAGAGGATTCCTTAATTTCACATCATCATCGCTTCATCACCACACTACAGAGATTCCATCCTCTACTCAATAGTGTGAAAGAAAAATAAAATAACTTTTTAAAGTTATTTTATTATTTTTCTGAAAACTCCCAAAACATAACTATTTTTTCCAACCCTTTTCGGTTGTAGTTAAGTCATTTGTAGAAGAATCTATGTGTT
Organism: Viscum album; assembly: GCA_963277665.1. Classification (NCBI taxonomy): domain Eukaryota; kingdom Viridiplantae; phylum Streptophyta; class Magnoliopsida; order Santalales; family Viscaceae; genus Viscum; species Viscum album. Next base: position 246,168,615 of record OY728166.1, read on the forward strand.
TCAATTTCAATGGCTCCCTCAAATTCTTGATCGACCACTGGTTCAAAAGTTATAAAATTCCTCTTGCATGTTTGCTGAACATACCTTAAAAAAGTTCAAAAATCCATTTAGAGCTCACTAGGCCTTGGAATCACATGTCTTCAAAGTGTGAGGTCTCAAAATAATTCCATATAATTAAAATATTACACTAAACTTCTGATACATTACATAAAATTTGTGAAAAAATGAAATGTGTTACTTCATGGAAGTGGTAGTCTACACAAACGTGTGAAAGATATTTTTGTTTTTTGGAATGGAAAAGGGGAAAGGTGGTTAATAAATATTCACACAATATAAAAAAATAATTATACTATAAATACGTAATTCATCCTATAATACTGGGAATAATAAATTTGAATTGGAAATATATAATAGAAAATATGTTAGGAAATATTAGTACTTACATTGAGAACATTGAGCCTCCCTTGGGGGATTCCATGGAAAGGGAGTACTTAGGTCAAACACCTATGTCAAAAAGATTAAGTGAAAGAGTGTAATATACGAGGAAATATTAAATTGTTTTAAAAGTAAATAAAAATCTAGGATATCTCTTGAAGGGATAGTCAGAGGACCCTTTTATAGGTAATGAGAATGACATTGTTGTAAATAGGTCATCTTAATATAACAACACCATATCTTTCACAAGTGAAGAACACTCAAAAATAGATGATAATGGAGTGGAGATAATTTTTTATTGATATAATCCTCAAAAACTCAATTAAAATCATGTTTCAAACATGTGATTCCTTTTACCCCTTTGTTTAACCCATTTTACCATTTTGAGTCCAATAATGATAACTAATATTAAACTTTGTAATTCATTTTTTATAGCTAAAAATAAAATGATACTTTTTAAATAGTATAGAAATTATTATTAAAACATTGAAATCCATTTTATTGGATTCAATTTCAAAAAAAAAAGATAAAAAGGGATTTTAAAAATAATAATTTTATACTTTGTTTGTAACACCCTGAGATTTTATGAATAATATTCTTTTTAATTTCATTAATGTCTTGTGTTGTACGCTACATCAAAAGGAGCTTTCACAACACGCATCCCTGACTTTCCTTTCATTACACGCAATCGCGACCTTCCTTGATAGCGTGTGTAGTACGCAATTCCGAGTTTCACTGAACGAGATATTATTATAAAATTATTATGAAATGGCTGTTATGAATAGTAATACCCACTTTTTGAAATTTTATAAATTTTATCATTCAAAATGGACTTCATTTTTGGATTCGTAATATCGAAATTAGCTTAGGGTGTAATTTTGGTACTTTTCGGATAACTTTCATATTCTGATGAATAGTGAAAATTACTAAATTTTAATTAAAAACAACTTTTTTAATCGAAATAATTAATACTGATAAATTATTAATTTGAGTGGTTTTAAAGTATATTTAGAATATATTTTTACAATTTAATACAATTTTGTTCATTGGATGTAATTTCACATTTAAACCAGATATAAACAAGTGTCAATATTTTGATAGTTATTATCTCTTAAAAACACACTATTTGTTTTGACGACGGGAATTAATTTTTAAATTAATTAATTCAACTGATATGTTTTGAATTTGGTAAAATATACATAATTTTTGTATTCATAATATAAAATATATCTTAGGCCTAATTTTTGGTAATTTTCTTGAAACTTTCATTTTTTGATGAATAGTGAAACCACTAAGTGGTAGTTAAAAAACTGAATTTTTCATAAAACTTAATTTTACCGCATCTGTGAGTGGAATTTCGAAAATCCGAGAGACACAGTTAATATCAAGGACTAAAATGCGGTTCAATGAGATGAAAATAATTTTTGGTGAATTGTATCTTTTTACTTTTTTTACCACGGTTAAAAGTAAATAGGGTAATTAAGGGTAAAAATGATATTATTATTAAACTAACACATGTCCTAATTCTATTGGATAAATGTAATTCGGACAAAAACAACCTTAGGAATAAAATATGACCATTTAGGCCCACTTGGACTAGATTAGGACATTTATTATAAATTTATTTAAAGAAGGGTTAAAATAGTTAAAATCAAAGTTTAATAAATAAATAATTTTTAATATAGGGTCATACATAAGATAAATTCGACTATAAATATTCATTAGAAATATAAACAGATTTCATACATAATGGTATTTTGTTTTTAATTTTTAGACTTAAAATAATTTAATTTATTTGTGACACAATGATGATGCAGTAATTATCTTATTAATGAAATATTGATATAATTGATGTTATAAATACCCAAATAAATATAATTTGAGACTTTTTATGAATTCCAATAATTTTATATGTTCATATGACATGTTATTATTTATTTAATTAACTTTATTCAAACTAATATTTCTGTTATGATTTTCAAAAAAATCAATTACCAAATAGTGTCAAAATTGACATAAAATAGTTTTTAAAACAAATATTATATTATTAATTGTTATTATATTCCTAAAAATCTTAGGTTCGGCCAAGATACTTATATCATGATAGGTGTATCATTAATGGACCACTTGGGGGTCGCTTGGATGTATATGGTAAGTTTATTAACTATATAATATAAAAATAAAAAGTGACATGGTAAATGTCAATATAATTAACTAAGAGTTAAAACTAAAAGTTAAGGTTAATATAATGACCTAAAATTGTCTAAATTCCATTGGATGAGAAGATTTCGACCCATACTCACCTTAGCTTCGAAATAAATCAATTTGGAGCTATTAAAAACCAAATATGACTTTATAATAAAATAATATTTTTAGTTATTCCAAAGGTGCCCCTCTCCTCCCTTATAAAAGGGCACTTCCTCCCTCTCTTCCTCACACCACTTTGAGCCTTCAATCTCGGCCTACCCCTACCAATTTCTCTTCGCCACTTTCCTAGAAACATCCTAGAGGTCCTGGTATTCTTCAAAGACCAATTTTAGTGCCCTAAGAGGAGGTCTCAAAGAGGCGTTTCAAAGAAGAGGTGGTTCAGATACGTACGAAGCATATCGAATCTAAGGTAAGGGATAATTTTGCAAATCTCATTTTTATCCGAGATTTCTTATTCATAAGTATTTACTAGGGTTATTGTTATCATCCATGTCAATGTTTTATAAAAGTGTTTTCATGTATGTTCAAAGTCCTTTTCTACCCATTTTTACTTTCACCCCATGGTATGGAAGGAATCTTTCTTTTGTTTACCCTACGAGGTACTTTTTTGAATTTTTCGACAAAAGTATGAGAAGAATGTTTTTTTTCACTTATACAGCATGAACACATTTTTACGGTTTTATTAATCCTTATTTTCATGATGCTTCCTCCAAAAGATTTCATGACTATTTTAAACAAAATCTTTTTTCTTTTAAAATTTCATGACGTCTTGTGAAAAGAAATTTATTTTGAAGAAGAAAGGATATTTTTCTCAAGAATTCATTTCAAGTGTTTTATCAAAACCATTTTTCATCTAAGATGAAATTATTTCATATGTGTATGTTTCAAGTATAAAGCCTCCATGATTTACATGGTTTCACTTTTCTTATTATGAAATGATATCCATTACTTTTATATGGATTATGTGATGATGGGATGATGTTTATGAAACCCATTTTATTTGATGGGTTATTATTAATGATGTATTTTTATTTTGTGGCACAAGTAATAATGATTTCATTATGAGATGGGTGGGAACTATATCTTCCTCCAATGCATTGGGTAAAGATTTATATCTCATGAGATAGACATGGCTGGAATGGTAAGTTAATCGGGTTCAGTATTACAGGACTGGAATAACGATTGAACTCTATTCAGAAAGGGACTTTGTCCACTAAGATGGTCTTGGCAGCAATTCCTTGGCTACTATGGAAATCCATTATGATCTATGCCTTATGTACTTCAATGTTTTAAGTCGTTGCTCAAGATTTTGATGTTTAAACATTGTGTTCATGTTTTAAGTTCAAATGTATATAGTATGTTTTATTTTATCCATGCTTACCCTTACTGATCATTTGAGATCACCCTTTTTATATTTTATTTTCCCCCAGGATTAAAAGAAAGGTTTTAGGTAAGGAAACAAAAAGTGGAAGATCTTTATGGGAGATGTTGAAGATCTTTCACCACGATTAGAATATTACGTTCCGAGTTTCCAAAGACACTAAACTATTACAGTCTTTGTGTGTCTGTTTTTTTTATGTACTAAGTATTCTGTAAAATTAATGTAATGTCCATGTACGTCAAGCTTCGGGTCTCTACATTGTTTAAAAAATTTGAGAAAAAAATTACATAATTTATGAAATGACAAATATAGGGTTTTAAATATAAATTAATGTTTTAAAATGTATAATTTTTCATATAATATTGTTATATGGTCATGAAATAGTATTCATAAGTTTTAGTCTATTCTTCTATACTAGTTATTTCATGAAATTTGTGGTATTTATAAAAAATAGTATTTTGGTTTTTAACATTAAAATAAATCATTTTATAAAAAATAACGATAATTTTTCATAATGGAATATTGTTATTATAAATCCAAAAATGAAATTAATTTATTTAAATCTTAGTTCTAAAATTTTAAAATTTAACTTTTAAAAAAACTTAATTAGAAAATGAAAATTGTTTTCATAGGAAGATAACTTTTCAAAATATTAACTATTAATATTTTTTTCCTATCCATTAATATAAAATTGGAGGTAATATATTATTAATATAAATAATATATTTTATTCATAAGATATTTATTTTATTAATTAATGATTAATAATTAGACTCTTTTTGGGAAAAAATTATCATAGAATGATATTTTCAATTATTTAGCTATGTTAGTTGAATTTTATCAGTAACATAGTATAAATATTGAAATTTTTTATTTTTAAATATATTTGATATTTTTACCATTACTTTTAACCTCCAATTATAGGGAATTGTTTTAATGATTATATCCTATTTTTGGGATCGTTGTGGTTCAATATTGTGTGTGAATCATGTTATCAAACACATAAGATTTCAATAGAAATTTTAATTTAAAATGTGATTACTATAATTTTATATTTCCTCTTACGTTAAATTTATAAATTGATGGTTTTATCATTACATTTTTTTATTAATCATTTTGGACTTTTTTTATTTACATATTTATAAATATGATATCATTTATCAATGCAGTTATGATGATTAGGAAATATTTGGGTATATTGATTCCCCATAAGGAAGGGAATGGATTATGGAGATAGAAATAAAAATGTAAACTAGAATGATAAAGTATGACATGAAAAGTTGAACACACTTATGAAAGTCCTTAATTTTACATCTCTTTATTTATTATACATTTACTATATGTTGTTTCATTGGAAAGGTTCTATTATGTTGTATTATATTTTTAAGAGTTGTGGAAAATTGTTGATAAATAAATGATGAAATTATACATTTGGATGAAAAATAATGTATTGAAAATGATAATATGAATCTGTAATGGAAATATAAATATAAAAGATTGTATATCATTTTATGTTACACTATAAGTTATTTAGTATGCAATGTAGATATTTTATTTCACTAAATTCACATTATTATACATAATTAATTGAGTATCTTTTATGGAATTGTTTTGGGAATGTTTTGAAAAAATACTATGTGTTAATTTAAAATAATTTAATAAAAAAATATACATTTAAACTCATAATTATAAAATGATTGGTTTTTCCTCAAAAATATTTATTAATAAGAAGGTAATTAGGTGTAATATTTTTTATGTTAGAAGGGTTTATAGTAATTTATTTTTTGTTCTTAAGAAGTTGGAATTGTATATTTTCCATGTCCTTTTATATAATTATTATGGTTTTATATGGGAAGCTTTATAGGAAATCCTTCATGGAAGTAGGTTAGGGATGATAAAAATTAGTTAAAGTCTAGTTATTTATTTTATAAGGAAGATAGATAATTATTGGTGTAGGGAACTACCTAGAGGATTTTATTGTATTCTAGGTGTTGGGTTTATCATTCTATTTGTTATTAATTAGTTAGTGTTGTTTTGGTAATTTTTTTGAATGGATATAATCATAAGTTGTATCCTAGTATTTTAGTATAATTAACATGATAATTCAGTAAAGTGGATTAACTAAAAAATTAATGTAGATAAATATCATAATATATATTGCTTACATTTCTAGCATAAAGGATTTTATTAGGGATTGTTAATTTTCAAATATTTCATTATAATTTCAATTTATTTTGTGTAGTGGTGTTGAATTTAAATTAATTATATATGATATTTTTTAAGTTGTTGGTTCATATTATTGTTTGTTTATCTAATGTATTGTTTATAGTGGTTTGATACTATACATGAGTGGGTAGTAATTGAATAAGGGGTGATATTAAAAAATATTCTTAGAAATTGATCACTTAATAAGTACACCTATATATAGGTAGAGTGTTGGAGATTTGTTTGGTGATGAGATGATGTCGAGGTGATCATCACTAGTTAAGAGTTGTAATAAACAATTTTACTGATGATTAAGTTGAAATGATGAGGTTATCATTATTTTCAAAGGTTTATAGTTTGGATTCCTAGTTTTCCTACAAATTATGATAACATGATTATATTGGTATGATTGACAATAGTTGGGAGGCTTCTGTGTTTTCCAGCTAGTAATGAAGATGTGTTGATTTTGGGATGACTATGTCAGGTTGAGATCTAGTCTTACCTATTTTTCTTGCTTATATTGATGGTTGTAGTGATGTGGTAGTATGTTTATTAAGATAATTATGGAAATAAAAATATGTGATATAAGTATTTTAATGACGGTGTCGTAATCATGGGTTTTATTTTTTATCATATTTCCTGTGAATATTAATTTCCATTAATAATTTTCTTGAATTATGAATTTTATCTAATAGGAAATACCTTTGTAGGTGATGAAATTAAAGGTTATCAGTGTCGGAAATGTTACTTTTCTTATTAAATTATCCCATAATATTTCCATGATTATTTTTTCAACACATTTTTATCTCAAGACACCTATTTGACATAGAAAAATAACTTTTTGGGAATATGTTCTTACTGAGTACTCCCAAGTGCTCACACCATGATAATAAGATTGAGTAATTTTATAGGATAATCCAAAAATAATTGGGGATGTTTGTTAGGTCCACTATGCTGAATACCCTGAGAGGGGGGGTGAATCAGGGTATGACTAATTAAAAATTAATGCCCGTTCTGATCTTGTTTCACTGTTAAGCAAAACACTCTTCTCTCTCTTTCCTTCTGCACAATATAAACAGAAAGTAAAGCAAGCACAGGACACAACAATTTTACTTGGTTCACCGCTAAGGGCTACGTCCAAGGAGCATACGCCGACAGGTTGCCGGTCGTACCAAATTCCACTAATCTTCACTAGCTGTGGATTACAAGGTTCGGGCTAGATCACTTATATGCCCAGGCTCACTGCCCTTACAATGTTTAGGGTCAGCTCACTGCTTTCCCAAGGGTCACTCTCTATCTCTCTCTCTCTGGCTCACTGCCGGTGGAGAGGATCACCTTCTTCCCCTTCCTAAGCACACTGCTCTTGGAAGGAATCCACTCACAGTTTATATACTTGTAGGTCTCTTCATTTGCATGAAGAAAAGCATCTTCCTCTGTGTGTAGATGCTCTGTTGAAGTACAACTTTCACCCGTAGATGAATATCTCTTTGCACCGAAGGTATCGGGCAACGTACCAACTTCCACGCTGTCCGAGAAGCACTGCTGGAACAAAACCTTACTTGGCGCGCAAGTCAATCTCGGCGCGCGAGTATCGGCGCGCAAGTCCTCCTCAGACACTTTCGCGACTCAAGCTTCCTCAACTCAAAACTTGCGTGACTCTCTTCCTTTTACGCCCAAACCAATATTGGCGCGCAACTGCCAACTGGCGCGCAACTTCTAACACCGGTGCACAACTTCAACCTCTGGCACGCAAGTCCCACGTGCGCGACCACACACACCACTTGCGCGACCACCACACCTACGAGACGGGAGCTCTGATTTCTCAAAGTGTTGAACTCCGTTGAAGAATGAGGAGGGGTGGTCTAGTATTTATAGGCAATCTGACCACCCTGCGCGATGGCTCGCAAGTCACCTGCGCGACCCAGTTTCGGCGCGCAAGTATTCTGTCCTTTTGGACACTTGAGTGACCAACTCCCAAACTTGCGTGAACCTACTTCCTTTGCCATATTTTGATCTTCTGATCTTGAAAAACATATGGCGCGCAAGTTTCCTATTCTCCAAGTCCTCGGCGCGCAAGTCCCTTTTCCAAAAACACTTTTCTTCATTTTCCGATTTTCAGGCCCAATAATTTGGCAAACACTGGAAAACGGCGCCACCTTGTATCTGTTCTTTTCTACCGCCTCCAAATCATCTATTCCATTTATTGAAGTTCTTGAATCAAACATGGATCATTGAACTCAGCTCTTGAACTCAACATTCCACCATGAAATCCTCTTTGTCAACAAAGTTGTATGTCATCGTTTTGCTTTGTCAACAATCACTACTCAGATGTCCACTTTGTCAACAAACACAATCACCTCAAAAATGCTTCAATGATACCTTGAGGGATTTTTTCCCAACAATGTTATTGTTCGGAACATTTGTTATGAAAAATATCGAAAGGTCAAATCAATAATTTTTAAATTTAATATAGTACAAATAATACAACAAATCATCCCCCATAATAACTAGGGCATGAGAAAGGATAATGGTGATAAAATATATAATTTAATTACATCCCCTCCTCTTGGAACAAATCAACTCCACCAATACCATAGAGAGAATGCAAGGAAATTCAATTTTTTTAGGCACTACATGGATAAAAATATTATAAAAGTCAATATGGTTGAAAGAAATAAGGATCATAGAATTTAATGGGATAGTTTCAAACAAAAATAATGATTATGACTCCTGTCATTCATTTAAATAGGATACCAGACTAAAATAAGTATAATGATAAATCCAATCATTAGTTTCAAAGGGGAAAAAAATGAATGATTATGAATCAACAAGGTAATATAATATTTCACAATATATCAATTAAAATGTGTCATAGGAGATAAATGAACGGCTATAATTCCCCAACAGAAATTTGAAACCATAATAGAGAAGATATGCTCAGAAGGGGAAGATATGGAGAGATACTAGTCTACTCGAGATCTCATAAGGTTTTCCATGCTCATCCATGTTTGAAATAAAAGGTTCATAGATAATAAGAACCCTTATAATAAAACAGAAATGATATAACCCATTGAACCCCAACGTAATTCGACATAAGTAGGTGTTTTTTGTATTTTAATGCTCTATATTATAGAATTAAATCCTCAGTAGGTATGAAACCTAACAATATGGATGAAGGAATAAAATAAAAAACCAACCCCCACACCCAATTAAACTATGTCAAATATCCACCATGTTGTGAATTCACCCAACAAATCCTTGGTGTTTTTGACCACTGTTGACCTTAGAATCCCCCCTGGCTTAGTGAATTTCTACTCACTATTTTAATCATAAAACACCTCAGACAATGGCATGTCTAGTCCTCAAAATAAATTTCAAACTCACCTATGTAACAAAACATATCCTCTAAATAGAACCTCTATGAACACCTACTCATCATTTAAGCCTCTCCCAGTTTCCTATAGAAATATTATCCAAGGTATATCGCCATTAAATGAGCATTTTTCTTGTTAATATTGATCATCATGTGTTTGATAATATTTTCCAACATCCCCATGACATCATACCCATTAATATAGGAAACATTCCCCTCCCTAATTTACATAAGGAAATCCATTAAACACTATGTGATTTAAAATTAATGTTGCAGGCCTCATCTTTTTAAGAACTACAACAGACATCTCTCATGGACACAAAACTATAGAAACCTACACCATATCCTTTACCACCAATGCTTGGGACCCCATATTTCCAACAGTAAACTATAGACCTCTAAAACACCTCCAAAAATCCTCCCAAAACTCCAAATACTAGATAAAGTGATTGAAGTGTCTTAGAAAAACACATCCCATCAATTAAACATCTTTTAAATGTTTATCATCCAAGATAATCAAAATAAAATCCATATAATTCAATAGAATATAAAATTAAAGACCAAATCTTAAGATCTTAGGGAAATTCATCTTAAATATAGTGGATCCTCTATAAACACTTCTTTGGGTAATATTTGAGCAGTTTCTCTAACTCACCTTCAATAAGTAAATCTGAATAAATATAATAACCTCGTATAATATAATATAAATAGGAACTTCACCATAATGAGAAAACACCAATATGGATCTAACCATCCAAACTCAATACAGATCTTCCATTAACTACTTATTTCACTTTAAACATGAGGAAATCATAAGTTCCAATTTATAATTATTTAAATTTCATAAAAAATACCCCTTTAAAATAATCAATTTAAATACATTAAATTTTAATAATAAATTGATTCATTTATTTAAAAAATCAATAAATAGCCCATTTTTATTTAGGAATTTCATATTACTTTCAAAATATATATCCATTTTAATTATTATGTGACTAATCTAAAATCATTAAATATTGAAAATAGAACCCCTATAACACTTATATTATTGTATAATCATTTCTATTGTGATGAAAATTAAATAATCAATGTACCCCACACCCCCTTGTTTTAAAAAAATTATAGTTTTATATTTAGCTAAAAAATTAACCATGAAATTATTTAATGGAAGGATTTGGATTACTAACCAGTAATAATCATCACTCCCCATAACATAATATATTATCCACAAAATACAAGGAGTCTCACTGAGCCTTAGGTTAACAATACAGTGTTTATTTGTAATATTTTTTTCCTCAATAAATGTGAGTTTTAGCATAGTATATAATATTATACACAGATAAAATATAGAGAAACCAAAAAATATATATTTCATTAATAAATAATTTTATATTAATTATTAGTGAAACTAATTAAAATTCAAAACATTAGAGCTCGACAAAAAAAATTAAAAATTAAAAATGGAAAAATACAAATTTCTCTAATATACTAATATCATCACCCCAATTGTAAACAATATATAGAGGAAGAAAAATATTATTAAAACAAGAAAAAATATAAAAAAATAGTAATATAAAACCATGAGATTAATTTATTATAATATTTATTGAAAAAATTATGTAGTTTAAATATGAGGTAATCTGACCATTTTAATAGCAATGTGATTATTGGGAATAATAACATGATTTTTGGGAATAATAACATGACTGTTTAAATAGTAAATTCAAATATAATAATAAATTATGATATAAGTTATATTTATCATGATTAATTTTAATTAAAATAAATTTTATAATTTCAAAAAAAAATATCATGATTAAAGAACTCAAATAAAATAAATTCACATTTCTAATAAATTTTATTTTAAAGTGCTTCATAAAAATCATAATTTTTATAATAAAATTTAAAATTATCTATTTGAGAAATTTTTTTGTATAAAATTAATATCATTTTTGAAATGACCATATCAAAATTATCCAAGAGTTATTTTTTTGAAATTTTCAGAGATACATCAATTTTTAGGTTAATAGTAAAAATAAGTTTTTCAAATAGTTGTGTATCTCAAATTACATCATTCGTTATAAAAAAAATTTCTCGAACTTTATGTTCTCCCATGATAAATTTTATTTCATAGTTGTTACATAATAATATAACAAACTAATTTACCAAACCTAAAAGGAACTTTCCAAAAACTAATGTCCAAAGTGAATCATTAAAATAACAATTTCTCTTTCCTTCCATGTTCCTTTTTAATAGACTAATGAATTAGAATTATAAAGAGGATTTAAAGGGTTAAAACCATTATATAATATTTATATATGATTTATAATGTAAAAAATCATTATTACATGTTTTACCTTTGATATATAATTTTATTAATTATTTTATTTTGAAAATACCCCTCTCCTCAAGTATATATAACCCCTCTCACTCCCTTTGGAAAACCAATCCTCCTACCCATTCCAAAGCCCAATATTTTTCCAAATATCTATCCAATTATAATCCTTAGGGAAATATATTGATCAAATCACCTTGGAGTTATACAGCTGTACAAGATAATCTTCACCAATGATTAAAGAAGTTCTAATCCATTCCTCTCTCTCTTTTATTCTTTCTTCCTCTTATCTTTCTTATTTCCACCAACCCTTTCACAAAAAAACCATAAAATAATTAATTTTTGAGTAATTTAACCTTATATTAATGATATAAACATAATTTATGTATCATACTACTATATATATAAATTGTTTTCTTCTCATTCCACCTCTCCCGACAACATCGCAGCAAAGGTCAGTTAACCACCTAAAGAGACTTTTCCTTGTCAACTGATATAATAATCCTCAGGGATGGATATTATAAACTATATATAATATGTAAACTTTTAATTATTTTCATTATAATATTATGTAAGTAATTATTCTAATTTATAAAATACTTTTAATAAAATCAAGAAATCAAAGGGAAACTGCAAATGTTTAAGGAAAACCTGATATCAAAACGCTACAGTTCCATCAAAAGAAGTTAAAAAATAAATTCAAATGAATATATCTGATAAATAGTTTTATAAATAAATATAATTCACTTATATATCAAAATTCAAATAAATATAAGTGTATTGTTCAGGTGGAAAAAATAGATGAAATAAAGTGGGAATAATTGTTGGGGGATTCTTAAACCCAACTCCATCACTATGGGTTATACCACTTAAAAAATTAGTTTAGATATTCCTTTAATATTCCTTGAATATAATATCATTTTTTACATCATCTTTTTTTGGATAAAAATTTTTTGAACTTGGTTTCATGAAAAATATAAGGATTATTTTTCAAAATAAATCTTCATTACAAAACATATCTCAACTCCTCTTGATATTTTTTCTTCTCCACTCAAGATTGGGGACTATTATATAAAGTATCTTTTGCCTTTTTCTTTTGGTAACCCAAAAGTTTATTTATGAAAGTATTATTTAAAAAATTCTAATGAAACCTATTCTTTTCCAAGGGTTATTTTAGGACTGTGATTATTATATGTTCTATGTGGCATGCAATATTATGTAATGTTATGATGTGATGGGTCGGTCCAGAATTAAATATCCCTATAATTCATTAGATAATGTGATTTATCACAAGAGTTATGTGTGAACATGAAGATATCTTTGTTCACATTAATGATTTTATGATTATTTGCATTTTTTATGTGTGAACATGATGTTATCTTTGTTCAAAACTTTATGTGGTATTTGAACACTAAGACATGATGTTTCATTTTTATAAACATTTACATTCAATGCCTTTATCAATTGTTTTCTTCAGGATATTGATGATAATAAGATTCTTTTTTATGGTAATTATAATGAGTATTCTAACTCATTTTATTTTTATTCAGGTCCCTTATTCATTCTCATACTAATATTTTAGCTCACACATTTCATTTATGTATATCCTCAGGTGATTATTTGTATTAAGGAGAAGGCTATACCCACTAATAAGATAGAGAATAAGTAATTAAATAATGTTTTCCATTTATTATATAAATGTTTTGAATAAGCCTAATTTATTCTAGACACTAAAACATTGTATCCTAGATTTTTTGATGCTATTATGTTATTTATCACTAAAATGATGTAATAGTCAAGTATGAAAATAAGGGTCACTATACTCAGATTATTCATGGTTATGATGCTCTAATGAAAAAAAATTAGAATATAATATCAAACCTACTATTGGATATGTATTATTATACATGTTTAAGTAGTTATATCACATCATCCATATCTTTAAGATATTTTCAGATGAAAACAATGGTGTTAACACATATTATTTGATTTATATCAATGATGTGGGAATAATCATTGTCTTTAAATCAACTGAGAATCTGGTTTTGGTCTTAAATAATTATAAAGATCGATATATTAGAATAAAATGTTACATGTATATAATAATAACAATGGTAGTAGTCAATGATTATATTGGGATAATTTGAATAGGTTAAAAGTTATGCTTTACATATTTCCCATTGGTTATGATGATTTTATAGTGAATGGATGATTAGCATAAATTGGATAGATTATTATAATGATGTGATAATATTGGAAAGAATGTATCTAGTTGAAATCTAGTATTACCTGTTTTTATTTCATGATTTTATGGTTCTAATGATGTGGGCCATTATAGAAATCATAAAATGTTGTATGATTATTTCAATGACATTGTTCTAATTTGGGGATACAATTTAAAAAATATAAGTGTCTCTTAATCTGAATTTCCATATCTATATTTCTTTCACTAAGACTTTGAGATAATAATTAAGGCCTTTGTTGGTTATGTTGTTAAAGGTGAATAATATATGAAATGTTACATTTATTATTATATTTACCATAATCAGTCCTTTTTAGTTGTTACTTGCATGTCTATATGGACACATTTATTTCCCATAGATATAAAACTATTTAGAAATATGATCCTTATCATTATACCCAAGTGCCCACCCCTCAATATTTTTATTAAGTTTTTTTGTATCAAAAATCATGAAATATTGGTGATACCCCTATTTGGATAGTTGGATTGGAGTCTAGAAGGTCTTCATACATTGTATCATATTTGAAAATACATGTTTCATATAGTTATAGTTTTAGAATGAGAAATTTTAACTCTTCATTTTGTTTAAAAATAATTTAATGGTTTATGTTTTGACATTATTGGAAATTTATGAGAGTAATTATTGACATTTGAGTAACAAATACCCTCAGTGATTTTCGCAAACTTGTCTCATATTAGTGGAAAGCGTCATGGATACTCATGTGCCCTCTACTAACCAAATAGTGTTTTTAGTGCCATAAGATCATTATATTGAGAGATAGGATAATGTTTGGAGTTTTGAATAGTAGAAATTTTTTTCGTTTTAGGAGTGTAGTAATATCATTTTACCTAACATTTGGTGAAGGTACAAACTTTCTAGGAAATAGATATTTAGGACCCCTTGTGAACTACAGATGAACTACAATTTCATGGAGACCATCTAAGATCTAGGTGCCATGTCCCCATGTGATTTGATTCTTCACAACATTTCAATGTTTTATTAATGATAAGTAATACTAATTTATAACTCTATAATGATATTTAATTACATGAGATAATACCTATAAATAACATATAATTCCAAAAATCATTCTAAATTTCATTCTTGAATTGTTATATCTAATATTAGATAAAAATATTTGCTTTTGTTTATCTAAAACCTTCTCAAAATTAATCAATTAATTAAATAAAATAAATGAAACAAATCATATAAAATAATTTATTTGGGTTGTTGGAAGCCTAACTTTGATTTTTATAATCATATATGAATTTTATTTTGTGACCATGGTTTCCTATTGAGTATTTTATGTTCAAAATATGATTTTCTCCAATGTATACACCTAAAATGATTAAGCACATACTTTTAATTAACATGAATCCTAGTATGATGGGTATAATTGCATATGGGTGGACAAGCTTTCCCTAGTTTTGTAAGTGGTTATGGTAGATGATATTGGAGTTGATGGAATAATTTGAGAGATGGTATTACCTATTTTTATATCCCATGGGATAAAGTTGATTATAATATACTTTTCCTATGATGAGATTTTGGATTTCTTGTTTTTATGGTTTCCTTTTGTAATTATTTCTCTCTTCTTATTACGGAATGATTTTTTCCTTTAATTGTTTTTATCCTTCATATTTATTGGGTTGATTCATAAAATATCCACGATTATGGAATATTAATGAAATATAATGAATAAATGTGAATGGGTGCCACTAATAGTAATGATATGATAAGTTCAAACCATTATTTAGTTAGAGTAAATACTTAAAGGTTGTGGATGTAGCATCTAGAAATAAAATGTTTAGTATAATAGCACATTGGATTTTTTGGTCATTTAACATTTAAATCATAATTGAATATGGGGTTAAATTAAATGGTTAACACTCAATCCATGATGAATGAATGATAATAATTAAATTTATAAATGATTGTGATGATGAATCTGGATTCTTATATTCTTAGAAGAGTTTTCATCTTCTAGTCCGAAATATAGAATCCATGTGGTCTTACGATATGTAGTTATTGTTCAAGTCTAAGGTAGAATAGTTTCCCCTAGACTTGTTTGTTATTATATGTCATTATATTCTATAATTTATTATTCTCCACCATCAGAGTAGTTTAGAGAACCTAGAACCTAAATGTGTCAATAGATTATAAGATTATTCCCAATATCTAGAATATTAAGGTTTTAAAAGTATGGCTACTCCCCCCACCATGCTCACTACTTCAGGAATAGCATTGTATATAGGAATTATTGGGCATTGATAGATCATAGTTATAAGTCATGTGATTATAAGGGTTGTAATGGCTCTCATTTATGCATTATTTTATATATGGGTAGTGGAAGCATGTGGTTTTAGAAATATGTTTATCCTATTTGTAATGGATGTGGTTCTTATAGGTCTACTAATGCATGGTAGGTAATATATTGGGGTATAGTTGATAATTACCTAGGTTGTGATGGATCTAGAAATTACAATATGGTTATGGGATGTGATGATTCTTTGGTTGGTATGGGTTTAATTAACTTTATGATTGGGGAAAATTTGATTGCATGGTTGTTTGGTGTGAGTTATAGAGAGATTGGGATCCCATGGATATGAAACATTGGGGTTTAGGGTAACCAGTTCAGTGGGAAAGAGGACTTAAGGTACCCTTCTTCTTTACATGTATCATAATAATTTATTACTCTTGTTTGATACATGGTGACTAAGACTCGGTGAGGTTGGAAATATAGTTCAACTATTTAGATGATGGTTTGGTTACTTTGTTTATTTACTAAGTCATTAATATGCCTCCTCCACATATACAAGATAGGTTTTGAGGAGGATCATATGAAGTACACTTTTATTCCCACCTAAATATCTATATATATATATATATATATCCTTTTTCAAAACCAAGGTGTGAGTTGGTAATTGCGATTTAAATTATAATATCATGGACATCATTAATGATTTGGTTTAGTTTATGGTAACTAATGTAGGAGTAGTTCATTATTAATTTTCAAAATTTCTTTTGTTTCAACATTTAATAACATTACATGAAATGTGATAGCTATTTAAACATGTTATAGAGTTCATTGAGGGATATATTACCATTTCCTTGGATATATTGAAGATAATTCATTCTATATATACACAATTTATACCCTCAATGTTAGTAGATAATTTGAGGCCTATTTGAGGTGAGCCTCAGGGGTCACACCTATCTGCCTATCCAATTCCTTCATCATGTTATTGTTTATTAATTATTTATTGTCTATATACTACAAAATTTAACATATTTTATTATTTTCAATTATTATTTAATTTTTTATTACAAATTATTGATAAAAGAATATGTAAATTACAAATAAAAATGGTAAATAAGTAAAAAATAATGAGAATATGAATCTGGAATGGAAATGGAAATACTAAAGATCATATATGATAATATTTTATTCTTCCATGTATTAACTATGTGGTTAATATATGTTGTTTTATTAAATTGAAATTGTTATAATGAATTAATTGAGCATATGATGTTTCATTATATTGGGAATATTTTTATAAAATCATATATTTAAATGGAATGTATGGAAAGGGTAGTAAATATATAAAAACATGGAATTATAAAATGATAGGATGTATATTAATAACAAGTATGAATAACAATGAAACCTAGAGTAATATTGTTGATTTGAGAGTAGAGTTTATAGTATGTAATTTTTTAATATTAAGAAGAAGAAATAATCAATTTATTCAAGCAGGCTTACATTATTATAAGACTTTTATTTGGACATAATTATAATCTAGACTCTATGGTAGAGGGTTAGGACAGATTTATAGTTGTCCAATTTATAGTTATTTAGTTTTTAAGGAATATAGACAAGTATTTCTGTAGGGGACTCTCAATAAACTATAGTTATATTCCAGTTGTGTAGGTTGGGTTGAAAAGTAAATATTACTAATTTGTTAGTTTTTTTTTGGAAGGATGTGTGAGAGGATATAAGTATATGTTTTATTCAAGAGTTTTAACTTAATTAACTTGGCAGTTGACTGAATTATAGAAATTGAATAATTAATGGTATATAAATATTATTATTTATCTTATAGTATACTTAATATAGATTTATAGAATTAGGATATTATTAACCATTATTAATATTCATTTATTAAATTATTATTACTTTTTATATTACGTTGGGGTTCATAATTTATTTTTTATTTGTAAATTGACAATTTTCTTGTAGGATTATTTGTTTTTACACCCTATTTTTTATGATAGTCTGATAGATTAAATTACTCGATTATAATATCTCAAGGGATAACATTTACAAATATTCTTTATCTATGATGGATTAATAATTTTTTCAAGTAGACTTGGGTGAAGTATGGGAGATTTTTAAGATGATGATATGATATTGGGATTATTAGCATACATTGAGGAATGGGATTTCATGTCATCAAATTGGTTGTGGTGATGTGATGATATTAGGATGATTAGCATAGGTTGGGAGTTGGGAATTCTTATTGGCCTAGGAGTTATGATGATGAGATTATTCTTGGATATTTAGAGCAGGCTGAGTAATGAAATTTCTTTCTTTTACGTATTGTTTTATGGTTATAGTGATGTTGTGGTATTTGTGATGAGATCATTATCAAAATAATAATATATGACATTATTATTTGTAGGGTAGTGTTGAAAGTATGTTCTTAAATATTATTATTATAATTCCTCGTGATTCTAAATTTCTATTTCAACTCCACTTTTATTAAGACTTTGATATAATATGAAAGACAATTGTATTTTATGTAGTTAAATGTGAATATTTTGTGAAATATTGCGTTTTCATATTATCTTAACATGTTATTTCTCTATTGTTCCAAGAAAGTATAACTATAAAAATCTATTTAATAATTATATAGAACTATTTATAAATATGATCATATTTAATAGTCCCAAATGCTCACCCCTCAATAGTTTTCATGAGTTTTGTTTAGTACAATCTAATGGATATTAGAGATATTGTTGTTTCAGTGGCTAGAGTATAGTCCAGGAGGAATTCATGCATTTTTACTCATTTGGTTTTATATTCTTCATGTAGTTATATTTTTGGAATAAGAAATGTTAACTCTCCAATTTATTTATATAGAGTTTATTATTGGATATTTCATCATTCTAGGGAATTTAAGACTATGATGTATCCCATTTTAGTGATATATTTACTCAATTCTCATTTCCAACCCATGGCCTATTGGAGGCGGGCTTCTGAGGTCACTCATGTATCCTCATGCCCTAGTTTGGTTCTCCTAAAGGGGAAATTATATATTTTCACTTAAATTCAATTCATTAATTATTTTTTCCCTTTTCTAGGATTTTAATTATACTTTTATTCCTTATTTATTTTCTACTTTATAAATGATTTATTATTTTTCAATTTGGTTATATTATTTAAGAAATATTTTTCTATTTATATACTAATATCAATATTTAATTCCCACGAATGAAGGGGAAGTGTTCATGATGTGGAATTAAAATGTTAATCTTTAATGATAAATAAGGTTATTTAAATGAACATTCCTAACTAATTCCTTCATTAGGTTGTTGTTTATTGATAATTCATTGAATTATTTTTATTTTATTTAAAGGTTGGAATTATATTATATTATATTAGCATGTTATATTTTAAATTATTGATAAATATATAATGAAATTATATGTTAAAATAGTAAATTTGGAAAATGAAATAAAAATATGAATCTAGAATTAAAATAGAAATATTTTATATTTTATATTATTTTATATCATGTTGATAGTTTTTTAGACCGCAGGGAAAATAAGACGTTGAGAAAAATTGAAAATGTTATTCTAAATTAATTAAGTGTTTTTTGTTGCATAATATTGGCATGGTAGTGCTAAAATCAAGAGTGTAAATTAAAATTAAGGAAAATTCAGTAAACTCATTAAACCTAGAATTATAAAATGATAGAAAGTACATCAAGAATGAGTATGGATAAGAATATAATCTGTCTTAATATTTTTGGTTTGAGGTAGATTTATAGCATTTAATTTTAAGGGCTTATAGTGTATGAATAATCACTTTAGATCTGTGGTCTTATGGAATTATTAAGGTTTTCTTCATACATATTTATAAGTTAAACAATATGGTGTAGAGTTTGGATTGTTTTGAAATTAGATTAAGGGATTTTATTTATTTTATAAGTAGGATGGATAAGTCTTGGTGTAGTTAACTCTTAATATTATATGGTTATAAAATACATTTTGGGATTTTGTTGTAAATTAAATATTATTAATTGATTAGTTTTGTTTCAAAAGGTTTTTGTGAGTGTTTATATGATTAATTTGTGACCTAGAGATTTAAATTAATTCACTAGATAAATGTGTAAAGTAGAGTAACCAAATAATTAATTATATATAAATATAAATATAAACCTTTTAGGAAAATTAGTATAGATGTTTAGTGTGAATTATATTATTCGTGATTATTAATTGTCAACTATTTTATATTTCTTTTTAATATGTAATTTTTTGTTCTATTTAATTTTCTTATATGTGTTAGTTTTTTTAATGTTTACTTGTATGTTTAAATACCAAAGATAAACATATAGATATTTTAACTCATAAGAATAATTAAAATACTAGATCTCGTGATAATCTCTCATATCTAGGATAAACATTTTGTTTAGTGTCTTCGAGATCCAGTTACCAAGGAAACATATTTTAGAAAACTTATGAAAAATTATCCAAAATCAAAGGGTTAAGGTCAAATGCTTGGTAAGGTAAAACTTATCAACATGTCATTGAGGGATAGATCATAAACACATAAAAAACATGAGTATAAAAAAATTTATTATTAAAAAAGAAAATTGGATAATAATATTTTTTTTTCATAAATCATGAAATATTGAAGAGTGATATAAAAATAAAATACAAGTATCATGAAAAAATAGTGAAATATAATAATGGAAACGTAGAATAAGGAAATGGTATCATAAGATCATGGAAACGTTAATATGTGGCAACAATATAAAACATTTAATCATAAGAATATGTTAAGAATAATTTTCAAGACTATCATAGGGAAAATATTACCATAGTGTATTGATTTAACTACACATTCAAATACACATAGTGGAAAGAGTCATATAGTGGATTGGGTTCACTGTCCATTCCCACAAACATTGTGGCCAAAGTCCCATGGTGGATTAGACTCACTCTTAATTCCTATAAAAATAGAGGACAATGTCCCGGTTGGGGTTGAGTTCATGCCCCATTCCCTTTTATATTATTTAATGAGATGTAATTATTTACCCAATCCATTTTACTTCTATATAATTTTAGGCCCACTTGTCACATCACATAGTGTGCTTAGGCTACCACCCATACATCATAAATAGTATCTCAAGAAATGAAAACATTACCTAATGCATTGGAGGATATATAATTTTAGGACTTCATGTTAAATAATAAAATAATATTTATTAGAATACATGTTCTATATAAAGAAAATAAAACATATATAAATCATAAACATAATAAAACACATGATAAAAACATGGGTTTCAAAACCTTGACTCAAAGTTTAACTAAAGTCTATATAATACGGATTCCCAAGATAAAATATTATTAAATCATTTTTAAATTTATATTTTAATAAAGACACATAGGTCTTGAACAATGAGTTTTAGTGTAGGAGAATTTATTAATAAAGATCAAGAAGAAGTAAGAATAAAAATGAACTATATGGGTGCTGATTTTAGAAATAAGCATTGGATATGTTATGGGCAGAAATAGATTATTAGTTTCCCAAAGACCAAAATTGATATTTAATGGTTTGAAAAAAAATAGGGCTTTAAAAGACGCATTGTAGAGAAAAATTTTTAATACGTGTGAATCTTTTCATTAAATAAGAAATCAGAATGCTCACTTAAGTCAGGTAATGTAAACTTGTATTAAAAGTGGGAATTTCGAAAGGGACTTAAAATATTTATTATATAAAAAATATATGTAATGTAAATTTGATATATATGTAAGTAAAATATATATATAGTATTTAAAAATCAAATAATAATAATATTGAAGAAAGGGGTGGGGAAATGAAGATAGTGTTTATCATAAAAATAACGGGGGTGGTTTGGAAGACCCCTTTATATGTTCCCAAATACATTTTTTTGAAACACTATATAATAAAATAGAATAATGAAACTTTATTATGAAAATATAAATATTAATATATGAATTTTAATTGTGATAACACATAATTAGGTTTTTAAATATAATGGATAATATTGGTGGGGAGAAAAATTATAGACATTTAGGGGAACAATATTTAAAAAGGATTATAATTACTCTCAACAATGATATAATTTTGGAGAAGGGAATTCATCATGGAAAGTTATTTTAGTTTAAAAGTAATATTTTCATGAATAGGAAGAAAATTTTCAATATAAAATCATAGTTTGGAATAAAAAAAGAATAGAATTAAGATTATCAATATGAGTTCTATGACCCAATGAAATGGTGTTTGAGTTAATAAAAAACAATAAAGCCTTAAAGTATTTATAATTTAAAATACATGGAAGGTATAACATAAGATTTATTTGTAATTAAAATTTATTTTATGAAATTTATTAAAAAATAAATCAATGTATAATAAATACAACATAAAATTAAATAATAAGTGTTGAATAAGAATTATATCTCAATAAAACTAAACTAAGATTCAAAAAACCATACCTTAATTCTTGAAATCCACTAAAGTTATCTAATATCTTATATTAAAAATATCTATCTTAATATCATATTATAGAAACTTTTTTTATATCTACAACCACTTATAAACATTGTTTTCAATTATTCTTTACATCTATACTAGTTAGTGGTTATCTATTTTCAATATTAGGGGTGAGTAATCTAAATTATTTTGAATTAATTTCAGGATAGTGGTGAAATTATGTGTTCTTATCCCAAATTTTATCATACCTATATCATAAAAGGTATAGTAAATAATTATTTAAAATTATTTATGATGTTATAATTTCATTATATGACAGTTTAGGTTATGGTTCTTGTAGAAAAAATTAGTGGCAAACATATTTTATTGATTTTTTACAAATGAATGGTGGTGTCTTAATTAATGAGGTTAATATTAAAATTACAATTATATAATCCACTTTAAATATTTATTTCCTCATTTATATCGTATACAAACATTAATTAAGTTCTCATGGTCTTCAGTGATATTAATCATAATTTTTTAAGTGGTTGTTTAGACCGACCGTAACATGAACATAAAAAATTTAATGGATTACTATGACTAATAACGTCATTTTTTAGGAATAATATCATTATTATAGAATTATAATTATATTTTAATATTTTTTTAATAAATATTAAAGAAACTATATGAAAAATGATATATGCTACTTCCTAGAGGTGGTAATTTTCACAAGTGACGATAAATATTCTCATTCGTTAAAGAATGAGAGGAAGAGAAGGTGTATTATAATTTCTATATTCATAAAAATATTTATGTTAAATATTTTCATATTTATCCTCAAATTTTACCCATATAATAATTTCATATATGTGGTATTGAAAAATGGAATTCATCGCTTCATGGAGGCAGCAGTCTGCACAACACACGAATGAAGGTTTAATTTTTCTTAATAGAAAAGGGGATGGTTGTTAAAACTTATTATCCTAACATAATAAAAAAATTTGTATAAAAAGATTAATTATGTAATTACATGGAAATTTTATTGTTAAATTTGGGAAATTAATAAAGAAATGAAAAGGGGTTAGTAAAAATTACTCATAATGAGGACTTGGGCATTCCTTTGGAAATCTCCTTAGAAATGGAGGTCTTAAACCTATCTCTTGAGAACAAAGCATAAATTATTTGTAATTTTATTCCAAGTGAATAAAAAATGGAATACTTTCATTAGTAAAACTAATTTTTAGGATCTTATTGAACATTTGGTGACAATCCTTTTTTAAGTGGTTAGAATAGAGTTTTTTAAATATTTCATATTAATATAATAAGAGGACATGTTTCACAGGTCAAGAAGACTCCAAAAGGTCCAATAATTGGTTGGAAATTATATAAGTTTTTTCATACCTCAAAAATTAATTATCAAACTTTTTATAAACATATCGTTAATCCATTACTTTTATAAATTCTACTTAAACCATTATTTGTTTTATTATGGTTTCTAATTCTTTCCAAAGTAATATACTTTTAATGAATAATAATAAAATAAAACTTATTACCTAATTTTACCTACTAAATAAAAATATTAAAACCAATTTATAATATGAAATTTATATGTGTAAGACAACTCGGCTTTATAAGTAGTTTATGTGAGGTGTAAAAACATATTTTTAGAAAAATTTTCTTTTTATCCTTAAAACTAACATGTACTAAAAATTTATCAATATATATTATTTTCAAAACATAAATTGGTTTATTATAAAATGAATAAATTTTTTTGGATTTAAAAAAAAATAGAAAACTAAATTTTATCAAAATATTATTTAATTGAAAAACCAAAAAAAATATTTATTTTAAAACATTACTTAAGTTAATAAATTATTAAACATAGGTTTAATGAATTAAGAATGATATTTATAAAATTTAATTTTACTCCTTAAATACATATTATATCAATTAAATGGACTATAAACTTATAGGTATCTACTATATAATTGTAAAATTATAGTTTTGGTAAAACCGATATTTTCACTATTCACTTTAAAAGTTTTATTTTAGAAAAATACCAAAAATATATCCTAATATAATATTTTTATAGATCTTCCAAAAATTTATTTAATTTTTTAAAATTAATATTATAAAAGTTTTAGTATTTAAATTAATAATTAAATTATAAAATATAATAAATATTTTTTTTAATTGGAAAATAATTTTCAAGGTATTAACCATTATTATTCTTATTTTATTATTTACTAATATGATTATTGTTGATAAATGATTAATATAAAAATAAATAACATTCATAAAAAAATATACCTTATCGATAATTTATTGTGATTCTTAATTTAAAGTTTATAAAATATAATTTTATAAAAAAATATAATTCTAGCATAAAATGATCTTATGTGCTATTTAGAAACATTATTTTTAACAATGAATTATTATAAAAAAATTACAACTATTTTATTTCAATATGTATTTCATAATCCAATTACCTATATTTTTTCTCATCAATTCAAAAAATACATTTCAATGGTCATATAATGTTTTATGGTTTGTTCTGGTTTGGTGTTACGTTTGAGGAAAGCTATCAAAGTAGTGTTTATGTAAAGGAAAATCATATAGTAAAATCATAGTGTGTTACATCCCCCGTAAATAAATTATGCGCCAATAATTTTAATTATGACCCACAAATGATAATGTTTAATGGTTTCAAAATTAAAAACATGACTCGAGATATAATTTATAGAGAGATATCAACCTTAAAAACATAGCAAACATTTCTTTTTCCTTAGAATAGGATTATCTCTAATATTCAGTTTTTCTCCAACTATTTTATTAAATAGTTTATCATTAATTGGTATCAATATCCATATTGTATAATTTAATTCTAAAGGGTATTCACAATCATCCTTTCATTGATATAATATCATATGTTGATATGAAATGTGATCTCTTTATTCTAGAACAACATCCTAAGTAGGGAGAATAAATACATCTAAAAAATACCATTAAATTTATCTAATGAAAGGATTATAAGACTTGTATGAATCACTATAACTCAAACCCTAAATAATATTCATTACTTTGGATATAAAAATTTTAAAAAAGTATTTTTATTTCAAAATAAAACATTTGGTTAAAACATATATGATATAAGACATTCAAAAATCTATGGTAAGGAAAAATTATAACTAGAACCACTTAATTTTCCCCATCCACTTCAATAGTAGTCATTTCATAGGAATTTTCTTGATCCCATGGTATAAGAGTTTTTTGGTTTCTGTTATCATCGTAATTAATTGTATTATTTCATTAGTTTTTACATTTCTTAAATACCTCCCATGTAAAACATAAAATTTCAAGTGTATCCTTAGAAAGCACATAATTTTTCCCCATCATGTTAATTGAGTTCTCCCTTTTTTTCCTGGTAATATTTTTTCTTGATTCCCACCTCTACCATAGAGAAAATATCTCCCAGTTATATTTAAACAATCCCCTAGGTGTCTCTTCCCACATTTTTGACATTATATAGATTTAATCTTTATTCCATTATCGTCTTCATAAGCTAAACTTCAAAGGGACTCCATCTCTTTCTTTTTTAGAGTGTTTGGAAAGTCCAATAAATCTGCACTGTTAATCCTAATTCTTGATAAATATTTTTGCATAATCATATGGTTTCTCTCTCAAAATATTATCCCATTAGGTTTCCCAATGATATAATCTTTTATTTGTTCATGTTATTCATTTTTATCCTAATTCCTTTAGAATTTATCCATTACTAAAACCAATATAGGTTAATGACATTTATAAAAAATTAAAATCATAAGATAATTAGAATATATAATCCTTTGAAATACTCATCCTCGAAATGTCTTACTCTTTAAAACCATAAAATCTTCCATTAGTTCAACCTAATCCATTCTTAGTTCAATCTAGGTTTATTTAGGTAGTATTTCCTCAAACTCCTTAACCGAATTACATAACATAATGAATCTTTCATAATTACTCATAATGATAATGAGATAAACCAAAGAATTTCCCCTAGGAGTTTCAAACTAAGTGAGAATTTAGAACTCTTTTTCATTCATAGAATGATGATTGAGATAATACATAGTAAACCCCATTAAAGTTCACTACCCTTAGGTAAATTTTTTCTAGAGCCTGAATCCACTTGTATTATCTATATAAGGATTTTATTTCCAAAAATAACATATATTATATTTATCAAAATCTATAGTTTTTATCATACACTTAGGTTGATCCCTTATACTTATTTCAAGTGCTTTCACTAATGTTCTCTAATTCTAGTAATTAATATAACTAGAATAATATAAAAAATAACTAAACCCGAATTTAATTCCAACTGTAGAAACCTAAGATAAACATATCATTATTTTACATATTTATTATAATTTAAAAATTACAACCTGAAATAATCTAACATATCCCAGAGAACCTTTTGTTGAAGTTTCTATAAGGTCTAGTTATATAAGAAATTATTTAACAAAACTTTGAAATAAATTACATAATACTACTCTTCCAAACACCCATTTACACTTTTCATAATTTAAACATATCTTTATAACCCATGTAAGTGAAACATAATAATGGTGTGAGCTTAAACGCTTTATAAGGGTAAAATTATCAATATGTTAACAAGGGTTATATCTTAAGAATATGTGAAAACATTAGGGGATTAATTTTTTGTTAAAAATATCATAGAAAAATTATATTTTTCCATAAATAATAAAAAGAATAAATGTAATCTAAAAATAATTAACATGTAACTTGATATAAGAGTGTGAGATAAGCACGGAAACATAGCATAAATAAATTATATCATAATATCATGGAATCATAAAAATGTGGAAAAACATAAACCATGACATCATAATCATAATTAAAGGCTCACTTTTAAGTCCATAAAATTGGATAGAGTCCCATGATGTATTTGGGTCACTCCCCATTACCATAAATATAGAGGATACAGTCTGATGGTGTATTGGGATCACTCCCTAATCCCATAATAATAGTTGTTAGAGAACTATGATGGATTGGGTTGAGACACCATAATTTTTCATATTATATCTAAATACATAAATCATAACCCAATTCATTGATTGGATATATAATTTTATTCCTACCAGTCACATAACAAAGTGGTCTTTTGATAACTACACATGCACTATACGAGGTATCTCATTAGATAAAAACATTAACCAATACCTTATAAAGAAATATAATTTCATCCCAAACTATAAAATAATGAAAATTATAATATAAAAAACCATATGTGTTTTATATGAACAAAAAACCATACAAAAAGAATAAGAATTATATAACCCGTAAGAAAGAGTTGGGTTAAAAAATATTAACTCAAAGAATATCTAAATGCTATATTATAATGATTAGCAGGATTATATAGAATTAAATGACTCTTTATGTTTATATTTTTTATAAATAAATATATTATTTGAACATTGAGATCCAATGTATGAAACATTCCTAATAATAATCAAATATAAGTAAGAATAAAAATTATCCTGACAGGTGAAGCTTTTTGAATTGGGTATAGTATCTTTTAAGGAAGGAAATATCTTATCATTTCCCCTTATAATATAATTAAATGAGGATGGTTTTATAAAATATATTGAGGTTTATCTAATTAAATTCATGGTAAAAAAAATTTATGGAGGAGATAATTATCATGAAATAAGATATTGGAACTTCCCCTTAAGTCAGGTTTACTAAAAAGTGAAAATTTCAAAAGGTAATTAAAACATGTATTATCCACAGAAGAAATGTAATGTGAACATGATAAATATATAATGAAAATAAATACATAATATTTACTAAATTCATGATAATAATGTAGTGTAAAAGGGATTAAAAGGAAGAGGATGTTTCATGAAAAAATAACAAGGGTGTTTTGGAAGATACCATTTTATGTTAAAAACTATTTTTTTTAATATATCATCCTAGATGAGGATAAAAAATATTATCAAAAAAATAAGATAAATTAAAGATAAAATATATATTATATAACAAATAATTATGTTTCCCAATATAAATGATAACATTTTAGGGAAGAAAATTTATAAATAAAGAGGGGAAACTGTCATAAAAGAGGTCGATAATTATTCTCAAAAATGAAATATCTTTTGAGAATGAAATTCATCAAGGTAATATCATTCAGTTAAAAATTAATTTTTCATCCTAATAGGAAAATAATATTTAACAAAAAATATTACTATGGGAGAAACCAATCATATAAGCAAGAAGATCAAGATGAAACTAGATAACCCAAAGAAAAGGGGTTTGAGTTAACAAATTCCCATATAGTGTCACAGTCTTTTGATTTGAAAATTCATGGAAAGTATAACATGTGATGGATTTTTAAATTCTTTTATTTTATAAAATTAATTAAAAAATAAATATTTTTATATTAAATACACCACAAAATCAAAAAATATGTGGAAATTTTGAATCATATTTTAATGAATCAAAAATCAGATAAAAAACCCTTACAAAAATTCCTGAGTTCCACTAAAGACATTGAATCTCCTATATAAAAAAATAAATATATTAATATATCATTTTAGGACCTTCTAATATCTATAAAATTTTATAAAAATATTTATAATTAGTCTCTATATTTATATTAGTCCGTTTTAATCTATTTTTAATATTAGGTTTCAGTAATCCTGATAATTATTGATAACTTTCATAAAAGTTATGTTGTTCATTGTTCTTATGCCAAATTTAATAACTAATATTTAAAAAAATGTACTTAAAATTATGATTTATAATTATTTGAAACGTTATAATTCTATTCATTATATTTTTTTGTTACAGTTCGTGTACTTGAAATTGGAGACAACTATGTTTCATGGATTTTTAACAAATGAATGGCAGTATCTTCATTAAGGTTTCTATTCTATAACCAAAATAAAATATTTATTATCTTATTTATACCATATATTATTAGTAATTTTTTCAACATATTCGTATATGATATCATTTTGTATAACTTTTCAAGTAGGTGGTTAGACCTTCCCAAACATGAACATACCAAAATTAATTGATGATTATGACAATGAAAGTGGATTCTTTTAGGTATAATATCATTATTGTAGAAGAATATTGGTAATATTTATATTCATATAAGGTTTTGAATAATATTTTAATATGGTTTAATAAATATGAAATAAATGGCATTAAAAACAAGACAAATCCCTTTGTGGGGGAGGTAATGTGCACTACACATAGTTAACGTTTTCATTTATCGAATAATGAGAGGTAAATAAGGTGGATTATAATTATTCCTCTTAATAATCACAATTATATAACATATTTCATATTTATTCTTAAATTTTAACAACATAATCCTTTAATATTGGTGTCTATAAAAAACAGAAGTCGTCGCTTTGGGGAGGCGGTAGTCCACACGATCCACGAATGACAGTTTCAATTTTCTCAATTATAATGGGGAATGGTGGTCACTAGTTAAAATATAATAATAATAAAATTCATTATAAAAACAATAATTATTTCATTATATAGTATTTATAATTTTATATTTGTAAAAGTGAGAAATAAAATGAAATAGGTTAAGAAAAAAAGGTACACGTGTTAAGGACTTAGGATTTCCCTTGAAAGGGTCCCTGGAAATAGAGGTCATAAAAAATATCATTACCAAAGGCTTAAGTAAAATTAATAGGATTATAAGGGATGTAAAAAAGGTTTATTTTGTTCATTAAAAATTATGATGATCTTATAAGGGTAGTGAGAGGACCTTCTATAAGTCATTAGAATAGAATTTTAATAAAATATTTAAAAATAATATAAGGACAAAACATGTTTCACATGTGAAGAAGACTCCCAAAATTTAAAATAATGGATTTATTGATATTATAAGGTATATAATACCACAATAATTCCTTTGAAAATATTTTTTTAATTCCTTTTCTCTTATAGTTTTTACATTTTTCATTTTTTTTATCGTGGTAACTAATTGTTAAAGTGAATTACCTTAAATGCCTAAAAATAAAATGGTACTAATTTGATAATTTTTACACATTTATTCAAAATATAAAATAAATTTTACCTTATCATATTTTTACATATAAGAAAACTCAATTTTAATATTAGATTATGTAACGCGTAAAAACCCATTTTTAGAACAAGTGTCTTTTTACGCTCAAATATTATGCATATGGTGAAATTATCAATGTAATTGATTTTAATTATATAAATTGATTTATTATAAAAATATTACATTTATTTAAATGAAATCATATACAAATTTCACCACAATTACATTAAATTAAAAGGAAATATTAAAAATATTAAAAAAAATTACTTAAGTAACTAAAATGCATAATATAGTTATTTGGAGTTAATAATGGTATTTGAAAAGGTATATTTTTACTTATTAAAGAAACATTTTTTTGATAAAAAGGTTTTTAAACAATCTTATCTTTCTTATATAATTGTAGAGTTTCACTTTCTGTAAAAACTGTACTTTCATTATTCACCTAAAAATAATTTATTTCATAAAAATACCAAAAATATAAACAATATTAATATTGATATGTAAAATAAAAAATGTAGTTCATTTTTTCAAAATATAATTTTTCAATTTAATAATTTTTTTAGAATAAAATCATAAAATATAATGTAAATTTGTTTTTAATACGAAATTAATTATTCATTGCATTAATCATTTTTAATATTATTTTCTATCAATTGTTAAAAAAAAATTTGTGTTTATCAGTTATTGATATAAAAATATATATTATTTATATCAACAACATACATTATCTATAAACTATTTATTTTCTTAAAGTAAAGCACAAAAAATCCAATTTTAGAAGAAATTATATTTCTAGCATAAAAAAATCTCATTATTTATTTTGAGGAATTAATTTTATCAATTAATTAATACTAAAAAGGAACTTTATTTTATTTCTATATGTATTTCATAATTTGGTAACAACTATTTTTACATGACAATTCAACGACTTCATTTCAATGGCCATATAATGTTTTCCGGTCAATCATAGTTTGGTTTTGTGTGTAAATAATGTAATTATAATAGTGTTTATTTAAGATAAAATTAAATATTAAAATATTGAAATGTAACTATATTATTTCTTGTTTGTTATGTCTCTTGTTTCTGGTGGTTTGATACTATATATAACTGAGTTGTAATGGTTTGAGGGATGGAATGTACATATATTCTTAAGATATAAGTGGCTAATAATTATGGACCATAGACTTCAGTAGAGTATGATATATTTTTTTGATGATGAGATGGTGTTAGGAAGAATAACACTGGATAATTTAGGGGATTTTATTTTGTAACATCCTCGGTTTTCAAGGTATATATTACTTTAAAATTGAGACATATCTTGTCCAATTTCTATTCTTTAAAGGTGTTTCATATGGTTTAGGGTTCTTCGTATTAATCATTTTTTGTGGTACTAAAGACTTTAAAGGGTTAAGAGGTAAGAATTTTGTGTTTTGGGAGAAACAGGTTAGGCCAATGGTATATTAATAGTTAATAGTAACCATTTGATATGGCTCTATCAACTTCAAGAGAACTTTTTTACAGTTCATGAATGATTTTTATAACCATGCAAGGGTCCTTCAAAATCATGTGAGAGTTTGGGTTTGGGTTCAAAACTTGTGAACAGTTTTACAAACTATGAATCTTTTCCCAGTAAACTATGAAATTTTTTTTTCAAGGGATAGTGGGGACAACATGATTGGAGAAAAAAATTTCAAACTATACAGCCTAACCATGTGACCCATAGGGTTTTCATAAAATTATGAAATTACCCTGATACCGTTGATCATTTAAAACTATAATGTCTTTTTAATATGTCATTATATTGACTTAGTCATTCCATGATTTCCTTATACACTATCTCCCTTGGTGGTCAAGGCATCTTCCTCATCTCATTTTTTATCTAGATTGATCTATTGGCCTCAATTGGGTTAAGATTGAACTGTTCTAATACTAATACACTTTATTTACACATAACTGATTATAGATCCAAGCCATGTTTTTCATATCTAAAAATCTTTACCCAATTTGAATATATAATTCATGATCGATTAATTGATCGATATTGGGTTATGAATATTGGTGTCCTCCCCTAGATTAATCATAGGTCCTTCATTATTGATGAATCTCTTTTGGTAATTTGATGTGAATTTCACATCTTGGTGTGATCTATTACTTTAATCCTAATTCTGGAGATCCTCCTATAATGGATTGGTTTTTTTCTATTGAATGTTTTTAAGGCCCCTTCCTTTACCTAGGAACTACTCTCTTTTAATTTTCAATTGAGATATCTAAATTATGAAATCAATAATCATTCATTATTTAAGATAATGTTTAAGGGATTATCGGGGGCTTGGAGGGGTTGAGTTTCCAAGGGGTGGTAGTTTCTTGAATATTGGGGACTGGTAGGGCCACCAAATAGACGATGGACTAACCAGTATCCCAACTTGGCTGTATGAATCCCCAAATGGTGGGTGTTTCTACACTGGTTATCCAGTGGGTGTCTACTAGAAATTCAATTAAATAAACCCCCATATTTTAAATCTCAATCCTATTTTATTTTTATATATAACTTATTTTTTAAAATAATTTATGTTGGATGATCCTAAAGTTGTCACTATCACATACTCATTTTCTCTAATGTTATATTTCGATCCTTATATAAATTATTCGATCTGGAAGTCCATTTTGTGTGAGTCTTTACAAGAATTGATGAATCCTTCATTCTTTCTTCCTAGTTCTTCTTCCAGCCTTTTCAAGTGGTGACTAATGTTTTCCTTTGGTAATTTTTTATTCCACATGGTCTAGATGCTTGATTCATGTGATCTTATTTATCTATGCTCGAGGTAGGTGGTATTTTGGAATATCTCAAAGTATTTCCTTATCTATTAGTGTATACATGCTATGAAAAGGTGTCAGTGTACCATGAACATGACCACTTTTTTCTTGATACCCACTATAAGTCCAAATATTTCTTTCATGGTCTTTATACAAGTCCCTCTAGATCATGTGGTAATGTGAACCTAGGCCTCAGGCCTTTTGAGGTTTTTTCATATTATTGGAATAAAATTGTACAACCTAGTTTGGTTTTTCTATAGACCTTTTTTATGGTTCCATGATTATCCACAATGAGAAAAATTTAAAAAGGGTTAATGGATATGTTAGTTAGAAAATGGATCAACTAGTTAATGAGTTACATGTTAATATAAATTATTTATATGAGATTCATGGTTCTTTAAAACATGATGATGAGTTGTATGGTTTCTTGATTCCTAAGGGAGGGACGCACGACATCTTGATTCTTAAGGGTGGGGTGAAGGGTAAATTGATGCTGGAGGGAGTCATGCATTGTTACATGATACCTAAGCCCAAGACTCATGGTTACTTGGTCCCTGGGGATGAGTTTCATTGTTTTGTGATTCTAGAAGGCAAGATTATTTTTGCCTTAATTCTTGAAGGTGAGATATGTGGTTTCACTTGATAACTGAGTGAGATATTATTGTTATAACATCACATGCTTTCCCAATTATTTTTTCTATAGTGGAATAGAAAATAAAACTGGAACTTCTTTAAGAAGGTATGGTTGACCAAGGTGTCCCCTTAAAACCTGAGGTTGATATGTTTATTTTATGTTTTTCCTTGAAATTTTTCTATTTAATTTATACAATTTCCTTTTAGATTCATCACATATATTTCCATGTTTACATAGAATGTACCTACTTTATACGCCATTGGTGGTAGCCTACTAATTTTTAATCACACACTATGCAAGTCACCATTGGGTACCTGTATAGACATTATGGATGAATTTTAGTACATGGGAGAGGTACTAATGATCAACGTCTAATCTAGGATTCAAGTTCAGAAGCATAGTTATTGTCATTTCATGAGTTTTATTCTGGGTTTTATTTTGAATTTTGGGAACATCGTGTTATAATTTCCTCATGAAATTTCATGGTGTAATATGTTTAGCTATTTGGTGGTTCCAAGATTATATTTTAGTGATGAGATTGTTGATTTTTTATCTATGTTTCACTATGATTTACTAATATGTACCAGATATTATATACTTCACATTATACTTATTATACCCTTACTTCTAGTTAGAATCATCTGGTGTATAGGGAGGTGTGAATGAGTTTGCTTAGTGTCTCATATTGGTAATGTGAGGGAGAACTAGGACAAGGACATTACATAGTGGTATCAAATGAGTTCTTTTTATTGTGATTTACTATTTGATCAAGTTACTTTGCATAATAATAGGTGATGGCGATTTCCAATGAGATCATGTGTGGGAGTAAATGGCCTGCATAAGGGGTAAAATCCATGTTAATTAGGATATGAAATATTGTTCATTCCTATTTATTATTAATATTGAATTTATTCACCTTGATTGTGGCACATGTTGTTTAAGAGTAAATGCTGTGATATTTTGTTTATGGGTTCATATGGCCTAAGATGGGGATATGAATACATCATGATAGTCACATTAGAGATATTTTCATTTTCACTATCATGTTAGGAACTCATTTACATACATATAAAAAATCATGTTTATCTTATTTGCTATAAAATTATTTCTAGTGATTCATGGTTAATGAATAATAGTTTTCTATTTTTATGGAATGTAATATAATTAGTAAATATTAAATTTGAAATAATTATACAATTTCAACATGAAATTTGACTATAGGATGGTGTGTGAGACAGTTAAAACTTTCTAGGATTATGTTTTCTTCCTTGAACATATGTTTTGTTTTTATTTTCCTAATATGGATAGATGTTTATTTTTTAACTTTTATTATTACATGTCATGTTCCCTGAGGTGTATCTTATCATATGTAGATATATTCATCCATGTTGTTTTATTTACAGTATGATGTGGGTGTCGACAAGGACACACCACAAATAGCATACCCATATCTTCCATTGGATTATAGGAATACTATGGATGATCAACTCCCTGATAGTTTCTTATGGGTATTGTGGTCCATGTAGGGGGGTGTTCCCCAAGGAGGAACAACAATTTCAGGAATCACATGGAAGATTCAAACATATTTCCCCCAATTTTTAGAGGGGTGGGCAGCCCCCAAGTAGTAAAATTGTTCCTTGAGTCTATCTAGACTAACATCAATCATTTTGAGACACCCTTGGATGGGATGATAAATCTATTGGTGTAAATGTTGTGCATACCAGCCAAGAAAATGTGGGTCATCCTAGTTCGGGAAAATGAGCATGATGGGATTACTCACTAAATTTTTCAAATGAGGTTCCTAAACCAATTCTACATATTGATAGTGAAGTAGGAGTGAGCTTGTGAGTTAATTCACCTGATACAAGGGAGAATAATGCTAATGGATTTTTTGGTAGACATTATGGACCTAAAAGGTTCTTCTTCGAAATGGTGTGGATATGAGTTAGCTAGGGAGAAACTAATACAGGAGGATCTTCAATATGATATAAATTCTCATG
This sequence comes from Viscum album, assembly GCA_963277665.1. Classification (NCBI taxonomy): domain Eukaryota; kingdom Viridiplantae; phylum Streptophyta; class Magnoliopsida; order Santalales; family Viscaceae; genus Viscum; species Viscum album. Next base: position 246,205,066 of record OY728166.1, read on the forward strand.
TGAATGTATTTTAGCTGACCAAATACTCTGGCTTCATGAATTAAGCTCTCTTTCTAAAGGGATCCAGAGGGAGGCCATGAGTGGTGGGTAGGAATCATTGGCTGGATGTTGTAAAATTACTTCCTATAAAAAATGGAAGAGTAATTTCAAGTTTTACCATTAATACAGTACTTGTAATATATATCAAGGTAGTGGGTCATGCATTAAAGGTGGTGACCTAGTGAACTATTTTTACTATGGAAGGCCCGACCACAAGAGAGATCAGTTCCCCTAAACACTAGTGGAGAGTCATTCATATGGAAGGATAGGACATCGATAGAGGTTATATTGGAACACTTAGTAGGTACCCAATGGAAATAAAGTGAGATATATGTCATATATGAGAAATGAGTCTAATATTTGGAAGCATATGAGCGTTTGGATTTTCACTAGTCGTGCATGATGAGTTAGTGGACAACGTACCTAAGGGAAGGGATGATAGTACGACCAGGGTGGTGTACCATAGGGAGCATAGAAAGGGGATAAAAATAGAGGCATGGTCCATATAAATGATTTCTATTAACCACATACAAGTATTGATACGAGACCTTCTACAATTCAATCGATGATTTTATTAGCACCTACACTCACATGTGGTCAATATTATATAGGGGAATCACATTCAACCATGTCATCTCAATTTTCCCATGAATTGATTTTGTATATAGAGTATATTTATGTAGTTATGTCTATTAAAAGGAAATTAAGGTCATGGTATGATGGTTTCAGGCACTACCAGGAATGTTCTCTCGATATTGGTGGATATCGTATCCTATGGGAATTTTTGTTTTACTTCAGTTTTTAGCATTCGACCTAATAAACTGGATGTAATAATTGGATATTTATCAAAATAATATCGATTTCTACCATAAGATAAGGTAAATATCATTATATAAGGTAAAACAATACATCCACAGTGGTGAATGTGATATCTAGGCTATTGGGAATGACCATCCTGGCATAGATTGGATGGATGTATAGCTCAAGTAACTAGCATTGTGATATATGTTATAGGATCATTGTTGGAATACTTTCTTCATATAGTATACTAATACTATGATGTGTTTAAAATGAAATTTATTGAATTTCTTCCATAGTTGGATATTAAGTTTACTATTGAGTTGGTTCTAGGAGCCAATTCTGTTTTGATTTTACCCTATAGGGTAGCACTTGTAGATATTTGAGTGTAGAAATTCCAATTGTAGGATATAGACAGTTAGATTTTTATCCATCCTTGTATCTCACCTTGGCGATATCTTGAGTTTTTCATCAAGAAATAATATGGTAAGTTGTGTTTAAGTGTTAATTATCATAAAATGAACTAGGTGACAATCAATAATAGGTATCCTCTTGTATTAATTGATGATCTCTTCGACTAGTTAGGATATGATCATGTGTTTTATAATATTTATTTGAGATTAGGGTACCATTATCTGGGATTCATTTCATCAGACATACTTTGGGTAGCCTTCTGAAGAAGTCATGGTTTATACGAATTTATGGAGATTCCATTCATACTAATGAATGTATCTGCAATGTTCATGACTGTGATAAACCATATTTTCAACTTATTTATGGATTATTTCATGGTAGTATTTATTGATGAAATCATGATATTCTTTAAATCCTTAGAGGATCATTCACAAAATTTGGGTGTTGTCCTCAATACACATAGGGAGTACCGACATTATGCCAAGCTCTAAATGTGTCACTATTTTATTGATTATGTCCACTTTCTAGGTAGAATTATATCATATGTGAGAATATTTTGGATCTGGGGATGTTGAATATAGTTGTTTCTTGGGAGGTTCCCAATAATATTCTTGAGATTTTCAAATTTCACATTTTATCTAAATATTATTTGAGGGTTATTCTATATTTTTCTCAAATAGTGGCACCAATAGTAAGTCTGACCAAGAAGAGAGTATAGTTTGAATGGACTGATGTATGTGATAATACTTTTCAAGAGATGAAAATATAGTTAACAAAAACACTGATCATAACCTTAATGGGACAAGTTAAATACTACACTATATATTGTGAATCCTCTAAAATTAGTCTTGGACCAGTTCTTATACAGGGCAGATGTGTGATCACCTATGGCATTAGGAATTCGAGACTATCCAAGTGAAATTATGCAACCCATGGTATGGATTTGGTCATTGTGGTTTATGCTCTGAGCTATTGGGGGAATTAACTAATGGGAGAGAGGTTTTGGTTATATATAGATCATAAGGTCATTAAGTCTATCTTTTTATAGAGGGGTTTGAACTTTAATCAAAGGAGGTTGCTGGAGTACTTGTAGTATTTTGATATTTTGTTGGAATATAATACAAGAAAGGGAAACATTGTTGCTAAACCATTGAGTATAAATTCATTGACATAGACAGTGTGGAATTTAAGAAATGAATTGTGGTTGATGAAACTCTTTTTTCAGTTGAATTTGGATGTCCAAGAGTACTAGGGGAAAGTGATTTTGGCCTCTACCTCTTTTGTTCCCTATCTTTTTGATAGGATAAATATGAGGCAGTAAGTGGATCTAGAATGTTTTTGTTATAGGGATAAATTAAATGGTAGGGATCCACCAACAAGCTATACCATTGATAAGGATGTATTTCTTCACATTCATAGGAGTGTCTTGGTTTTCATGGATATGAAAAAGGAATTAATGATATAGTTTCATGCTTCCAAGTGGTTGGTACATCCTGGTTTGACAAAGAAGTAATGAGATATATGTAGGAAGCATTAGTGTACAAGAATGAAGATGGAGATAACAGTATTTATGACTCAATGCCTCATATTTTCACATGTGAAGGAGAAGTATTAGTCCCAGGAAGATCTATTACATCCTTCACGCATTTCAAAGTGAAAATGGTGTTTTTTACTAAGTACTTCATTATAATTTTACCTAGGACACCTTGGACGAATGTTTCATTGTGGGTGATCATGGACAAACTATTGAAAGTATCTCATTTCATGTCTATCTGGGTGACTTTTTCCATTGATAACCTGTGTATAATTAATATAAATTTGATAGTGAAGCTTCTTGGTGTGTTATGTATTATAGTCTTGTATTGGGATACCTATTCTTCATCATTATTCAAGAAATTTAAAGAGAAATTGTTGGGTATGTGGGTGTTTCAGAGAATAGCCTAACACCCTCAGAGTGATGGGAAATATGAGCATACCATTAAAAACTAGGAATATATGATGAGAACTTATGTCTTTTACTTTATAAATTCTTGGGAGAAACACTTACCTATTTTGGAGTTCTCCTAAAAATCAATTAGTAGTAATAAACCCTGATGGATCATTTTGAATCCATATGAGGTATTCAATATCTTTATCCCTTTTGATGGATAGTAGTGGGTGAATCAGTTCTTTTTGGATTAGGTTTTGTATATAAGTATAAATAGGTTCAGTTCCTTCATAAGTGATTGATAACCACTCTAAGATAGTATAAATATAATTCATACATTAGTTTTTCACCTATATAATTCTAGGTGGGTGATTGGGTCTTCCTGTGAATTTTATTCAGGATAGATCAGTGTTTTATTCAGAATCAGGGAATGTTATCACCTAGGTTTATGGGTCCATTAGAAATCATGGATTGGATCAAAACAATGGCATATATAATGTCCTTTAAACAATTTTATAGTGTGACGCGGGATTTTTTTCATGAGTCATATCTTCAGAGGTATCACCCAGAATCTTCTTAAGTTGTTATTTTTTAAGATTATGAGTTTTATATTGATGTCTCCTTTGAGGAGTAAAATATTAATATCATATATCATGGTTGTAAGATTCTATGTGGATTGGTCATTCCCCTAGTGTGCATATAGTGGTATTAGGGGAGTGTTTATGAGGAGACCCAATAAAGGTAATCAGATATCTGGTGTGGTGGTCCGAGTTATTCATTGATATCTCTTTGTGATGCATGTGAGAATTTCTTGGGGACAAGCTGTTGTATGGGGATGAGTTTATAATACTCTATCCATTAGATTGGTATTCAACACTTTTAATTTTCATTTGATTCTTTTAAATTTCAAAATTGAACACCAATATTGGTTTGAAATATTTTTTTGGATATTTTTTGGGGCTCTAAGGGGATGTGTTCCCAAAGGCAAGTAGTGCCATATTTCAAGGGGTAAGCTTTATAAAGACCCAAAATTTTCTAGTTAATGAAATTGATCATAAATTTGAATTTATTATTTTAGATGTTCATGATTGGTAAAATATTTTTTTTACACTATAAGACAATCGTGGATATTTTTTATGACCACTCTGTTGGCCCTGGAAGAGAGTTTTTACCATAGAATAATAGTTAGGTGAAATTTGGTGTTGTTCAAATTTTCATGGAATAATTAATATTTAAAATTTAATTTTGTGATATTAATTTATTCATGTGAATCTATTCACATATATCCTTTGAATGGATCATCTAATGAGGATTTTAACTTCAAATTTGAGTTTGGAATGGGATTTTTTTTTCTAAATTAGGTATAAAATCACATCGGGGATCAAGCCTAGGCTCGAGACCCATTTTCTTTTTTTCTTTTCTATTTCTTCCTTTTTCTTTTACACCTTTCATTCGCCTCCTCCCCAAGTTTATCTTTTATGCCCCTTTGGGGGGTTCTAATTTCTTCAAATGAGAGATAAAATGGTTATGGAATATATAAATAGATAGATGAGAGATAAAGAGTGTGAGATAGAGAGAGAAGAAGGTAGGTACCACCCCAGAGCTTAGGATGATCTGTATCATCATTCGGTAGTTTTAAAATGTGGAAATGTGAAAAGCTTCAGCAAATTTTTCACAACGGTATAGAATTTTATGTTTTTTAAATAAATACTATAAAATTTGATTCTTTTTATTTTTAATTCCCTTTTATGAATGTTAAATAACCCCATGGGGCTTATCTATACTAAAATGAGGAAAACAGGGGTTTCGGAAAGATTATGGGGGTTCCCATCTGGGAAATCCCAATCATAGTGAATGTGGTTCCATGAAAAGAGAGCACTCACATTGCATATCTAAGGAAAATATTATTTTAGAGGTCCACATTATGTACTTGGAGTACACTCCATGTAGTGTTGATTTGTGTGTGTCCCGGTAAATGGCCAAAGAGCCCGAGCAGGGGCACTAGTTCGTGTAGGTTATACATCCAAACACCTTGTGAGATGCACAACCTATAGTCATACTGTAACATCTTGTTACTATTTCTAGGTATTCATAATATCTTATTTTAATCAAGATCTGGTTGGGTTTTGTATGGGGTTGTTTAATGTTAAATCATTAGATATTTTGAAAGTTTCTAGGTTTTTTATGTTTGGTTCTCGGTTTTCCCAAATTGTGCACCCTATTAAGGAAAACTATGAAAACCCCAGTAGTGCGGTTTTCTATGGTTGATTCATGGTTTTAAAAAAATGTTCCCTTTTAGGAGAAACCATGAATCCCATTAGACCCCTGACAGGCCAGTTAGACCCAAATTTGATTTCCCCTTCCAAGAGAGCTACCAAGAGCAATTTCTCCCCTTAAAACCCTCCTATAAATGGATCGAAACTTGTTTAAAAATGTTCAATCCTCTCTGGGTTAGTTTCCTCTTCTAATTCTATTTATCCTTTTCTATATTTTTTCCTCCCTAGTGTTTCATATATCTCCTAATTGATTGTATAATCTTGTAACCATATTTTTGAATCTTGGATCGATGTGTGATCCCTTATTTATATTTTATTCATTCTTCATTAGTGAATCCTAGTTAGGGATTTGTGATTTGAGATCTAGTGACCCCAAAGTAGGAGGTTCCATTTTTATTTTCCAATTTAATAAACCCTAAATTGATTGAATCAATTTCAATTATCTAATTTAAATCTAATTTCCTAAAATTGATTTCAATTGTTTAATTAAAACCTAATTCAATTGAATTGGGGGATTTGATTTGTGAAATTATATTTTTGTCAATAAATTGGAAAAAAACCCCTCATTCCATTGAATTGGGGTGTGTTTTTAAAATATACAGAAATTGGAATATTTTAAATTATTGAATTTAAATTGAGAAATTGGTTTGATAGAAAATTTTAGAATTTAATTAAGGAAATTGATTTCAAATTGAATTTTATGAATATAGCTTAAAATAGTTATGATATAATACTTTGGGTTTTATCTTGAAAAAATGCATGTTTCTTATTAAAAACAATTTTTTTCAAGTGGAATATTAGAATATTTGAAATGGAGAATGGTATTAACTGTATTTTCAGTAGAATAAATTTCCCCTCATTTTTTTTATTAGAGAACAATAAATCCTTAAGTAGTTGGTGAGTTATTTATACAACACTCTATGATTTACAACATTCCAAAACATAAATGTGATTCTACATACATAGTAGGATGGTGATGAAGTCACCTTTTTTATATACCAAATGGATGCGTGTATACACATATTGTCATTCCACCTTGAGTGTGTGTGGTTCTCTAACCTTGAACTATCATACCTTCTTGGCATATGATAATGTTTCTCTCTAGTTTGTATTTGAAATTAATATCTAACATTGTTGTAAACTTTTTTACATGCCTTATGAATTTATATAAATGGATTTATATAAAATTATTTTGTTAATCCATTTTTTCATAGGTATTACATCAATTGAAATGTGCATAATTCTTTTAAATTACATCCATCATTTGAAATGTAAAGCATGAAATGTTTATATATTCTTTCGAAATTCCAAACCTATTTATTTAAAATTCAAATCAATTTATTTGGATAATTAAATGTTGGAATCTATTATGGAATACATTGTCAGACCCTAAGGGTATTTTAGATCACACCCTACCCATTCCTCTAGGTTTTTGTAGATTATCTCTTTGTAGGATCGAGCAAGGGTAAAGCACTTCTTGGATATGGATCTAGCTATTGATCTGTGGACTTGGAGATCATCTCTTGGGACTTGGGTAATCTATCATTTTTTCTCATAATTATCTATAATAATTTGTTTTTTTATACCTATTTGACTTCTGGTATAGTTATCCCTATGTAGTTTCTTTTTTATGCTTATTTACATTTTTATCTTCTTCCATAATGTTTGTGAAAATTTTATTTCCACTTTCATTTTGTAAGATGTCAGGTGCTAGTTAACAACCCATGAGGATTGGGAATACGCTTCAGTCCAGTTCAGTGTCGACTTTATTGTCGAGTTACTAGGGTACCTGAGAAAGTACATGATAAAGTTGTATCAACGGTCTATATTGAGCTTCTTGTTTTGATGTTAGTATGCGGTTGTGATATCTTCTCCGGACATAGAAGGCTATTTTGAATAAGTTTATGACTGGATATCACCAAAATTAACCTTAAGTCACCTTTAGAGGTTTGGGAAATATGTCATGAGGATTAGTAATAGTCATTTCTCTACCTTTGATTATGATAGATTGAAATCAAAATCTCGTGTCTGTCTATTGGGATTATATTCCTATAATTTCTCTAGTTTATTGTTAATTTGATGTCTTATTTTCTGTTCTCTGATGTTTTTTAGCCTCATGACTTTGAGAAAATGTGAAAATCAAATCCAGGAGAATGCTACTGCTGGTCCTCGGCAAGAAAATCCACTTATGAATCTAAATCTGGTAGAGGTGATCATGTGTTTTGACCAAACACTTGGATAGGAACCACTACCAACTCTCATTCAGGCTCTAGCTGTGGAACCTCGAAAGGGATGATATCTGGAATAGTTCCCAAGAGTTCCTTCACAAGAATAAACCCGCGTTCAAAGGCTAAAATATTCCTGATGAGGCTCAGAAATGGCTGTGTAGGATGGTTTTTTTGGGTTTTTAGAGACCCCCCATGAAATCAGGGTGAAGTGTTCCACCTTAATGGTGGAAGGACCAAGAAAAACATGGTGGGACATAATGGTGATGGTGAATAAGCATGAGGTCTTATATTGTATAAACTTAAATGTTATCTTCAATTACTAGTTCTATCCAAAGTTGACATTGTTGTCCAAGGTACAGAGTTTATCAAACTTGAGCTGGATGACAGGACCACGATGGAGTATGAAAATTGTTTTGTGGAGCTTTTGCAGTTTCACCAGAGATATTAACAAATGAAAATATTAAGGATCAAAGGTTTTAGTTGGTAATTCGACTAGATATTCATTCTCATGTTTTATTGCTAATGTTACCTTATTATCCTGATGTGATGGATAGAGCGTTGATGGTCGAAATAGACTTACCTAGAATGTTAGGGTTGTTATGAGTTTATTTCTCTCCTAATGGCAGTGAAAGTTCATTCAATTGAAAGTGTAACCATGATTATTCTCATGGTGGTTCTTGATAGTTTGGTTTTTATAAACCCCATAATGTTCCAATAATCGGCCCTTTTATTTGTTACCAGTGTGGTAGTCTAGGGAATTCAAAGTAGTTTTTCATTGAGGCACCCAATATATGGGGCTCATATGGATGATCAGGTCACCTACATAAGTTTTTTCATATCTATTCTAATCCTCATAGTGGTACAGTATAGTCGAATCCTATTAAAATCATAGAAAATCAGATGCTTCACATATAAAAGGGTTCCAGCCACATGCATCTGGAATGAAACATATTTTCGTAGTGGAAGAGTCTCCAACGGAAGCTAATATAGGTCCAGTGATGTAAGAGGTACCGTCACAATAAATTCATCATTAGTGAATGATTTATTTGATATTGTTTCATCTCATTCATTTATATCAACATTTACTATTAATATTCTTAATGTACATTTGGAGCTTATATCTTATACATTGGATATTTCTATACCCCTTGGTATTAAGAGAAAGTGGGTCCCTATAGTCCCGCTTGGGTTTTATCTCTGTTTGACATTGAGCTTTCTTGGAGTATTCTTGTTCTTGACCTAAAACTGCTTGACATTATTTTTGGGATGGATTGTATCATTGGCAATAAAGCCAAGATTTATTTTTATCTTCAATAGGTCTCCATCACTACCCCTGATGGTGTAAGATATGTCTTTCAAGGAGAATGGGACCAAAGATCGAGTAGTGCCATACCTTCCTATCTAGAGTTTGGGAAATTAATTTGAATGTTTTATTTTAATCTGTAGTGGGGATATTTGATCATTGATCTTCATCTAGTTGTCGTTGAGTTTCCCAATGTGTTTCCTACTGACTTCTCTGGTTTTCAACTGGTAAGAGTGGTGGAGTTTTATATCGAATTAGTGTCTAGTACACCACTAGTGTCTATTCCTTCTTACTGCTTGGTAGCAGCTAAAATGAAGTAGTTGAAGACTCTATATAAGGATATTCTAGAGAAAATAATTCTACACCTGAGTGTGTCACCTTGGGAAGTGTATGTTCTCTTTTCTAAGAAGGATAATGTTTCATAGTGCCTTTGTGTTTATTACCAAAAACTCAATTATGTTCTGGTAATGAATAATTATTTTCTACAATGGATTGTTTATCTATTTTATCTTCTTAATGTGGTAAGGTGGTTCTCAAAGATTTATCTTCAATATGATTACCAACAGTTGATAATAAAGGATTTGAACATTGATAAAATCACCTTTAAGAGTAGGTATTAAGATTATGAGTACCTTATTAGGTTGTTTAGTTTAACCAATTCTATTATAGTCTTTATGGATTTAATTATTAGGATTTTTTAAGAGTATCTTGATAACTTTTTGGTTGTATTCATGGATGAAAACAGTTTTAATCTAATTATAAGGAGAATCATGTGTGTCATCTGAGAGTAGTTCTGGAATTGTTAAGAAATCAATGTTTCTATACGAAGATTTTGAAATGTGATTTCTGGATTTGAGAAGTGAAATTATTGGGACACATGGTGTCAGTACATATTATTTTAGTTGATCTTGAAATAGTAAAGGCAATTATGACATAAGAACAGCCAAGAAATGTTTTTATGATCCAGAGCTTCAAAGATCTATCTTGGTATTATCAATGGTTAATTAAATACTTGTCAAAGTTTTCTTCACTGATGACTACTGTAACTCGGAAGGGAGTAATTTTTTATTGGTAGTATAAATTTTAGGATTCTTTTTTTGAGAAAAAAAATTATTTTGAACACTTCACTGGTGTTGACTCTTCCAAATGTCTAGAAGGGCTATGTGGTCGAATGTGATGCATCAGGTTTAGGTTTGTGTTGTGTTCCTATGTAGGGTGACCAAGTCATTATGTATGGATATAATCAACTTAGGCCACATGAGAATAATTATATAACCCATGACCTTCAACTTGAATCTATGATGTGTGTGCTTAAGATTTGGTAGAACTACCATTTTGGAGAAAGGTTTTCCTTGTCTCCAGACCACAAGTTCTTGAGTAATTTCTTCTCTCAAAAATATTTTAAACTTATCCAAAAGCATTGGGTGAAGTACCTATAATATTTTGACATTGACAGTTTCTATACCCTAGGGAATGGGAATCCCATCACATATTCATTGATCTGGAAACTTCTATCCCATGCAATAAAATAATTATTAGAAGAGTGGAACTTGATGGATCTCCCTACACAATTGAAAATTTAATTCTATTAATAATGGGTTTCAGTTTCTTTGGATATAGTTAATTTGAACTATTCTCTTATAAATATAATTCTTCAAGATCAAAATCATGATGACAAGTTTTTCACCATTAGAGACTCCCTTTATTATGGAGAGATCTTCCATGATTGGTCATTCTAGACGAAGGAAATTTTATTCTTTCGGAATAATTTTATTGTGCCATTAGTCGTAAGGAAAACTGTCAGGGGGGGTTTCATAACTCCAAGTGGGTTGTGCACCCCAGGAACCATGAAGATGTTCTAATACATGTGTCATAGATTTTGGTTGCTAGGTATTAGATGAGGAATTTATAATTTGTCTCTCATTGTTATACATTCCAACAAGTCAAATATGAGCACCAAAAACCTTCGAGTTTGCTTCAGCCACTTCCTATCCCTAGTTGGATGTGGGATGAGATCTCTATGGAATTTTTGGTTGCATTTCCACATACCCAGATAAAGAAGAATGTGATATGGGTTATGATTGACCTGCTGACAAAATAATCTAACTTTATACCCATTCACAATATAGACAAAGTTGAGGAGTTAAGAGATATCTATGTTAAATATATTATTTTTTCCTTGGAGTTCCATCTATTATAGTTTATGATAGCGATTCTCAGTTCACTTATCACTTTTGGAGAGGCCTCCTAGAGGAATTGGGGTCTTAAGTCCATTTGAGTATGGCATACCATCTGTAGTCAGATGGTTAGAAAAAACGAGCTATACTGATTCTTGAGGATATTTTTCATTTTTGAATTCTAAACTTTTGTGGGGATTGAAATGATCATTTAGGGATTATTGAGTTTTTGTATAAAAATAATTACCGGTCCACAATCAGGATGGCTCTTTTTAAGTCCTTGTATTCCCAACCTTTAATATATATGTTGTGTTAGTCGGAGATTGTTGAAAGTTCCTTGGTTAGACCAATCTTGATTTAAAAGATGATAAAAAAAATATTCAATTGATTATTTAAATAATTTTAATAGAATAGATAATGTATAAGTATTATTTTGATAATCATCACATACCATTGGAATTTTCAGTTGGGGACCCTATGTTTTTGAAAGGTCTACCTTGGGGGGGGAAATCAATGTATTTGAAGGCAAGGGGACCTTTCTCCTGGTTTGGTGGTACCTTTTTAGTTTTTTGAATAGGTGGTAAATCTTTCTTATCAGTTACCACTTCCACCACATATAAAGTCAATAAATAATTTTTTCAATGAATCTTAGCTCCAAAAGTATCTATCTGATCCATCTCATGTTCTGAGTTGGAGTGATCTTGAAGATGAACATGATTTGTCTCTGACTAAATGAATAGTCATGATAGTAGATTGTGAATTAATGGTACTTCATGGGAGGAGGATGAATATGGTTCTATTTTTGGGTAATTATTGTTCTAATTCTCATTATACATGGGATAGGGAGGCACTGATGATTGAGTAGTGGCCTCATCTTTTTGTCATATAAGATTCATCATAGGATTTCTAGGGTCAGAAAGTTTCTATTGTGGGGATGTTGTAACATCTTATTACTATTTCTAATTACTTATAAACCCCTCATTTAAAAAAAATTTGGTTAGGTTTCGTTTTTGGGTTTTTTTTTGGTGAAAAATTTAGAAATTTTCCAAATTTCAAGGCTATGCATAGTGGAAGTAGGATTTTCCCAAACTGTGTTCCCTATCAAGGAAAACCATACACACCTAAGTAGTGGTTTTTTCAAAGATGGTGCACAATTTGAGAAACTATGCCCAAACTTTGGAGAAATCATGTAGTCCATTAGAAGGGGTGCTTGGCTAGGGTGCACAGTTTGGTCTAACCGTGCATCCCTTCCCAGCTAACCATGAATTTGTGTTTTTTTAATCCAAAATTTGTTTAAAAATTCCCAAAACCCTTTTTTAAACCCATGATCGACTTATATAATCCATATGTGATTCTTCCTTCCAAGAGATGTCCCAATTACAATTACCCACCTAGAAGTGGATCGAAGATTGGAGAATGAGGTCTGATCCTCTCCCAGTTAGTTTCCTCTTCTCATTCTCTTTCTTCTGCTCTCTCTTATTTCCTCCCTAGGGCTTCATAGATCTCCTTGTCAATTAGAAAATATAGTAACCATTGTTTTGGATCTTGGATATATGGGTGATTCCCAGATTCCATTATCATTGTTCTTTATTAGAGAATATTGGTTTGGGATTTGTGATTCGAGATGAAGTGATCCTGAGGTAAGTGGTTCTGTTTTGATTAACCAATTTAATTAACCCTAAATTTCATGCATTAATTACATTTTTTTATTTGAATCTAATAGCTAAAATGTTTTTCAATTATTTAATTATAAACCAAATTCCATTAAATGGGTTGATTTGATTTTTTAAAAATTGGATTTATGGCATGAAATTGGTGGGGGGACCCCAATTCCATTGAATTGGGGTGTGTTTGTGAAATTCATGGAAATTGGTAAAATCTAAATTGTTCTGTTTAAATTATGTAATTTTTTTATGGAGAATTTTGGGATTTATTTTTGGAAATTGATTTGTTGAAATTGATTTAAAATTCGAATTGATGAAAATGGATTGAAATGGATTTGATATAAAACTTTGTGTTTTATCTTGGAAAAATATTTGTTTTTTATTGAAAACATTTTTTCTTTTTAAATTGAAAATTGGAATATTTGAATTGGAGAATGGAATGAAATTTATTTTGAGAAGTCCTAAAATAAATTTATCATCGTTGTTTTTTATTAAAGAACATGCAATCCTTAGGTAGTTAGTGAGTTATTTTTATTTCACTCTACAATTTACAAAGTTCCAAAAAATAAATGCAGCACATCACATACCTAATCGGATAGTAAAATAATCACCTTTGACCATACCAAAGGGTTGTGTGTGTATATATATATTTTCATGTCACCTTGAGTGTGTGGATTATTATATCCTAGAACTATCATACCTTTTAGTAATATGACCATGTTGCTCGATTGTTTTTATTTGAAATTAATATATTCCATTATTGTAAAATATTTTACATCCCTTATGAATTTATATAAACTATTTTAAATAAAATGTTTTATTCATCTATTGGTTCAGAGGTATTCAGTCAATTGAAATGCAAAGCATTTGTTGAAAGTACTTCCATCATTTTAAATGTATAAATTTATTTTTTTAAATATGATTTCAAAATTTCTAACTTATTTATTTAAGCTTGAAAGCTATTTATTTGGTTAATTAAATGTTGGCATCTATTATGGAATCCTTGGTTAGACCCTACTGGTATTTTAGCTCACACCCTTTAAGTGCATTCAGGTGCTTGTTTATTATCTCCTTCCAAGTTTGAGAAAGGGTAAATCACCACTTATAGGTGGTTCTAGCTGTTGATCTGTGGACTTGGAGAGTTTAATCCATTAGGACATGGGTTATCAATGCTATTTTTTCTGTTACTTTTTTGTATTACTTTGGGGGTTTTATATCTATTTGACTTCTAATAAAGATATCCATGTGGAGTTTCTTTTGTATGCATACCGAATTGTTTATCTTCCTTCATAATGTTAGTGGATGATTTGTTCCGGATTCAATTTTCTATGATTCCTGGTGCTAGTATCCAACCCATGTGGATTGGGAATTCCCTTCGTTCCATGTTATTTTCGGCTCGGTTATTGGGTTACCAAATTATATAGGATAGTTCATGATAAGTACATGCTTAGAAAAATACACATGGTCAGGCCATGTGTGGTACACTAATAGGTACTGTGTCAAGAGTAAACATCATGTTCAAGATTAACATTCTATTTACAAGGATTTTACATGTTATGTCTTGTATAAGTACATGTCCGGGTTGTACTTGGAGTGTACAGGTAATGTACTCAGTTATACACATCATATTCTTCTCTCTTTCTACCTTTCAAGGGTTTTTCATATTTTTATCCCCCATATTTAGAATTGGAAATTTTAGGAGTTTATTTTAATAGTTTTTATAATTAGATTATGAGGGTGGAACCCATTGGCTGTTTTGAGGATTCTTAATAGTTGTTTTGGGGAGATTGTGTTATAATGGATAGGTTCTTCCTCGAGTAAGTTTTTTATATATCTAGAGAGTTAGACTTAGGATGAGACCCACCGTATTGTTATAATAATGACTTAATAACATGTAATAATATATCCATTATCCATGATTGGTGTATCTTGAGATATTCTCTGGTTTGTTGGACTAGATTTCCACTTGATGAAGTGGATAGTTGGGGTGTTCGAAATAACCTAGAGAGGGACCTTTGGTCTGAGATAGGATATGGGAAATATCCCTAGACCTATGTTTAAGTGTATTGTATATTAAGGTTATTTCCCATATGAGTTTTAACTTTTTTTGGATTGTGACATTATGATTTGTTAGATACGGGGTTGTGGGATATATTTACCCTGAGAGATAATATTTGGCCAAGATACCAATTTTTAATCAGGGATCCCAAGAGGGATGCCTCCATTTATGATCCAACCTATATGACCCATTATGGTATGACTATGATAATGTTTTGGAATACAGGATAGCATTTGGGGTACCTCCACTTGCTTACTATTTCTATGGATTCCAAGGGGGATGCCTCAGCTTCCTTGATAACTTAAAGGATCCCAAGAGGGAAGCCTTTGTTTATGTTTGGACCTTTAGGATTCCGTGAATGATACATCTCTTGTATATTGACCTAGGGGGCCCAAGTGGCTTCCCTTGTAGACTAACCAACCCTAAGAAGGTGTTTCCTTGGTTTGGGTAGAGATGGTTTCATGTGTCACCTTAGAACCCATACAGAACATGTAATCTAAGGGGTTGTGTCAGTAGTAATGGATTTAGATGTTCATCCAACCTCACTCCTTAGTTATGATTTAACATGGTTACTCTTGATGTAGTAATTATTTCCATAAGTGATTCCATGATTTCACATGGTTTGAGACTGATGAGAAGTGATATATGATAGGGATCCTCATAGGTACTTCATAGGATACAATTTATGAGCCTTACATGTTTGAATGTTATTATAACCGAAAGAACCATTTATCGCTTAGATCCCCCACTATATATGGATTATATAGGAGTTTAATAAGAGTGTCTTAAAACCCCTCTTATATTAGGTCACCCTGAGGATCCCTTTCTCGCTAGCATCCAGGTGATGTCAAAGGTGCTGGGAGGGTCCATTACACTAGAGAATGGGATTTTAATATTCATGAAGATTGACGATGACCTCCTCGATTAAATCCAAGGATACTCCCAAGTTTCCATGGTTGTACCATTAATACATCACACATACTTGTCTACGGATGAATTTATTGAGCCATTGTTTGAATTATATTGATTTAATATCTCAGATCTAAAGACTATTCATTACATATCTCTTGAGGGTCATCACCCTTAGAAATTATCTAAGCTGCAACGTAGGGATTTACAAGGAATTTAATTAAGGAACTAATGTGAAACAAAAAATTATGTATATATGTACATTTGATCCTACTTTCCTATTCATTATTCGTGAATAGACTCAAATACCATAAACTTAATTATAATTCAATTATGGTATCATAGAGGTTTGTTACACATGAGTTGGTTATGCACATGGAAACTCTCCAAATAAAGCCTAACATAGCCTCTCTCTTTTATACCATATCATAGAAAAACCAAAAATAAAGTAAATAAACTTACCTAAAATACAATTTTGTTACACCCTGACCTGAATGACTGGGTTCGAGTCAAAGTGCCACATGGACTCATGTGTGCTCCCTGAAACACAAGAGGTTGTTGACTAAAGATGAGGGTCTAGAGATACTTTGGGGAGAATATAATCATAGTAATCATATACATGCATCAGAATATAAAACTACATACACAATACATCTAATAATCACAATAAAAACATAAAAACATTCTATAATAGATTTCGTGTAAGGTCATACAATATCAAAATAAATGGAACCCCAACGTGGTAGGTCAAACAATATAATTAGAAAAACTATAAATAAATAAATATACGATGTCATGTCAGTTATCTAAAGTCAATATTGATATTGCATCTATCTCGTAACTCTAATATCTATAGAAAACTACCATTGGACCCCTTCCCCTCTACGGGTCTTTGATCATAAATTCATTGGGAACACTGAGATTCCCACATAGGTTGTGAGTATAAACCTAGTATAACACTACCAATTAATTATTGAAAAAATTTAATATGTATATGGAGGTTTCTGTACTCATGGAAAGGTAAATACACCTATTAGAATATGACCAATCATATAGGGAGATATTATGATCTAATCAGGTTACCAAAAACCTCATTTGTACCCACTTCAGTTCCATGATGGAAGAATGCAAAAAGTGTTCAAACAATGAAATAATTTGTGCTATGTGACTTCATATAAGTTTAAGGACAATATGCATTCTTATTTTAAGGAGTAAATCCACCCATGGCCCATGACTATCCTTCTATGGGGTGCATTCTTGGCACAATCACAATAATGGAACCCTACACATATGTAAGGATGTATCCCATCACCACATCAAACCATCATATGGACCCTATTCCTATAGAGTATAACGCTATCCTCCCATGGTATAATCACATAACAAGATCTAGTTCAACCCATCCTCAATATAGAGAAACAACCATTGATCCATGTCATACAAACTCTAACTATAAAGAGTTGGCATAGTCCTTCAAGGCCACTTGTTAACCTAAACATGGAGGAAAAAGTTATATTGTCCATATAAAAAACCAAATTTAATGAATAATATAAAAATAAAAAAAATACCAACAAATATTCCACATTATATGAAATAACAAAAATGGGAATCAAAAAAAAGGGAAAAACATAGCATATTAAACATTCCAAAGCCACGAAGATAACAACATATAAGTTGTGACATATAATGGAATGCACGATGCTTGCTATGAAAAGGACTCATAGGATACCCACAAATTCCAAACATGTTTATCATGCAATATTCTTTACGCTAAGAACATAAAAACAAGACAATAATTCCAAACAACTCCATATTGTTGGTTAAGAGAGTAAGGACTTCCAAACTTGTGTGTATTAATTCTAATTTCCAAGATCAATCTAGGGATAAAACCCAAATCATTCCCCTGAAACCACATTCTAATTTCACTGTCCTAGTTCTCCCCCATCTGACCAATACATGTCACCACATAGCCTTTGGCATGCCTCCCCACGTACCTGAGGCTGGTAACTAGTAGAAAGATTCAAATAATTATAGTGGAGAGAATATACCCTCGGCTAAAAAATATACAATAATAGAGGAAACATAAATAAAAAATATCCCTCTCATAACTAGTAGATAAATAGGAAAAAAGAAAAATGACTAAATATATTAATTCATGTAATTTCATTTTAAAATTATAACATGATGTTCTCAAAAAAACTACAACCTAAACTAAAACTCAGGAAATGATATGTACTGGTCCCCAATAGAATCTTGAAACTGACTCCCACGCTCCTTCCCTAGAATCACATATCAACCATTGATGATCAGTCCATTTCCCATATCATAAACTACATCCATGTTGTCTACATGGGTACACAGTGGTAGAATCTGTAGGGTGTGAGTACAACTCAATAGAACACCACTAACAGTGTCTAAAGAATGCCTGGTCTGGGAAATTGTTCATGTAGATAAAATAATGTTAAAATTATATAATGGTAATTAACATGGAAATTTTCAAGGAAAAACATAAACCAAACATTTCATCCTTGGGTTCTAAGGGGAACACCCATGTTGACCCTTCCTACTTCGTAAAGAGGAAATTTACTCTACCATTTCACTATATTGTCAGTAAGTGGGAAGACTCCACAAGGAGTGGACTCCATATAAGGATTTAGAGCACGCACATTCACTATGAAGAGAAATCGAATTTGAAAAATGAGAGTGTATGAAAATTACCATCGGTTCCCCTCTGTCCATGAAGGGGAATCCAGGTCGAACATCAATGTGAAAGTAAAGAGAAGAAATCATTATTTAGATACAGGGGAGGGGAAGTTCCAAGTAGTTATAGTCTGAATGAATTATTTAAGACCAACGGGTCATGTAATGTCATGAATATTATGGGCCATGTAGGGTTCCCCTTCAACCCTTAAAAGGGGGATTGCCAAAATTTGAAAAAAAATAGAAGGCCTTCGGGCCATTCAGGGAAAACTAAATCGAAACTGATTCGATGTGATACCCCCAATCCCACCATCACAAATTAAGTGTAATAAGACATCTCCCCCTTAGGAATCAACCAACAAGGCATCTCATTGTTTGTAAGCACATAATCATACTCATTCCCACCTGAACCAAGAAACCATGTGACTTTCCCTCAAGCTACAAGGACCCATGAATCTCACCCTTAGGATTCAAGTAACCATTCACCCAATCATCAGTCATCAAGAATACTTGTATCTCGGCATTAGTAATCATGTAACCATACACATCAACTTCAAGAATCAAAAAACCATGCCTGACATATAAATAGGTCACCATAATAACTAACTCTTTAACTAGTTTATCCCTTTATTCAACTAAAATATTCATTAAACATTTTTTAATATTAATCACTATGAATAATGAATAAAACATAATCATGTTATCTAGAAACACCAACCTAGGGGTCACAATACTATTCTAATGAACTCCACACCCCCCAGGTGTCTTGAGGCCCATTTTCACATTACATACTTGTCTAGAGGGACCCGTAGACTATCTAAGTAATCTAGGGCCTTAAGGAGGGTCTAAACATAAAAGAGGATTTGTGAATGGTACATCAGTTCCTTCTCATAACATGCATATAGTAAAATATAATGTAAGACTTTGGGAGATATAAACATTATGCCTACCTCAAGTGAAGATGATTGAGATCACATGAGTCAAGTTTATAGGGAATAAGCAATAAAACATTCCCTAAGGAAATATTTAGACACATCCTACCAAGTCTAGAAGAATAACTAGTAAAAAATAAAAAGGAATTCATCAATTTTGGGAAAGAGTCACCAAAATAGGATCTTTGAATCAAACAACGTATCAAATGAATGAAATAAAATGTTATAGAAGTCAGGGAAGCCCTATATAACCCATGTAGTTTCTAAAGAATAAATTTGGGTCCAAAATAAGGATTAAGGAAACTTAAAGTTGGATAGAGATTAAAAATATAAGGCTTCCCTTAATTAAATTCTTGATTGACCCCCACCATCTTGTCAGGGCTCCCTATAGCCCAGGAGGGTGACTTCCCAATTGAATGGTTATCTAGTGTAATTGTAGCATATCACATCCCTACACAACTCACATGATAAACACTAGTTTAATTGGTTGTAGATCAGGCATCAAGAACACCTCTTCATATATTAGAGGATTTCGACTAGAAACAAGGGCCTACGTTGTGTTTGTTGGGAGAATATTCCATTAAAATAGAGTAGGAAAACAGATTAAATAACTAATAATCATTTATAATAGTAAATTATTAGAGTGAGGAAGTATTAAATATAAATAAGGATGTAAAATATAAAGTTCATTAAAAGACTGAATAGCCTTTTCATACATACAACAATTACCACCACCTAGGCTAACCAAACATGTAAATAAATAATAGTAATACAAATAAATGTACAAGGATCTTAGGCTATATCTGAGCCAAACCACGTACTTGGTCTCCAAATACTATTACATGATGCTCTATCCCAATCATGAGAATACACATGAGTGGATCTACTCAATCATAAAAACCTTGGTCTCACCCTATCCATCATGCAGCTATTCTAAAATTGAAACTATATATGTGGTCTACATGAAAAATGAGGTGCATGTACAGGGGTGAAAAATAATATTAGCAGGTCACCCCTAATAATGAACCTATAACCTACTATCATATATGAATTCTCATAAAATATGATCAGCCTAGTCGAGAAAAAACTGGAATAAATAAAGAAAATACATCTATATTCAATCCTTTAATTTCATATTTGAATTGATTAGACATAATATGACTAGGTAATAGAGTTGTATTTCATACCACTCGATTCATGTATAATCCTTTTGACCCTTGGATTAATGATCATAATTGATGATCCCATATTTAGACAGAGAAATAGATATCTCTGAGAAGGCTACATCACCGCAGGGGGATACTTGTATTATCTCGGGAACCACCTTTACTCACCCCAAATAACCAATATTGATGATTCGTGGTAAAAACAAGATATCCTACAAATACTTATTTTTGATGGATTTCATACCACTCAATCCATATATAATACAGTCTGATACTAGATTCCTATGTCACGGTCCATAAGAAATCCTGATATTGAAACTCAAATAGTCTATATGGGGTGAACCTTTAGTGATATGTAAGGAATTATCTCCACATCTAAGATAGTAACTCGACATCATTCAATAACAGAATCAGTAATATCATCCGAAAATAATTTTGGGTAATGAAAAAATCATGCATCCACCGATCATAGGGAGTATCCTAGGAATAATTTTAGGAGATCATCATCAATCCTCAAGGATATCAACATACCATGCTTGGGGTAAATTCACCCACCTATCACCTTTGGAATCACTAGTATGCTAACGAGTTAGCTATCCCCAAGTACACCTAATGTAAGAGGGGTTTTGAGACACACACAACAACCTCCTCTTTAATCCCTATGTTAGGAGTAATCCCAATGAAAAATGCGACAACCAGTAACAGTAACATTAAAACATGTAAGGCTCATAATACAGATCCTAGGTAGTACCACTCAATATCCTGGTCATATATCACATTGCATTAGGCACATAGGCCAAATACTAGGAAATACCTATGGAAATCATAGAAACATCATGAGTAACCATGTAAATTAATTTTTAAGGAGTTAGGTTGTATGAATGCCTAAAAGCATCACCAATTCCACAACCCCATTGGATTATAAGTTTTGTATGGGTTCTAAAGAGACACTTGCTACCATCTCTACCCAAACCCATGACACACATTCTCAGGGTTGGTCAACTAATAGGGAACCCACTGGGGTCCACTAGGATAATACACATGAGAGGTTCTATGAGGGATCCTCAAGGTCTACATAAAAACAAATTCATCCCCCTTGGGATCTTATAAGTCATCATGTTTGGTGATACATCCCTCTTGGTATCCTCAAAAATTATAATTAATTGGAAGAATCACAAATGGGATACTCTAGGTCAGAACATAAGTATAAGTATCCCATAAGGGGTCCTCTAGAATAGATCATAAATGGAGGAATCCATCTTAGGATCCCCATCTACAAAATTCACTCTTACGATAATTACAATCGTTCGAAGTAAACACATTCCACAACCATTTCTCTAAAAACTCATTGCCTCAGTGGCCAAAAAAGATACACCACATAATGGAGATGAAATCAATGGATAAGCCACTAAAAAACTATATAGGTAAATGGATCATAGACTACCTTAGATCTATAACATCCTTGACCTGGTTCTCCATCGAGTGACCAAGCTGGTTGGCAATGTGACCTCATGTGTACCCCCATATATTCTAGAGGATTTTGAATAGTAGTGAGGGTCTAACGAATATAGTGTGATGACTATACCATCTAGTAAAGAGACGCAGTGAAAGTAGTAAATATTAACTTAGTATAAAAAATAGTGGATATAATATGAATAAATAATCAGACAACCAAAGTTGAGGAAGGACCTAGTGAATAAATCCAAATAATAAAATAATAATTTAATGACAAGGTGAATGAAACTAAATAACATACAGAAGGTTATACAAATAAAAGAATAAGTATACTCAAATAAAAATTCCAATTAACCTCGTCCTAAAACCCATTTCAGTTTTGTGTCCATTCTCTTATCAATCCAAAAAGAAACAATCAATTACAAGGTCCTTGTCAATTATCTAGACCAGAATTATGTAATTTGTCCAATTACCAAATAGTGGCCCAAAGAGGGTGTGAGTAAAACTCTATAAGTCAACACCACCATGTATAATCAAATCTTGTTTGATAAAAATAGTGTGCACACTTAAATTAATAATAGAGTATTTATTTAATAAATTAAAACTATGCATAAAGTAAAAAACGTTGATCCCCCAAGCTCTCAGTTGAAAATCGGGGTTAGGAAATCCTACTTCAGTGCTCTATCAGTATCTCAGTCTATGGGTAGACCCTCTCGCATCAGGATGGATCACCTTTTTCAATGGTAGATTCTCCTAGTGAGGTTTAATCACTCATAACATATCATAAACAAATGGCTTCTTCCCATAGGAGAATCAGAATCTCACCATCAATAATGTCCAAAACCTCACCCTCTGGCATATCAAAATATCTCCGCCATGCATATAAAAAATATCACCCTTCGGAATATCATAATCTTTCCCCAAGGCATATTAGAAATATCATCCTCAGGTATATTATAAATCTCACCCACATGCATATCATAAATATCACCCTTAGTAATATCATAAATATCGCCCTCAAGAATCAATCACATTGGTGTGAAATAAATATATATATATATATTAAATAAAAATTATAATACAAAAAAAAATACCATATATATCATCATAAGACCCAATGATTAATGAATCAAATAAGTGTAGTCTAAGTTAAAAAATTCCATTAATTCATGTTTCTAATTATCATCATGATTATATCAAAATGGTTTCATTCATCATTTAACCACAAATTCATTTAACATGACATTTTTTCTAAATAAATTGAGGCTATTCTACTAGAAATAATCACCCAATTTATATTTTATTCCAATTCAAATAATTAATCCTGAAATTAAAAAAAAAAATCAGTTTATGATAGGTCTCCATTGTAAATAAGACCAAGTCGCAATGACTTCCAAGTCTATTACACGAATCAGGTGGCTAAAGGTGCTAGACTCTACACCTATAGACCCAATGAAATCCAATGGTGGTCTAAAATAATTAATATTTAACAGGTATTATCTAATTAATTTGGTCATACATGAAGGGTGTCAGTGCGATCGTGACTATTTCATATACTATGGATAATTAATCAAGAAAAATAGGGATTAGATTTTGACCACCCAACTCAAAAATCGAGAATTAAAAAAATCCTTATGTATGCAGTATTAATTTTAATCTTCTTTCCTATCAATGAGAATAATATATACCATCAGTAACATATCGAGAATTAGTAGAAGAACTAGATGGTGTACCCTGAAAATCTATGTCAACATCCAATGTAGGATTACTTCTAGATCGAAGAGGTATCCTAAAAATCATTCTTGGAAGGTCTTTAGTTATTATGGAGGTTCATAGAGGGTATATATTCATAGAGGAGGGTCTCCTTTAGAAATACCCGATTATGGATGGGTTTAAAAATAAGTATCTCATGACATTTACACGATGTGAATTGATTTCACATCGAGTAACTATCAATTATTTTTTTATTTTTTTCCACAAAATCCCATCGCAAAATATTTTAAAAAACATTAAATACAATTTAAATGTTGTGTAAATTGATTTTGTGACATGTGAAACTTTTCAAGAAAATTTGACAGGGTCTATATATTTTTATGATATGTTTACAGGGTTTTTAAAATTTTGAGGGTGTGTAAATTTTCATGATTTATTTATAGGGTGTGTAAATATTTATAAGGTGTGTAAAATTTATAGGGGGTGTAAATATTATGGAGGTTCATATTAATTAATGATGTGAATTGGATTGTAAAACCAAATTACATAGCATTTCAATCATATATATGGTGTAAACCATAAATAGGGTTCTGCACTGTGCACCACACATGGTTGGGCCTTGTGTTTTTTCCTAGGCATGTACTTCTAAATTCCATGAATCACATGCATGGTCTAGCCATATAACCTACACAAGAAAGATCCCATGCAGATGTTGTTTGGGTACTTAGTTGGGAATATGAAAAGTGTCACAATAGGATGTGTACTCCAATTACATGATGTGTAGTTCTCAAAATTAATCTTCCCTAAACAAGAATTGTTATTGGATTTTATTCATGGAACAGCATGACATGTGATTGGAGTTTCCTAAACAGGAACCCATAAAATCATCCCAAAACACCTGTTTCACCATTTAATCATAGATAGAACAATAGGGGGGCCTTAATAGTCCTAATATGTCTATAAAAATTGAAAGAAGTAAACTTATGGGGATTTTTGAAAAAAATTAAAAACAGCCTACCTTTGGGTGGAATATGCTGAAACATCGTCTTTTTTCATATTCCATTGTTGTTGCATGATGACCCAGCTCCTCTAAAGCTTCACATTGACACCTCCCTTATCACCCTCTCTCTATCTCTCTCCGTCAATCCCACTCCCTTTTCTCTCTTGGTCACAGTAATGAGATTCTCCTAAAGAATTATATGTGAGACTCCATAGGTGGAGGAGAAGGAAAATGGGAAAAAGAAAAGGAAAAAAATAAAATAAAAAAAATGGGGCTCATTCCTGACGCCAATTCCCCATGGTATTTTATACATATCTAAGGAAAACCCTCCAATTCTACACTCAACAGTGACGAAGGAATATTCATCCAATTATAAATTTAAAAATATCATTGAATAAACATGCCTGAATAAATTGATATTTAATTAATTAATTTTTTATTATTAATTATTCTATAAAATTATGAATGGCTAGGGATTCCACAGAACTATTTTTATATGGTAAAACCCATATTCCAAGACTAATATAGAGGTCATGAAATTTTTCAAATATCATCTTTTATGAGAAAAGATCCATTTTACCCATTATGAGTATCTGAATGAAAAAAAAATCAAATTTCTACTCAATTTCAGAGTCCATAAAATCATAATCCATTAAAACCATCCTACCATAACCCTTATTATATATGAGAAGCCTTAGTGGTAAATCTATGTCCATGATCTCAGCCTGAGAATCATCACAACTACATTCTCTTGATCATCCAAACATGAAAGACGTTTAATAGTGGCCATTATGATACTCTCCACCATAGGCATATCCATATCATCACCCACAACCAAAATCTAGATTCCAAGGCCCACACCTCGTCTCTCATTTAATGAAATTATTGGCATCATCTAAACCAATCATTCCTAGTAACTAACTTACACCATCAAAACATCAATCGTTCCCACTTCTCGAGAATAGATTCCACAAAACAACAGAAATCCAACACATAAAGAGGGTTTCCACCCTCAAATAGACAATGGTGAACTCCCCAAGATATGGATTACCTTATACCGCTCCTTGGTCACAACCTCAATAGGTTCCACCACTAAACACAAGTCACCCATAAATAGGCATGATGCATATCATATCAAAACCTGACCATGATTGATCCAGATCGGTTGTGCCACATCACTCGATCCATTCTTGATGTCTGATATTCAAGGGATAAAAAATTTTACTTTCATCGTGAGTCACAAAAAAAGAATTTGTACAATATTTCTTCAATTCTATTTGTCCTTAGTTCTCACATGACTTCTCATTGATTAACAATTTAAACAGTACCATGTGCAATCGACACATACAATTTTTCTATCAAAAAACATAACGGTTGTACTAACCCATTCCAACTAGACCATAACCTAACTCATTACCCCAATAGTTACATGTTACTAATTCAATATTACCATTCTACATGGCACATCAATATCATAAATCTAAAATCTACCTTGAAACTCCTCTTTCAAATCAAGCACTTCACCTGTGAAATTATTTATTCCAAAACTGCCCATCACACATTTCATCCCAATTTCATTGTTTGCTAACTTCAGTATAAACCATTAAAAACTCATCCACAAGATTATAAGAGACCCCACTGCATTATATTCATAAGTTTCTACTAGATCTCTAACCACATTTCTAAACACAAAACAACTGATCAACAGGGCTAGGCACCAAAACAGTCCTTCCCAAAAGATATAGTATCAAAACCCAAATACCCAAGATACTTTCTTTAAAAACAAGGAATCATCCTACATAATGTCTAAACTACATCACCACCCATTAATTTATGTCAAAATTATCATAAAACCATGAAAAATTTCTAAAAACCTGGGCAAACCCCTCTCACAAGTTTCTCTCTATCAAACTAAATGATAACCCTTTAGGGTTTGAGTCACAACTAAGTGACACATGGAATCGCACATATCTATAAAAAATAAATCCTCATAACATAGTCCCAATGTCTATCCTCTTAACCCATAGTTATATTATAGATATGTCACTTCTCAAGGGAAAATATCCATCCACTTGTCTCAACATAAGGCATCTAACACACATGTCGACCATCTCTAATAAAGTATTGATAACATTGACCCCCTCAGGTCAAAAAAGACGACATGGGTTCAATTATATAGTTTTTAAATTTTATTTTATATTAGAAAAATCCCTATAAGTTTTAATTGGAAACCCATTTTGGTGAAGCGCATTAGTAATGATTATCTTACAAGAAGGACACTAATGGAATCACCTATTAAGAATCGGCCTACCTGGCCATGATCCTCTCTAAGAATCCTAATATGTAACTACTCCCTAGAGGGTAATGATACCAATGAAAAGAGAATTGAAATAACCTCATCAAATATCCATTTGTGTTCATACCCCCTTAAGGTTATAATTCAATAAGAATCTCTTTGTTATGTCTCTTCATTGCATCTAGATGATTCGACTAGACAACCATAAGAAAAGGCCAGTTAAGTAAAATATCCTTGAACTCTAGAAGAGAAAACTCAATGTAGGTTGTTATGAATATTTTGTTTTACCACAAATGAAAATAAAAAACCCAAAAAGGGTCTACTAGAATTGATTTAGCTACTGATGTTGACCTACAAGGTTCAATAGTACACACTCAACATCAACTCAATGATTCATTTCATAAAATAGGCACACTAGGATCATGACACCTCTTATTCATGATGAATAATTAATCATCCCCACAATCAAACATATCCTTGTATCTTCACATGGAATGACTTCAGAAACAAATAAATATAAACATTGGTCTAACTTAGTATAATTTCACCAAGAACTATTAGGGTAAAATTATGTTTAGGTTTTCTTGACACTTTAAATAATTATCCTCCATATCAATGGAAGAATTACGAACAAGAAGGAATATAACTTGGGGATTGTATGTTCCAAATATGATGCATAAAATTCCTCTTACTTCTATAATCGAAGAGTAAAAATAAATCACTAGACTATCACCAATGGGAATAGATCCAAAATTCCATAATAAATCATAAAATCCACATCAGATGTTAATCACTGAAAGATAATATCATAAACAAATGTAACATATCATATCAAGAAAAATAATCACATATCTCGAAAAACCATGAATTCTTACTGGAATAATTGTTCTCAAATTCCCAATGATGTATCCATCATATGTTCTGACTCATTCATAATACTAATTTCTACCATATCCCAAATAGAAATAAAATATTAAAGGATCTCCTTTGATACCAATTTCTCTAGTATCGAGCGGACTCAATCTGTGAATAGTAGACGAACCTGTTAGAAAAAAGGCATCAATCATACCTCCAAGTATAGTCGAGGCTACTAAAAAGAAGTGAGTGCCTATGGTGTGTGTATAGGGAGACTATTCCCTAATATCTAAGTAATAAAATAAAAGAAATAAATAAAAAAACATCCATGATTGTAAATATTTAGAGTGCGGAAGAAACTAATATAAACAATTCTATAACAAATGAAGTGAAGTGAGATCCCAAACAACCATGTCATGATACAACGCTCGTCTACCACTGGGAAGACCATAAATATATATGAATAAAAGAAATAAGAATAAAAGTACAACGCTATACTACAATCTCTTATCAGAACCACATAGTCAATATCCAAAGAATCTACTAAGTCTATGCATCTCGATCATGATAATCCACATGAGTGGCTCCACTTGATCATGAAATCCTAAGCATCTCCCTATCCATCATGCATCTCTGATCAACCTAAAAGCATACAAAAGTATTTAATGAAAATTGGGGTGCACGTATATGGGGTCAGAAATAATCTTAGTTGGGAATACCCAATGGTGAGCCTATAACCTTATGTCATATGTGCATGAAAAAAATATATGTTTAGCCAAGTTGAGACACAAATGGAATGAATAAATAAAATACATCCATATTTTATCCTTTATTTTGAGATCCTGGTTAATTTTACATCCTATGACTTGGTCATAGAGCTATATTTCATACCATTCAAGTAGCTTATAATCCTATTGGTCCATGGGTTAGGGATCCAAATCTAAGATTACTACTTTGGTTAGTGTCAGAAATTTCTCTGAGTGAGATACACCATTGGAGGGGAACAAATTTCCTACTTCCACCATAAGCTATAAATGAGTATTAGCATTATCATGCACTGGAACTATCTCCAGTGGTTCAAGAATCAAACTTTAACTAGACTGTAGTCCTACATACTATGCCCACTCAGGGAAGAGAAGTGTAGAAGATGATGACTAACTATGCCCGAGGTTTATGTCTTCAGTATCTACAAGTATTCTAGGGCACTAGTAGTCCTCAGGATTTTGAGGTCTAGATTTACATTATTAAAGGAATCCCTGATCTAGTAGATACTCTTGAGAAATGGAGTGTGAGGATGGATACCTCTATCCTTCAAGGACCTTCCAGGATATGGTGGGGAGTTATGGTATAGGAAATCAAGAATGAGTGTCTTAGGTATGATGCATTAAAGGATATATTCTTGGAAGATTTCGTTCATAGAACATTAAATTGAACTAATCATAGGAGTTTATAGATATTCGTAGGGTCTTATATCAGTTTTTTTCTTACTATATTAATTTTATAGAGTTAGTATTATTTTCCCCTATTTAGGATGGAAATGAGGTGTAGAAGGCTACGAAGTTTGAGATTCATATTCATCCAAATCATAGACATTAGGTAATTGGACTTTACCGACAATAGATTTATAGGTTCTTTAAAAGTACATGACTTAGTAGAAGGTGTTATGGGAGGACAGCCTTGTGGGATTTCCTATAGATTACAGTTCATAGAAAACCACACATTCTAGTACTATATTGAGTTCATATTCTAGTAGTTTGAAGATAAGGGTTAAATAAGTTAAGTAGGTTGGAAATAAAATAGAATAAAGTATGTATTTTTCTAGTCCTTTTATATGAGGAGGATCTTCTAGGTGCTACAAATATAGATGAAAATGAAATTTTAGTACACCATCTTAAAATATACAGAGTTAATTTCATTGATATGGAAATATAGTTCATATTTCACACTTCTTTTCTATGGTGTCACATCCAAATTCTAGGAGATTGGGTTAGGGTGTAGGCATGGGTCCTCAGTAGTAGACATATTTAGTGCGGACCAAAGTGAGTTAATATATTTATTCACCATAGAGACATGGTATTTATTTAGAAGTAGGAAGGATATATACATTAGATGAGGTCATAGCTATAGGTTGATAAAGACCTTCTATAGTTGGAGATATGTTTCTGATTACCTCTATGCTATATATTGCTCTCTTGGATATAATATATTATCATTATTTCAAATCATCCCAAGTTGTTAATCACCGAGCTTTACTAGTTATGTTATATTTTAAGTTACTCTATCCTAATAAACCATTGTGAAGGAAAGTATACAATCACTAGGGATGTCTTAAATGCACTTTACTTCTTACTAGCTATGAATATCTATGAGGCATCATGATCTCTGACATGACTAGTTTTAATATGATATTCAAAATAGACCGATTGACTAGTTATTTATCTCATATAGAATTATATCAGATACCTTCCTCATTCAGAATTCCTAGAGTAGAGATGTAAATTTTAACTAGAGAGATGGGTGACGGAGCAGGCGGGTTAGGATTTTACGTGATCCAAATTAAAGTTATCAAAAAGAAAGTATTTGTCTTGGATCTTGCAGGAGAATTTGTAGTAGCCCCCTCTATATTCCCTCTAGTGGTGGATAATTTTTAGGACATTTTCCTTGATAACTTATTTGGTCATCATCCAAAGATATTAATTAAATTTTATATTGATTTTATACCTCAAGAACAACTAATATAGATTCCTCCTTAACATATGGGACAGACTGAGTTGAGAGAGTTGAAGGTGTGGTTATAATATTTAGAGGTGAAGGGTTTTATCTAATAGATAACATCTCATTGGGGTGATGTGATGTTGTTTTCCAATAATTTGGATGGTATTCTAAGGATTTAGATGGACTATAGTAAGATTAATTTGGTAATGATGAAAAATAGATACATTATACCTAGGATTGATGATTTGTTTGTTCCCTTGCGGGGATCCAAGTGGTTTTTCAAGATTGATATTTGTTCATGATTACAGCATTTATGGTCTAGAGAAGAATATATCCCCAATATAGTGTTCAAGAGTAGATAGTGAATTTACGAGCACCTTGACTTTCATTTTGGGTTGAAAAGTAATCCAGTAGGGTTCACATCTCTCATGAATAAGATTTTGAATATATATCTTAACTCATTCATTTTAGTATTCCTAAATAATGTCCTGATGTATTCTATTACATAAAATATGAATTCAAAGCACCTTGATATTTTATTAGTTCACTTTTATAACATCATATTTATTCCAAACTATTGAAGCTCCAATTTTTTATTTAAGAGGTGTTGTTATACTCACATGAAATTTCTAAGGTGGATGTTTTAGTTAACCCAAATATGGTAGAGATTTTAATTTCTTTGTCATGTTCCAGTAATGTGTTTAGGATCAAGAATTTATTTGGGATTATGGGATACTATCAAATTTTCATCCATGAATTCTCAAATTTGATTGTTTTGTTGACAGATCTGACCAAAAGGTGGAGAATTTTAGTGGTCTAATCTGTGTGAAGAGGCCTACCATGAACTAATGAGTAGATTGGAGAAAGCTTCAATTTTGATTATTATCGATCCTTGGATTTGATACACAGTATATTATGAAACCTCATGTGTTAGGTTTGGAGTTGTGTTAATATATAGGGTTAAGGTAGTCTCTTATGGTTCGGGTCAACTATGACATCACTGGAAGAAATACATAAAACATGACTTAAATTTGGTGGATGTGATCCATGCTTTGAATTTATAATAAAAATTATTTATCTAGTGAGAAGTTTATCATTTACAAGGGCCACAAGATCATTCAATAAATCTTCTATTATTTGGATATTAATTTGAGGTATAGGAAATGGGTGGAGTAACTTTATACAATTTACTTTAAGATATCTTATGCTCTTGGGATATAGAAAGTCATTATAGATGCCCTCATTAGGGAACCACTGAAGTGGTAGGAGCTTAGAGAGAAACATTTATAGGAGGAATGTAATATGTTGAGTTTTATAGATAAGTTTCTTGTGGATAAATCTAGGGATTATGAAGTATTGTCATGTGAACCTTTGTTTATAATTCCTTTATCAGTAGACTGAGTAAATTACATCCATAAGTTGGATCTTGAGTGTGTGGTGATGTTTGAACGATGGGAAGGTAGTGACCATGTTCCAATATGGTCCCTAGATGAAGAAAATGTAATTTACATACAGGAGATGTTTGTAGTGTAAAATTAAAAGAGGTAGAAGTTGATGATATACCTACAAGCTTCAAAATGGATAGTTTAACGAGGATAATCAAATATATACATTTCACCTAACAAAAGTTTTTCTGGCAATGTATGAAGTGGTACATCATTGGTTTTTTTCTTGGTGCTTAATTTATTACATGGTAAAATTCAATCATCATCATAATGTTGATTTGATTCGAACACTTATAGAGCCTATGTGGAAGTGAGACACCATGATGATGGAATTCATGATGGGGTTACCTGGGACCATGAGGATTCATAATAGAGTTTGGGTGATTTTTGATCATATGATGAAGTTTGATAATTTCTTAAAGATTAAAGGGAATCTTTTACTTGATTATTCTAGAAGGTTTTATATATGAGAAAACAATTTCCATTATAGAGTTCCTTTGAGCATCAAGTCAGACAACCATCCATGTTTCAAGTCATGATTTTAGAAGGGATTACAGTGGGATATGGGTACCTGGTTTAAATTCAGTACAATGTATCATATGTGGACTGATGGAAATTTAGGGAGGATCATCTATATTTTAAATGATATATTACAGTAATGTGTTTTGGAATTTGGTGCAGTATGATAAAATCCCCAAGAAATGATTGATTTTTTATATAATAACAATTTATAGTATTCAATTTAGATGGTGCCTTTTGAGGCTCTTTATTATTGTTTATGTCACTCACCACTATGTTGGCAAAAGGTGGGTGAGGTAGTATTTTTGGGGCCAAGTATGATACTAGAGACATATAAGATATTCAAGCTAATGTAGAAGTATTAAATCACTAATCCGGTCTAATATTGGTCATCCTGTAATTAGAGGAGGAAAACTTTGTCGTTCACTATGGGAGAGAGAGTTTTGTTATGGGTGACTCCTCGATTAGACGATCAATGGTTGTAGATACAATTGAAGTTAGAACCATTAGTCTTTTCACCATTCTTGATTAACTAAATCATCAAGATAGTGGAATACCATGTATATAATAAACCATGGAACTAAGGTGTGACTGAAGTGTTTGATATTCCTCGGGTCCAAATTTATATCACAAATCCAATGAATGTGATTTATTGTGTTGTCATTTAGGTGTATCTTAACCCATCATTTATGGATTGCCAAGTGCGGATCCTAGACTATAGTAAGAAGCTGTTATGGTGTAATATGGTGCTCATTTTCAATGTCTAATGGAATCATGGACTGTTTCAAGAGGAGACATGATAGTGTGACTCTAATTTTTAAGCGTAGTGACCCGATCTATTTGATGAAGACCTCTAGAGACACTCCACAGGGATGATATGTCATTAGAGGGGGAGAATTGTGACATACTCGATATTCAAGGTATATTTTTTAAATTTAAGATTTATATTGTACTATTTTTATTCCATGGAGATGTTTATTATGATTTAGGGGTCTTTTTTAATGGTTTTTGTGAACCAAAAGGATTTCAGGGGTCTGGATTTGATTTCTTCTTTTTGGGAGAAATATCCCAAATGAAAGATCTATGAAATATTTTTAGTAATTATATGATATGTTTCTATTCAATCTTATGGAATTTTTCATGGTTTGAGAATGATTTTTATAACCATAAAGGTTCCATTAAATTAATTCTATTGGTTTTTCTAGGTACACAGTTTTCCCATAGTTTGAATTATCATGCATATCTTCTCAAACTATTGTTTCATTTTATTTCAAGGGATAGTAGGGATTTTATGGTTAGCATATAGTTTTTCTAACCATGAGGCCTCACTGTGTGACTTGTATAGGTTTCTTAGAATTCATAAATTAACCTAATAACCATAATATTTTTTAACTCTAATCTCTACCTAATATCTCATTAGATCAACCCATCCATTCCTTGATTCCTAAGAGGTTTCTCCCTTAGTTATCAAGGATTTATCCTTCCCTCCTCATGGGTATTTGATGTAGATCAATCTATTAGAATCAATTGTAGTAATATCGAACTATTCGATGCTTTATCCTACTTTTTTATCTATAATTGATCATATATCCAAGATATGTTGTCTATATCTATGAATTCTTTCAAATATTATAGAGGATTCATGATTTATTGGTAGATTGGTGTTGTATTTAAAAAATTGGGGGACTATCCTTGATTGTAAGATCTCGGGATTTTCTTGACATATGAATATTATCATTTGTGGTTAAATATTCGTTTACCATTACTTTTTTGTCTTAGACCCTAAGCTAGGGAATGGGATGGTTGGTTGTGATTCGGAAACCAGAGGTTGGAAGTAGGTGGGATGGACGCATGCTGATTACACGATGTGAAAGTGTGATACACTTCATGTAATCCCATTTTATGTTGTGTAATGTTCTGGCTAGGACCTTTCATGATGTGTGTGGGATTTTATTTAGGAAGGAAAAGTCAAGAATTAGACATTGTGTAAGGAAATTCCACGTCATGTAATTTTCTAATAGTGTTTTTAATTAGAGGAAGTGTCATCTATTTTTATGCACGGAAGATTTTGTTTCCTCCCCTTTGAATCCTAAAAACCCTCTATTCTAGTTTTTTAGATCAATAGGACGTCCGAATTCTAATTCTTCCACTATCATTCACATTGCAACTGCATCGGTATGTACTCAATTCCTTTTAGGATTTCTTCATTCTTCATAACAATGTTTGAGCTATTTGGATTTAGGCTCATATTCCCTAATTTCACATTCTTCATCCGTTCTTAAAAATTCTCCTAAATAGAGGTGAATCAGCACTTAATACTAGATGAGAACTCTACTACTGAGCTAAGGTAGAAGTTCAACACTTTTCTTTAAGATTTTGGTTCTTTTTAGAGTGATCTGTTGTTATGTATCCCATTAGACTTTCTGGCGCGGCCCCATTTTTTGAGCCAGTTACTTGTAATAGATGTAATCGGACCTAGTGAGGATTCAAATAGGTTACATTGTAGTGATTTGGAACCCATAACCCGAATCAAGGTCAAGCATGGGGTGCACCATTTTTAAATGCCTTACTTATTCCTTGTTAAACCACCCAAGGGGTTCATTCTTGTGCTTCCCTAATTATAGGAAGCACGGTTATACTTAAATGAGTTTGAATAGATTGCTTAAGAGATGTAATTCCTTCTTACTTTGTGTTATCATGTCATTACATTATTAAATTGATTAACTCGATTAAATGGAATTGGTTATATAGGTGGATATACTCGTTGGTTATTTTTTAATTTCTTGAATGGTTTATTGTGAAAATGGTGATGAATGGTTGGGTATACACATTTGAAATGTTAAATGTGAAATGGAATACAAGAGTGGGTATAATCATGTGATGTAATTGATGATGTGAGTGGGTATACTCACATGGATTTGAAATGTCTAAATTTTATGAATGATTGAATGGTTTGATTGATGCCTTGGATGACTCTCCATGGACCTATAATGCGGAAATGGATGCCTTGTGTTGATTATGACCCTTGGGTCTTGATTCCATGGGATGCCCTAGGCCTTGCTACCCATTGGATCCGGCTTGATTGTACTCACATAGGACATGTTGGTACACATGCTCCTAGGACTCCAACTAGTTCCAAGACTGATTTTTCACTAGGATGCCCATGGGGCTCAATGAGGACGCCTTGGTCTTCTACACCTTGGATCTAGCCCTTCTTGGTCTACACTTCATTAAAAGTCTAGTTCATGGGTTTATTTTCTAACTTCATTATATAGAGAGTTCTTGGGATAACTGACTTCTTTTTACAGGAAGGTCATGTATTTGTGATACACTTCATTATACGGCTAGTTCATGGGTAACCATTAGATGGGTGATTGTACGGAAAGGTCGTGTCACTGGTTTACTTGTAAGTAGCTACCTAGTTAGGAACTAAATTTTGTTACATGGATCCTTGAGAGGCCATTAGTATTAATTAACCACAGTAGTTATATGTCATTGGAATTTACACTTAGATTACTTTTTTACATACACTTGTTAGCAAGTTGCATATTTTTGTTAGAACTATTTAGATATTTGGGTGGAAACCTACTGGGATTTTTATCTCACACCCTATTTGGGCCTGCTTGAGGACCAAAATAGATTATATAGTTGCAAGTGATGGTTTGAGAAAGCACTCAAGTATAGGTTATTGATAGTTTCTTTGTTATTGGATAGCATCAGACCAAGCTGAGGCTTGTGATGCTATTGGGACTATTTGGTCTTTTCTTCTTTTTAGACACTTGTATTGTATTGTATTTACATTTACTATTATAGCTGTATTCTAGATACATGTATCATCTGCATCAATGAATATGTGAAATTTCTAGATTTTATATTTATTCCTCTCTTTCTTTATTTTTCAGTTGTATACTTTTTTATTTTTTATTTTATTTTGAATGTGTTTGACTTCCACTATGATATACTATGGTAATGAGGGAATAGTCTCCTCACTGGATCACTTTTTCTTTTTATGCTTGTCGGAAGCCTCTAGAGTTTGGGGAGATGTTTTTTAGGCCTTCTAACCAACTGAGATCGAGGTACTATTTAGTGGCACTAGGTCTGGGATACTACATTGATTGATCCTATATTATCTTTTAGAGATGAATCTTTTTTGGTAAGTTTATATGGATTTAACATTTTGGAATGATCTCTTCAGTGAATCTTAATGCCATATAATCTATAGTGATTTATTGGGTTTTTCTCTTTTGAACATGGGTTCTAAGGTGTGATTCAGGTATCATCCCCCAATGAATCTTAGAAAGTACCATTATCATTCTAAAGGTAGTAATTCCTTACCATATTAAGCTCTTTATGGAGTTTTTATTGTGCTTGTCTTGTCTGTATATTCCTAGTTTAAAGAAACTTTCCATATTTGTATTTTTGGCATACATGGGTGGAACGTGAGACCTTTATTGGGTTTGTATTGTGTATTCCTTATTTTCTCCCACCTTATATATTTTTACCTCATAGTTTGTGGAATATTTTTTATTCCATGTTTGTTCTTTGTTATGTTGTGATTCAATTTTATGTTATTTCATAGATTATGTAATACTCATCATGATATATTTATCCTTTCTATATTATTCCTTACATGAACTTTTATACATAGCTAGTGGAACCTTTTCATCAATGTTCAGGTTGATAGGTGGCCTTGATGGACATACATAACTCCTTAAAGTGGTAGATTGGATGACATTACATGTTGGTTGTGTCTCTAAAACATGATGGGGAATTTCAAAGCATGGAATGTGATTATCTTATGGGAGTAGAAAACCAAACACCATTATAAGAGGGTCTTTAGCAAAGTATGATGTTCTCAAGGGGAATGTATTTGAATATGTGTAGAGTTCCATTATTATAGGTGTTCCAAACATGTGTACCATTAGAGGATGATCGGGGTCCATGAGTGGAGTTATTCATTAAAGGTAAATGTGTATTGTCATTTATAGTGGACAGAGTTAGATAACATGAATTATTTCATGCGACGACCACATTGGATATTCTTTTGGAATGGTTCCAAACTAGGTTTGATAGAGGATAATGGTATCCTAGTTAGTGTATGTTCGTTTTTATATTATTGGGTGTATAAAGGTGTACACATTTATCTTAAAATCCTGACATACACATCTATATAAATCTAAACTTGTGCTAAGGATTCATTTGGTGGTGTACTTATGGATTTATACTCACACCCCACATGGGAATCTCAGTGAAAATTTTGACTTCATGATTAGGGACCTAGTGTTGGGAAAGGATTGAGTGGAAGTTTGATGTGGATATTGGATTTGGGAAATGGATTTGGTACAAAGATAGACTTCATATAGCTACCGCATCATATTTTATTTATTTATTTCAAGTTTTAATTATTATAATTGTTTACCTAACCCATTTATAGTCTATTTGGTTAGATATTACATGAACTGAAACAATATCTATTCTAGCATCTTGTTTATGTATTTTTTAAATTTTTTATGCTATTTCGCTTATGTATATATTGTTATGTTCTGTTGTAAGGCTATGATTACTAAGGGTAAAGTCTCCCCATGGAATCTCTAGACACTCACTGCTAGTCATCAACCTCTTGTATATGGTGAGGCATGCATAAGTTAATATATTTGTTTTTCTCAGACCCTGTAGAGACCCAAATC
Source organism: Viscum album (assembly GCA_963277665.1). NCBI lineage: Eukaryota > Viridiplantae > Streptophyta > Magnoliopsida > Santalales > Viscaceae > Viscum > Viscum album. The sequence continues at coordinate 246,243,343 of OY728166.1, forward strand.
TTGACGTACAGGGACATTACATTAATTTTGTGGAATACTTAATACATAAAAAAAAGACACACAAGGACCGTAATAGTTTATTGTCTTTGGAAAGTCGGAATATAATCTTCTAATCGTGGTGAAAGATCTTCAACATCTCCCATAAAGTTCTTCCCCTTTTGTTATCTAACATAAAACTTTTCTTTAAATCCGGGGGAAAAGAAAACATAAAAAAGGGTGATCTCAAATGCTCAGTAAGGGTAAACATAGAGAACATAAAAAAATCCATAAACATTTGAATGCAAAAAACTTGAACATATAATCTAAAAATCAAAATCTTGAGCAAAGACATAAATATTGGAAGTACGTAAGGCATATATCACAAAGGAATATAAATCATGATAAAATTGCATGGGAATAAAACATGTAATTGTGGAAACCATTAAGCACATGATATGATTTCCATAGTAGCCAAGTAATTGCTGCCAGGACCATCTTAGTGGACAAACTCCCTTTCTGAATTGAGTTCACTCCTCGTTCCAATCCTATATCACTACCGGATTAACTTACCATTCCATCCATGTCTATATCATGAGAAATAAATCTATACCCAATGAATTGGAGGGAGATATAGGTCCCACCCATCTCATAATGAAATCATTATTACTTGTGCCATAAAATAAACATTCATCATAACCCAAAGAATAAAATAGGTTTCATAAACATCATTCCATCATAACATAATCCATATAGAATAAATCGATATCATTTCATCATAAGAAGAATGAAACCATGTAAATAATAGAGACCTTGTACTTGAAACATAAACATATTAAATAATGACATCTTAGATGGAAAATGGTTTTGATAAAACACTTGAAATGAATTCTTAAGGAAAATATCCTTTCTTTTTCAAAATAATTTTCTTTTCTCAAAATGACATGAAATTTTAAAAGAAAAGGATTTTTTGGAAATAATCATGAAATTTTGTAGAGAAAGGTTCATTTAAATAAGTTGTTATCAAACTGTAAAAATCTATTCATGTCATATAAGTTAAAAAAACATTCTTCCCGTACTTTTGCCAGAAAGTCAAAAAGTACCTCGTATGGTAAAAAAAGGATTCCTTACATACCATGTAGTAAAAGTAAAAAATGGGTAAAAATGACTTTGAACGTACATGAAACCATTTTTAGAAAATAGGGACATGGATGATAAATATAACCCTAGAAAATATTTACGAATAAACAATCTCATATAAGAATTAGATTGGAATAATTATCCCTTACCTTAGGTTCGATATGCTTCGTACATTTTTGAACCTCCTGTATAATGATTTAAATAATCTCATTGACTTATTACAGAATCATATTCATTGTTATGATATCATATATGGTTCACTTATGACTTTATATTACCCGTTCCTTTGTAAATTCCATGTTAAAGCAGTGTTTTGGGTAAAATCGTTTTATTTATCATACGTGTTTGGACTTGTTATTATTGATATTATTTTTACTTATATCATGATTTAATTACTTCCATAATGAAAATCATGATTTATATATAATATATATTCAATATATATATATAACATATAGATAAATGAAATGAAATACACCGTTCATGGAGACGGTAGGTTGTACGTATGCATGAACGTTGTTTTACGTTCCTTATTGACTTGAATGGAAGTACGTAGATGACATATATATATATACATAAATACAGTAGCTTTATCATGTCATATATTTCATTATTATTCTTTATATATACTTTATAATCATTCTTGAGTGGTTAACATGGAGAATGAATTTCATCGTGTTGTGGAGACGGCAATCCGTACGTACGCATGAGCGATGATATCGTTCCCATAATTATTGAATTGAATTGGATTGGATGATATAATATCTAAAAATCAGTATTATGTTATAATAACCATATATTTTTATTCTTTACACCATTATACCCATCCAATTAAGGTGGTGTTGGAAAATTAGATTACACCACGGCGTGGAGACGGTATTCCGTACGTACGCACTCACGGTGATTTCATTTTCTGTAGGATGGATAGAAGGTGAAATGTGGTTGTTTAGTATTTATAATAACATATAAGTATATTAGTGATACTGATTTTATTACTTTATAATGAAACAACTAAATAAAAAGAAGTTGAAGAAGAAAGAAAACTTGAAAGAATCGGTAGAAGAGATTACCTCTTCTTCGACGCACCTCTATTAAGCTTCCTATTAAGAAACTAGAGTTGGTATTTTTAGAAGAAAAAAACCTCCAGAATTTTTCTAGGGAAGTGGATAGGAGAAATGGGTAGGGGTTGTCCGAGCTTGAAGGATCAATGTGGTGTCAGGAGGAGAGGGAGGAGGTTCTTTTTTATAAGGGAGGAGAGGGGCACTTTAGGAAAAACTTAGAATATTATTTTATAATAAAGTTATATTCAGTTTATAATGGCTCAAAATTGACTTATATCGAAGCTAAAGTGGGTAGGGGTCGAAATATTATCAACTAATAGGTTTTAGACAAGTTTAGGTCACCATTTTATCCTTATAATTTAGATTTATCTCTAAGTTAAATAATTTAACTTTTACCATTTCTTCTTGTTTTCTTACACTATATGGTTAATAAACATACTATAAACTGCAAATATAACCCCACTTTGTTCATTAATATCATATATATTTTTATATAAGTCTTTTGGATTAACCTTATATTTTTATGAATATATTAACAGTTAATAATATGATATTTGTTTTAAAAACTATTTTATGTCAATTTTGACACTATTTGGTAATTGATTTTTGTGAAACTCATAAAAACATGATTAGTTCCAAAAAAAAGTTAATTTAATCAATAATAACATGTCATATTAACCTATAAAAATAGTTTAATTAATTAAAAGTCTCTGATTACATTTATTTGGGTATTTATAACATCATTTATGTTAATATTTCATTAATAAGGTAATTATTGCATCATCATTGTGTCATTAATAAATTAACTTCTTTAATTTCTAAAAATTAAAAATAAAATACCATTGTGTAGAAAATATTTTTAGATTTATAATGAATATTTATATTCTAATTTATCTTATTTATAACCCTATATTAAAAATGTTTTAGTTATTAAGCATTGATTTTAACTATTTAAACTCTTCTTTAAATAAAATAATAATAAATTTTATAATCTAATCCAAGTGGACCTAAATGGACATATTTTATTCCTAAGGTTTTTTTTGGTCGAATTAAACTTATAAAATATAATTAAGACATTTCTTAGGGTAATAGTAATTTCATTTTTACACTTAATTACCCTATTTAATTTTAACCGTGGTAAATAAAAGTAAAAAGTTACTATTCACCAAAAATTATATTTATCTTATTGAACTACATATTACTCCTTGATATTAACCATGTCTCTCAGATTTTCAAAATTCCACTCACAGAAGTGGTAAAATTAAGTTTTATGTAAATTTTCAAATTCTCCTAGGAGGTGGGTAAAAGACGGTGATAAGTTCAATAAAACTTTTATATATATAAAATTATTAGAAAATGAATCCAATGAATTAAATTGAATTTATATAGGTATTATGTATCAATTTTGACCTAAAATAAATTTAAATAAAATAAATATTTATTTAAATAAAAAGTCGGTTTTTAAATAGTAACCCAGTGTTTTCACGATTCATCAATAATTGAATGTTTTCATAAAAATACCAAAAATTCATCCTAGGCTAATTTCGATATTACGAATACAAAAATGAAGTCAATTTTGAAAGATAAAATTCATAAAATTTCAAAAAGTGGGTATTACTATTCGTAACGGCTAGTTCATAATAATATTATAATAATATCTCCTTTTGTGAAACTCGGTATTGCGTACTACACACGCTATCGAGAAAGGTCTTGATTTCGTGTAATGCAAGCAAAGTCAGGGTTGCGTTTAGTGAAAGCTCTGTTTGGTGTTGTGTATAACATAATCAAAACTTATTTCATTTATACATTAAAAAAAATCTATAGTTAATGTTGTGTAGAATAGTTTCTGCAAAATGAACTTGAAATTGTGTGTAACGCGATCCAATAATAGTGTTGTGTATACTGCAAGCTAATATGTTGTTGCATATATTACAAGATAATATTAGTGTACTGTATAATAGAACACATCAAAGAAATTAAAAATAATATATCTTATAAAATCTCAGGTTGTTACAGACCCAATGATTCTAGTCATGGTGTAATGCCTATTTAAATGGTGGTTGTGATTATGTGATGATGTTATGATAATTATAATAGGTTGAGAGTTTACCAATAATGTTTTTCTTTTGGTTATGATGATATGATGATGATGTGAAAATCAGAATAGGTTGATATCTAAGCCTTCCAATTAGCCAATGATTTATGATGGTGTTATGATTCTGGGATAGTTAGCATAGCTTACGATTTGGTCTTTACTATTTTTCCTCCTTTTGATGGTTGTTTTGATGTGGTGATATTAGTGAAGAAATTATTATAGAAGTCATAATATGTGATATGATTACTTAAATAATGTTTTAATAATAATGAGATTTCTTTTTATTAATAGAAGTCCTTAAGAATTTGAATTTTCATTATTAATTTCATTATATTTATCCTTTTATCTAATATGGAATACCTTTGCATGTGATGCAATTAAAGGTGAATATTATGTGAATTATCACTTTATTTATTAGCTTAACTGATAAATATTCTTTTCTTATTCATTCCACCCATGTCTATTTCGCTAAAATTATTTTACATGGATATATAACTTTTTAGAAATATCATCACACTGAGTACTCCAAAGTGTTTAGCCCTCTATTGTTCCCTTGAATTTTTTATAGGATAGTGTGATGAATATTGGATATGTTATTTGTTGAAAAAAATAATGGAGTGTATGTGGTATTAATTTATTGTATCATGTTGTGTTATACATGTTTCATGTAGTTATAGTATCATATTTGTAAATTTTAACTTTTTATATTATTTTTATAGATTTGATTAGTTCATTTTTAATATTTGTTAAGAAATTACTAGGAAAATTCCTCCCATTTGGGTTATTCATACCATCAACAGAAGTCACCAACATGTGGCCAATTAGAGTAAGGTTTTGGGGGTCACTCTAATATCATATTTTCCCACTAAAATCCCTCCTCAATTAGTAGAGGATACATTAGTGAACATCAAATCCCACCTCTAATATACAATGGTATAGAGACTAAACATGAGGTTATCTATTACTCAAATGAAAGAAATTACCCTAAAATTTATTAGTAAAAATAAAATAGTTACCAACCAAATCTATAAAAATAAATTAGAGAGTTTAAATTCCCCAATACCAAATAATAACTACACGAAGAATGTATAATCTGGAAATACATAATTAATGAAGAGCATATACACTCCACTCTAGTTTCTCAAACAACAGTATCTCCAATCTCCAAAAACTACCCAAGAAAACTATAAAGGGGTGAAAACTTGAGTTTACTTGATAGGATAATATTATTAAATAAAAGGCTTAATATAAATAATGTATAAATATAAATTATGATTCCCAAGGAAAATTAATAATAATAAGGATTATCATAATGATAACACCATCATTTAAGTGATTATATCTCAAATAGTGATTTTTGTAATGATCTCTTCGCAAATACCTCCACATAACCACAACCATAAAAACAAGAATAAAAAATTGGTAAGCCCAACTCTCAACCAATATTAATCATTCCTACATCACGACATCATCAAAATTAGTAGTGTAATATGCAATCCAAGTTCACAACCTATATAGACATAGGCATAATATAAATAGATATCACATCATTTAAGATGAATATTCAGCACATTACAAAAGTTCATTAACAAGTATTGTAATAATTTATTGTATTTGGAAAATTGGAACACAATATTCTAACCTGGTGATGGATCTTCAATGTTTCTAAAAAAAATCATCCTATTTAATACTCCTACTTAAAATCATTCTTTATAACCTAGGGAAATGAAACATAAGAAAGGGTGAGCTCAAATTATAAGTAAGGGTAAATAAAGGAGATACAAAAGAATAACATGATTATAAGGGTATGAGAACAAAAGAAAAAATATTTAGGATCACAACCTTGATATCAATGATCATAATGATAAATCATCGCATAAGTATTGGTAGTTCATAAGACTCGATTCATAAGTGAATTTAGAGTATAATCTATGAAATCATAACCTACGGGAAAAATAGAGAATATTGGAAGACACATAAACATAAAAAAATCATTCCCTATAATTCAAATCTCATTTCCAGAACTTATCTGGGCACTTCATGGGGACTGGACCTACTAGCAGGGACACACCGCCATCCCCAATTATAGCCCATTACTTATAATGGATCAGGTTAAAACTTCTTCCAATAGTGGATCAATCCTATCGAATTTTTTTTATCATTATCTCATGAGACATAAATATTTACCCAATGAATTTAATGGAGATATAAGTCCCACCCAACACACAAGAAAAATCAAACTTACATGTGGGGTAAGATTATAAAAATTTATCAAATCAAAACCCATGAAAATAAATGGGTATATCAAAGCAAGGTCGATTGTCGCCTATCGACCAGTCAAGGTTCCGGTGCTCTACTAATGTGTATAGAAGCACTCAGGTCGAATCCTCGGCGATGACACTTTTTAACAGTCGATCATTTTTAGGTGATTTTATTCGAATTAGGGGGTTTTTTGGAGAGCTTATGAAATGATTGATAGATAAAGATTGATTTAAACAATTGATAAAGATTGGGGTGAGTTCATCATTATGTAGTTAAGCATGTGATATCCTTGATACTTGCTTTATATTGCATCAAATTAACACCCATGACACAAGTTGATGTTGATTGGAATTCTTAAATGTTAAGGCTTTAATAAAAGCCTTAACGTAATTTTAGGTTCAAATCATAATCAAATCTTGTTTATGGTAGTATATTTACAGTTCTAATAATCCATGTAAACCACTCGTTAAACAAAACAATTTATTAATCCATGGCATGTTAAGTCCAACATACACAATGTTAATTCAAAGAATACTCATCGAACAAAATCTCTCAATCACTTAACATATATAAATTATAACTCAACCCAATGGGAGATTTACTCAGCCATTGAAATGATTAATAATATGGTTATAATTATTGTGATGATAAATTAATAAGAGAATAAAAATAAAGTGATAATAAAAGAGTGGTGTGTCGAATAGACACACAAATTAAAATGAGAATTAAAAATAGACATTTGATTGAATGAGGGGGGAAAAGAAGGGAAGGGGTTTTAACATGATTTCAAATATTTTAAGAAAATTAATATTAAACTATAGAAGGTGGATTAGAATAATGGGTATTTAAGAAAAAATGTGAATTAAAATAAAATTACAAAAAAAACAAACACTTACACGATTACAAACGAAGAACAACACAAAAGTAAATGAATGGAAGAATGGAAGAATGGTTTCTCAATTAAAAACCTGAGTATGGAAGATATTCCCAAGCCTTTGGGAGAGCCTTTTTCTTTCCAACCTATCCTCCTTTTCTCTTAAATTCCAACCCCTTTGAAAGGAGAGGAGGGGATGTATTTATACCCCAAGGTGGTGGACTGTTTGCATTCCAAAACTACCCCTCCACTTGGATCGATAATTTGGACATTCAGACAGCTGAATCCTGAGATATAACCTTCTAAAAATTTGTAGATAATAATGTTTTCTGACTAATATCAACATTTGGAGGAATTTGGACTTATGGAGCCAAATTTATGGCCGCTTGATTAAACAAGGTTAATCAATCTATTTCAGTCCATACTTTTTAGAAATCCAAAATGTGAATGGGTTTATAAATATTAAGATTCCTTGAAATACGAACACTTTATCCAACAATGCCATCCTTCTATATCTCCTCTTTCACACTGAAAAATATCAGCTAGATTTGATGATTACATCATGAGCTATGTCATGAATAGTTTCCATATTTTAATTTCATCCAGAATGGTGGGCTGGACTTCAAAGAATCCATTAGGATCATTGATCGTATATTTGGACCCTAAAATTTTTATCCATGATTCTTTTGGATAATCAAGAACATATGGTGGAGTTTCATAAAATTTGGGCTTCAGGATTTAGACCAATAACTCAATAATCATGGTTGGTTCAATTTCTTCACAGTTTCTTTGGGTCTTCTTGTGTGGACCATATGACCCTCAAAATGGAAGATTTTTCCAAAGGTCCTAATGAAATGTTGGAATTTGAGTAAGGAACCCTAAAAAAAGGAATCATGCAATTTGGATAAGTAGGGTGAGATTTGTTATTAAAACATTAAACAGACATGAATCTGGATGAATTCAAATAGTGCAAAAAAATATAATTAATATTTCAACATTAATATTTCACACAAATTAGGCACATTTCATATAAAATAATAAAGGGGGTATATAAAAATTTATGAAAATATTAAAAACATCAAATCACCTACACGTATTCTTATGCATGTCCTCATGTGCTACAAATATAAAAAACATTACAAAATCATTTTCACTCACCAGCAAATATTAAAATTCGGTTTTCCCCACTCAGGGGAGGTGTAGACAATTTCAATCATCCATATTGAATTCTTCCACAATTTATTATAGAAACAATGTTCCAAAAACAATTCATTTGTTCACACTCCAATTTAGAAATGGAAAATAGTTGCACACAAAACTTACTCCTCTCCAGATGATAAAATTAATTTTTAGAGCTTCACTCATTCACCAACCAATAATGAAAATCATAGATTTTGTAAGATATCTAAGCTTCCAATCCCTATCCTAAAGTCAACAAGAATCAATAGGTCTTTTTAAGGGGGTTTACTATGGCTATGGGATAGTAGGAATTAAATGTCCAAGAGAGAGAAGACGAGGAGTAAAACACCAACATGGGTAAAACAGTGAACAATTTTTGTGAAATGAAGCATGGAAGGAAATGAAAACACATATTTATAAGGTGATGATTATGTGAATAAAGACACAAGAGAGGAAGAAAATTTAAAGGGGATGGGAAGATTAAATATTTACAAAACACAAAACTTCTCCCAATGGCATAAGTGTTCCTCTTATTATTTTATTTTCTTTTTTTTTTTGCAAGTTGAACTTGAAAAATATCTAACACTCATATCCCAACCCATGATTGATCTCCTCATAACACTAATTGTAATTGTTATAACCAGATCAAAGGTTGAGGAAGAGTTATTTTTGACCTACCAAATAAACAACCCAATTTTTTTGTTCTTTTTTTTATTGATTTTTTTTGATTTTTTGTTTTTTGATTCTTTTGAAACATTTACAAAATTACATAAATTAAAGTACATTACGTTCCCTAAAATAGACTTAATGAAAAACTCTCACCCACATAGAAATGGATACTTACCCTCAATCATATGATAACATGGTGAAATCAACAAAGTGTGCCCAAAATGATATTCATTCCCTCCCCCCACCCCACACATAAATTTAAGAAAATGATGCAATGAAAATCCATGTTGATATTGGGTGGGAAAAGGTATTGGGATTGAAATGTGGCTATCAATGAAAAGGTTTTCAAAGGCTTGAAGTGGATTTCCAAAGGAAGATTAATGTAATTGAAATGGAAGGCTATATGGATATTGTGATTCTCATGTGGTTTAGAAAATACCTCTATCATTTCAATCCACACTAAAGTAAAAAATTCATCTCGAAGGTCCAGGAACTCGAGACTCGCAAATGGGGGATAAAAACACACATTTTCAAAAGATGGCCATATGTGGCCATGGCATGAAAGAAAATGATGTTCCTTGCGGGTGGGGAAAATCAGTTTCCAAATCAAAAAATGAGTATTCAAAAAAATTTGGGTTTGACACAATATTCTTTATCCAAATATATAATTAAAACACAATATTTGTGAGATAAAACCATGTCTTTGGACTCTCCGAACTGGTTAGACAAAATTCTAAAACTATATGGTGAGTAAGTATGACTTGTTTTGTTTTTTTACGTTTTTTTTAATTTTTTTAGTTTTTCTAGTGTTTTTAAATTACAAACCCACGAAAAAGGGAAAGATTAAATAAAAAATGTGATGAGTAAAGTGGTAAAAAAACAAAATGATAATGAGGGAAGAAAAATAATAAAGAGAGTGGGAGAGAGAGAAGAGGATTTAAAAGGAAAGAGGTGACCCCTAGTTTGGATTTGGTGGGTTTCCATCTCCGTCCAATGGTGTGTCATCTATAGAATTTGTGGATCCAATGGAAGTCGATCCTTTTCTAGGATTGTGCATCCTCTCATGGTGATGCTTTAACCTATGTCCATTAACTATGAATTTCCTTTTGGAAGATGGGTCTTGGACTTGCACTGCACCAAATCGGTAAACATGAGAAACTATAAAACGACCTTCCCAATGAAAATTAAGCTTACCTCGATGAAGTTGAAATCAAGAGTTGAAAAGAAATACCTTTTCACCTTCATGAAATTCCTTTCTCAGGAAGTGTTTTTCATGGAGTACCTTAGCCTTTTTTTGTACAGATTGGGATTCTCATAGGATTCAAGTCAAATCTCCTCGAGTTTATCCAATTGCAACAATAATTCTTCACCAGATTTTTCACAATAAAAATTACAGGTTTTAACATACCAAAATGATTTAATTGGATTTTAACTAGAAAATGACAGGCTTTACCAAAAACTAGCCTAAAAGGAGACATCCCAATGGGTGTTTTATAGGCAGTCCGATAATCCCAAAGTGCTTCACCAAGTATTTCTGGATAGTCTTTATGGTGGGTTTTACAATTCTCTCATTCACTCTTTTCACTTCTCTATTAGAAAGTTCATCCATGTCATTTTTTGAGGGGTATATGCAGTTAATTTGTTATGTAAAATACCATTCTTTTTCAAAAGAGATTCCATGGTTTTTTTACTAAAATGGGTTCCTAAGACAATTATCAAGGCATGTGGTGTGCCAAATTGGTGGAAGATGTGTGTCTTTAAGACCTCACTAACAATATGTGAATCAACCTTTAGAGTGGGTTTGGCCTCGACCCACCTAGAAACATAATCAACTACAAGAAGAATGTATTAGAAACCATTGGAAGGGGGAATGGTCCCATGAAATCAATGCCCAAAACATCGAAGATCTCACAGAAAATTAAAGGATTTGGGGGAATTTCATTTCTCCTTGAAATTTTTACAAGATTTTGGAAAGTGGGACATTATTGAGAGAACTCATGTGAGTCATTGAAGAGTGAAGGCCAGAATAATATCTAGTCTAGGACCATTATGGAGGTCCTTTATGGTCCAAAGTGGCCACCACCAAGTATTGAGTGACAGAATTCTAAAATGGAAGAATGTTTATTTTCATCAACACATATTTTAATTACCATGTATTCCCAAGTTTTATAATGTTTATTTTCTTCCCAAAATTAGTATTTCAAATCACTTTTCAACTAAATTTTTTGTTCTTTTGAAATAAAATTAGGAAAAACACTAGAAACCAAGTAATTTAAAATTGGGGCATACCATGGTATTTTTGGAGTGAGAGATGAAAGCTACTCAGTTGGAAATTCTTGATCAATTATTTCAGAATAAGAAGAATTTCAAATTCTAATCAAGTGATCAGCCACAAGGTTTTCTTTTCTTGGTCTATATTTTATTTCAAGGTCAAACTCTTAGAGAAATAGGATCCATCTTATTAGCCTTAGTTTGGAATCACTTTTCTCGAGTAAAAACTTTAGAAAGGAATGGTCTATGATGATGATTATTTTGGGACCTAAGATATAGGTCCGGAATTTATCTAAGGAAACCCACTTCTAAATTTTCCTTTACAGTCCAATTGTAGTGAGATTTAGTTTCATCCGATATTTTTGAAGAATAATAGGTTACATGAAGAATTTTATTTCTTCTTTGACCAAGAACAGCCCCAACAGCTCTATCAGAAGCATCACAGATCAATTCAAAGGGTAAGAACCAATCTAAGGGATGGATTATCAAGGAAGATGTAAGAGAAATTTTGAGTTCAATGAAGTATCTCTTGAAAACCTAGTCAAAATGGAAAGTGAAATCATTTTCGAGAAACCGAGTGAGTGGGGGGAAATCCTATTGAAGTTATGGATTAATCGCCGATAGAAACCGGCATGACCAAGGAATGAACGGATGTCTCGAATAGAAGTGGGTTCAAGAAGTGATTGTATCACATAAATTTTGGAAGGATAAACTTCAATACCATCTTTTGAAACTATGTTCCCAAGAACAATCCCACTTGAAACCATAAAGTGACATTTTTCCAAATGCAACACAAGGTCACACATGACACACTTTTGGAGTACTAGAGAGAGTGAATTCAAGAAAGATTCAAATGACTCCCCAAAAAAGGTAAAGTCATCCATGAATACTTCCATGTAGTGTTCAATGAATTCGGAAAGGATACTCATCATACACCTCTAGAATGTTTTAGGGGAATTACAAAGGCCAAAAGGCGTTCTTCTATATGCATATATTCCAAAGGGGCATGTGAAAGTAGTCTTTTCTCGGTCTTGAGGTGCGATTAAGGTTTGGAAGTAGTCGGCGTATCCATCAAGAAAGCAATAGGGAGACTTTTCTACTAATCGTTCTAGCATCAGATCAGGGAATGGAAGAGGTTAGTGATATTTTCTTATTTCAACATTCAATTTCTTGTAGTCGATGCACACACGCCATTTGTTCTTCACTCGAGTTGTGACTACCTCACCATGTTCATTTCTGACAACAATTATCCCACCATTCTTAGGTAAAACTTGAATTGGACTAACCCATTCACTATCAGAAATTGGGTAGATAATACTAGCTTGAAGAATCTTGGTGATCTCTTCCCTAACTACCTCAAGGATGAGTGGATTGAGTCTTCTTTGTGGTTGTATAATTGGTTTATATGACTCCTCAATAAGGATGTGATGCATGAAAAGGGAAGGGTTGATTTCTGGTATGTCATCTAGGGTCCAACCTAAGGCCTTTTTGTTTTCATATAATACCTGAACAAGTTTGGACTCCTCGGTTTTAGTATGTGAAGTAGAGATAATGATAGGATATGAGTGATCACGGAAAAGGAATTCATATTTTAGGTGTTCAAGAAGAGGTTTATATCAGTATAATCTCTCATTTGTGGGTTAGACAACTTAGAAATGGAGGAAGGTACTTCAGTTTGGTCATATTCATTTTCCTTAATATTGTACAAGGTGGAGCAGTAGAGATCCGAGTTGATGTGAGATTCAAGAGAGTTTTCAAGATCCTATGGATTGAGGGAGTCAATTAAAGACAGGTCCACATCAACTTCTCCATTTATGAATTGGTTAATCATGGTGGTGCAGACTTCCCAAGATCCTTTGTTATTAGAACACGAAGAACATTATGGATTGGGGTTTAATGGACTCTTAGAAGTGTCCTCAGAATCATCGATTGAGAATGCATAGTGATCCATATATTGGTATCTCATGTCTTGGAAAATGTTGACCTTGACCAGTTGGTCACCAAATTCCATGGATAATATGCCTGAATGGAAATCAATTTTAGTTTTCAATGTTATTAGAAATATTATTTCTAGAATTAAGGGAGACCGAGAAGAGTTCGTCTCACCTTCCATGTCAAAGACATAGAAATCAGCAGGGATGATAAGATCAATAACACAAATAAGAATTTCCTCTATTATACCCTTCGGACTAGTTGTGCATCGATTGGCTAACTAAATTACAACACTCATTTGATGGAAGGGACCAAGACCAAGGTTGGAGAAGCTACATTTGGGCATGACATTAATTGAAGCTCCTGGGTCTATGAGTGCATCATCAAAGTTGGAACTTCCAATTTGGCATGGAACCATAAAGGTCCATGGATCTTTTCACTTTATGGGAATAGACTGTTGGGAGGAAACATTTTCAAAGGACCTAAGTTGTCTCTTATGGGTGCACAATTCCTTAAAATACATGGCATACTTAGGGATTTGTTTTATGGCATCTAAGAGGGGAATGTTGACTTCAACACATCTAAACATGTCAAGTATTTCAGGATTGGGTTCAAAGGAATCCTTTGGTATAGAAATGTCTTGAGGAAAAGAAATTGGGTTCCTAAGTGAAATGTAAGGAGGTGAGGGAATGGATTCTAATTCCTTTTCGAGTTTTTTTTTAATTTCATTTTCATCGTCAACATTTGAAGAAGTTTGGAGGAATTTTCTTGAGGCATAGAAATTTTCTTCCCCTATCTAAGTGAAATTTCACTTACATAACCCATGGGGTTTACTAGTGGTTTATCTAGAAGTTGGGAAGAATTTGATTTTTTTGCAAGCTCTGGTGGGATGCAAGTTGAAAAATTTGTGTTTCCTTGTTTTTTAGGCTAGAACGGGTGAAGGAGGGAAGATCTTCCATTGCACTTTCCCATGGTTTCTTGGAAGACGAGGTTCATCCTGGATTGGGATTACTTTGATTTTTGTACATGGGAAAGCAATTGTATTGGTTTGGGAATTGGGAAGGCTCACTAGGATAGTGGAATCCAAGAGGAGGAAGAGGAGGATTGATCCTTTGAGGTTGAGAAACAAAAGGGTAAGGTTGTTAGAAGTTACCAACACCATGACCATATTGGAATTGGTTTAGGTTTTCATTAGGGTATTGATGGGTATGAAAAGTTGGATCCCCATATCTCATGTTAGGGTTATATGTAGAAGAGAAGGGCTCAGAGTGGGGTTGGTTGAAGTTTCTAACAAATTGACCTGATTGTTGAGGGTTCGGGTTCCAGTGAGAATATGATTCATTGAGATCCATTGGTCCGGATAAATCAGAGGGATCCTCTTGAAGTTTTGGACATATGTAAGTTGGATGATATGGGGAGCTAAAAATTCCAAAGTTCTTGATAGGTCCAGGGAACATAGATTGTGGATAAGATGAGGTTGGGGCATTGGTCGCCACAACTAGTTGTTGCACAAGACATATAAGTTCACTCATCCACTCAATTATCTTGTTCGACTCTATGGATTGATTCTCTTGGAATTTTTTGACTTGATCATGTGCTTAAGTATGTAATTTTTGTGTTTTTTCAGCCATGTTCCGTATGAGATCTCTTGCAGCTGTGAGAGTTCTATCAACAAGAGTATTTCCACTTGCGGCATCAATGAGAGTTCTCTCCATAGCCAATAACCCATCATAGAAGTATTAGATCCAGAGTTGGTATGGGATTTGGTGGTGTGTCCAGGTTGCAACAATATTTTTGAACCTCTCTCAGTACTCATGGAGTGATTCATTTGAGAATTGATGGATACCACTTATTTCCTTTTGGATAGAAGCAGTATGAGATGCAGGAAATAATTTCTCTAAAAAGAGTCGCTTTATACCATTACTTGTGGTTATGGAACTAGGAGGGAGGTAGTAAATCCATGACTTGGTAGTGTCAACTAAGGATATGGGGAATGATCGAAGTTTTATTTGTTCCTTAAAAACTCATTGAGGATTCATGGAAGAGCACACCACTTGTAACTCTTTAATGTGGAAATGTGGATCCTCACCAGCTAGCCTAAGGAAATGAGGAAGAACATGAATGAAACCTGATTTGAGTTCAAAGTCAGCCCCTATGTTTGGATATTTAATAACTAGATGTTGGTAATTCATATAAAGGAAATAAATTTCTTAAGTGTTTGTTCCCTAGGATTGGCCATATCTAATACAATTGGTTGGACATGGACAGGTTCTTGAATGAGTTGATTATCTCTTATGTTTCTCTTAAGTTAGTGAACTGTTCGCTCACTTTTAGGGTCAAACAAATATAAGGGACTATTTGGGAGGCTACAGGTCATTTAGAGTGATGTTTTAAGAATGAGGAAGATTGATTTTTTCTTTTTGTTTTTTTAATTTATTATTTTTATGAGAAGGTGGGTTTTTCTTTGTGCTTTTTTCAATTTTTTTAAATTTTGTTTTTTTTTAATTAACCAGAATCTAATGACTATATAAAGTACCATCCCAGAAATGGTGCCATTTTAAAGCACAGCCTATTATCACATATTGACCGATCAAGGTTCTAGTGCTCTGTTAATGTGTATAGCAGCACTCAGGTCAAATCCTCAGTGATGATACTTTTTAATAGTCGATTGTTTTTAGTTGATTGTATTCTGATTAGGGGGATTTGATTACAAAGATTATGAAATGACATATTGATAAAGATTAATTTAATAAATTGATAAATATAGGGGTTAGTTTTTCATTATGTAGTTAAGCTAGTGATATCCTTGAGCCTTGCTTTATATTGTATTAAATTAACACCCTTGTCACAAGTTGATGTTGATTGGAATTCCCAAGAGTTAAGGATTTAATCCAAGCCTAAACTTATCTTATGGTTCTAATAATAATCACATATTGTTTATGGTAGTGTATTTATAGTTCTAATAATCCATGGAAACCACTTGTTAAACAAAAAATGTCATTAATCCATGACATGTTAAGTCCAACATACACAATGTTAATTCATAGAGTACTCATCCGTGCAAATGCTATCAATCTCTTAACATCTCTAAATTATAACTCACCCAAATGATATATTTACTCATCCATTGAAATGATTAATAATCTGGTAAAAATGATTATGATGATAAATTAATAATAGAAGAAAGAGAAAGGGATTATAAAGGAGTAGTGCGTCAAACACACACAAATGATAATGGGAATTAAAATGGACTTTTGATTGAATTAGGAAGAAAAATAAGGGAAGGGGTTTTAACATGATTTCAAATATTTTAAGAATATTAATATTAAACTACCGAAGGTGGATGATAATAAGAGATATTGAATTGGAAAATTTCATTAAAACATAATGACAAATTAGCAAATACTTACATTATTACAAATGAAAAACAACACAAAAGTAAATGAAAGGAAGCGAGGAGGAATGGTTACTCAAGTAAAAACATGAGTATTTAAGATCCTCCCAAGCCTTTTCCAGAGCTTGGTTTTTCCAACCTATCCTCCTTTCTCTAAAATTCCAACCCTATTGAAAGGATAGGAGGGGATGTATTTATAGCCCAAGGTGGTGGTCTGTTTGTATTCCAAAACTACACCTCCACTTGACTCGATGAATAAGACCTCAAGAAATATGAATATAGAGATATATCCTTCATAAAAGTTGTATCTAATAATTTTTTACAAGTAATGACAAAATTTGGAGGCATTTGGAATTATATAGAAAAATTTATATCTGTTTGATTAAACAATGTTAAACTGTCCATTTCAATCCATACTTGTTTTAAGGCTGAAATGTGAATGGGTTTATTAGTAGGAATATTCCTTCAAATCCGAAAACATTCTTCAACTAAGTATGCCTTATATATCCCCGATTTCACGCTAAAAAATATAATCTTGATTTGATGATTACATCATGAGCTATGTCATGAATAGTGTTTGGATTTTAATTTAAGGCTAGAATGGTGGGCTGGACTTCAAAGCATCAGTTGGGCCCCTTGTTGTGTAGTAGGACCATCAAATTTTTATATAAGATTATTTCAAATAATCATGAACATATGGTGGAGTTTCATAAAATTTGGGCTTTTGGATTTAGACCAGTAACTCAATCATCATGGCTGGTCCAGTTTCTTCACAATTTCTTTGGGTCTTCTTTTGTGGACAATTGGACCCTACAAATGGACGATTTGGCCAAAGGTTCCTTATAATGAAAGGTTGTAATTTGAGTAACCCTACAAAATAAGAATAATAAAATTTGAATATATAGGGGGAGATCTATTATTAAAACATTAAATATTCATGAATCTGGATGAATTCAAATAGTGCTCAAAAATTATAATTAATATTTAAACATTAATATTGCACACAAATTATGCACATTTCATATAAAATAATTAAAGGCAGTATATAAAAAGTTTTGAAAATATTAATAACATCAATATTATTAAAATTACATATTATCATAACTTGTAGAAAATATATTGGTTTGATAATCATTTCATCAAACCATAATGAAAGAAAAAAATTAGGTTTCATGATCATTTAATAATAGTATAAGTCGTTTGAGGAGAAACTGGTTTCCTAAATAGTACACCATCAAAATATAAACCATTTATAGAAAATATATGAATGGTATTCATGGATTATATCCTAATAAAAAATAGATAACACCAACATATTTCATGTTATATTGAATAAAATATTCAAATATATTTTAAAAACATTTCTTAATGAAAATATACTTTACACTTTTTATAACATAAAACATTTTTAAAAAATTCATCTCTGAAAATAACATTGAAAAGTTATAAAGGAAGTTGGAAAAAAATCAAAACGTTTTTCTTTGAAAATTTACTTCAAAATATATAAGTTAATATTTATTCAATGGATTTTTCATGATGGTTAAAATTCTATACATTAATTATACATAAAAACAAAGATTCCTTTCATATTTTTGGTAGAAGTAAAAAGGGACTTGATCAGATAATGAAAAGAATATTCCTTTCAAAACCATTTTATAAAAGTTTAAAACATGGGTAAAAACTTATTTTAAAATCGTGATAGAATAATTTTAAAAAAAAATAGAAAACAAGGATTTGTGAGAAAATAGATTTCCAACTAAAGAGGGAAATATGGTCAGATTTTATTCAAAACATTTTCTTAATCATATTCAGTATCAAAGAGTGTAAAATGGAATAATTACATGAATATATCATGAAAATGCAATTGTGAATAAACTTAATGAGGTATCTTGAGATATGGATCATAATATTTGATCAATATAAGCATAATTGTAAACAGTCTAGATAACAATGAGAATATACCAGTAAAATTTTACTACTTCGATAACATTGAATAACAATAACCATGAAATAATGACATTAAATTATGCCTAAAATATTATTAGAATTAGATTCATGATACCACATTTCAAATCTCATTACATACAACTCACAAAAAATAGTTTCATAACATAACATGTGTCTCTAAGAATGAAAACTGAGACTAAATTACTGTACAGTTTTGGTAAATTTTGAACCATAAAACCCATAAAAGAGAGAGCATAAAATGGATATGTAAAGACCCATAAATTTAATTATATGGAACATATAATACATTCATGGATAGTATATACACACCATAAAATAAACTGTTGGTCAATATGGCACACATCTAATAGAAAAAAAGTGAGACTTGAAGTCCCCTTACCTTAAGTCTTGATTATTCATTCACGTTAAACCCGGAAATATAATAAGTATAAGTTTAATATACATATATTACAGAACCATATTCTTATATATTATATGATACTAACTTTATATAACCAATTTATTAACAATTCCATGTAAATTTGTGTTTTGGGTAATAACCGCTTTGTTTTTCATACATGCTTTAACTTGTTATTCTTTATCCTCTCTCTTAGATCATGATTTCCTTATTTATAAATTATAAATCATGGTAAAAATTTCAAATATATTCCATATATATTTATTTATAATAATATACAAAGTATATAAATGGGAAATTAAATACATTTTTCATGGGTAGATCATACGTACGCATGAATGATGTTTCCATTTTCTTGTCGTATTTAAAGAAAGAAAATTAAATGATGTATATATATAATATCATTATAAAATAATTATTATTTGAAAAATATTAAATATTTTTATTGAACTCATCATTAATACATTCCTTTTAATTCTTGATCAAATCAAATCTCTTGGAGGAGGCGGTAGTCCACACATCAACAACCGATATTATCATATTCCCATAAAGTGGAAAGCATAAAGGTATATGTTAGATAATAATTTAAGAAACATAAAAAAATAAAAATATATCATATATATCATATAAATATATTATTCCCATCATTATTAGGAACCTTTATTGGTGGTAATGGAAGACTGAACGACATCGGTTCATGAGGCAGTAGTCCATCTTACACACAAATGATGATTGTGTATCCCATTTGATGGAATTGTGCGAAGGTGTAAGTCATAACCTTAACATAATAACATATCAGTATATTTAATATAACGTGAATATTAAATAATCCTGATATAAAAATTATATAATGGGTGGTGAAAGAAATTAAACAAAAGTCTTTATTGAATTGTGTTAACTCTTCTTCGGCAAACTCATTTTGGTTTTCACCAAAGGACTTCATTTGATTTATTTCTTCCAAAATTGAGGATTCTTGAATGAGAGGAGGAAATATTTGTGAATTTTTTTTATGTTTTTCACAATACAAATGTCTTTATATTTTTTGAATAAGTGAGGGGGTGAGTTCCTTTTTATAGTGGCGGAGGAGTGGTATTCTTATAAATTCAAAAAGGTAAACACTAATGGGAAGTCTCCCTAACATCAATGTACTCCAATATTGATCCAATTCAGATAAAATGGATGATATGATCGAAATATGTCCCTAAAATGGGTTTTGAACTTTTAAAGTTCATTTGGCCTCTTAATTTTAAATTTTAACAACCTAGTAAACTTGGTTTTTTCCATAATCGCTATAATTAATTTTAGTTACATTCACTAATATTTTTGTTAAAAAACTGAAATGAAATTACTAAAAATTAGAAAAATATTTTTATTCCAAATTTCGAATCCATTTTTTCAAATTTCAATCACATAAGTTCCATAATTTAATTTAAAATTAATCCCGTATATGGGACGTAACAATGGATTTTTAATGTAAAAAATTCACATGTTTGAAATGTTTTTATATCCAATTTCAGTGTGAAATTGAATAAAATTATAGAAATTGGATTGATAGATGTATAATTGGAATAATTAAACTTTAAAAACAATTTAAAATATAATCTTACTATATAAATATTTATAAAAAATTTAGTTTTATATTAAAATATAGTATTTTCATTATTCATCAAAAAATAAAAATTCTCATAAAAATAAAAAAATCTCAACCAAAAAAAATATAATATCACTCATTAAAAAATAATTTTAAGTTTTCAAATATAATTTATAAATGTGTCAAAAAAATTTCAATTATGTATGTTGTTAAAAGGAGGTAAAATTACCTTTCAAAAAAATACATTATTTTATCCATAAAATTGGATTTGAAAGAATTTTATGTACATAAGTATTATTGGATGAATGTAGAAAAATAAAATTTATAATACAGAAATTTCATTATGATCTCACACTAATAGTGATTAATTTAACTTGGTAATATAAAACACCTTTATTGGAATAAAAATATATTTTGTTTATAAAAAAACACCGTTTATATTTAATTGGTTTTTATATTCATTTCCAATAAATTGAAAACAAAATAATTCATTTTATAAACATGTATAAATGATATTTTAATAATTTAGTTATTCTTATTCATAACTTCCATTCCCAAAGAATTTGATAACTATAATATTATTTTAACAATATAATTAATAGTATATTATAGTTTGGTAAAACACAATCTTGTATGTAACGCAAGATATTGAAGAAACTCAACATTGTCTATAACACATGGAAAACATCGAGTTGTGAGTAACAAAAGCTAATCTAAGTGTTGCTTATAGTGAAATATTAACATGTTGTAGTGTATAAATAAATATTTACTTGGAGCAGCTTTCAATACAATCCATCATTGAAATTTTATTTATTCAAAAAATAATAACTCCAAAAATATCAAGGTGTTAAATTATATACCCCTTAAAATGAATTTCACCCTTCGAAGTTCATCTAGGTTATCAAAGTTTTCACACAATAAATATCCTTTTATAGAAACCCACATCATAAAAATGAATTATAAAACTTTCTTTAAAATGGAACCTTAGAAACATAACAGTTACCCAAAGTAACACATAACTAGGTTTCCGCATAGGATAACATAGGTGGAAAGTAAAAACATGGACATTTCAGAGAAAACTAACAATAAAATATAGATTTAGAGTGATAGATATCATGGTTAGGATAATTTTAATGAACATAAATCCATAAATCAACAGGTATTTAAATAGGTCATTGATATCATAAAAAATTGTGACAATAGGAAAACTTTTTATTTCAATATCTTTTTCCTAAAATTGAATAATTTTTAAAAATAATATATACTTATTTGATTTTATTCCATTTTATATGAGAGATATCACCCTTTGGTTATTCCTTGATAAATTTCCACTTAATATATTACTCCAAGAAAGGATTGTGACTTTTTATTCCCATGAATCACTAATAGATCACAATATCCATAGTTAGAATGGTAATTAATTATTTTTATCTTCAGTTATCATCAAGAAAATGTGGTTAAAATAGGTTATCACATATTCCCAAATCCTCATATGGAGTGATAATACTTTAATCTCTAAAACCACCTCTAAAGTTTAACTTAAATTTTGATTAAATTTATATCCCTGTAACCTTTCCAAAATATGAAAATACAAAACAATAAAAAGAAGGTCACTAAATATCTCAAAATCAGTTTACATAGATCCCCTATATATCATAAAGTATGTCTTGGTTGTCACATACCAAACATGTGAATACCATCATCATTTATTCTCTTAAACAATGTCAATAACATGAATTTCCATAAAACTATATTGACGACATACATGCTTCTTCATTCCTAACATAGAACAAAGACTATTGAATATATTATTTAAATCCATAAATGTCATAAGCATCATTAATGATAGTATAAAATGATTTTTCAACAAATCCTTTATCAGTTATAAGATCATAAATATTATCCAATTTACTTTATTCATATCATCATATCATTATCCATACTAAACACAATTTTCTCAACATTAGGAGCACATTAGGGGTTACCTTCCCTTAATCAAAAACATCAAATTTACATTAAATCACTTTTCTATTTCATCATCACTATTCAAAATATCCTTTAAAATCATTAAAGAAAACATAAACTTAAAATACTTATATCTTTTATGATTCTTATAAAAAAATCATTGAATAACAAAACACAAATAGTTCATTCATTCCACTTATTTATCAAAAAATTAACTAAGATTTATCATTTTATTCCTTAATACCCCTTACCTAAAATATAAAATATAAATCATATCTTAATATTCATCAAACCCAGTTTAATAATGCTTATAAATAATACTATTTGAACAAAACATACCTTTCATATGTCGTTTTTGGTCTCTCTATTATCATTATAAAAAGCATTACTCATACAAACTTGTCCAGTTCCTTCATGAGATTCCCCCATACAATGATTTTCATAATTCTCATACTTTGCATACATAAAACATTCAACTATTTATATTACCATAGGCCCACCAATATTCTCATCCATTACATCAACTAAAGTATTCATTTTTCATAGAAATAACTTATTATCTGGCCTCCATCACTGCGCATAAGTCATATTCTCATTCCTTTGATACATTCCCCTAAGTGTCTCTTCCCAAATTATTGACATATAAGAAACTAAATATTCTTTCCTATGTGGTATAAATTATCTAAACTCTTATTGAACTCTATTTTTCTATACTTTGGTGACTCTGATGGTTATTTAAGGTGCACTTAATTAATCCTGTTCTTTGAAAACTAATTTGAAATAATCACTAAATAATTTAATCCAGTTATCATTCCATTTGGATTATAATTAGTAAATTTTCTATCACATTCACGGTCAACCCAGTTCCTTCTAGATCTCATTGAATAAAATCGTAAATAATAGTGTGAGCCACACTTATCACAATGGGAAAACAAATAATCATGAAAATAAATTATAGTATTTCTAAATCATGACTCTTAATTATTTAATATATAATAATTTAATGTTTATAAAAGGTTATTAATAGTAATATTCTATTTAAATACTTTATAATGATTCATGAAGAGTTTTGGAGTTTCTTGATCATATCCCTAGGTGGTTTCAAACCAGGTGTCTAGCAAGATCCATTGTCATATACCAATTCTCGATTGAGTATATCTCAATATAGTGTTTTTGAGGTTGTTACCCTGAGGTATATATATTCTAGAGACACATCCATATTTAGTATCCAAATTATAATGTAATTGAATTGAAATGACTCTCTCAATACTATACCAAATTTCAAAGATATTTTCCTAAACATTGACTCATCCTTAAACTAATCCTTAGAGACATTCCTAAGAATATCCTTACAAATATTACTAGGTATCTCACCAAAGTTTTCTTATCCTAGTTTCTAAAGGTTAAATAAAAATTTCCTTTTATACAAACTATAGAAAACTAGATTATGATACATTGATATTACATCATTTTAGATGAATATTTATCACATTAAAAAGTACATTCTTGAGGACCAAAATAGTTTAATGTATTTAGAATTTTGGGACACAATATTCTAACTTTGAGAAACATATTCAATCTTTCCAAAAAATATCTTCAGATTTTTTAATCCTACTTAAAACCTTTCTTCATAACCAATGGAAAGGAAACATAATAAATGGTGAGCTCAGATGATCAGTAAGGGTAAATAAACAACATAGGTAAGCATAACATGAGTATAAGGGTATGAGAACATATCATAAAATTTAAGGATCATTAGATGCATATCAAATATCATAATCATAGTAATTTCATAAGGATTGGAATTTCATAAGATAATAATCATAAGGGAATCAGGATCATAATTCATGAAATCATGACATAGGTACAAAACACAGAATTTTGGAAGTCACATAAACATATAAAATAATTCCCCATAAGTCAAGGATCATTTCCAGAACTTATCTGGGCAACTCATGGGGAATACACTTATTGGTGGGCACACACCACCATCCATATTCATAGCCCCTTCCTTATATTGGATCAGGTTTCACCTTCTTCCCATAGTGGATTGTGTTACACCTTCTTCCAATAGTGGATTAGGTTACACCTTCTTCCCATAGTGGATAAATCCCTTCTACTTGTTTCCATAATTATCTCATTAGATATAAATATTTACCCAATTAATTCAAGGGATATATTACCCACACCCATCACATCTTAAAACCACACATATGGGTTCAACATGATCATAAAAAATCATCATATCCTAAAACATGAAGTGAAATTGGTATCATAAACATGTCATCATATAATAACCAATGGAAAAGATATAGGTTTCATAATAATTTTATCATATCATAACCAATGAAAATAAATGGGTTTCATGAGCATTTAATAATCGTATAACCCATTGGAAGAGGAAGAAGTCTCCTTAACATCACGCCATCAAAAAATAAACCATTCATAGAAAAGATATGAATTGTATTCTTGTATTATATCCTAAAAAGTAATATTTAACACCAAAATATTTCATATTATATGTAAAATAATTTTAAAATACATTTTAAAAAAAAATGTGAAAAATATCATTTTTGCTTCAAAAAATCTTTTTAAAACCTAAAAATTTTAGGAAACATATTTTAAAATAGATTTAAAAAAATATAATGGAATATCAAAAAATTTTGAAAACTTTTTTATATGAAAATATCCTTCAAAACATATAGAGGAAAATTTAATTAAGGGGGTGGTCATGACATAGGGTAATTACATAAAAGACATATATGTGAAAACAAATATTTCTATTATATTGTAAAAATAAGTAAAAAAATCCATGATCAGAAGATGAAAAAAAAATATTCCTTTTAAAACTATTTTTTATGTTAAAAATTGGGTAAAATATTCATTTAAAAATCATCATAGAACATTTTTGCAAACATTTTTATAAAATATGGTCTTGGGAGAAAATATATTTCCATATAAAGAAGTAAATAAGTTCCGGTTTTTATAAAAAAAATTAATCATCTTAAGTACCAAAGATTGAAAATGGAACCGTTATATGAAGATTTCATTATTAACTAGAGGATAATAAAAATCATGAGATATCTTGAGAGATGGATAATAATATTTTATCAATGGAAAAATAATTTTAAACACTCTCGATAACGATTTGATTATAATAATAAACTCTTACCACTTCGGTAATTTTGCATTATAATCCTCAAGAGATAATTAAATTATATGAAGCTTAAACTATCATGAAAAGAAGTATATTCATTATAACACATGTAAAATAAAAATATATACATATTTTGAAATAATAAAGGTGTATAACATAACATGTTTCTCAAATAATGAAAATTGAGATAAAATTACCTTACTGATTTGCTAACTTTTGAACCATAAAACCCATAAATGAGATATCATAAAATGCATATATAAATACCCATAAATTGTTTTATAAGTTACATATAATACATTCATGTTTATTATATACACGACACACAAAAACTAGTGGTAAATTGGTATAAGTCTCACAGAAATAAAAGCGTAAAGTAAATCACCTTATCTTAAGTCTAGGTATAAGTACGCAGCCTTAAACATTAAATAATCTTGAATTAAGATAATAACTCACATTAAGGATCTTTTTAGTTTTATATTTTTAGTGAATTATTCCATAAATATTACATTACATCTAAAATATTACAAAGTAGACACTTCTACTCAGTAAACATTTTTTTCATAAAATTAAAACTCTTAAAAGAAAACAAGAATTACATTTTGGATATAAATCTTCTTGAATTATTCATTTCTCTTACCCTTCTTTATAACCTATGAATAATACTTTCAAAACATGGTATGAGCATAAAAATCTCAGTAAGGGTTTTAAAATAAAAAAATAAAACATTAGTCCATCAATACATACAGAACATAAGATATTTAACATACCTCATGAAATAATAAGATTTATGAATAACACTTAAAAATCATAAATCAAAAAGGATACTTGTGGAATCCATAACATACATTCAACGTAGCATTCACAACTACATAGGGAGTAACATTTGGAATACATGTCATAGTATATTCCCTAAATATCTTAGGAGAAACATTAACATTTACCTCTATCATGTTATCCAATTCATTTGAGAGCTATCTTGGGTCACTCTCCCTAGGTTTATCATGGAACCACACATATAAATAAACAATTCCCAATAAACATAACATAATCAGAACACATGAATAAGCATAAAGGAAAGATAACATTTCCATATTACAATCACAATATATCAGTTCAAGATATTTACATAATCAATCCATTATCAAAACCATTTTAAATATCAAAATATGTAAAAAATGGTATATGGTATTTACTTTTCTTTTTAAAAACACTACACCTTGTAGAGGAAGCCAAATATTTAATAATTCTCACTGCGATGGAAAGTCCATTGTCACCGCGTACATTAAAAAGAAACATTCCTTTTTTCATTTAGTAAAAAGATTGGTATAAAAATATTTTCTTTCAATGAAATGAAAATTTTAAGGGGTTTATACATCATATAAAATAAAACCATGTATAAATCAAAATATTCCTCAATGAAAGGAGATTTAGATGAAGACCCTTATGAAAATTTGGTGTCCTAACAGCGTCATATTAAAATTCAGAAAATGAGTTGATGGGAGAGAAAAGGGTCTCTCATAACTTGTACATAAATTGTACATAAATAAGGATTTATAATAACATATCCAAACATAATAAAATGTAAATTAAAATTCATAACATAAATAAGTCTTTTACTAAAAGTGGATGGTGAAAGGTTCCATTTCACTGAGTCTGACCTGTCTCGTATGTTCATTGTTCTTCCTAAAAAATAAACATAAGTTAATTTCTACTTGTTTCAAAGAAAGTTTAATGTTTATAATTCCCTTTATATCACTTATTACCTTGATACAACAATTAGTTAATTATTTGAGTTCAGATCAGACATTTTGTCGATGTACGGAACTTGAGTCAAAAATGAACTTGTTATAATTACAAATTGTACATGTGATCAAAAGTCCATTATCTCCTGATTTGTATTCAAGATTTAAATATCATATATATACAGTATATATGTATTTATATATATTATATATTCATTTATAATATTCCATAACATTTTATATAAGAAAATGAAATGCCTCATTCATGGAGATGGTAAGTCGTATGTACGCATGAACGCTACTTTCATTTCTTTTATTCAAATTTAAAAAAATGAAAAATAAATGATAAATAGGTATATTATAATTCCAATATAATATATATGTTATATATGTTACATAATTTCATTAATTTCATCCTTTATATGTTCCATTTCTAGTGTGAACGAGTCACATCACTTTGAGGGGGCGGTAGTCCGCACTTCCTCAAATGAAATTTTTGTATTTATAAAACATGAAAAGAATAAAGTTATATTATATATTATAATTATACAATCATAGAGATAAAATAAATATCATATATAATTTTATTTCCATCATAATGTACACCATAATAAGTGGTAGGAGAAGATTGAACAATCATCGTTTCGTGAGGCAATAATTCACCATCCACAGAAACAGTATGTTCTATACCCATTAGATGGAGGTGTGTGGATGTTTAGTTCAAATACTTCTCCTAAAAAAATCCTATTATATTGAGGATATTATTTTTTTATGTAATAAAATAATAATGATATAATAATTAGTGAAGAAGTAAAATATTGGAAAGAAATTTTATAGAAGACACTATATCATAAAACGTGTAAATCCCATTGATTTCAGACAAAAGTCTTTCTTGAATTGACTTATGCCTAAAAAAACACTTCTATGAGAAATCTAGGAATATTGGGAGCTTCTTGGAATAGATTTTGGATGATAAAAGGGGATTTAGAGGTGTGTTTAATGGGTTAGAGTGGGCGTCCTTTTACAAGAGGGAGGAGGGGCTCTTTAGGAAATTTTGTAAGTATTATTTTTTTATAAAATGATTTGTGTTTTAAAATGGGCTAAAACTAATTAAATTCAAATATAATATGAATTTAATTCTAAATAAAATCATCCAATAATAATTGGAATGGTTTTGGATATTTTTTAATCCTTATCTTTTTTATTTAACCCTTTTTAACTCTTACCGTTTTATCATGCATTTAACACTTTGAGAATCAAAATAGTTACCAAAACATGAAAAATATCCAATTAAAGAGTCGATAATAAAATTTTAGATTTATAATAACTTTTTGGCCAAATCATAGTTTTTTTGAATTTTTATAATGTTTAATAAAATATATTATATTTTAAAATATGAATTATGTCAATTTTGACACTATTCATATCATGAATTTTTTAAAAATCCAAACCAACTTGATTGATTCAAAAAAGATTCATTAATAAAATAATAACATTTAACTAAAATCCATAAAATTATTTTATGATATCAAAATAACCAAATTACATTTAATTTAACATTTATAATATCATTTATTTGAATCCTTTATTAAGGAAGAAATACTGTATCATCATTGTGTCATAATTAAATTTATTTATTTAATGTATAAAATTTATAAATAAAATACCATGATGTAGAAAATATTTTTATATTTCTAATTACTATTTATAGTTGAAAATATCACTTATCTAACTCCATATAAAAATTGTTTTACTAAAATACATATGTTTATGTTACATTTTCCTTAACTTTATATTAATTTTGGTAAAATGTAATTTTCAGTAACAAGTGGATACTTGGGGTCCCAAAATCGACCCAAGCATGCCCATGATCATATATGTATCATCCAATACTGTTAGGACACAAGTTAGGGTAATTTAATTTTATTATAATGTTATTTGTTTACCCTTGTTTACCAGATTTACACTTTAACCATGGTAAATAAAATACTTACTGAAGTTACTATTCATAATGTCTAAAAATAAAAGTTACCTATTTACACAATTTGGACCTCTTGCTTCCAAATATGGAATCCATTTTTAAAAATTCAAAACGTATAATTTGTAGAAATTAATTTAAAATTAATTTTCGTTTTCAAAAAAAAAGTGTGTTTTTATGAAGTAAAAACTACTAAAATATTAACATGTGTTCGTGTCCAATTTCAAATTAAAATTACTTTCAATGAACAAAATTGGATTAAATATTAAAAATATAATTTAATTATGCTTTAAAACCAATTAATAGGATATTCTAATCATATAAATAAATTATATTAAAAGGATGTTTTGAATTAAAATGAAGTATTTTTCATTACTCATCAATAAATGATCTTTATTAGAAAAATACTAAAATTTTACCCAAAGTAAATTTTTTTGTCCCACTTCTAAAGAAGAAGTTTTTTTAGTCTAATGGAACAAAAAATTCAAAAAACTAGATTTAAAAAGAGGTTTGCAATCAAAAGCTGTCAAATCAAACTTTTAAAAAATATTAGATTATTTCATGCTTAAAATTGGATTCATTCTTATTTAAAGCCTCTAAAATATATTGAATAAAAGTAAATACATTTAACAAATATGTGTAATAATATTTTAGTTAGTTCTATTCATTCCTGCCAATATATTTTTTAGGGGTTAACTATGATTTAAATTAATAATATTAAAATATTATTTCTCAGTATAACTCAAAGTTGTGTGCGACGTAAGATTTCAAATAAAATAATTGTTGTTTGTTGAGTACGCTATCGTACATAACATCCCAATGAAAGTAAATTTTATATTTATTTTACAAATATTAATAAATATAAAAATATCTTATTCTTTATATACCTAGGATGTTACATCCTTCCCCCTTTTTGGGAATTGAATCCTCGCAATTTTCAAATTGGGCTCGGAATCTACATTAAAATTCCCATATCAAAAAAAATCAATAAAACTATTACTTTAAAAGAAATAAACTGAAGTAAAAAGGTCACCGGAGATAAACCAAACTATGATTCCATGAAAACATGGATATAGAGGTGAAACTAAGTGTCATGTTCTGATAGAGATTGATAGAAAACACAATCAGGATAAAGTTAACCACTAGAAAACCCCAAACTTGTGATAGGTTAAATGCTCTTTGATTCCCCAGTAGGAAAATTAAACATACAAAGTTTTTTGTTTTAAAATTTCTTTCATAGAATTAGATAATTTATTTATGATATTTACTAAGAACATAAGGAAATAAACTTACTTTTCAAGTAGAGTTTCATCTTTTAATAAATTTCTTCCAAAAACTCATCTTTTATCCAAACATTAAGTATTAAAAATGACTTGGTCATGCGTGAAGAACTATAATAAACTTCTAGAGAATAACATGATCTAAAATATATTAACCATATATTTCCATTGTCTTTAGACTTTAACCAAAACCAAAATTGTTAGTACAAGATCAGATAATCCTCAAAAAGGATAATCTTTTGTAAAAAGAAATACTACTCTTAATCTCTAAAATTGAACAAAAAATACCCAAGGATCAAAAAAGACCATTCAATTCCAAATTGTTCTTAAAATTAATCAATACAATCCAAACTAAGTTTGAAACCCAAAATTCATAAGTATTTGATCACATAGAGTTCCACAAAAATCTTAACATTTATCTCCAAATAACATCGACTACTCTTGAAGACTCGTACTAAAGTGTAATTAACAAAATAAAATATTCTATATGATAGGTTAATCATTTCCATAAATAACCCAAATCGCAATATGTCCACAATAAAAACATAGATTCTTCAAAAATAAAATTTCAACCATTACTCCACAAATGAAATCCCATAGTATTCTATTTTTCTTAGGCACATAGTGTTCCCAAAATTGTGAATGCATTCTAAAATAACATTTATCATTTAATCGCCAAATAATGTTCCTATAATGATGATATCCATTTGATAAAATATAAGTTCCTAAAATCAACTTATTCTTTATCCATAAAATCATTTAACTAAAAAAAGTTATACTAACAAGGGACTTCACGTAGTCTAGTGGTAGGCGATATATCCCAATCGCACTTTGGTTGTGGGTTTGATTCCTACAGCTTTGTCCAACACAATGGGTTGTCACATGGTTTGTGTGATGTACTTTTTCAAAAACTATATAATTTTATAAAATTCCCAAAAATGAGATAAATTTCTCAAAAATAACCATAACTTATTTTGACCACAAATGTTACCTCATACCTCGCATTTTCATCCCAAAAGGTGATAACCTATAATTGCCTCGAATTCAAGAATCATATAAACCCAAATGGTTCTTTATAACTATATCCACAGAAGAAAAGATAATTATTCCTTGAATAAAATTTTCACATATCAAACATCAGGTTTACACATAATAGAAAATGTCTTCCAAATTAATCTTATGTTACATAAATTTAAACATATCATCATCCATAGATCCAACGTAACTCTTCAATTCCTAAAATGTTGACATCTTAATCCTCAAACATTCTTCTGGATCCTTTATCTATGTTTTTTCATCTTATTATTTTATACTTCTTTCCTTGAAACAAAATCATCCATAATGTCATAAGATTTCAGTAGTGTCAAAACATGAGCTAAGAAATAATCCATACCTTTCATATATCATTTTTAGTTTCCTCATATTCAATTGGAAACGCATTAGGAATTGGTAACCATATATTTGTTTGATTCAGATGATACCATTCACGAACCTTCTTCACAGGAAATCTATTTGTATAATGACCATGCACACCACATTTAAAACATTCAATGGATCCTTCATTAAGAACTTCTTTCCCTTCCTTAGAGTCAACCGGACACTTCCTTTTTACATGACATGTTCTTGCTTTATGACCATAATTACCACATCTATATAATCTTCCCATCCATTTGAATCAATTTCCTAGGTGTTTCTATCAACACCCTTAACATATAAGTTTTTTAATATACTTACCTTTATGGTTATTACCTGAACTTTCATAGGGATTTGTTTCTCTCATATATGATGCCTTATAAAAATCCCCAAGGTTCAAGTGGTCAATCATGACTCTATATAGTTATTTGAGAATAACCACAATAGTCTTCATTGCAGAAACCATTTCATTCGGTTGCTTATTCAGAAAACTGTCACAGTTTTCTTCACATACACTGCTACATTTGGTTCCTGCTAGATCTAGTCATTTACTTAAATCAAAAATGTTAGTATGAGTATATCTGTAAATTCATCATATAATATCTTATGAGGAGGGTAAAAATGAATATATACTTATTCATTTATCTTAAACTAATTCAATTTATATAAAATAACTATGACTCTTTCAAATATGATAACCCTTATGGTTTTTTCACTTGTGATTCAATAACACACTAACCTATAAAGTTATTTAAACTGACCTATGTTACCAACTATAAGGAACCATCCTTAAACATTACATAATCTTGAATTAAGTTAATAATTCACATTGAGAATCTTTTCAGGTATAGAGTTTTAGAGAATTAGGCCATAACTATTACATTACATCTCAAATATTACGAAGTAGACACTTCTACTCAAAATCCATTTTTTCATAAAATAAAAACTCTAAAAAGAAAACAATAATTCTTTTCTTGGTATAAATATTCTCAAATTCTTCCCTTCTCTTACCCTTCTTCATACCTTGTGAAAAACATTTCAAAAACTTGGGATGAGCATAAAAATCTTAGTAAGGGTTTAAAAATAAAGAAAGAAAACATTAGTCTGTCAATACATACAAAACATAAGGTCTTTAACATAACTCATGAAATAATAAGATTTATAAATAACACATAGAAATCATAAATCATAAAGGTAACTTGTGTCATCCATAAAATTCTTACATTGTATCTTTCACAGCTAAATAGGTAGTTACGTTTGGAATACCCATCACAGTATATTACCTAAATCTCTTAGGACAAACATTAACATTTACCTTTATCATGTTACCCAATGCATTGGAGAGCTATCTCAGGCACACCCGCCCTAGGTTCATCATGGAACCATCCTTATACATAAACAATTCCCAAGAACCATAACATAATCACAACACATGAATAAGCATAAAGGAAATATAAAATTTTCACATTACAATCACAAGATATCAGTTCAAGATATTGAAATAATCAATCAATTATCAAAACCATTTCCAATACCAAAATACATAAATAATGGTATATGTTATTTAATTTTCCTTTCAAAAACACTATGGTTTTTATAGGAAGCTAAATATCAAATAATGGTCAGGGTGAAGGAAAGGTCATTGTCACTGTGTTTGTTACAAAGAAACATTCCTTTTTGTCATTTAGTAAAATGATTTGTAAAAAAATATTCCCATTGAATTAAATAAAAAATCAAAGGGGTTTATACATCAAATAAAAGAAAGTTGTTTATAAAAAAAA
The DNA here is from genome assembly GCA_963277665.1 of Viscum album. Classification (NCBI taxonomy): domain Eukaryota; kingdom Viridiplantae; phylum Streptophyta; class Magnoliopsida; order Santalales; family Viscaceae; genus Viscum; species Viscum album. The sequence continues at coordinate 246,277,471 of OY728166.1, forward strand.
TATGCCTCAATGAAATGATATTGAGACGAAGTCCCTTACATAACATTGGCAGCCTAATGGCGTCACATTAAAATTCAGAAAATGATGTTGATAAGAGAGAAAATATTCTCTCCTAACATAGAAATAAAACGTACAGAAAGCAGTATATATAGGAGAAAATATCTAAACATAAGAAAATGGAAATTAAAATACATAACATAAAGAATTCGTTGACTAAAAGAGGAGGGTTAAAGGTTCCCTTACCTCGAGTCTGACTTGTCTTGTATGTTCCTTGTTCTTCCTGAACAATAAGATTAAGTTAATTTATACTTGTTTCATAACATTTTTAAAGTTTATTATTCCTTTTATATCACTTAATAACTTGCGGAAATAATTAGTTAATTATTTGAGTTCATATCGTACATTTTTTTGATGTTCGGAACTTGAATAAAAAATAACCTTGTTATAATTACAAATTGTCCATGTGGTCAAAAGTCCATTATCTCTAAATTTGAATTTATAATTTAAATATTATATATATATGTTATATATTTATTTAGATCTTGTATATATGTATTTATAATATTCCATAAGATTTGAATATAAAAAAATGAGATGAACTGTTCATGGAGACGGTAAGCCGTATATACAAATGAACCCTACTTTCATTTCTTTTTTTTTATTTTTTAAGGAATGAAAACTAAATGATACATAGGTATATTATAATTCCAATATAATAACTATTTTATATATGTTACATAATTTCGTTAATTCCATCCTTTATACATTTCATGTATAGCGTGAAAGAGTCATATCACTTTAAGGGGGCGGTAGTCAGTACAACCTAAAATGAAATTATCGTATTTATAAAACATGAAAAGCATAAAGTTATGTTCTAAATGAAAAATAAAGAATAATAGATATAAAATAAATATCCTAAATATCATATATAATTATAGATCCATCATAATGGCCACCATAAGAGGTGATAGGAGAAGATTGAACCTTCATCGTTTTGTGAGACAGTAGTTCACCGTCCATAGAAAAGTATGTTCTATACCCATTAGACGGAGGTGTGCGGAAGTGTAGTTAAAATAATTCTAATAAAAACATCCAATTATATAGAGGATATTTGTTTTGTAATGTAATTAGAGAACAATATTAGAATAGGGAACAAAGAAGTAAAATATTGGAATGGAATTTTAGAGAAGATGATACCTATTAAAATGTGTACCTGTCTTTGATTTGAGCCAAAAGGATTTCTTAAATTTCTTTATTCCAAGGGGAAAGATTCTATGAGGAACATGGGAATTTTAGGAGATTCTCGGAGTATATTTTTTACAATCTAATGGGATTTAGAGGTGTGTGTAATAGCTTAGAGGTGGTGTCTTTTATAAGAGGGAGGAGGGGCTCTTTAGAAAATTTTCAAATTATTATTTTATTATAAAATATTTTTCTATTTAAAAACTTCTAAAACTAATTAAATTAGAGTATAAGATGAATATATTTGTAAATAAAATACTCTAATAAGAATTGGACAGGTTTTGGATATTTTTTAATTCTTATGTTTTTTATTTAACCCTTTTTTTACTCTTACCGTTTTACCAAGAATTTAACACTTTGAGAATCAAAATAGTTACCAAAACCTGACAAATATCCAATTAAAGATTCAATAATAACATTTTAGACTTATCATAACTATTTGGGCGAATATTATATTTATGTAAATTTTATAATATTTAATAAAATACATTATATTTTAAATTATGAATAATGTTAATTTTGTCACTATTCATATCATGACTTTTTTCAAAATACAAAACAACTTGATTGATTCCAAAAAACTTCATTAATAAGAATATAACATGTAAATATCATCGAAAAAATATTTGGATGATATCAAAATACCCAAATTACATTTGTTTTGACATTTATAATATCATTTATTTAAATCCTTTATCAGTGAAGAAAACACTACATCATCATTGTGTCATAATTAAATTTATTTATTTAATTTTTAAAAATTATAAATAAAATACCTTGATGTATGAAATCGTTTTATCTTTATAATGACTATTTACAGTCGAGAATATCTCTTATTTAACCCCATATAAAATTTTTTTACTAAAAGATGTAGGTTTATTTTACATTTTCCTTAATTTTAAATTAATTTTTATAAACTGTCATTTTCACTAAGAAGTGGCTCCATGAGATCCCAAAATCAACCCAAGGATACCCTTGGTCAGATAGTTGTCAGCAAATAGGGTTAGAACGGATGTTAGAATAATTTAATGTTATTATAATATTATTTTCTTGCCCTTGTTTACCTGATTTAACCTTTAACCATGGTAAATAAAATATTTACTAAAGTTACTATTCATAATGTCTGAAAATAAAAGATACCTATTTATGCAATTTGGACCTCATAATTCCAAATATTTAATCTATTTTTGCAAACTCAAAACACAGAATTTGGATAGATTAATTTAAAATTAATTCTTGTTGTCAAAAAAGTGTGTTTTTAAGACGTAAAAAATATACCAAAAGATTGACATGTGTTTATGTCCAATTTCAAAGTGAAATTACTTTCAATGACCAAAATTGGATTAAATAATAAAAATATAATCTAATTAAACTTTAAAACCAATTAATAAGATAGTATAATCATATAAATAAATTAGATTAAAATGCAGTTCTAAATTAAAATACAGTATTTTTAATATTCATCAAAAATGATCTTTATAAGAAAAATACCAAAATTTTACCCCAATAATTTTTTATTTCCCACTTATAAATAAGAATTTTTTTTTCCAATGTAACATTTAAAAGTGGATAAAACTATATTTAAAAATGTTTCTCCATTAAAAGGTGTTAAATCGGCCTTTTAAATTATATTAGATTATTTCATGCTTAAAATCAAATTCATTCTTTTTTTAAGCCTATGAAATTTATTATATAAAAGTAAAAACATTTAACAAACATGTGTAATAATATTGTATTTATTTTTTATCATTATTTCCAATATCATGGCTAGGCATTAACTACCATTTAAAATAATAATAATATTATATTATTTTTTAGTATAACTCAAAGTTGTGTGCGACCTAAGATTTCAAAGAAACACGTTGTTGATTTATAAGTACTCTATCGAACATAGAATCCCCTTTAATGTAAAATTAAAATTTATTTCACAAATATTAATAAATATGAAAATTCCATATTCTCTATTTACCTGGATGTTACATTAACTTTATTTGTACACTTTAAAACTCATTTATATTACGAATAATTGTATTATAGATATACCATAGAACAATATTATTATATATCAAACCATATATGATTTTATTATGAGTTTATATTACCCGTTTATTAACAATTCCTTGAAAAGTTATATTTCAGGAAATAAACTATTTGTTTTTCATACATGTGTTGACCAGTTATTCTTAGTCCTCTTACATAGATCATGATTTAATTATTTAGATAATGTGAAACATGATATAAATATCATATATATTCACTATATATGAATTTATAATAATATAAAAAAATATATAAATATGAAACTAAATACACCAATCATGGAGACGGTAGGTCGTAAATTTGAACGAATGTTGTTTCAATTTTCTTGTCATATTCAAAGAAAGAAAATTTAATGATGTATACATATATTATCATTATATTAAAATTATTATATAATAAATATAATTTTTTTATTAAAATCACCCTTAATACATTTTATGTAAAGTGTGAACGAATCACATCTCTTTGAAGGGGTGGTAGTCCACACGTCCACAAACGATGGTATCTTATTCCCAAAAAATGGAAATCATGAAGATATGTGTTATATAAAAATTAAAAAAACATAAAGACATCATAAATATAATATATATAATATGAAAAATTAAATTACATCATTATTTCCAACATTTATAGGTGGTAATGGAAGAACGAATGGCATTAGTTCATGAGCTAGTAGTCTATCATACACATGAATGATGATTACGTATCTCATTTGAAGGAAGTGTGTGAAGGATTAGGTCATACCCTTAACATAAAAACATATAAGTTTATTTAATACACTATTTTTATTATATATTAATTACATAAAAATAATTTAAGGGGTGTAGAAATAAATAAAACAAAATTTCTCATTGAAGAACATTACCACTTCTTCAGGTAAATCCTTTTGGTTTAAACCAAAGGAAATTTTCGGTTTGATTTCTACCCAAATTGAGGCGTATAATATAAGATGATGGATGTTTTGAGAATAATTTTTGAGGGTTATGAAAATCAAAATTTCTTGAGGAGTGTGAATAAGGGAGGGGTGGCTGCCAATGTATAATGGAGAAAGTGTGGCATTCTTGTAAATACCAAAAGGTAATCATTATTAGGAGGTATCCCTTACATAACATGTCTAAACTATTGACCAATATAATATAAATATAGTTATATGGTCTAAATATATCCAAAAAATGGGTGTCAGACCTGTTTCTAGGTCATTTTTTCTTGTATGTTTAAAGTTTAACCACCAAGTAAACTCATTTTTTACCTTAACCGCAATAATTATTTGTAATTATTGTCACTAATATTTTTGGCTAAAAAACTTTGAACTTAAAATAAATTAAAAAATATTTTTATTCCTAGTATATAATCTGTTGACCTCACCTGTTTTGATAATCTCAATCATGTATCTATTTGTGTTTGAAATCCCAATTATGTCTTCATTCTCTATGATATTGTTAAATATTGTTGATCCATACTTTAATTCTTTCCAATCTGTGATCAAACCAATAATAATCTTTAAAATAGTCTTTGGAATATGTTAATCATCATTTATCCATGTTCATACAAGTTATAAATTGATTCTAACACAATCGGATGTGTTCTGCATAAAACAGATAAGTAATCTGCCTATAGCTACTGATAAAGAGCTACCGGTAACCAGTCTACCGATAGACTTAGTCTACCGACAGACAGCTACCGATAGACTTAACACAGAGTTACCGATGTACTTATAAATACAGCTACCGATACAAACGTAGAGCTACCGGTGTAAGTATAAATAGCTACCGATGGAATAAGTCACTGATGGACGAAGCTACCGATAGACTCACAGCCACCGATACATGGAGCTACCGATGCATGAAGCTACCGACGCATGGAGCTACAGATAAACAGTCATTGATACACGCATGTACCTACCGACGCATGGAGCGACCGATGCATGTACCAACCGACGCATAGAGCCACCGATAGAGTCAAAGCAACTAATGACATCAAGCTACCGATGTTCAAGCTACCGATGTTCAAGCTACCGATGCTGTTTACCTACCGATCACTCAACTCACTGTTTGAATTTCTTTATTTCCTATATTTAATCTATCTAACGGTCATATCATACATTTTAATGATTTGTCAAATATCTGATAAAGGTTGTCGGATGTCAGGAACCCGTACCTCGTACCTGCTGAAAAGAAATCTTTTCTGTCCCCTGATGGGAGATAAATACGAGAAGACTACATACCAGAGATATGCGAATGCGAACAAAAACGTGTGAAGAAAGAGAAAAGTGCGGTGCATCCAATACACCAAAAACGACACAAAGCATGAGAAGAACACAGAGAAGCTCATAGACAATCAAGCATACTCGAGAAGAGTTCTGTGCATACACGAAGAACTTCATCGACTACATTCTCACCACCTGTGAACCTGGAGCATACGACACTCTGTTTCTCAACAGAAACAAGAAGAGGACTCAGACTCACTTCTAATCGAATCCAAAGGAGTCCAGAGCTATACTGAAATCACCAGAACCATCTCTAAACTCTACATCTCTTGTTCTGTGATTTATTACCATTCATTTCGAGCAGTGTGTGTTATCTGCTATATCTAACACATACACTGTCTCCTGTACTCAAACTGAAAGGATCTGTAAATCCTTACAAAACTCTTTCATTCTTTCTTTCCCACGAAGAACTGTGGTAGAGGTCGTGTTTGACCTGGACAGCTGGTTGCTGTTGTACTGTTTCCCACGAAGAACAGTGGTAGAGGTCTTGGACCTGGACAGTTGTAAACTGTTGAACCCCGATCCAGGGTGTGGATCATTTTTATATAAACTTTTGAGAGGTATAAGTCTCGGCTTGAGACTGAACCTCTTGGTTACATTGTTGTGCCATCTATTTCAAAGTTTTTTTCCGCTGCTAATCACTTTAAAACCAATACTGTTTTTAAAGTTACTTTGATAATTAAATTAGCAAGTGTTTATGTTAAGTGTAGATTAGTAAGTTAGTTTCAAAAGATAATCACACACTCCTGTGTTGATTAACTGGGAATTAATCAATCCCTTGAGAACCTAACAGAATCTCTACATTAATATAAATTCACTACAGTTTAATTTATTATTTTATTTGGGGGTCTTTAAGACACTGCTTTTAAATATAGAAATTTTAATTGGTACTCAATTCACCCCCCTCTTGAGTAAACCACTCCGACCAACACTTGGTATCAGAGGGTGAAAATACTTTCTAAAAGTACTCTGCTTTTGAACTGTGATTTTAGTTGTATTTTAAAGTTCTTAAAATTTCTGTTATTTCTAAATTTTTATCTCTTTAAAATTTTCTCATCATGGATAATAGACTTGAGGGTGCTGCTACTAACCGGCCACCTTTCTTCAATGGAACTAATTATGCTCAGTGGAAGCTGAAAATGAAAATCCATCTAGAAAGCATAGGTTTTGATATTTGGACTGCTATTGAATCAGAATACAAAATGCCTACTACTGCTAGATCTACTTGGGATGAACCTACAAAGACTGCTTACAATAACAACTGTAAAGCTATGAATGCCTTGTATTGTGCTCTAGGAGATGAAGAGTTTAATAGAATTTCTGCATGTAAAACTGCATATGAAATTTGGGATACCTTAGCTGTTTCTCATGAAGGAACAACTAATGTTAAAGAAATGAGATTGAACACCTATACTATCAAGTATGATAATTTTAAAATGAAGCCTGACGAACCCATTTCTGACATGTATCTCAGGTTCAATGAAATTGTCAATACAATGATTTCGCTGGGAAAGGATGTCTCATCGAAGGAACAAATTATGAGAATTTTGAGATGTCTACCTGATAGATGGAGAGGCACATCTGTCTCAATCAGAGAATCATGTGACATAGCTGCTCTACCTGTCAAGGAACTAATTGGCAAGCTGATGATGTATGAAGAAGAGCTTAAAGTGAACAAAGAGGAAGAAAATGAACCTGCAAGAAAGTCTGTTGCTTTCAAATCCTCAACTTCAAAGAATAAGGACAAGGAAAAGCTTCAAGCTGTAGTTGAAAGTTCAAGCTGTGAATACAGTGGAAGTGATTCTGACAGTGATGCTGAGATGGCTCACATTGCTAGAAGATTTAAGAAATTCTATAGGAAAAAGAAGTTCTTCAAAAAAACAAATTATAAGGGTAAGTATGATCACCAAGGCAAATGGAAAAAGGACTGGAAGAAGAATGACAAATCAGATGATGTTGTCTGCTATGAGTGCAAGAGAAAAGGACACATTAAAGCCGACTGTCCAAAGCTGAAGTATAAAAAGAAATATGAATATAAGGACAATAAGTTTAAGAAATCTATGAAGGCTACTTGGAGTGCTTCAGAAGACAGCACAAGTGAAGCTGAATCTTCAGACTCTGAATGGAATCGAGCCAACATGTGCTTTATGGCAAACACTTCTGAGGTAACTGCTGAAACTCCTGCTTCAAATTCATATTATTCTGGAGATGTTTCTGAAGGTGATAATATGTCTAAATCTGAACTGTTTGAATACTGTGATATGCTGGAAGAGACATGTAATGAACTTAAGGATAAATACAAGTCATTAAAGTAACAGCATGCTCTCACCACTACAGTTAAAACCGAACTCACTATTGAAAAAGAGAAAAATGCTCAACTATTAAAAGAAAATACAGAACTGAAACTGTCAAATGAGCAACTTAGAAAAGACTTAGAGAAGTTTACCAATGGCAAGAATGCTCTAACACAGATGCTAGGAAAGCAAGTAGCACCTAAATATACTACTGGTATAGGATACCAACCTGGACAAAGGAAAATTGCTAAAACTAGATTCATTTCTAAATCTGGACAGAATGAAGGTAATTCTGGAACCTCATATGCTTCAACCAGTTACATACATAGCTATGGATCTAATAAAGTTTATCTTTCAAAGCATGTCAATTCTACAAATTATATGAGACCCATTAGACAAATATGGGTACCTAAAGTGTTATTGGCTAACCTGTCTGGACCCAAGAAAATCTGGGTACCAAAATCATCTTCCATCTAAATCTGTTTTGTAGGGAACTTGCTTAAAGAGCTCCTGTAAAGAGACGTGGTATTTGGACAGTGGATGTTCAAGACATATGTCAGGAGACTTCTCTTGTTTCAAGAGTTTAATAAAAGTTGATGGAGGCTTTGTCACCTTTGGTGATAACTCAAAAGGGAAAATCATCGGCCTAGGCCAGATTGGTAACACTGATTCAATTTTGATTTCTAAAGTTTTATTTGTTGATGGCCTTAAATACAATTTATTAAGTATTTCTCAGTTATGTGATGATGGTTTTCATGTTAAATTTGAAAATGATTCTTGCAAAGTTTTTGATTCTAAGAATGTTTTGGTATTTTCTGCCTTAAGAAATGAAAATGTTTATGCTGTTAATCTGAATTCTTTAGCTAAGCAGAATATTAATTGTTTGAATGCTTTTCATAAAGAATCTTGGCTATGGCATAGAAGATTAGGACATTGCAACATTCACTCACTTAGAAAACTTTCTAGGAAAAACCTAGTTAGAGACCTACCTAAGTTAGAATTCCCAAACGATAGAGTGTGTAACCCCTGTCAAAAGGGAAAACAACACAAAGTTTCTTTTAAATCAAAGAAAGAAGTTTCAACTTCTCAACCACTTGAATTGGTTCACATGGATTTGTTTGGACCATCAAGAGTTTCTAGTTTAAATGGGAAGCACTATGTTTATGTTCTTGTAGATGACTTTTCTAGATATACTTGGGTATATTTTCTAGCTCACAAAAGTGAAGCTTGTTCTTACTTTGTCAAATACTCCAAGTCTGTAGAAATTCTTAGTGGACTCAAGATCAAGACCCTGAGAAGTGATCATGGTCGTGAGTTTGAAAATCAAGATTTTGAATCTTATTGCTCACACAATGGCTATACTCATAACTTCTCTGCCCCTAGAACACCCCAACAGAATGGTGTAGTAGAAAGAAGAAACCGAACCCTTCAAGAAATTTCTAGAACCATGCTCAATGAATATGACCTGCCTATTTATTTTTGGGCTGAAGCTGTAAATACAGCTTGTTATGTTATTAATAGAGTCTTGATCAGACCAGTTCTTAAGAAAACTCCTTATGAATTGTGGAACAATAGAAAGCCTAAGGTTAATTACTTTAAAGTTTTTGGTTGCAAAGTATTTATTCTGAATACTAAAGATAATCTGGATAAGTTTGCTTCCAAAAGTGACGAAGGAATTTTTCTGGGTTACTCTATTTCAAGTATAGCCTATAGAGTATTCAATAAGAAAACCAAATGTGTGGAAGAATCTGTTCACATCAAGTTTGATGAAACTGATCCACATGAGCCTAAAACCTCTCTTGAAAATCTTGAAGAAGACTTATCTATTCTGGACCTTAATGATAAATCTAAAGAACCTGTTATAAAAGTATCCAGTTCTGGACTTTCTCCAGAATCTGCTTCTGTTGAACCCGAACCTATAGATGAACCTGAAATTTCTAGTCCAACCTTTACTAGATCAACGAGGATTCTAAAGAATCATCCTTTAGAAGCTGTTGTTGGTAATCTGGATAGAGGAACACAAACTAGAGCTTCTCTAAGAAACCAGGTTGAACATCAAGCCTTTCTTTCACAACTGGAACCCAAAAATATCAATGATGCTATCAATGATGAATTCTGGGTAATAGCTATGTAGGAAGAATTAAATCAGTTTGAAAGAAACAAAGTCTGGGAATTAGTTGACAGACCCAAGGACACTTTGACAATAGGCACAAAATGGGTTTTTAGAAATAAAGTAGATGAATCTGGAAATATAGTTAGAAATAAAGCTAGACTAGTTGCACAAGGATATAGTCAAGAAGAAGGCATAGACTATGAGGAAACTTTTGCACCTGTAGCTAGACTAGAAGCCATTAGGATCTTACTTGCATATGCTGCACATCTGGATTTCAAGTTATATCAAATGGATGTAAAAAGTGCATTTCTAAATGGTTTTATAATTGAAGATGTTTTTGTAGAACAACCACCTGGATTTGCTAACCCCCATTTTCCAAATCAAGTTTTTAAACTTTCTAAAGCTTTGTATGGTTTAAAACAAGCACCAAGAGCTTGGTATGATAGACTTAGCAATTTCCTTATTTCAAAAGGTTTTACTAAAGGGATTGCTGATCCAACTCTTTTCATTAAAAGAATTTCTAAAGATGTTTTAGTTGTACAAATATATGTTGATGATATTATTTTTGGATCTTCTAAACACTCTTTATGTACTGATTTTTCAAAAAGTATGCAAAATGAATTTGAAATGAGCTTAATGGGAGAGCTTAAGTACTTTCTTGGATTTCAAGTATTTCAAAATGAAAATGGTATTATTTTGAATCAAAGTAAATATACAAAGGATCTTTTAAAACGTTTTGGTCTGAATAGTATCAAGGAAAGTGAAACTCCTATGAGTACTACCTGTAAATTGGATGCAGATGAAACTGGGAAACCAGTTGATCAAACAAATTACAGAGGTATGATTGGTAGTTTACTTTATCTTACTCCTAGTCGACCTGATATTATGTTTAGTGTGTGTATGTGTGCTAGATTTCAAGCTAACCCAAAAGAATCTCATTTGCTTGCTGTTAAAAGAATTTTTAAATATCTCAAACACACGGTTAACTTAGGTTTGTTTTACCCAAAAGGACAATCCTTTGAGTTAATAAGTTATTCAGATGCTGACTTTGCTGGTTGTAAGCTAGATAGAAAAAGCACATCAGGAACATGTCATTTGCTTGGAAAATCCTTAGTTTCCTGGTGTAGTAAGAAACAGAACTCGGTTGCATTATCTACTGCTGAAGCAGAATATATAGCTGCTGGTAGTTGCTGTGCACAAATTCTGTGGATGAAACACACTCTTTTGGACTATGGATACGTTTTTAAACATGTTTCAATCAACTGTGATAACACCAGTGCAATAAACATCTCTAAGAATCCTGTATCTCACTCTAGAACCAAACACATAGATGTAAGACACCATTTCCTAAGAGATCACTATCAAAAAGGTGATATTTCTCTTGAATTTATTGGCACTGAACATCAATTGGCTGATATTTTCACTAAACCTTTAAGTTCGGATAGGCTAAGTTTCATAAGACATGAACTGGGAATGTTTAATCACAACCGGTGTGAAAATTCTCACTGATGTGAAATTCTCACCGATGTGAAAATTCTCACTGATGTAAAATTCTCACTGATGTGAAATTCTCACCGATGTGAAAATTCTCACTGATGTGAAATTCTCACCGATGTGAAAATGGTCACCGATGTGAAATTCTCACCGATGTGAAAATGATCACCGATGTAAGCTTCTCACCGATTTGTATTTCTCACCGATGATTAACTCACACCGATGCAAAGTTTAAAACTTCTGTCTGCCGCCAAGAATACGAATCGTTTTATTTTATTTTATTACTCTATTTTAATCGTTTATTTGGAATTCCTAAATGATAAAACTAAGTCTAAGCCACTTCTTACCTCACCAAGCTCAAAATCTCTCACCTTCGAACCTTAGCACCCAAATCGACCAAGAACCCTAAACCCGTGATGGCAAAAACCAAGCTTCCTATCGTCAGAGATGAAAGTGCAGAACCAAATGCTAAGAAGCAGAAGACACAGCATAAAGCCAGTGTTAGTGAAGTCAAAACTAGATCGGGAAGGCGACCAGTGAATCCTCACTTACAGAATAGAGACATAGTAATCGAGAAGGAACTGTGCGTGGAATGGCTACTGCCTAGCAAATCCTTAGTGCTCGAGATTCTGGAAGACCAGAAATGGGTGGATTGTTTCTCAAATAACAATGGCCCATACTACCCGAAGTTGGTAAAGCAGTTCTATGAGTTTGTAACCTTTGAGAAGTCTGAGAATGAGAATCGGGTAAGCTCTTTTGTAAATGGAAAAGAGATGTCTTTTTCTTCAGTAGAGTGGGCTGAGAGTTTAAAAGTACCACATGAAGGTGTCTCTGGGTATGTATCAAGAGCAATGCCACCTAGTAGTGACATTTTTGATTATGAGACTGCCTTACAAGAGCTGACTGGGAATGGAAATCAAAGGCAAGTGGTAGCTGCTGAAATGGATGGAGAGAATCGACTTCTTTTCAAATTTGTTCAGCATGTGTTGATACCGAGGAGAGGAGATTTTGCAAATCTGAGATATCAAGATATCTATCTTCTTCATTTGCTAAGACATGGTGTAAAAGTCAATCTGTGCAGATTGTTGATGCTTCAAATGGAAGACATGATTAGACCAAAGTCAAAGACCAATGCCTTGTTCTTTGCCAAGCTGATTTCAGTGATGATAAAAGTGAAAGAAATAGCTGAGTCTCAGGATGAGACAGTTGTAGTCAAGAACAATTTCTGCATCACCTCGACTGTTTGCAAGTATATGAAAATTAACTGGAACCCATGGAAGGGAGAATGGGTCAGTGATGATCAGAAAATCTATGATAGGTTTAATCCTGTGGATTATCCCTCAAGACCAAAGGATATGAGAGATCCGAGTCTAAGACCTGATGAAGAGGAACCTGCTTATAGTGATGAGACAGAAGAAGAAGAAGAAGAAGAAACTCCTATGGATGTTGGAGGAGATCCAGACTTGCCCCCAAGTCCTGTTGCAGAACTGGTTTATTCTAGGAAAGGAAAAGTAGAGGAAGTTTTGCCTACTTATGAGGAAGACCAGTCTGTACCTCACCAAGAAGAAGAGGAAAAGGAGAATGCAGTTGAATCGCCTGATTCTGGTAGGTTAAGTATGAGTCCCTTAATTGGAAACTCAGCTATACCTGCTGCTGAAGAAGAAGGAGATAGAGAAGAAGCTGTACCTGTATCAGAAGATCTTCTAAATGCTACACCTGTAGAACTTGTGGTAGAAGATTCTGATGAAGAACGGCCAGCAGAAAAGGCTGTTGTGATTCATGAGAATGCACCCATTGAGGGGGAGCATCAGTCTGTGCTTGGGAATGTTACAGTAGCTGTTGAGATTGGAGACTGGGTAGACGACCCAGGGTTTATAGTCTGTGGATTAGATTATCCAGATTCTGACAATGAGATGTCTGTGGATAGACCAAAGACAAATTATGATCTTGCTGCTGAGTTGTTGCCAGACGATGTGGTCAGATTTCATGATTTGACTAAGCTGAAAGAGGACCTCAAATCCAGTTTTGTTGAAGAAGTGAAGCTAATGGAAACCTCTCTTGCATCCTCAATTAATTCAATAATGACTACTTCTGTAGTTAATTTGGCCTCAGCAAGGGGATCTGCTGCAGTTGTCTCAAGTGATTTTGTCTCCAAATCAGATCTTGAATCCATGAAGGATGAGATAAAAGAATCATTCAGTGCTTCAGTTGCTGAGATGAAGGAAAGCTTTTATGAAGAAATGAAAGTGCTAGAGAGATCCTTCGAGCTATCTCTGGCTTGTAATTTATCTTCCTTTATGTCTGAGCTTATGGAAGAAGTGAAAGAATGCCAGACTCAGTCTTCAAGAATCGAAGCTGATCTGGAAGCTCTCAAGACATCAGTGGTTGCTTTGGATTCCTATATGAGCTCCAAGTCTCAAGCTGACAAGGATCTAGCCTATGTGAAGAGTGTAGTCAGCCAGTTTGTCTCAGTGTTTGAAAGTTTTAAAACCTCAGTAAAGGATCATGTTCAATTACAAGACTCTCAAGTTCAAAGCCTAATCAGTGGTTTGTCAAAGAGTTTTAAAGAAACTGTTTCCTTCTCTCTTGGCCCTCTCACATCCAAACCATCAGTTGATATGAACTCAGTTCGAGCAATATTGAAGGAGGAGATTGGTTCTATTCCTACCAGTGGCTCTGGGGACTCATCATAGTTAAGCCGAGTGGTGCTTTCTACAAGGGATTCTGCCAGAGAAATCATGAAGATAGTTCAAGATTTTATGAGAGAAGCCTCTGCCTCTCAAGAAGCCATAAAAAGCAAAGTGGACTACTACTTCTCCAAAATTTTCACCAAGCATCAACTCGAACACCACTTCAAGCTAATGTTGGAACACATGAAGCTCCCTCCAGTCACTCAAGCCTTCAGAGAACAAGTGAGCAAGCTCAGAGAATTGACTCCTGCCTTAGAGAAATTTATGGAGAACAAAGATGATTTCATCTCTGCTATGGAGAGAGGAGGAGGAATTATTATGGATTTTAGAAATCTGCTGCTGCCCTTCTTGCATGTTGATGCTAGACCAGTCATCATCCCTCCTGCTTTGCCTGCTTCTGCCTCAGCTGCTTCCTCAGTCCAGCTGACTCCTGTTCAAGCCATTCAAAGCCTCAAACCAATGATTACCCAAAAATCTTCAACTTACAAGCCTGACTCTGCGTCAGTGGCCCAGCCTCCTTTGATCTTTTCTGGCATTCCCAAACCTTCACCTGAATCCTCACCACCCGAGCATCCTTCTGATCCTAAAGGCAAATCTCACATTGCAGATGCGGATTGAACCAGTGGCTAGGCTTTTTGATAGAAATTCCTTTGTAATCTGTTTTTGTTGTACTTTTTGATTACTCTAATACAGAACAATTTTTACTTCTCTTTGTTTTATTTCTCTCCTCTATATATATATATCTATATGCTTTCCCACTTTTTTATTATCACAAAGGGGGAGAACAATAAGAGAGGGGGAGAAACTTTTTATGCGAGAATACGGAGGAGAACAAAATGAGAAACTTTTTTAATGAAGAAAAATAAGGCTTAAAGGGAAACACATTATCCTTTGTTTTGTTTCCATTTTTATCTCTGATACCTTATGTCTATATAGTACCTTATTATTTTTACCTCTGATAACTTATGTCTATATCATACTATTTCTATTATCTATGATGTTGTTTTCTCTGAGAAAATTGAATTCAACATTATACTCTTTACTATTATATTTTCACTATGTTAAATGCCAATATCATAAATTGTGATTATCAAAAAGGGGGAGATTGTTGACCTCACCTGTTTTGATAATCTCAATCATGTATCTATTTGTGTTTGAAATCCCAATTATGTCTTCATTCTCTATGATATTGTTAAATATTGTTGATCCATACTTTAATTCTTTCCAATCTGTGATCAAACCAATAATAATCTTTAAAATAGTCTTTGGAATATGTTAATCATCATTTATCCATGTTCATACAAGTTATAAATTGATTCTAACACAATCGGATGTGTTCTGCATAAAACAGATAAGTAATCTGCCTATAGCTACTGATAAAGAGCTACCGGTAACCAGTCTACCGATAGACTTAGTCTACCGACAGACAGCTACCGATAGACTTAACACAGAGTTACCGATGTACTTATAAATACAGCTACCGATATAAACGTAGAGCTACCGGTGTAAGTATAAATAGCTACCGATGGAATAAGTCACTGATGGACGAAGCTACCGATAGACTCACAGCCACCGATACATGGAGCTACAGATGCATGAAGCTACCGACGCATGGAGCTACCGATAAACAGTCATTGATACACGCATGTACCTACCGACGCATGGAGCGATCGATGCATGTACCAACCGACGAATAGAGACACCGATAGAGTCAAAGCAACTAATGACATCAAGCTACCGATGTTCAAGCTACCGATGTTCAAGCTACCGATGCTGTTTACCTACCGATCACTCAACTCACTGTTTGAATTTCTTTATTTCCTATATTTAATCTATCTAACGGTCATATCATACATTTTAATGATTTGTCAAATATCTGATAAAGGTTGTCGGATGTCAGGAACCCGTACCTCGTACCTGCTGAAAAGAAATCTTTTCTGTCCCCTGATGGGAGATAAATACGAGAAGACTACATACCAGAGATATGCGAATGCGAACAAAAACGTGTGAAGAAAGAGAAAAGTGCGGTGCATCCAATATACCAAAAACGACACAAAGCATGAGAAGAACACAGAGAAGCTCATAGACAATCAAGCATACTCGAGAAGAGTTCTGTGCATACACGAAGAACTTCATCGACTACATTCTCACCACCTGTGAACCTGGAGCATACGACACTCTGTTTCTCAACAGAAACAAGAAGAGGACTCAGACTCACTTCTAATCGAATCCAAAGGAGTCCAGAGCTATACTGAAATCACCAGAACCATCTCTAAACTCTACATCTCTTGTTCTGTGATTTATTACCATTCATTTCAAGCAGTGTGTGTTATCTGCTATATCTAACACATACACTGTCTCCTGTACTCAAACTGAAAGGATCTGTAAATCCTTACAAAACTCTTTCATTCTTTCTTTCCCACGAAGAACTGTGGTAGAGGTCGTGTGTGACCTGGACAGCTGGTTGCTGTTGTACTGTTTCCCACGAAGAACAGTGGTAGAGGTCTTGGACCTGGACAGTTGTAAACTGTTGAACCCCGATCCAGGGTGTGGATCATTTTTATATAAACTTTTGAGAGGACTAAGTCTCGGCTTGAGACTGAACCTCTTGGTTACATTGTTGTGCCATCTATTTCAAAGTTTTTTTCCGCTGCTAATCACTTTAAAACCAATACTGTTTTTAAAGTTACTTTGATAATTAAATTAGCAAGTGTTTATGTTAAGTGTAGATTAGTAAGTTAGTTTCAAAAGATAATCACACACTCCTGTGTTGATTAACTGGGAATTAATCAATCCCTTGAGAACCTAACAGAATCTCTACATTAATATAAATTCACTACAGTTTAATTTATTATTTTATTTGGGGGTCTTTAAGACACTGCTTTTAAATATAGAAATTTTAATTGGTACTCAATTCACCCCCCTCTTGAGTAAACCACTCCGACCAACATAATCCATTTTTCAAAATTCAAATCCCATAGGTGTCATAATTTAATTTAAAATTAATCCAACAAATAGGATGTAACAATAAGTTTTTAAAGTAAAAAAGTTCCAAAGTCTGAAATGTTGTTGTATCCAATTTCAATGTAAAACTGATTCCAATGACCTTAATTGTATTACATTATGTATAATTGAACTAATTATACTTTAAAGATATTTAAAATGTAATTTAACTATATAAAAAAATTGAACAAAAAGGTAGTTTTCAATTAAAATGTGGTATTTTTCACTATTTATCAAAAAACTTCTATGAAAAATAACAAAAGTTTACCCAAAGTATCTTTTTATCACACTTTCTAGAAAATAAATTTTATTTTTCCAAAATTAATTTATAAAAGTTTCAATGAATAGTTTTAAAATAGGTTTTAAATTCAAAGGTGGTAAAATGTAATTTTAGAAAAATAGAGCTTTTTATTCCTAAAATTAGATTTGTTCTTATTTTATGATTATAAAACTTAATATATGGATTTAAAAAAATTGAATTTATAATTTATAAATTTCATTAATATCTCTCACTTGTATTGGTTAATTCAATTTATTAATATAAAAGACCTTTGTGGGCATAAAAAAGTTTTTCTTATAGAAACTCATCCTTAATATTCAATTTGTTTTTAAATTCATTTATTATTAATTGGTAACCAAATAATTCTTTTTAAAAACAATTTTAGACCATATTTTTTAAATTTAGTAATTATTACTAATAACTTTAATTCAAACAGTTAGGTGAAAACTATAATATTATTTTAATAATATTATTAATAGTATATTGTAGTTTGGTAAGAATCGATCTTGTGTGTAACGCAAACTATCGAAGGAATTCATAATTTTGTGTAACACAGGACAAACATAGAGTTTCTCATGCCACAAGATAATATAATCTATGTGTTTATAGAAATATTAACTTGACGTATCATATAAATAAATCTTAACATGGTGTAGCATGAAATTCAATCCAAAAAGTAAATTTAATTTATTTGAGAAAAATAAATTCATAAAAACTCAGGGTGTTACACAACCTATTATAATCATCCCAATATTATCACATCCTCATAAATAGTTGTAAAATAATAAATCCATGATCTCAACCTATTCCAATCATCTCAACATCACCTCATCATCATAACAAGCTCACTTACTATACTAAAGTCTACAAAACATATTTCTCAATCAATCACAACCCAAGAATATATTTATATTTCAAACATTAATAAATTTCATCCCACTCATCTGTAGTATCAAAATATAAGAAAAAAGGGAAATATAAAGAAACAATCATACAATTAAAATAGTTAAACAACTAACACATACAGGAATATTTAATGAAACACCATAACAAACACATAAAATTCAATAGTTGACAATTAATTGTCCCTAAAAATACTTCATGATAGAAATATATACTATGTGTACTAAAAGTATCATATTAATATTTATCTACCATTAATTATTTATTTACCTTACTTCACTAAATTATCTTATCAATTTTTATAAAACTCTAGTTTATAACATAAGCATACAATCTCCCACACTGCCTTACTAAAACAACACTGACCAATTACTAATACTTACATAGCACCAAAAAAACACCAATAATATAACCATAGTATCCTAATATATCCCAATACAAACACTTATCTATCATCCATATATAATAAATGAGAATCCCTTAGAAAATTTTAAAATAACCTAACTATCAACCCTAAAAATAGCTTATCATTTATCCTTAGAAAACATTAATAATACCATAATATAACTAAAAAATTGATACTTCCTAATCTGTGAGTGTAAAAAATACTTACAATAAACCCTTATCGCATAAATAATATTAATCATGATTACCCTCTAATTCATACACATTTTGGGGAACTTTATATATTTTTATACTTCCATGTTTAATTATATTTACTACATTCACCATACTTTCCATTTACAAATTTACTTTTACCACAACATTCCCAGCATAATTAAATATAAAATAAACAATTAATTTAGCATAAGAATGAAAATTTTAAATAACACCATATATTTACTGCATATTTAATTATTATAGAATAACATTGAATCATATCTATTCTTCCATAGTTCCATTTCCATTTAGGACTCATATTGTCATTGTCTTCACCATATTTTACATTCATAAGTATAATTTTTTCATAAAATTATATTAAATTTGAAATAGAATATGAAAATATAATATATAAAAATTGTATCCTTTCATTGTTGCAGTATATAGTCAACAAAAAATCAATAAACATTGATATAATGAAGAAAATTTTTTGGGATGTTCACCTTTTCATATTTTTATTCATTATTCTGAATACTTTGTTTAATTCAACATCCAAATAAATTCCTCTTCCTCATGTGGGATCAGATATTCATGTTAGTATCTAAATACCCTAATATTTATTTTTCATCATAACTGTATTTAAAATTGATTTAAATTTTATATAGTAATTAAAGAATGTGGAAAAGGATTATAAAAAAAATACACCATTAGACAATAACATATAAGAATACATGTACCCTATCAAATATGAATGTCAATATTATCAGTAAAGTTATTAAGAGAAGTAATATTTCAAAAATTATACACCTTTAATTGCATCACCTACAAAGGTTCTTAATATTAGATCAAATTCTTAATATAATAAAAATAGGAATGAAAATTTAAATTCAAGGGAACTTATAATAATAAAAAGTAATCAGGTAATTATAACACCATCATTTGAATATTCATATCAAATAATATGGTTGTGATAATGATATCATCAAAAATACCACCAAATCATCACAAATATTAAACAAGTAATAAAAATATTAAATCCCATCTCTCAACTTATATTAATCATCCCAAAATCATCACTTTATTATAACTACCATGTCATTAGGAAAGCCCATCTCTCATACTATATTAATCTTACAAACATCATAACATATTTTTAACCAGTATAAAAATAGACAAGGCCAGCTTTAAACTTGTTCCAATCATCTAAATATCATCAAATCATCATAACCAATAAGAAAATAAGAAATCCCAACTCTCAACATATTCCAATTATCCCAAAATCATCTCATCATAATAATAATATCCTATTTTCCATCTAAGTCTATATAATATAGTTCATAATCCATTAAATCCCAATAATATTTTTACATATTATACCTATAGCTATTACATACCAAAAATGTATAGTATCAGATCACCACAGATAAGATAATGGATAATAAAATAATCATATAATAAAATAGTAAAAAAAACAACACATATAATAAAATTAACTACTATACCATATTAATGATAAAAATAAATAACAACAAAATGGATTCAAATTAACAATTCCTAATAATATCTATCATGTTAGTAATCTCTACTAATTATAATAAATGGTTCATATTAATATTTATCTAATATTATTTATTCAGTTAATTTCATCGCTTGATTATGTAATTAATTAAGATAAAACTCTGGGACACAACTTAAGTTTATAACATCTCACACAACCTTCCTAAAATAATGATATATAATTACCAATAGTTAATTATCACAACAACCCCAACACCTAGAATATTGCCATAGTATACTCAGAGTTTGTTACACCAATAATTATCCATCTTCCTTAGAAAATAAATCACCAAACATTAACTACTAATAAAACAACCTGAACCATGTACCCAAAATACTATCTTATAAATTTCTCTTAAGACAACCTTTATAGTAACATAATACACTTGCATAAAAAAATAATTTATACTCCTTATGCACCAAAAACTACTTACTACAAACCCTTATCACATAAATAATATTACTCCATATTACTTTCATATTAATACACATTCTTGAGGTACATCCAATATTTTTATAATTCTTGGTTTACATATATTTTCTATATTAACCTTAATTTACACTTACACATATTATTTTTTCTTATAATCACCAAAATAATGAAGGAAAATATGATCAAATAATTTGGTATAACAACGTTAATTTAATGTAACATCGTATGTCCTCCACATACATAATACCGGGCAATACAACATTTAATCTTATCCAATATTTCACATTTCCATTTCCATTCTAGATTCATATTGTAAATCACATTTTCTTATTTCCCATTTACATGTATAATTTCAACATATATATATCTATAATTTTCAAAAAACATGAAAATAAAATATATCATAATGGAATTATTTCAATGTAGTAGCACATTGTCAATGCATAATGAATAAACACCCATATAATGATTCATCTAACAGGAATGTTCATATTTTCATATATTTTCTTATCATTCTAAATTAAATATTAAATCAGCCTATATAACACTTAACATTCCTCATGGAGAATCAAATATTGATAGATATGTATAAATACCCAAATATTTATTAATTGTTATAAATACCTTGAAAATTAGAAAACTTTTAAAAATTTGTAGTTAAGGAAGGTGGAAAAGGATTATGAAAAGAATGCAAAAACGCAATAAGAGATTCCAAAACTGAATGTAAGAGGAATGATACAGTAACCCCTTCCCTTGGAAGAAACTAGGATCTGAGAGAATATTATGATTCTAAATTGAATAATTCTACTAAAACCTATCCCCCTAAATGAAACTATAAGTATCAAGCCCAAGGATAGAGAGATTAAATAATTACTATTTTAGAAGGAATTACATGAAGGGTAATATTATCAAAGGTCTAAGTAATTTAAGGAAATATTTTTCATAAAATTTAATGATAGTATTTCAAACAATATTAATCATAATTCCATGCATTATTCATTTTATAGGTATATCAATAAAAAATAATAATAAAGATTAATCAAATCATCATGTTTAAAATGTGACTAAAAATAAGGATTAAGTATCAAAAATAGTTTAAAAGGTTTCCTAACATATCAATCAACATAAAAAAGATAAGAGAAAGGATAAAAATACCCTACTTCAATTCATAGCACCAATAGATAATAGATATACAAAAGTAAAATTCTTTAAGGAGAGGGTCTGGTCTACTCAAGGGTGATTGAGTGGTTTTTTTCTCATCGAAGTATGAAATGAAAGAGGAATAGAGAAGATGTACTATGAGAATAAAATATATGTGAGATAAAACCCATCAACTCCCACCTAATTTGATACAACCAAGGGGAATCTATGGAGATTAAAATCTTCATGTCTTGAAATTCAATCCTTCGTATGCATGGCACCAACCAACATGGACAATAGAATAAAATAAAATAAATTATGAAATGACCTGAACATTTATGAATAAAAATTCCTTTCTTTTAATTTCTTAAGGATATAGAAAACACATGCACTCTTTTTTAATTATTGGGTATAAGTTACCATTAAGTATCATTACCGTTGATAATATAGTTATCGAACAATGATCACAAAACTAATATATATATATATAAGGTTTTAACAAATATTTTTGACGCATAAAAAGAAGATAATGGCCTCATCCTGTAGACTCAGGTCTTACGAAGATCATTTTTTGGAGCTTAGAAAAAAAGTAGTGTCACTAGGCTTTACTCTTGACCAAGCCCAAGCTGAGCTTCAATACATTAAGTTTGAATAGAATCACCTACGGGAGAATTTTATGTTAATAGATATTACCACTCAGGTGATATTATTTGAGCTGCCCCAAGAGTATGTCTCAATCTCACACCTTACCCTTAGGTCTTATGCGGGTTTTATAAGGGATTATATAATAATGTATTAGTTACTTGTTGTGTAATCCCTTTTTATAAACAAAAGTCTTGTACTATCAATTCCTTTATGGGAATAGACTTTCTTAAATGACTATTATTCTTTATCAATAAATGATTTGGTAATCAGTTTGATAAGACTTATATTTTTATACGATAAAATAGAATGTGTACTTTTAAAGTATGTATTTTAAATAATTTTTTAATTTTTCAAATAATTAATATTTTAATAAAATATTATTATCAAATTACAATTATTAAAAATAAATGGTTATATAATTTTTATTAAGTCAGTTGTTATTTTTATTAATGTTTAAAAATTTCTTTTTGTCAAAACCCTTCAATTTTCAATAAATGTCGGTTCTCATTTTAAAAGTTAAAATTCACATATTTATAAAATTATTTAGATAAAATGAATATTATTTTTTGAATTGGGATGTAAAAATTATCCAATGGTAAATTTTCCATTATTTTCTTAGACACTCAAATTTTTAGGTAAAATATTAAATAATATATAAATATATAGTGTGTTTTATGGAATCATAATTAACCAATAGTGATGTAATTAATAACATAAAATAAAACTTCAACCAAATGTTTTTAAATTTAAAATAATGTGATTTTATATTTTTTTTTGACTTATTTTATAATGCCTTAGTGAATCCTCCAAAATATATAATATATTTTAAGATTTTAAATTCATTTCCTTGAGGGTGTGACTCACCTCCACATAATAAAGTATAATATTCTAATGGATTTGGCCATTGGCCTTATAAAATATTGTTTTATGCTCCCATTGGTTAAAAACCTTGGGAAAATCCATGGTTTGGTTTGAAATTTTGATTATTTTAATGTGTAGTGTCCAAAACCTAAATAATAAAGAATTCCCCCTCCTTTCATATAAAATCCAACCCAAGAACCCATTACTCTTCTCTAAAACTCATTCAAGCTCATCCTAACTCTACTTTCCACTCCCTAGAGTCCTTACAAGTCTCCCTAACATCCCAATAAGACTCTCCAAATCCTTGGGCATCACACATCCAAGTAAGGGATCCTCACTTTCCTTCCTTTCTCATTTTTTTCTAAGTTTCCTTATATTGTTATACACTTTTATTTTTCAATTAAAAATGTTAGGGTATGTTTTTTCACCTCCCCCATACTACCCTTCTTTTCTTTAATGATGAGATCCCCCTTTCACTCTCATTAACCCATCCCATGTACACCCGTTACCATGCCAAAATTTCGTAGAGGGTTTATCTCTCCTCATTTCTATTCAAGCATTTCTCTTATATTATGACTCTAAAATTCCATTTCATATGTTGGGATATTATTCTCCATAACCCCATTACTGCCCATTTCATTTCTAAATGATGATCTACCCCTTTCTCTCTCATCAACCCATTTAATGAATCCCCATGTGATGTCATTATGTTGCCGAAATTTCACCATGATTTTCCATGCCAAAATCATTGTGTAGTGAATATCATACCCATTTCTCTATAAAAGTTATTCACCTTTATGAACATATACTTTTTGATTATAGAATTTTATATATTTATTCAACATTCCTTTTTCGTAAAATAAATTATTATGTTGAATGAATCCATGTTATATGATCTATGTGGCACACTTAAACATGAGATCGAAATGTTCATGAAGGGTGAGACCTAATAGCAGTCCAATGAATTGGGTAATGTTTAGTATCATGATACTTCATGTTGGTATAGAGTATTACCTAATTCCTTTTATGAAATTTTTCCACCATATTGGGATAGGGGTTTACCTGATTATTTATTGTTAATGTTGTAGTGTTTTACGTTGTTTCCACATTTCCAAGTTATGATAATCATGTTGTATCATTCCTTTATGTTCATATTTATCTTATGCTCAATTGGTATGCCAATTTCTTAACATGTATTGTATTCTTCATTTTATAACTTTTTTACTCCCTTACTAGGATTTATATCTCACCCTTTTCTTATGTATGTCCTCAGGTTATCTCATGCAATGCTAAGGTTGAAGGAATGTTGTGGTCATGTAAAAGATGTTTTCAATAATGATGTTGTATTTTATGTATTAAGTGGTCATTTAATGTTCTTAAGACCCAAATACACTATACCTATTGATATTCTATATCTTATTAATTTCATTTATATGTAATAAAGCATGTTTATATGTGTAATAAAGACCATGGTTGTTATAGTTGGTATCAAATTATAGGTATAGTTGTTTTTTGGATTTGGATTAGAAAACCCTAGTGAAAGCCTTAGGCATAAGACTAAGTATAAGAAAATAATCCCAAAATTTTTGGTGATTATAGAGTATGTGGTTTATTAATAAAATACATCCATATCTAGATATAAACATGTAGAGGGGGCTTTGGCACAGATGTATCGATGGGTAAACCCAAAAACACCTCTTTGAGCTAGACTCAAACTGGAAGTGGTGCATGAAAATAGGCTTTGATGCACACTTGGTTTGACACTCCCTAAGGATATGCTTTTTTAAATTCATAAGATTATTATCAAAAATTATTAAGGGAACAAAAAAATCCCAAAAGAATATACTTTAAGAAATAGGTCATGGATAACTTAGATTGAATCCTAGAAATTCATAAGTTAAGAAAATAAATGTAATTTATAAGTTATCCTTTTTTTCATTGGATTCCCCTTTATGTGTTTAATTGTTTAAAATATTTACCAAAAATTTTTATTTTATTTTATCCAATGTCCGGTAATAGGTGGGCTCGAGCAAACAACAAATGTGAATATCAATGTGATGACAGTTCTAATGGGATTCTCGATCTGATGGGAGTGGGAATCAAAATCACTATCAGAATACTCTCTAAGTTAACTAATGTTTTGAAAAAAGAAACAGGTCAAAAGTAACTTCCAACTCCCACCGCCGCCCCCCCACACAAGAATGAAAAATTTGCTATCGATGGCTTTATGAGACAAAGGCCTCTTACTTTCAATGGATCATATGATCCCTCAATAACTGAATTGTGGATCAACTCCACTTATAAGATCTTATTCGTCCTTAAATATTCCAAACAAGAGAAGGTTCTTCGGGCTTCTTATCGCATGGATGGTGGAGATGATCAATGGTGGACATTGATCAAAAATACAAATCCAAAGGAAGATATCAAAGTGATGTGTTGGAAGGATTTTCAAAAAAAATTGATAAATATTTTCACTGCACCCATCATCATAATATAGAAAGATATTTCCTTTAACTCAAGCAAAAGGATGAAAAATATATTGGTGTGTATGAGGAAAACACCACCATACATGTACGATACACCTTTGGTATTGTTGTTCCCTTTGAATATAAGTTTTACCGCTCATATAGGGGACTAAAACCTATCCTAAAGAAATCCCTAGTGATATGAAACTATGAAATCTATGAAGAAATTATCTGATGTTCCCCCAAAGTTTAGATGTAGATTGGTAAATCTTAGGGCTGTCATGGGGATAATAAGAGAAAAATGGACTTTATTTCTGGAATCCTTATGGAAAAATCCAATGGTGCTAAGAAATTCCAGTATCCCGCTACTAAAGGTGTGGAAAGAAGTACCTTGGAAATTTTCTAAAGGGTATGAGGAAATGCTTCAGGTGCAGGAAGGAAGGGAACCAAGCCAGCGATTGTCGACCAGAAAAACCTGCTACTGCGTAGAGTAAAAAAAATACTCTATTTGATCCTTAACACATTGTTCATTTCTAAACCTTAAAATAACTAGAAAACTTTGAAAACTAGTGCACTAAGCCCAGGGTTTTCTTAGGCAACCAATAACCTCCAAGTCTGTAAGGGTGATCTTTTTCCATCAGTACTACCGTAGAGAATCTCGACAAAGAAGTGGTGATAGGTACATTGGTTAATCATTCAAAAAAATAAAACGTACTTTTTGATTATGGTTCTACAAATTCTTTTATATCCCAAATGTTTAGTATAATAATCCATACACCAACACAAATCATGGTACTAGAGATGTTGGTGACAACAAAAAATGGGGAAATTATTACATCCCATGAATATAACTCCTCCCCTATCACAATTTGTGGATTGAACTTCCTAGTAAACCTCATCATATATCTCTTGGTGGAATTTGATGTAATTCATGGCATGGATTGGATTTCCCTATATATAGCTAAAATAAATTGTCGTGAGAAGGAAATCACCCTCGATATGGTGAGTTGAACCCCAATTCTATACAAGTGCAAGGAGGAAGATGAATCTTCTTTATCACCATCATCTCAAGCATGGATATCACTTCCCTATGAGAATGCATATCTTTCTTAGATGATTGGGTCTAAGGAAGGAACCATCCTCTAAAACATGCCTATTGTGAGGGAATTTTCCGATTTGTTTTTGGAGGAATTTCTCAGTCTTCCTCCAAGAAGATATGTTGAATTCTCAATTGTTATTATACTTGGGGTGTTTCCAATATCCAAGACTCCTTATATAATTATTGTTGTATAGATTTTGGATCAAAAGAAACAAGTATGGTAGAATCTGGATAAAGGGTTTACATTCCCAAGTGCTTCACCTTAGGGTGCACCGGTCCACTTTTTCAAGAAGAAGGATGGGTCAATGCGCCTTTTCATCAATTACCATGATCTCAATAGAATTATAATATATAAAAAGTTTCCCTTTCCATTAATTGATGACTTTTTCAATCAACTATGTGTAGAAAAATACTTCTCCAAAATGGATATTCGGTCAAGATATTACCGAGTAAGGTTTTAGAAGTATAATATCACAAAGGCTTCTTTTCGTACAAGGTACGAGCACTATGAATTCATAGTAATGCCTTTCTGACTCACAAATGCTCCATAAATCTTCATGGACTTGATGAATAGAGTCTGTAGATATTACCTTGAAAAAAAATTGGTAGCCTTTATAGACAATATTCTAATATACTTCAAAACCAATGGGGAGTATGAGGAGAACCTAAGAATTGTACTAGAGACCTTTCAAAAGGAGGAGATCTATGAAAAGTCCATCAAGTGTGATCTATGGTTTAAAGAAGTATAATTTTTGGGGAATATCATCATAAGAAATTGGATATCTCTAGATCCTTCCAAAACAAAAGAAACTGAGGGATAATTAAGGCTGACATTTGTGACAGATATACGTAGCTTCTTGGGGTTAACTTGATACTATTGCTGATTTGTGAGAAATATCTCAATATTTTCAAACCCTATTACCAAGCTAACTCAGAAGGGAGAAAAGTTTTATTGGAATGATGAATGTGAAGAAAGCTTCATGAAGTTGAAGAAGAGGCTTATAACTACCCCTATTCTCATAAAACCCGCAAGTGGGGAGCTTTTTGTAATCTTTAGTGATGCTTCAAAGAAGGGAATGGGTTGTGTGTTGATGAAAAATGATAAATTCATCGCCTATGCCTCAAGGTAATTGAAAATTGATGAGAAAATCGATCCCATGCATGATCTGGATTTGGAAAATATAATATTTGCATTGAAAATATAGTTTCGTTATCTCTTTTGGGAAAAGTGTGAAATATATACGGATCACAAAAGTCCCAAATACATATTCACATAAAAAGAGTTGAACATGTGCCAATAAAGATGGTTAGAGCTCATCAAGGATTAAAACTTCTCAATCCATAACCACCCTAGGAAACCAAAAAATGTGTAAGATTCCATAAGTACAATGGAACTAGTGACTCCATCATTTATGAAAATAGAGAAGGATCCCATCTTCTTATATTTGACAAAGATGGACATGGGAATCATAAATAATGGAATGTCATCAATAATTTCAAAAATGATTGTTCAACTGTCACTTTTGGAAAGGTTAAAGGATTCTAAATAATATTATGTTTGAATTCAGAAAAAAGTGGAAACTATTAGAAAAGGCAAATCCTTGGAGTTAAATGTTAATGAGGAAGGAATTGTGAGATTTGTGTTAGGTCTATGAGTTCCATCAAATCCAGAGTCAAAGAAAGAACTTTTGGATTATGCATATAGTTTGAATATCTCTATTCACCCATGAAACACAAAGATGTATCGAGATCTCTGGGAGCACTATTGGTGGGATAACATGAAGAAGTAGATTGTTAAATATACATCAATGTGTATGGTATGTTAGAAATTGAAGGCTGGGAGGAATAAATCTAATGAGATGATAAAACTATTACCCATACCAACATGGAAATGGGAGAACATCACCATGGACTTTGTCACTAGACTTCTGAAGATATCCAAAGGAAACAATGCTATCTGGGTTATAGTAGATCGTCTCACAAAAATTTCACACATCATTACAATTTGAGAGGATTTATCATTGGGTCAACTAGAATGGATATACATCAGAGAAGTGGTAAAGTTTCATGGTGTACCACTGTCGATTGTATCCAATTGAGATCCAACATTCACCACTATGTTCTAGACCAGTCTCTAATACACTCTGAATACTGAGATGAATGTAAGTACGACTTATCATCCTCAAAAAGATGTCCAATATGAGAAAACTATCCAAACACTTGAGTACATGTTGAGAGCTTCTCAATGTACTTTAAAGGTTGATGTGACCAACATCTTTCATTGGTGGAGTTCTCTTACAACAACAGTTTCCACTCAAGCATCCAAAAGGATCTTTATGAATCCATTTATGGGAAGAGTTTATGAACACCATCATGTTGGGATGAAGTTAGGGAACAAAAACTTATAGGTCTGGAAATTATTGAAGAAATGGTGGAGAAGGTTAAGAACACACAACATGACATTAAAGCGGCTTAGAGCCGACAAAAGAGATATACAGAAAATTGTCTATAAGACCCAGAGTTTGATATTGGAGACAAGGAATTCCTTTTCATAACTCCATGGAAGAGAGTTATGAGATTTCTGTAGAAGGTAAATCTTAGTACAAGGTACATCGGCCCTTTTGATATCCTTCACCACATCAGAGTAGTGGCTTATTGACTAGCACTCCCATCGAACCTTTCTCAAGTACATGATTTATTCCATGTATCACTCTTGAGGAAGTACATACCTAACCCATCACATATACTCAATTTAGAGGTGGTCCCACTGGAGAATGGACTCTCTTATTAAGAGAAGCCGGTGAAGATCTTAGGTCGTAAAGATAAGGTTCTATGAAATAAGATGATGGACCTCTTCATGGTGTTGTGGAGAAACGACAAGTTTGAAGAAGAAACATGGGAACCAAAGGAAGTGTTGCGGAAGAGTTACCCTCATCTGTTTTAGTATGGGAAAAGTAAATTTCAAGGGACAAATTTCTTAATGCCGAAAGGTTGTAACAACCCAAAAAATTATTAATAAAATTATATTTCTTTTAACGTATTATAGATTCATAAAACACATGCACTATTTTTTTATTGGGCTTAAATCAATGTTAAGTATCATTACCATTGATAATATAACCATTGAACAATAATCACACAACAGATATAAATATAAGGTTTTAAAAAATACTTTTGGACACTGAAAAAGTAGATAATGGCCTCATTCAGTAGACTCGGTCTGTACGAAGCTCATTTGTCAGAGCTCGGAAAAGAGGTAGTGTCACTAGGCTTCATCCTTAACCAAGCCCAATTTGAGCTTCAACGCGTTAAGCTTGAATGGAATCGCCTACGGGAGAAGTTCAAGTTAACAGAGATTACCACCTGAGCAATGTTATCTGAGCTACTATAAGATTCTATCCCCATCGCACAACTTACCCTTACGTATTCTGCGGGTTTTATAAGGGGTTATATAATAAGGTATTATTTACATGTTGTGTAATCCCTTTTTTCAAATAAATTCAAATTCCATTATTTCTTTTATGGGAATGGTCTTTCATAAAAATGATGAATTTGATGAATTGATTTTTTAGGTAAAAATTGTACTTTTGAGAAATATAGGTTTTTATTAATAGTATTATTAAAAAAATTCTTATAAATTATTGTTATTCATTATATATAAATTATTATATAATTAATTTGATAAGAGTTGTAATTTTATATGATAAAGCAGAGAGTTTAATTTTTAAGAATTTATTTTTAAGGAATTAATGAATTTTTCAAATAATTAATATTTTAATAAAATATATTTACCAAAATATTTTTATTAATAATAAATGAGTATATAATTTTTATGAAGTCAAGTGTAATTTTTATTAAGGTTTAAAAATTATTTTTTGTCAAGACCCATCAATTTCCAATAAATGTCGGTTCTCATTTTAAAAGTCAAAATTCACAAATTTAGAATATTATTTTGATAAAATGACTATTATTTTTGGAATCAATATATCCAAATTATCCAATAATGAATTTTTCATAATTTTCAGAGTCGAATTTTTGGTTAAAAAATAAATATTATATAAATATATAGTGTTTTTTATGACATCATAATGACCCAAAAGTGATGTAATAAATACAATAATATAGATATTCAATAAAATATATGTTTTAACTTTAAAATAATATGATTTTATATTTATTTAACTTATTTTATAATGCCATAATGAATCCTCCAAAATGTATAATATATTTTATGATCTCAAATTCATTTCCTTGAGGGTGTGACTCACATCCACATAAGCAAGGATAATATTTTAATGTATTTGGCCCTTGAACTTATAAAATAATTTTGTATACTTCTGTTTTCGAGAAAAATTGGTCTATAACCATGGGTTGATTTTTGGTTTTGAATATTTTAATGTGTAGTGTCCAAAACCTAAAAAATAAAGAATTCCCCCTCCTTTCCTATATAAACTCACCCAAGCACCCATTTATCTTCTATCAAACTCCTTGAATATCTTCCATACTCTTCTCTCCACTCCCTAGAGTTTTCTAAAGGTTACCCAAGCTCCCAATAAACCTTTTACAATCCTTTGGGATCACACATCCAGGTAAGGGATTTTCCCTTTCCTTTCTTTCCCATTTTTGTCCAAGTTTCCTTATACAGTTATACAAATTTATTTTTCTATTAAAAATGTTGAGGTATGTTTTTTAACCTCCCCCATACTACCCTTATTTTGTTTTAATGATTAGATAACCCTTTCACTCTCATTAATCCCTCTCATGCACACCTGTTAATCAGCTGAAATTTCGTAAGGGGTTTCTCTCTCCTCATTTCCATTCAATCATTTTTCTTATATTATGCATCTTAAATTCCATTTCGTATGTTAGAATATTATTATCCAGTTCCCCATTACTTTCTATTTTATCTTTAAATGATGATATACCATTTCATCTCTCCTCAACCCATTTTATGAATCCCCATATGATTTTGTTATGCTGTAGAAATTACACCGTGGTTTTCCATTCCAAAATCGTCGTGTAGTGAATACCATGCCCATTTCTCTATAAAGTTTGTTCACCATTATGAACAAGTAATAATTGATTATAGAATTTAATATATCTATTCCAAATTCCTTTTTTGTGGAATAAATGATGATGTTGAATGAATCTGTGTCATATGGTCTATGTGGCACACTTATGCATGAGATTGAAATGCTCATGAAGGGTACTCCTTGATAGCGCTCCAATGCATTGGGTAGTGTTTAGTATCATGATATGTAATGTTGGGATAGGGGTTTACCAGATTCCTTTTAGGACATTTTTCACCATGTTGGGACAGGGATTTACCTGATTCCTTTTTGTTAATGATGGAGTGTTTTAAGTTGTTTCCACATTTCCATGTTATGATAATCATGTTATATCATGCATTTATGTTTATATTTCTCTTGTGCTCAAATGATATGTCTATTTCCTAACATGTATAGTATTATTCATGTTATGCCTTTTTACTCCCTTAATAGTCTTTATATATCATCCTTCCCTTATGTATGTCCTTAGGTTATCCCTTACAATGCTAAGTACAAAGGACTTTTGCAGTCATGTAAAAGAAGTTTTCAATAAAGATGTTGTATTTTATATCTTAAGTTGTCATGTAATGTCAATAATCCCCAAATAAACTAGACCTATCGATATTTTGGGTTATATAAAGTGAATGTTTATGTAATAAAGTATGTTTAAATGTTTAATAAAGACCAGGGTTGTTATTACTTTATTCCTTCAAATAAAACTAATTCATACCACCACTATAGTTTTCTTAATCCAAAGATTTATTTGATTCCATTGACCAAGTATTTCATTAGAATCCCACCCTAGTGTGGTTGATTTTTACTCAGAGTTTACATCCAATCATGGTTCAAACCATTGTATGAAGAATCATCCATTTTTATTTCTAACTCACTATCATAATGTGAACTCAATCTATATAGCGCCACCAAGGTAATATACTCATTATTTCATCCTCTCCCCATTTCCCATAAGGAAATTTTCCATGAGACACTCCCATGAAATGGAAATTTCACTATGGTTTGGTGATCCCCATGTAGCTAGTGATATCATCCAACTTCCTCATAAAACAACATACTTTAAAACATGTGTAATTCCACTCCTTTTATAATAAAGGGAAATCCCCCAAACACTATAACATTCAAAATGTGAATTTTGTAACTCCAGTTCTCTAAGACCCAAAATAGCTAGCAACCATTTCCTTATATCTATAAATACTTCCATGATAGCCTATACCATATGTGTTATAAACCCCATGTCACCAAAACTCAACTTCTCTATATCTATTCCAAAACTCCCGTTAACAGTATTAAATCCCGAATAAAAAATGGATGTGTTATAAAAAAATCTATCATTTACATCTCATACCACTCAAATGATTCTCATCCCAGAGAATTAAAAGATAAAATAGATAATTCAATCAAAACCAAATATAAAATCCCTAATTTTAACCTATATGGTGAAGATGGATATAAATTATAGCATAATCTCTATCAAAACTACCTAGAGGAATATTTGAATGATGAATCCTAATCACCTTAAACAATGAAACTCCAATAAATCTCAAAAAGTCATGGAATATCGCTTAAATTAGAATATCTCAATTTTGGAACAAACCTGACAATGCCCCAACCCCCCACCCTCATAATTGATATACCACTAACAACTCATTTCACTTCAACCATGTTTCAATCACATTTTACTATTTAAAATCAGTTAAATTTTATAAAATAAAACCCATTTAAAATTTTAAATACACATACAACTAATTTCAGGATGAAAGGAATTCATTTATTTAACTGAAATCAACACATACCCTCTTTTTAATCAGGACATTAGAATTATATTAAAAATACATATCCACTTGGGATATGTTGTAACCTGTTAAAAACCTTTCATAATTGAATATAATTACACTATAAAGTTCTTAAGAGATATAATTATTTTTAATATTAAAAAAATAGAAATTAATACACAAACCTCCCTTTAAGAAAATAGATTTCAGGATTCATATTTTGAATTTACCTCAAAATTACTTAGATAAAGGACTAGGTTTACCGAACTCTAACAAACCTTATTCCAATCCCACAACTAAAAATACACTACAAACTAGTATACACACTTATCTATAGATTATTCATGCCAATGAAGCCCTAATACAAAACAATGGGAATAGAAAATATACCATGCTTAAGGGTATCCTACATCAATTATATCTATTTATCAATATAATATCATCCATAGTCACTAAGTCGGTTCTGAATAAAAATAAGTTTAACACATAGTTCATGAGTTATATCAGTGATCTAAGAAACATAACAGTATTTTAATCAACCCAGACTTGGGTTTCAACCTTAGATCAGATCAATATTTGATATCTTAGAAGAAAGTGAAGCCTATGAATAATATAATCAACCTAAAAATTTTATGAGAAACATTTCTAAATTTCATGGAAACATATGTAAACCAGGACTTAACTCAGTCGGCCACCACAATAAATTTTAACAACATTATCTTTTCGTTAATACGTTAATTCGTTTATGTTGTTTTTAGAATATTTTAGAAAGAAAAAAAATAATTTTACAACATCGGTAGTAGAAATAAACATAAAATAATATGCATAATATAGTGCTTCATCGTATTAAACCATTTACCCATAAACATTTATCACATATACATCCAATGGCTAACATGTATGTAAATATTTTTTAGAAAATCAAGATAATGGTAGCTTAAAATTATTAAAAATAATCCTATGAATAATAATGGAAAATAAGTAATCCATTTATAGCTAACCATTACTTCTATATTTATATTCTTCCTCAGTATACATTTACCTTCCTCAATCAACCACAAGATATCATACCAAATATTTTAAAAAATATCAATAATCAATTCTTTATTTCACAAACCTTTTACTTGAAATTAAAAATTAACTGCCATATATTTGAGATTAAGTCTTAAAGAAACATTTAATAAACTTTATATATAAAATATTTTATCATTATTGGATTAAAATTTTCCAAAATCCTTAATAAATCATAGACATGTAATATGATATTGTTGGTTTATACATATAATATTACTTTCAATTTATATCATGCATAAATTATTTCTTATTAAAATTATATGTTAAAAATGCTTAATAATATTTCATTCAGTTATATATTCTATTTTTCAAGAATTTATAACTATAATGTGCCCTTTTATTTCATAAAACCATACTTATAACTGAAGAAAATTCCAAAAAACATTATGAATTAAAATTGTATTTCAAAAAATGAAATAACATTTCATTTTGAGAAATGTTAGAATTTAAAACATCATGCATAAATATTCCTTTTAAAAAGTAATTAACTAAACAATTTTTTTTGTAAAAGGATAGCTTTCATAAACATTTTTCTTGGAATTAAAAATCATTTAAACTTGCTTCCCACCCCATGAAAACATATAATAATTCTATTTCTAAATAACATTTCTAGTTCTTATCATGTAGTTATGGGTTTTGAATTTAACAAACATTAAACCTGAAATTATAAATCTAACATGGAAAACTAGGATGGGGAGATAAGAATAATATAATGTTGTGAGTTATAAAAGAGCATGTTTAAATAATCTTGATTCCATTTATTATATTTTAATGACATGTAATTGTTAAAACCACACCATATAAATAGAGGTTAGCATAGGTAAATGAAAATATCATAATTATGGTTCAATGATTAACTTAAATACAACCTATAGAATTCATGTATGCATTCATTATAAATAATTCTACCAATAAATCATTTTATTTACCTCCTAAACATGTTTATTTTGATATCAGTTTCCTTCCATCAGATCATAAGGGGTTATGATACATGGAACCAATATGATCTCCATGACGTTAAGGTTATGGATTCATTAACAAGGGACCCAAAATATCAATGTCCTATAAATTCCCCAAAATTTCCATAAGTTAAGTAAAATGATGTTTGTTTCCCTACTGAATCCATGCAAGACTCAACTATACTTAACTCGAAACATTATATTATCCCTCAACCCATAACATTGATACAACTTTTTCATGACCAAAACCCACTAAAACCCCTCCTTGGTGGATATTGGAGAAGGGATTGGCCGCCTATATCCCACCTCCAATAGGTTATGGGTTGATGACTATCACCAGAGGTATCTATTATTCAAATGGGAGGAATTACATTCATAAATTATTATGAAAGATAAAACATCAACTAAGAAACATGATATAAATAAAAAAGAAGAGTTAACACTTCCCAATCCCAAAATATAACCATGTGAAATATGTACAATACAATTAGTGATAATGTATAAAGAGAACCTAGACTCCACTATAGCTCCCCAAACAGTAGTATCTTCATTCTCCATTAAATTGTCCTATAAAACAACTCAATAAAAGTATACAGGATTGATAACTTGGGAAAACATAGTAGGATCATATTTATAAAAATTTATATATCCATTTTAAATAGATTTTTCTAGATAGGAAAGTGTGGGAAAAATAAGAAAGGAATAATTATGGGTAAATCTAATAAGTAAAGTAATATTTAACATATTTTTCACATTTATCTGCATCACTTAAAACATTATTACATATTATTTTAGAATTCAAAAAAAGAAAAATAATAGTGTAAAATTAGATTCCTTGGGACTTTAATGATAATAAGTAGGTCTATAATTATAACAGAATCATTAAAATAATCATATCACATAGTATGATTTCTCTTGGGATCTCATCATAAATACCACTACTTCCCTACACCCATTAAATAGTCCACACAAAATAGGCAAGACAATTTAGCAATATAATACAATCATATTAATCTCATAAAATCATCAATACTATAAGAGCAATAAGAAATCCCGGAAAATTATCCCAATATATTCACATCACCCTAACTAGTAATCAAACTGGAAAGTCGAAATGTCACCATATTCTAATCATCCCAACATCACCACATCAATGTAACAATTAGGAATATGGGAAACCCCAACTCTTAAAAAAATCAAAACATCCCAACATCATCTCAACCTCATTAAAATATCTCATACTCCTCACAAGCTTACATGACATAATTCATAAAAAAATATAGTCAGAAAATAATCTTACATGACATTCCTTAATCTTTTATATCCCACACAAGTATTTATCAAACCACTAAAAACAAGAAATAGGAAAAACAATCAAACATAAAACAAAAAAGTTAAGAAATAAAATTATAACAAAATTAAATGCAGCACTACAACACACAATAAAAAGGAGTAAAAATAAAAATGTTAGAAAATAATAATCCATAAAATTATCTTTCACCTTATATATTCTTATTAAGTATACTATAGGGTTCATGTTAATATTAATCTATTATAAAGTATTCTATTACTCTACTTCAGTAAATTATCTTGTTAATTATTTTAAAACTCTTGCACACAAATAAAGACTCCAACCTCTCAAACAACCATATACTATTAAAAACCATTTAAACTAATTAACTTATAATGTTTGTTATTTAAAACTGACATTATAAATTATTTTATATTTCCGTTATATTATATCTAAAATAGAAAAAAACAAAATCTCTATATGTTTCTTATTTAAAAATTAATGTTTAAAATCCTTAAAATTTTCGAAATTATATCCACCAATAATTTTATTTTGTTTCAGTCACACAAAACAAGTTTATTTTCTCTCAGAGATCAAACTCTAACCCATATTTCATTGATCATTTGGTATACAATCTCTTTCATACACCCTCAACCTCTACCTACTAGCTCTCTGAACCATCTTTGAACCTCATTTCTATCATCTTCCACTTATTAGGTAGTTTAGTTTGATTTGTAATATATAATATATGTGTGTATTAATCATTATATAAAATGGAATATGTGCTACATTAAATAGATAATATATTCGTGGATTATTATATATAATTTAGGAAGTTATCATTTGTGTATTATAATATGGAATAATATTAATTAATATTTGAATTATTATCACATTATTATCAAGTTATATATGATAAAAATTATATAATATCTGATCATTTTTTAATGTGGGATAATAGAAATTAATTGTGAGTTATTTTATGTATTTTCTATTTCATTTTTTGTTATTTTTAATTTTTGAGTGATAATTTTCTAATTTTTATGTTTCCAAATATATAATTTTTATCTAAACTTAGTTTATGTTTTCATGTTATAATGTTTAATCTATGTATGTATTATGATTCATAATATTTATGTCCTATATTATTTTTATTTGAACTATTTTATTTTAAGAATTATGATCTAGGTTATAATATGTCCACAATCTATGTATAATCCTTATATAATATGTGTTTTTCAATCTAAATTTATAAATAACCTATACTTTACTATATGTACACATATTATAAATTTGGTACAACCAATGTTTTATAATTTGAAATTTATTTATATTAAAAAAAAATTAAACTATGAAATTATCATTATATATTTTTTTCAGGATTAATTATTGTAAAATAACTATTTCAATACAAAAAATGTAATTTCCATGTATTTCATTTTTTATAGAACAAATTAACTTCATTTTTGTTTATTTATTTACATCTATAAATAGAAGTTTTATTTTTTTTTAACTTGTTTTCATTTACAATTTACTATAATCAATGTGTATCTATATATATTATATTATATTTTTATTTTTAAAATTTTCATATTTTTTATATTTTCTTATTTTAAAAAATATTCTTTTGTTTTTAATTTATAAAATTAAATTTGAATTTGAATTTGAATTTAAAATTTTAGTAACTAATATTCAATACATAAACTTTTTTATAATTGATAAGGAAATGTAGTTGGATTACAACACACTAAAAAAGTGACAAATATTTGGAAAGGGTTGATGGTTTTTGGAATTTCCAAAAACAATTCTAAACAATTACTTCGTTTTATGTTCGTGCAATAAATGTTTAAATATGAGGAATGTTCTTGGAAAAGAACTCAAATATCATTTAATTTTCAATCGTTTTAATCCAAGTATCAGTCCTTTAATTTAGAGTAATGAAATTCGATATAATTCAATAAATAATAATGATGTATACTTTCAAGAAATATTTTCTAATCAAATTGAATAAATGATTTTTGATATTGAAGTGAAATAAATTGATAAATAATTTAGGATGAAGATATTATATTATGATTCAAAAAACCATTGTATCTTGGTTATATGAAATTTAGGGTTTCATAAACTTTGTCAATATTAGTTAACTTGAAAACTCGGAATTGGTTGAGTGAAAATATTTTTATAGAGTAGTTATAATTGTTGAAAGATATACTTCCCAAACACATTGATATACAAGATTCACATTACAATGAGGAAAAATTATTATGTCTAGTGGGATTGGGGTAGGATAAGATACAAGGATACCCCAAACAACCATATTCTATATATAAAGGAATATTAATGTATTTAAAATTGTACTAAATGTGGGTCATCATGGTATAAGTTGGGTTTTTTCCAAATAGGATCGAGACCACAGAGAGGGGGGTGAATCAGTGGTTCCTTTTTCTTTTATAAGAACGTTTCTAAACTTCTTAACAAAAAAATTATTAACCTATAAATCTTGTTATATTTATGATCCACTCAAATATAACTTAAAATCTAACCTTCATTATGCAAAAAATATAAATATAGAGCACCACCTGATATTTACAAGGTTTGGTACAAAGACCTACTCATTTCTATATTGGATAATCCCACTAATAATTATTCTTTAACTAACTTATTTTCAGAATATAAAGGCATAAGAAGTGAAAAATAAAATAATCCCAATGTTATCATTCCTTATATAGTTGATTATACCACCCACCTATCCTTTTCATTATCCAATTCCCCATAGAAAGACTTTTCAGCAACCTATGTGTATCCAAAGTTACTAGCTTTGAGTTTCTTCTTATTTTTTGATCCACTTTATAAAGTCTTAACTTTCTCTAAAACAAACGTGAATCAAAATTCTCCTATATAAAATCTTTAGTAACTTCAACAATTCTCTAAGGAACAAGTTGTACTTGAAAATTCCTTAAAAAATTATCATAGAAATCTTCCCAAGAAATATTTATTCAGATCTTCTCCAGTTAGGTTCCCTTAGTATAATTGGATTCATCTTATTATCCTTGTTTTTTTCTTCTCCTTCTTCACTTCCATCTTCAAGTATGTATAAACTCAATCTGTAGCTCATAATTTGTCAGTTTGGTGGATGTTTTTCTGATGGATGTTGTGCTGATGGGCTTACTCTGGTGAACTTGTTTCGATGGAACATTATCTAGTCCTAAAAAACAAACTCTGGGTGGAAACTCAATACATGTTCCATAATTTTTAGAGTTCGAGTGTATGTGAATATTCAAAGTTTTTTGTAAAAATTTACAAAGGAACTATTATCTCCTTTTACAGGAAACCTATATAATTTTTGGGTAGGATTGTGAAAATATTTCCCTCTCAACCAAATTTTATGAATCTTTAATTCTTCTTAAAACTCATATCAATCTTTCAATTATTTAATTCTTCATAATACTTGTGGGGGGATTTTAAAACTTCAAATTTCATCAATTTTACAAACATTTCTTCATCTGATTCTATAGTTTAATTCTTCATTATGTTAAATACATGTGCAAAAATGAAGATGACCTGTTATGATGACTTCTTATAAACACATAAATTAATATCATAAAGATATTCCACATTAATTATTTACATCTGAAAACCCTTCATGATATTCCTACTTTTCTTCAATTCCTAAAACCTATGATCTCAGGTCTGATGAATTTATTATTGTCATCTTGCTCCTGATGGATCAGTCTCTACTTCTCTCTAATGAATATTTTCATTTCCAGTCCATTGAGACTTCACCTCTTATTGAAAAAATCGAAACCTTTGTACTTTTTCTCATGACCCACATGTGACTGAAAAAGTATGAATTCTTGTTTTTATTAACCCAATTAAAATAAAATTATAAATTTATCAAACATTTTACCTCGGATATTAGTCTGTATCTGATGTCTTAATGATACCAACAATTCATAAAACAAATTAGAGTTGGAATACATTATGATGGATTTTTTGAATACCACGTCTAATAGACTGGTGTTAATAGGGACTTTTATACATCAGTAAGATCATCCTTCCCACCTTATAATATTTTTACACTGATGATTCACATATCAATTATCTTCATAATTTTCTGTCTAGTTTTCCTCAAACCAATGACTAGCATCCAAAATAATTAACATCATATTCTCCTCTCTTCTAAAAACTTTAGCTTGTAATCATGGAATCCTAATGACTTGGAATAGGTTTGAGATCAACAAAGAATCATCTAAATTTTACTGGGAAGTATTGTAACATATCATCCTTTCTAGAATCTTCTTTTATTCTAGCTCCCACTTTCATCCATTAGGCTTTTATCACAATTTTCTCAGATAACTTATGCCTTTGTGAATTAAAAAATAGAAACTCAACATCAGGTTTACATCAAATCCTCTCAGAATCTAAAGCACTTCCTCCTTAAGATCACCACTTTCATTCCTGACTCAATATGATTTCCAGAAACTTCTTACTTGTTATCATTATCTCAATCCGATGGATCATATTGACTCATGTCGATGTGTTGGATCTCATTCTCATGCTGACAGTCTTGATCTGATCGAAAACATCACGCCCACATAGACACACCATTCTTCAATTTGGGTTTATATTACCTTATAAACAAATATTATTTATTCAACATAATCAACATATTGATTCATTGAAAACAAATACAACCAAAACACAACATGGTCCTATCAAGTTGAAAGAAAAATCACATGTTGATTTAACTATAAATCCAAGTACCAAGACTCCTATTAAAGAAATTTAATATCTTCCTATAATTCTCATGTAAAATGTTTATTTGAAAATTCAAATGATGAAAAAAGATTTATATGGAATTAATGTGAGAGAATATCTTATGGATAATTATGTCATATAGCTGATTGTCCATAATAGAATAAAATTGGTCAGTAATTTCCGACCTTTGAAAAATGAAGTTAGAAATCATGGACTTGAAATGTGCATAGATAGAATGAATCCATATCCAATCCTTTGTAGAAAACATAGTTCATGGACCATTTTATTCAAAATTTAAAACTTATATCTGTAATTTTATATGGATCAATAATATATCTTGTTGAGTTTAATAATTTCTAGACTACAACAACATGGAAATGATATTGATGTTTACTTTTTACCAATAATTGATTATTTGAAAATTCTATGAGAGGAAGGTATATGAGTCTATGAAACTTGTAAAATGAAATATTTTCAATTAAATTCAATGATTATGTTCATTATAAATGACTTTAGTGTAATGAATTCTTTTGTATACAGTTCTCAGGGGAATAAATCATGATGTGATTCATGTTTAAAATAATGGTAATTATTGAAATATATTAATGAAATTTTCAATATTTTTTAATCTTCCCTATTAAATATTTAATGAGTTCAAACATAACATTGATGTTATAATTGTTTAGATGAATACTTTTGATATCTTGATTGGAACATTATTAAAAATTAAAGGCATGAATAAGGATGGGTTCATTTCAAGATTAGAATTACTATCAATATGCATAATTTTGGAGCTATCTCCTACAGTTAATGAAAAAATAAGAAAACATTCATTTAGCTTTTTATAAATTATCCGAGATGGAGAAAATTAGTTTTTTCAGTGATTTAATGGTAACAAACTGCCACAGGGTTATTCTTCAAATGAAAATATTGTTTTTTCACTAAAATTTTTAAAGTTAATAGGCATAAAATATCATTACTGACATGTTATGATAAAATGTCTCCAACTAGTTGAATTACATGGAATACTACCCATCTATGTTAGATTGGCTATCATCAAGGTGTGTTGTTTTCTCAATTCCATTTATAAAAAAGTAATGGATATTCATTTATTGATGAAGTTGGAGAATAATGTAGGCCATATACTTTTTCAAATAGAAATGTACCTTCTGTAGTATTTTTTGATATTATGGTACATTTAATGGTTAGTTTGGTAAGAGAATTTAATATTTATGGTCCCATATATCGAAATTGGATATATCCTCTTGAAACGTATATGATGATATAGAATGGTTATGTTAATTATCCATATCAACCAGAATCCTCCATTTTGGTGTACTGTATTACTGGGTAGGTCGTAGAGTTTGGTACACACTACATTCCTATAGTGTAGTATATCAGTTTTCCTATACCACACCATGAATTATTCAGTTTTGTGGGAAATAAGATCTTTTTATTGAAAACAAAATAATTGATAGGAGAACAAATAAAGTAGGAACACTTATAAATCATCACTAATATAGTGTATTCTCATCTATATAAAATGATATCTACATTTCTTATATATAATTTGAATATAAAATAAAAAATGAATTAACGTACAGAAACCTGGCCAAATTTATTAATTTTATTGTTCATATAATTTAAGTGAAAATTAAATTGAATTTTAAGGAAAATAAATAAAATATGAATATAAGGATCTATAAAAACTTCTCCTTGTGACACGATGTGTCACAGTGAGACATTAGAAGATTAAATCTGAATAAAATGATGAAGTCCAATATGATCAAAATTAATATCATGAAAAGTTTATTCACCATGTGAGAATCATGAAATATGATTTTATGTATTTAAGTTGAGGCTAGTAGAAAAAATGAAGGAAATGGATCTTGGAAACCAACACTTATGTCACGACACCCACATTCAGGATGTGAATGTTGAGGATTTCACTATGTAGGTGAAAGTCTTTAACTATAATCTCGAGGTTGAATCCTTTAGATTCATGGTGTTGATATTATATTTAGGTAAGTAATTTGGTCGACTAGGAAAATTTTCATTACTTATTCTCCAAATCCTAACCAAATCTCATAATTATTGACCTAGAGACCTTCGTGCATGACCAGAACAAATTAAATGGGAGATTTGTGACTTGAAATAATAACCGAAGGGTGGATTGTTTTTGATAAATAGAGTGTAAAACTAAGGGATAGGGAGACCATATCCTAGGGGAATGTGTTTCACTTTTCTTGAGTCCATCAACAAGCCTTCCCCTCAAATTCTGTAGCCATTTTATTTTTATTTTTTTCTAACCCTCTCTCAGAAACCATGATGGTGTGATTTATTTTTTTCCAAACATGTAATTAAAGGGGGATTATCCTAAGATAAATATTTTTATGATTATTTCAAGATTTGTTTCTCATTCCAATTCTATTCTTCCATTCTATATTTTATTTTTCATGCATGACCCTTGCGTGTCAATTAACATTGTATTCTATAATGAGATACTATAATTAAACCTTCACCAAGGATAGTGGGAAGGAATTGGATCTATTTTTAAAAATTGTTTCCGGTTACCTATCACTCTAACTAATAAAATTAAATGATCATTAGAAATGAGGTGTTAGTAAGAGGGAGAGTGATCCCCCATATCAAGGGGATCGGTGAGACATAATTCCTCCTATAATAAGAATAAATAATTTTCTTTAATTCCCTTAGTAC
This sequence comes from Viscum album, assembly GCA_963277665.1. Classification (NCBI taxonomy): domain Eukaryota; kingdom Viridiplantae; phylum Streptophyta; class Magnoliopsida; order Santalales; family Viscaceae; genus Viscum; species Viscum album. The sequence continues at coordinate 246,322,234 of OY728166.1, forward strand.
TTAAACCAATAAATTATATGTTTTGTATTTTTCTTTTTCTATATTTATTTCCCTCTCTTACAAATCCACATGAAAAGTAGTTTAGATTTATTTATTTCTGTAACCATTCCTAGTTTAGGTATTAATTATTATATTAATTCCACTCTCCAATCGATCCTCATTTCATCGATCTCTAACTTGAAAATCCTATAATATTTAATTATAGATTTAATGATTATAGTTTCATGACCTTTATAAAATTATAAATTCAATATTCCTAAGGGAATTATCAAAACCCTAATGTGGTATCAATATTTTGGAATCATTTACAAGGATTTATAGGATGATTATTATAGTTTTATGGTTAGGAAAAGACGTTTTCTCATATTTTTCTATTCTTTTATTCTAATATATGTTTTTATTTAATTATTTTATATACCTGGGAGTTTTTTGTTGTGTTTTTGCAGGATAAACTAAAATATAAACGCACATATCAGAGTAGAAATAAAAACATCCAAACACATTCAAAAAAATTAAATTTTCAAATTGATAGTTCAAAAAGGAATCAAATGGGAGAAAAAAATACAAAAAAAGAAAACACAACTACACCCAAGTATGGATAAGTTGATCTTTTGAGGCATGGAAGACACATTTAAAAAGGGCATGGAATTTATAGAGAATGTTAAAAAGGAAGATGAAGATTAAATGGAGGATACCAAGGAAGAACATTATTTTTAAGATGAAATTGCATATTGGACCACAAAATATTAACTTAAAGTTACCACCAACCTAATTCTAAATTATGATTCTAATGTTGAAACTGACTTTGAACATTTCATTTTAGGTGGGCTCACATCTACTAAGCTGGATGAAGATAAATAAAAGGAATATGAATATGTATAATATACTTCAACTATTAAATTCTAGCATAGAATTATTAAAAGTCTAGAGCACAATAAGAGGAATAGGAAACAAAAGGGTCTAAATTTTCTTGAATTTTCACTGGCAATGCAGAGTTTGTACAAGTGTAAAGAGACAATGAAGAAAGAGAAAAGTTCGAAGAGTAGGATATTGGACATGAAGTGTTCATTATATATTTTCAAAAAAATAATATTATATTTGAAATAGATTAACATTACCAGGTTTAGATATATTTTAAACTTCTACTCTGAACACTCGTGTAACACTTGAAGGTTTTTATGCAATATTTTTTAAAATTATTTTTAAATTGATTTTCATGAAATTGTTATTTTAAATTAACCACGATATGCCATTAATATAAAATTACCATTTTATCCTAGCCATTAGGTTAGTTGGAATAATTATAACTAATTTATGAAAATACATTATGAATTTATTGGCTATTAATTATTTATGAAAAATATAAATCAATTTGATATTTTTATTACTTAGTGAATTACATTTGGTAATGAAATTAATGAGATATATGTGTTATATACTTAATAAAATATTTTTTATATTCATCCCATGGATACTTTATTCATTGGGTATGAATAAAACCCTATTTTATGTATGAGAACCTTTTTTTAAGGTTAATTTTACACCTTTGAATAGTGAACTCATTTTAAATTAAGATTTTGGAACATTAAAAATTTCTATATGAAAACATAAACATATTATTTTCAATTGGGATATAAAAATTTACTTAGGAAAAGTTTATAATATTTTTCTGATAACTTTCTTGTTTTTATGAATAGTAAAAATATGCTAAATTTTAATTAAAAACAACTTTTTTCATTGAGATAATTTATATGACTAAATTATAATATATAATAGTTTGAAAGTAAAAATAGAATATATTTTTAACATATAATATAATTTATGTCATTATTATTAATTTTACATTGAATTCATAGGTAAAAACATTTCAATGTTTGGCAATGTTTTAACTTTTAAAACTTGTTTTCTCATTTCAACAACAGGAATAATTTTTAATTAATTACTGCAAATTTTGTGTTTTTAATTAGGAAAAATACATTCTATATTAGGAATAGTACGGTCCAAATTGTGTGAATAGGTACCTTTTATTTTTTGACATTATGAATAGTAACTTCAGTAATAATTCTATTTTCTATAGTTAAAGGGTAAAATATGGTAAATAAGGGTAAACAAAATAATAATTTATTAATATAAAACTACCCTAAAACTTTTCTTCATCCAACTGGTTAAGAAATTTCTAATAATGTGAGTTCTTGGGTTGATTTTTGGGACACCATGGATCCACATTGATGTGAAAATGACATTTTATAAGAATTAATTTAAGGTAAAGATAATAATAACCTAAACATATATCTTTTACTAAATTGATTTTAATGTAGGGTTATATAACTTATATCTATTCTTATAAATAATCATTATAAATATAAAAATATTTCATACATCTTGGTATTTTATATACAATTTTTATAGATTATATAGATAGATTTATTTATGACACAAATATGATGTAGTGATTACCTCATTAATGAAATATTCAAATAAATGAATTTATAAATATTGAAAAAATGTAATTTGGTTATTTTCATGTCATCCAAGAATTTTATGGATTATATATACATATTATATTTGATTTAATTTCTTATTTTTTAAGTAATTGGGTTGTTATGAATTTTTAAAAAAAAGTCAAGTATGAATGGTGTCCAAAATTGACACAATTCATAACTTAAAACATAAAATAGTTTATTAAATGATATAAAATTCATAAAAATATAAGATTCATCCAAATTGTTAATATAAGCCCAAATATGTCATAAATAATTTTTTTGGGTTGTTTGACAAGATATTGTCATTACATTAACCCACAATTTGTAAATAACATGATATCAAGGTAAGATTAAAAGGGTAAAATAAGTGTTAAACTAAAAAGATAAGGATAAAAAATATTCAAAACATGTCTAAAAAATATTGGATGATGGGTATTTGAACCAAAATAATTTTATATTATAATTAATTAATTTTTTGATAATTTTTAGTCGAAATTGAATTTATAATAAATTAATATTTTGAAGAGTTTATTAAAGTGATCCTCTCCTCTCTTATAAAAGGGAACCTCCTCCCTCTTCTCTTCACTCCATTTTGAGCCTTCAATATCGTCAAACCCCTGAAACTTTATTTTATAAACTTCCCTAGTAACATTCTAGTGGTTATGGTCATCTCAAAAGTACAACTCTAGTTCCCCAATATGAAATTTGAAGGAGGCACGTTGAGGAAGCGGCAATCTCTTCTATCGATTATTTCAAATTTATTTATTCTTCTACTTACTATTCTTTAGTTGTTTCATTATAAATTAATAACATAAGTATCACTAATATAACAATATGATATTATAAATATTAAACAACCCCATTTTAACATCTATCCATCCTATGAAAAAAAATCATTGCGTGTGCGTACGTACGGCTTACCATCTCCACGCTGTGGTGTAATCTATTTTTCACCACCACCATACTTGGATGTGTATAATGGTGGAAATAATAACTATATATGATTATTAAAACATTAAACTAATTCTGAGATATTGTACACCATCCACTTCAATACCGTTCAAAAATTATGGGAACAATATCGTCACTTGTGCGTATGTATGGCTTACCATCTCCACGGTGCGATGTGATTCATTATACATAATCTCAATTTAAACATGATTATATAAATAAATTGAATGAATAAATATGATATATATTATACTAATACCATGTTTTAAATGATATAACTATAAAATAATTTGTGGAATAAGTACTTATCTAACAAAACATACATAAGAACATAAAACAGTTATTACCTGAATAACGAGTAACAATGAAATGTTACTAACAAATGGATAGAAATATGATCATATATGTTATAATAATTATTATTATGAGTCTAGAATAAATCAGTAACATTATTTAAATCATTATCCAGGAGTTTTGGATACATATGAAGCATATCTAACTTATGTTTAGGGATAACTTTTCCAATCTTGTTTTATCCGAGATAGTTTATTCATAAGTATCTACAGGGTATATATTTAACACCCATGTTCATGTTTTCTAAAAATATTCTCATAAAATATTTACTATTCTTCTATTTATGTTTAAATTAATTTTTACATTTCATATATGGTCTAGAAGGAATCTTTATTTTGTTTACCATATGAGGTGCTTTTTGACTTTTCCGGCAAAAGTCCGAGGATAATGTTTTTTAAATTATACAGCATGAATGAGTTTTTACATATTCATAACACCTTATTTCCATGAATATTCCTATTAATGTTTACGATTTTATTTTAAACTCAATTATTTTCATTTAAAATTGAATGACATTTTGAGAAAAGAAAATGTTTTGTAGAAGAGAGGATATTTTCCTTAGGAATGAAGCTCAAGTGTTTTATCAAAATTATGTTCCATATAAGATTACATTGTCTTATGTTTCTTTAATGTTTATTTCTATGATTTTATTGTGTTTATGATTGAGTTTTATTTAGTAAATCCATTTGTTTTATATCAATTATTATGGAATGATGTTTTAGAATCTCATTTGATTTAATGGGTTATGCTATGGTGAATGTTTCTATGTTTTTGTGAAACACGTAATAATGGTTTCATTATGGGATGGGTGGGACATATATCTCCCTCAAATGAATTGGTTAAATATTTATATCTCATAATATAGACATGTCTGGAATGACAAGTTAATCTGTTTTAGTGATACAAGGAAAGAATGAGGGGAGAACTCGGTTAAGTAATGGACTCTCCCTACTATGATGGTCTTGGAAAAGGGCCTTGACTAATATGAAATGGTTTTATATTCTTATGTGTGTATTCCACTAAATTTTATGTCTTATGTTATGACTATTGGGATTACATTTCACTTTTATGATTTATCCCATGATATGATATTGTGATCTTTTATATGCAAGATAAGATTTTTAAATGTTATGTTCTTATAAATATGATATGATTTTTATTTCATTTTTTTACCCTTACTGCTCATTTTAGATCACCATTTTATATGTTTCTTTTCCCCGGGACATGAACAAGGATATTAAGTATGATAATCCAAAAAGGATTCCAGATATGATGAAATAAACAGGAGACAATTTTGATGATTTATATACCAGTTATTTATGTTTCCCAGTTTTTGAATACATTATACATATATAGTCGTATCATGGTTTGGTTATATGTTGTAATAAATATACATCAATTCAAAATTTATATCAAGGTGTGTAAAGTATGGTTCGTTATAGTTGGTATTAAGGTAAAGGTATGGATAGCCTTTGGAAACTATGATGAGAAATACTTAGTAAGAACCATAATGATATGTCTAATTATAGGATACAATCCTAGTGTTTTAGAAATGGACATGAATAATCTATGATAAAACCTAATGTGTTCTATATTGAAATTTCCATCATGATTATGTGTTTTTCCTGTTATGATTAGTGTTTCTCACACTATGATTCTTGGTTTCAGTCAATGGCTAGAACCTGAAGGAACCATGTTAATGCTGAATAAGAGGGTCAATGAAATGATTGTACCCCTACGAAGCCAAATGTTATGGGTGATGGAATGAAAAATATTTTATCCATTTACTCACAAATTTCTCAATCGATGAATCATGTAGGACATCCAAATGATAAAAATAAATAACAATATTCTGTTGAATCCTTTATGAGGAAGCATCCACCTTTATTCAGTGGGTCTTCAAGTCCATTAGTGGTTGAACCATTGATTAGTACCACTGAAAATATATTTTTGGTTCTATAATGTTATGAATATGATAAATTCATCTTAGAAATATATCCTTTTGAAGGTGAAGCTGATCAATGGTGGAATCTTATCATGAATATGAGGCAATGAGATAAAATTGAGTCCATGCAATATGATGAGTTCAAAAAATTATTTTTCAATAAGTACTTTCCTCATATTCTTCGAAAAAATATGGAGAAGGAGTTCCTTCCACTTAATAAAAATAAGGATGAATCCATTGGTACCTAAGAAGAAAACTTTACAAGACTTTTAAGGTACACTTCTAGAATTATTATTCAACCTGAGAGTAAGATTGATCGATCCTTTAGTGGCTTAAAACCAAGTCTCTGATGGGAATTATCCAAAATGGACTTCAATATCTATGAGGAAATCATTAGGTGTTCTCTCAAGGGGGAGAGGGATATTGGAGTAATCGATCAATCATATGGGTTTGATAAGAAGAGTAAAATGGAATTCAAAGGAAAATATAAATACCACACTAAAAAGAAGATAAGTTATCCCTTGTGCTCAAAGTGTGGAAAGAAACATGGAGGTAATTATCTTAAAGGAACTATTAAATGTTTTAAGTTTAGAAAATAAGGTCATCACTCAATTGAATGCCAAAGTAATGGTAAAAATATGTCTAATGATGTGAACATAGGAAAAGTCTACACAGAATGCACCTCCAACACTTTAATGTTACAAGTGTAAGGAAATGGGGCATTATGAAAATCAATGCCCTAATCCAAGGAATATTGATGATGATAAATTTCAACAAAATCTTAACGCCAAATATAAAGGAAAGTCACAATCAATTATTGTAGGAAACATAGAGTATGATAATGAAGTGGTGAAAGGTACACTTACCATCCACTCTAAAGTATAAAATGTTTTATTTTATTTTTGGATCCTCCCACTCTTTTATTTATAAATAATTTTCTAAGGTTATCGTTGTATTACATCAACTATTAGATGTTGAGTTAGCTATGACAACTCCTAATGGAACAACGGTCGCATCAAAAGTTTACAATTATTCTCTAATTGATGTTTATGGGAAGGAACTTACTTAAAGTCTTGTGATCCTTACTATAGTGGAATTTCATGTGATTATTGGCATGGATTGGCTTTATTTATATGAATATCTTATAAATTTCCATAGAAGAGAAGTCACATTTCATATTCTAGATCAATCTATGATCATTTATCACTACAAGGATTAATATAACCTTCCAGGGGAAATTTCTTCCATCTTATGGCTCTTGATTCCAATAAAAGAAGTTTTTTTATCTCAAATGGTTGGGTAGAAACTCTAGATTAAGAATACACACATTTTAAGGGAGTTTGATGATGTATTAATAGAGTAATTTCCATTTCTTCCACCAAATTATGTAGTTGTGTTTTCAATTGAACTCATATCGGGGGCTATGCCTATTTCAAATACACCTTATAGAATGGACCCAATTGAGTTGTAGGAATGGAAGAAGAAACTCTGAGAGAATCTTGATAAGGGATTCATATTCCCTAGTGCATCACATTGGGGATCATTTGTTATGTTTGTTAAGAAGAAAGATGGATCAATGAGAATCTGCATTGATTATCGAGAACATAAAAAGATCAATATCAAGAACAAATATCATCTTCCACGCATTGATGACTTATTTGACCAACTACGTAGAGCTCAATACTTTTCCAAGATTTATCTTAGTTTAGGGTATTATCAATTAAGGGTTAAAAAGGAGAATATACCAAAGAATGAATTATGTATAAGGTATGGACACTATGAATTTATAGTGATTCCCTTTGGAATTAACAATGATATTGTTATCTTCATGGATCAACTGAATAGAGTCTTTAGAGACTATCTTGATCTGTTTTTGGTAGTCTTTATAGATGATATTTTTTTCTATTCAAAGAGAAAGTAATAACATCAAGGTCACTTGAGAATTGTACTGATGACCCTAAAAAAGGAGAAGATTTATTCCAAATTTACCAAGTGTGAATTTTGGCTTCAAAAAGTTTCATTTTTTGGCCACATAATCTCAAAATAGGGGATATCTGTAGATCCAGCAAAAATAGAAGTTATTGAAAGATGGTCGACACCAATAATAGAAACTGAGATCCAAAGTTTTCTTGGTTTGGTTGGATATTATCAACATTTTTGAAATTTTTTTCATGATTATCTAATCTACTCACCAAGTTGACACATAAAAGAGTTAATTTTGTTTGGATGGATGAATGTGAAGAGAATCTCAAAGATCTAAAAAGAATGTTAGCCAGTGCACCTATACTCACACTCAATTGTAGTGGAGAAAGGTTTGTGATCTACAGTGATGAATCCAAGAATGGGATGGTATGTGTTCTCATGAAAAAATGATATAGTGATAGCTTATGCCTCACAATAGTTGAAAATCCTTGAGAAAAATTACTAAACTCAAGATTTGGAGTTAGCTGCGGTAATCTTTACATTAAAGATATGGAAGCATTTTCTTTATGGTGAAAGATGAGATATTTATACTGATCATAAGATTTTAAAGTATATTTTCAAACAAAAGGGGATGAATATGTCCCAAAAAATATGGTTGGAGTTGATTAATGATTACAACTTCTCAATACATTGCCACTTTAGGAAAGAAAACAAGGTGGCAGATGCATTAAGTCGACCAGACCATGCTCGATTATCCATGATGAGGATCATGAAAGATCCAATATTTATGGATTTCAAAGTATGGATCTTGAAATTATAATGAGAGAGGATAAAATTTATATTTCTCAAATAAATGATGAACCATATATATAAGTGAAGATTAAATAGGAATAGAAGGAAGTTTTAGAGTTACAAAAGAATGTGAGAAATGTTCCTAAACTCAACCTTGATTGTGATGTGATAATAAGGATCAGGAATTGGGTTTGTGTTCCTCCCATACCAGATTTTAAGAAGAAGCTATTGTATGAGGATCATAGTTATTCAATCTCTATTCACCCTGGAAGCACAAAAATGTATAAGGACCTAAAGGAATACTTCTCTTGGGATGGAATGCAGAGAGATTTTGCTGAATATTCCTCTTTATTCTTGGTTTTTCAGCAAGTTAAGGTTGAGAGACAGAAGTCTAATGGGATTCTACAACCATTACCCATACGAGAATGGAAATGAGAAAACATCATTATGGGCTTTATCATCAGACCTCCCAAATCATCCAAAGGAAATAATGCTATCCAGGTTATAGTTGATTGCCTTATGAATTTTCCACACTTCATTGCTATTAGAGAGTATTTTCCTCTTGATCAACTTTCCTAGATATATGTAAAGGAAGTGGTAAGACTACATGGAGTACTACTTTCCAATATATTTGATCGGGATTTGAGGTTTACCTCAAAGTTCTGGTAAATTCTTCAGCATGCTCTGGATACAGAGCTAAGTTTCAACACTGCTTATCATCCTCAGATTGACAGTTAGTCTAAGAGGAAAATTAAAACTCTAGAAGACATGTTGTGATATTTTTCTATGGATTTCAAAAGTGGTTGGAATCAACACCTACCATTGGTGAAATTTTCTTACAATAATAGTTTTTACTCCAGTATTCAAATGGATACTAATTAATCCCTCTATGGAAATTAGTCCATAACACCAACTTGTGGGGATGAATTTGGGGAAAGAAAGCTATTTGGACCTGATCTTTTTGATGAAATGGAAGAAAAGGTTAGATATATTCAACAACACATAAGAGAAGATTAGAGTCAACAAAAACCTTACACTGACAACTAAAGAAAATACCTAGAGTTTGAAGTGGGTGATAATGTGTTCTTATGAATATCTCCTTGTAAAAGATTAAGGATATTTGGAAAGATGGTAAAGTCAAGCCCTAGGTATATCGGTCCTTTTGAAATATTAGATCGTGTTGGGAAGGTAGCTTACTGATTGGAACTTCCACTGAATCTCTCTCAAGTTCATGATGTGTTCTATGTATCCCTCCTAAGAATGTACATACCAAATCATTCACATGTAAAAAACTCATAAGTCACACCGCTGGAGAAAAATATTTCTTATAAAGAACAACTCATAGATATTCTGGATTGTAGTGAAAAAGTTATATGAATAAAGACCACTGTCTTGGTTAAAGTTTTAAGGAGGAAACACCAATTAGAAGAAGATAAATGGAAACTTGAGGATATAATTAGGGTGATTTATCCTCATATCTTTGTTTCAAAGTGATTAATTTTGAGGGCAAAATTCAGTTTAAGGGGGGTAGGATGAAACACCCAGATGTTTTTATGAAATATTTTCATTAAATAATTTTTATCTTTGTTTGCATGTAATTGTGAGCTTAAACAAACCACAAGATTCATTTAATATAAAATTAATTTTATAGCCTAGCAGTTAGGTTAGCGGGAATAATTATAACTAACTTATGAAAATTCATTATGAATTCATTTTCTATTAATTATTTATGAAAAATATAAAACATTTAGATATTTTTATTTTTTAGTGAATTAAATTTTTTTAATTAAATTAATGAGATATATGTGTTATATATTTAATTAAATATTTTTGATATTCTTCTAATGGATATCTTAGTCATAGGGTTGAATAAACCCCTATTTTATGTATAATAACCTATTTTTAAGTTAATTTTACACCTTTGAATAGAAAACCATTTTAAATTAAGATTTTGGCACATTAATAATTTCTATATGAAAAAATAAACATTTTATTATGAATTGGGAAATAAAAATTTACTTTTCAAAAATTTCTGATATTTTTCTACAACTTTCATATTTGGATGAATAGTAAAAATACGCAAAATATTAATTGAAAAAATTTATTTCATTGAGATAATTTATATGGTTAAATTATAATATTGAATGGTTTTAAAGTATAAATAGAATATATTTTTACCATATAATATAATTTATTTCTTTATCACTAATTTTACATTGAATTCATTGGTAAAAACATTTCAATCTTTTGCAATGTTTTAACTTTTAAAACTCATTTTCTCATTTCAACAACGGGATTAATTTTAAACTAATTACTCCAAATTCTGTGTTTTGAATTTTGAAAAATGGATTCCATGTTTGGAATCAGAAGGTCCAAATTGTGTGAAACCTTTTATATTTTAACATTATGAATAGTAACTTCGTTAATTATTTTATTTACCATGGTTTAAGGGTAAATCTGATAAATAAGGGTAATAAAATAATAATTTAATATTATGAAACTACACTAAAACGTGTCCTGATCATATTGGTTGACACATTTATGACCATGGGAATATTTGGGTCTATTTTTAGACCCCATGGATTCCCATGGATGTGAAAATGACATTTTATAATAATTAATTTAAAGTAAAGATAATTATAACCTAAACATATATCTTTAACTAAATCGATTTTAATATATGGTTATATAACTTATCTTGATGACTATAAATAGTAATTAGAGAAATAAAATTATTTCCTACGTCATGGTATTTTATTTATAAGTTTTAGAAATTATATAAATAGTTTTTTTTACGACAACAATATGATATAGTGATTACCTCTTTAATGAAAGATTCAAATAAATGAATTTATAAATATTAAAACAAATGTAATTTGGTCATTTTGATGTCATCCAAGAGTTATTTGGATGATATTTACATATTATATTTTAGTTAATGCCTTATTTTTGAAGGAATCAGGTTGTTATGAATTTTTAAAAAAGTCAGGTATGAATAGTGTCCAAAATTGACACAATTCATAACTTAAAACATAAAATAGTTTATTAAATAATATTAAATTCATAAAAATATAATTTTCTTCCAAATTGTTAATATATGTCTAGGTATTTCATAAATAACTATTTTGGGTCATTTTAAATGATATAGTAATTACATTGACCCACAATATGTAAACAATATTATATCTTAGTAAGATTAAAAAGGGTAAAATAAGGGTTAAACCAAAAGGATAAGGATACAAAAAAATAAAAACTTGTCAAAAAATTATTGTATGATGGGTAATCGAACAAAAATCATCCTATATTATTATTAAATAATTTTTTTTCAATTTTTAGTCAAAATTGAATTTATAATAAATTAATATTTTGAGGATTTTCCTAAAGAGCCCCTCACCTCTCTTATAAAAGGGAACCTCATCCCTATTCTCTTCATTCCATTTTGAGTCTTCAAGATCGGCCAAAAAATTCCCATTTCTCTTTTCAAATTCCATAGTTACATTATAGAGGTTCCGGTATTCTCAAAAGACTAACTCTAGTTCCCTAAGAGGTAGTTTAAAGGAGGAGCGTTGAGGAAGAGGTAATCTCTTCTACCGATTCTTTCAAATTTATTTCTTCTTCTAATTCCTATTCATTAGTTGTTCCATTAAAAAGTAATAACATAAGTATAAATAATATACTTATATTCTATTATAAAAATGAAAAAAAAAACCTATTTCACCTTCTATCCATCATATAAAAAATTAAATCACCACTCGTGTGTAGATACGGATTACCGTCTCCACGCTGTTTTGTAATCTGTTTTTCACCACCACCTTGCTTGGATGGGTATAATGGTAGAAATAATAAATATATATAAATATTATTACATTATAATAATTATTAGATTATATACACCATCCACTTCAATACCATTCAATAATTATGGGAACGATATCGTCACTCGTGCATATGTACGGCATCTCATCTTCACGGTGTGATGTCATTCGTTCTACATAATATTCATTAAACAATGATTATATAAATTAATTTAATGAATAAATGTGATATATATTATACTAATACCATTTTTTAAATTATATAACCATAAAATAAAAATTGTAATAAAAACTTATCTGACAAAACATACATAAGAACCTAAAGCAGTTAAAACCTGAATAACGAGTAATAATGAAATATTACTAACAAATAGATAAAAATGTAGTAATAAATGTTATTATAAAAATTATTATAATTCTAGAATAAATAAGTAACATTATTTAAATCATTATATATGTGGTTTGGATACATACTAAGCATATCAGTCTTAAGGTAATGGATAACTTTTCCAATCTCATTTTTTTCGAGATTGTTTAATCGTAAGTATCTACTGGGTATATATTTATCATCCATGTCCATGTTTTATAAAAATATTCTCCTAAAATTTTTACTATTCATATATATATGTTAGAAGTCATTTTTACCCATTTTTTCTTTTCCTACATGATTTAGAAGGAATCTTCATTGTGTTTATCATATGAGGAACTTTTTGACTTTTCTGGAAAAACTACAAGGAGAATGTTTTTTTAACTTGTATGGCATGAATGGGTTTTAAAATATTTATAACTCCTTATTTCCATGAATATTACTATACATGTTTACAAGTTTATTTTCAAATAAATAGTTTTCTTTTAAAATTGAATGACACTTTGGTAAAAGAAAATATTTTTGAAGAAGAAAGGATATTTTCCTCAGGAATGAAGCTCAAGTGTTTTATCAAAATTATTTTCTATCTAAAATTACATAGGTTTATGTTTCTATCCATTTTATTACTATGATTTCTTTGGGTTTATTATGGAATTTTATTTATGAAATACATTGGTTTTATATCAATTATGATTGAATGATCTTTAAGAAACCCATTTGATTCCATGGGTTCTACTACGGTGAATGTTTCGATGCTTTTGTGGAACACGGAATAATGGTTTCATTATGAGATGGGTGGGACCTATATATCTATAAAATTAATTGGGTAAATATTTATATATCACTAGATAGACATGGATGGAATAGAAAGTTAATCTGCTATAGTGATATAGGGCTGGAATGAGCAGAGAACTCGGTTCAATAATGGACTTTGTCTGCTATGATGGTCTTGGAAAATAGCATTCACTAATATGAAATGATTTTCTATGATTATGTGTGTACACCAAACAACATCATGTTTTATGTTATAACTATTAGGATTAAATTTCACTTTTATGATTTATCCCCTGATATAATATTGTGATCTTTTATATGGAGGATATGATTTTCAAATGTTATGTTCTTATGAATATTATATGATTGTTATTTAATTTTTTTACCCTTACTGAGCATTTGAGCTCAACCTTTTATATGTTTATTTTACCTAGTACATAAATAATGGTATTAAGTATGATATTCTGAAAGGAATTCTATATATGATGAAATAAACGGGAGACAATGTAGCTGTTTTATGAATGAGTTGTTTATGTTTCCTAGTTTCTAAAGAGAATATACCTTTACGGTCTTATCAGGGTTTTGTTATATGTTGTAATAAATATACTTAAATTATGAATTGATGTCAATTTATGTAAGTTATTGGTATTTTTAACTCAAGCTAACAATATTTTGGTCACCTCCTCAGAGTTTCAAGATGATTTCAATGAGGAGGAGACAAGCTACCCTGGATTCAAAACAAAGTCCAAGTAGGGTAAACCCAAGAAAGTTAGCTTTGTATAATTATCCAATTTTCTAAAAATGGTAAAGGATAGGATAAATTACTATAAAAGAGGGATTATTTTGGGTGTCAGCTTGAGTTTTCTAATTATTCCTTTTCGTGAAATTAGTTTTTTTAATTTTCTTGGACTTAAATTATATATTAGGAATTTTTTTTAATTCCCCTCATATTTTTTAACTATAATGAATAGACCTTGTTATTTAATATATTATTTTATTTTTTAGATCCATATTAAAGGAATAAAGAAAGTAATGAGAGGAGATAGTAGTTCCAACTAAAGAGGTGGTATGTGATTCAAAATGTGAAAGAAAAGTTCATGTCATGAACTATATAGAAAGGAACCAACTCAAAGAATCATCAAATTTCATATCTATTAACCAGAAAAATTATAAAAAAATGGGAGTATGAATTTTATTTATTTATGTATCCTCACTCCATTAAATTTATTATTAGGTATTTTTATTTTTAAATTTCATGCCTTGCATTTGTTTTTTTTTCAAATTCGCGAATCTAAGAGACAAAAACGGCTTAGGATTACCATTATTATATGTTTTAAATACATTTTTCAATAAATTTGAATGAGAAAAATAGGGGAATTTATAAGAAAAGAAACTCATGGGGATTTTGACTTGAAAAATAAGGATTTAGGGAGATTGGTTGATTTTTATAAATGAAATGTTTTTTAGATTTTACATGTTTTGATTTTCAAGAAATTTTGTTAATTGATTGTTTGTTAGTGTGAATTAACAACAATAGTTTTCCTAATTACATGTTCTCATTCTCAAGATATTTTATAAGCCTAAAATATCCACTATTTTTTAGAGAATATTTCTTAAGAGACTTGGTTATGATTTCTTATAGAACTTTCATTTCATATTTTCAATGTTTTGATTGTAAAATATCACATTTAAAATTATTGAGGCATATTTTGTTAATACCTTTATCCTGAGACCCACCCCTATACTGGATACTAATTATGATACAGAATTCATTAAGATCCTTGTTATGTAAGATCCATATTTCAATCCTATCTTATCCTTTACAATCCAACTCTTATTATTTTATATGATTATAAAAAAGAGTGTGGGGGAGATGGTTTGATTGTCGTAGGGATGTTCAAATTGAAATGGATAATAGTGGGGGTGTTATAATTATAATTTGAGAAAATATTCATGATTTTAAATTAATCTACATTATTTCACACCCAACTAAATAAATATATCTAAAGTAAATTCAGTTTATTTTTAGGTAATTTTAAAATAATCATTTTTTTAAAAATGATCTTATTATAACAATCAAAAATAGTGTCATGAAGAGATGATTTGTGGATGGGTGGTGGAAATTATATTTTTCCAAATCAAAATATTCTAAAAAATGAAAAATTGAAAAACAAAATGCGGGGGTTTAAATCATTCATTATGATTTATTGATTCCGGGCCTTGTTGTAATATATTTGGAAGAAAGGGTGATATCACGTTCAAGGTACAATTTTGTATTGAGATTTTATATATTATAATGAACAATTACATAAATATTTACTTCTTTTAAATATTTACTTGTTTCTACATCATTACCTACCAAACAAGAAGCCTCAAAATTATTTTATCCTAATGGTGACTCCCTCCTGACTAATTATGACTTTTCTATTTATGGGGAAGATAATATAGATTCATTTCAATCATATGGTTTGGAAAATTATACAAGGTAATAGAAAAACTCCATATAAATTTTTTTCATAAGTAATGAGTGAAAAGAAATCATTGTAAGGTAACTTAAATTTGGTTTTTATATTAATGATGAATTTAGAAATATGAAGTGAAGAGATGAGGAGCCTGATAATTTTAAAATAGTAAACATAAAATACATGGTTGACTTTCCTTCTTTGAAAAGTAAGGAGTTAATGAGATTTTTTTAGTTGATACATTAACATTTAATTCACCATTTAATCACTCAACACTGTTGAACTTTTATTTTAATCATGGTAGGGTGATGATCTACTATAATATGCTGAGATTTTATTCTTGAGGAAAATCTTGAATTAATGTCTGGGATAATTTTATAGCAACATTTTTTGTATAAAATTTGATTATAAAATACAAATATTTGGTAATTAAAGTAATAATCCTTTCCCATTTATTCATTTTTTTCATATTTTTTAATGTGGTGTTTGAATGGAATTCTGAGGAAAATAAATAATAGATAAACATAAAGAACTATAATGAATTCACACTTTGACGTGATGTGGTGGGCTGTGACACTAGAATATTGAATCCAAAGGAACCAAATAATCTAATTTGACCATGATTCACATCATGAAAGGTTGAATTAATGTAAAGAGTTTGATATTTTATTTCATAGCTTTAACTAGACACTAGAAGTAAAAGAAACAAACCAAATGGAGTTGGGTAGCCAACATGCACACCATAAAACCCACATTCACTCTGTGAATGTTGAGGATTTCACTACATGAGATAAAGTATTGTATTAGAATCTTGATTGATGAAGCCCAAAGATTCATGGAATAAATCTTATTTTCACATCATTAGTATGGTAGATGGTAAAAAATATATTCTTTATTTTCAAAATCTTCACCAAATACCATATTTATTGAACAGAGGACCTCTGTTCATGGTGAGAATGAATTAAATGGTATATTTTTTTACTTAAAGACTGACCTAAGTATGGATCTATGCTTATAAATAGAGTGATTGGTTTTTTAAAAATGGTAAAGACACCAGAGATTGGGAAAGGTGTTACACTACTACAGAGTCCTTCACTGGGCATTCTCCACAAATTTTATAGGTATTTTATTATTATTTATTTATCAACATATCAGGGGTAGAATGAGGGGTGATTTCTTTTGTGAAAAACATATAATCAAATGGGAATTATGATAAGGTTTTTTTTAATTTTATGATTATTTCAAGTTGGGGTTTCACATTCCAATTATCTTCTTCCCTTCTCTCTTTTATTTTTCATGCATGGTCGATTCATGTCAATTAAAATGGTGTTCTATAATGTGATACTGTAATTCAACATTCACTATGACCATTGGGTATGAATTGGATCTTTGTTTAAAAATGGTTTTGGGTTACCTATCCCACCAACTAACTGAAATACATGACCATTAAAAAAGGGATATAAGTGTGAGGGAGAGTGATCACCCAAACTAAGGGGATTTCTTAGACCAAACTCTAATAATAATAATAAAATATTATACTTTATTCCATTAGTATATACATATATAAAGTATATTTTCGGTAATTTTCTTTCCTTTCTTTCTTTCTCTCTTAAAAAACTCCACATTCCAAGTATTTTATATGTTTGTATTTTTGAAATTTTACCTAGATTCGGTCTTAATTAGTAATTTAATTATATTTTTTAGAATTTCCTCATAGGATCAATCTCAGAATTTCAAATACTGTACAACATAATGTAAATTATGTATTATAGTTTCATGTACTTTATAAATTCCTAGATTCAATGTCCCCATTGAATTAATGAATCCCTTGGTTGGTGTCAATTCTTTGGAATCCTTTCTGGGATTTTTTTAGATCGAAATTAGACAATAATAAGAATAAATTATTATCCTTATTTATATAAATACTTGATCTTGGGTTTTATATTTTTATTATGTTGTTTACACATAATTTGTTTCTCTCTCTCTAAAATCCACAGGCCAAGTATTTTAGATTTCATTATTTCAAAAATTGTTCAAATATTTTCTCTTAATTATTAAATATATTGTATTCTCTAACCTATTCTCATGGGACTGATCTCGAACATAAAAATAATATACAACTAAATTATAGATTTAGTGATTTTAGTTTCATATACTTAATAAATTTTTAAATTTGACATCCTAGTGGAATTAATGAATCCCTTGTTCGGTAGAAAAATTTTTGTATCATTATTGAGGATCGAACCATGGTCACTAGTGGGATAAGGAGGTATACATACCACTATTTTTATTTCCATTTTCATGGATTTAATAATTATATTTCATGTATATAAATTTTATAATTAAAATTCATTATTTTTTTAATTAAATTAGTATTTATAGATAATATATCATTTTATTTATTCATCTTATAGAAGGATAAATTTTCATTTCATCTATAGGAAAGTGAAAAAAAATCATTATAGTTTGATAATTGAAGATTTAATAAGAACAAAATAATCTGAACAGATCATGATTCAAATCATGAAAAGTGTATTCTTGTTATGAGATGCTCAAACAATGTGTTTGTGATTCTAAGAGAAATCCGGAAAATAAAATGAATCAAATGAATCTGGTTATCTAATATTCAAATCATGATGCCCAAACTCACGATGGGGATCTTTTTGCATTCTGGATGTGAAAAAAAATTTGAAAAGTAATAGAATGATTTCAAGCATGAAGATATATGGTGTGAATCATACATTAATTTCATGAACCTAGGTAATGAGAAAAATCAAGTTCAAATTTTGGATAATTAAAGATTGGTCCACCCTTGAATTGACTGGGAACTCTTAGGATTAACCTATATGCAATTAATATTTGAATTAAGGGAATTAAATCCACCATATGGCATAACACATTCCTATATATAATTGAGGAAGTTGTTTCTCCAAATGGATAGAAACCAGAGCCTAGGGAAATGTGATGAACCACTAGAGATCCCTTCACTAGGAAATCACCACATATTCTTTATATTTTTATTTTCTTTATTTTTTCAGCCTCTCATTCCTAGCATGAGGGGGTTAATTATTTTGTGCTAACCTATGATTTTAAGTGGTATGGTTCTAGTAAATGTTTTTTTACTTTTAATTCTTGTTGATATTTTTCATTCCATTTATCTTCCTTACATTTCTTTCCTGTTCTCATTGTTTGACCATTTCATGTTAATTTTGGGAGATCTCTATAATGCAATCATTATAACTAGTCCTTCTCAATGACATTTGGGTGGGTTTAATTCTATGGTTGAAATTGGTTTTAGGTTACCACATTCACTAATAATAAGAAATACATGGCTATTAGAAAAGGTGGATTTATAAATGGTAGAGTAATCACTCATAACAAGGGTATAACTTAGATTTAATTCTGATGAAAACTTGATTTATTATTTAAAATTTATATACACTAGTCCGTGAAACCAGATAGCATATTATTTGTCATTTGTATTTTTTTCTTCTCATTATCTTCCAAATCCACATGCTTAGTCGTTTTGATTTTTTTTACATTCACTCTTAGCTTAGGTATTGACTAAAAAATTCATATATTATTCTACCAGTCCTTATGGGATTAACATTGGGCTTTAAAATCATATACTACTTAATTATAGATTTTGGGATTTTAATTTCATGATGTTTATAAATTTTTAATTGGATATCACTGATGAAATTAATGATGCCATCATGTGGTATCAAATTTTGATGTTGTTTCTAGTTAAAAGCCAGTATATTACTATAGTTTTCAATTTTAGGATTCACCCTGCCCCCCTCTGAGATTTCGGTTTATGGCTTTCCCTCACATGGGGAAATCCTCAACCTTCACACTATAAAATTGGGTGTCATTGCATGAATGTTGGATACCAAACTTCATATTACTTGTTTTTTATTCTATCCTCTACATTAATTTGTGAAGTCACATCCTTAACTTCTCATGACATTAATTACCCTTTTATGATGTGAATCACAATGAACTCTAATTCTTTATTTTTTCGGCTTTATTATTTCTGTGTCATGTTGTGCCACATTTAGTGGTAGGATAAAGGCTTTATATCTCCTTTCAACCATCTCTTGTTTATTTTCCTTTAAATTAAATTCAAATGTCACCATCTAAAATACGAAGAAAACAATCAATAAAGGGGATAATATTGTTACATTAATTCCCAAATCATTATATTGTTTATTCAAAATTATAGGTAAGAAATGTGTCTATCATATAACATCACATATTAATGTTCTAAAATAATGTTATTCAAAGAAGAAAGATATGTGTATATTGAATGAGCATAAAGACCATTTCCCCATGGTTTAAAAGATACCAGTAATTTTAGATCAAATGCATCAAAAACATTGTGGTGGCTAGTGGGTAGGCCATTTTTGAATGTGATAACATAGTTTGGGTATGACAATAATGTTTATATATTTTCTATAGAGTACAAGAAAATAGAATTTCAGTTCAAAATTAAATTAAATTTTTGTTCACTAAAGAAATTCATTTTTTATGTGTAAAAGAAAAAAAAGATAATATATGTATCAAGTGAATATTATAGATTTATAGAAGAAATATGGAAGATTGATTACTTTAAATTTCGAGAACCTATGTTCAACTATAAATAGGTGGTTTGTAACAATAGTATCAAATATGATGAATTTAGTATAAAAATTGTAAATATAAATATATTGGAATCCAAATATAACCTTTTTATAATGAAAACACTTTTAAAACATATTCTCTATATTCTTGATCTATAAAATGTGAAGTGGCATACCATTTTGAAAGGAAGAAATAGTATTGAAGTGATGGAAATATTTGATGATGGTGATGAATTTTGTGATATCCTGAATTCCATGTAATTTTAATCAAAGGATATTGATTAGTGTATCCTTGAAATGTTTTATGCTTTAAAGAATGATCACGAATAAGTAATATAACAAAACAGTCCTTCGGTAATAACCAAATATTACCAGTACAGTAAATTTATTTCCTTTTTAAGTTTTAACATTGTTCAAAATGATAAATATTTTTATTTAAGTTTTATATTTTAAAAAATATTTTAAATTTCTTGTTTAGTTTTTTTATCATTTTTAAATTGTTCAATTTTATATGTAATTATTTGGATTTTTATAAATTTTTACTCAAGTTGATTTTTTTTATTTTTATATATTTTCTTATCACATCAATATTTTAAGAATTTTTCTAGAATTATTATTAAATATTCCCAAAAATATGATAAAGAGTTTGTTTAATTTTCATTTTTTGTCTCATTTTTTGAATTTTCATTCAATCTTATATATAATAGTCCGATTTGAATGATCTTCTAATAAATTTTTTTTCTTTTGATCTAAATAATTTTATGTATCATTATATTTTTAAATATTTTTTAATCATTTTTTACTACTCTAATGAATATAATAAGGATTTATTTTACTTTGTTTTGTATGTATCATTTTCTAGTTATTAAATTTTATTTTTAACTACTGTATTTTTAAAAAAAATTAATTATATTTTATTTTATTAACTTTATATTATTTTATATTTAATAAATTTTTGTAGTATTTTTCTAACATTTTATTTTACTACTTTAATGAAAATAAATAAAAATTGGTTTAGTTTATTTAATTTTTTATCGAATCATTATTTAATTTTTATTTAATTTAGCGTCTAATTGTTATATTTATTTAATATTTTCTTACTTTTTTCTAAAAAAAATTAAGATATTTTCATATGAAACAGATCAGTCACCTCAATATTCTAGGTACAATGCTACATATAATGTTCTTGAGGATCTTCCTCATTCTCATGCTGCATAGAAGATTTCAACATCTACTTCTAGGGTTGGTAAATTTGGTAGCACATTACTGCCTAAATTATCACATTCTCTTTACTAGGACCAGAGGATATCTATTGATTTTGATGATAATGGTAATCCTAGGGCTGTAAACTTGAAAATATTTAGATGTTATTACTATATGAAAG
The DNA here is from genome assembly GCA_963277665.1 of Viscum album. Taxonomy (NCBI): domain Eukaryota; kingdom Viridiplantae; phylum Streptophyta; class Magnoliopsida; order Santalales; family Viscaceae; genus Viscum; species Viscum album. The sequence goes on from OY728166.1 coordinate 246,344,106, forward strand.
TTTTTGTGAAATTTATTATTTTGATTTTAAATTCGACAAATTTCAACAAGAAGACATCGAATCAGCTATGGGTGACTATTTTGGTAGGCTAGTTTTTTAAAATATTTATTTTTCTTGAAATGTTTTTAATAATATAATTTATTTTTCCTTCTCATCGGATGACATATTATTTACCTAACTTAAATAACTTAGGAAAAGAATTTTAATTTTTTGATTCTAGGAGATGGAGAGATTTTAAATCAACACTAACTTTAGATTTTATTTTTGGATGAAGATAAAATTAAAATCCTTTTAATATTATTCCATTTAGATATTGTCAAATGGAATAAGCTTATTGAAAGGAGAGAGAAGTAATCTTTTTTAGAAAGTGCAATGTTATCTTTTTGAAATTTTTTATACAATCATTAAAAATGATCATATTAATGGTTTTTTTCATTAATTAATTGTAACTGAGATATCATTGGGGGATCCAATAGAAAAATGAATTCCCCCATAATTTTTCTCATCTATGGTATTTCTTATTGTAAGAACAAATGATGGTCTAAACTAGTATAAAATTAAGATATGGGTCTCTATGATCTATAGAGATTTCCAATATTTTTCACAAGCTAGAAATGAAAAATGTAAAATGGGTAGTTAATGAAAAGGGGAACATGTATTATATAAATATTTATGGAAATTGATTAAATTTTTATTATAATTTTTTTTAATTTAGTTATGTAGTTTTTAAAATCTTTATATTTTGTAATTCACTAAACATCAAATATTCTATATAAGAATCACTTAACGAACAAAGCACATTGGGACCTTCATACCTAAGAAAAGATACTACATTAGGAAAGCCTAATTACTTAGGTTCTATATAAAGATATTATGTGGGGATATCATATTGTATCATAGTGATCATATATTATATTAGGGATACTCTAAATCATAAGTAGATAGAGATCTAATAGTATTGGGTAATAGTGCAAGATATAATAAATTTATCCCCTATAGTGACATTCCCTACCGATGAGGATTCTATAGTTCGATACAAAGTGTCAAACATTTTTTTACATTGGGCTTCTAGACTTGTCCAGTAACTTAACACTACAGAAATCCTAAATAACATCCATTATTTCATAATGATATCAAAAAAATTTAATATTTTAATATATAAATATATATATATATTAAGAATATATTAAAGTAAATACATGTTTTATAGTATGAAAAAACAATTAGAGGCCCCTTAAAATTTTCATACAATATTTTCAAAAGGACCTTCAAAATTACCAACATATGGATTTATTTTATTAAATTTTTATAATCTTAAAATGTGTTATAATAATACCACAATCCCACTAAGATAAAGAGATACATATTATCCCATAATATTTAACAATTACTTACTATAAACCCTTCCCCGATCAATAATATTACTGCAGATTACCTTCTTATTCATACTCAATTATAAGGTACTTCCTATCATTTTATAATTCCTTCGTTACATGAATTTACTATATTCAACATACTTTCAATTTAGATATATAATTTCATCATAGAATTAAAAATATAATTCAGTTATATATTCTTAATTAATTTAGTTTTACAATTTAAATTTAACATAGAATTATATATTCACCTCATATATAATAACTAGTAGCATACCATAAAACTATATTCAATCATTCATATTTACATTTCTATTCCAAATTTATATTTTCATTATATTTTCCTTAATTCCCATTCCCACCTGTAATTTCAACATAGCTTCATCAATATTTTTCAACATCATAAGAAAATATAATACAGAATAATGGAATCCCTTCAATGTAGAAAAATTTAGTCAATGCATAATTAATAAATTGTAGCATAATGAATTAATTAGCTAGGGATTATTGTCTTTTAAAAACCAAATTAATCCTTTCATATCCCCATTTCTAATTTCATCTCAAAAATACTTCCACTTCCTCAACAGGAATTAAATACTCATAGTAGTGGGTAAATACCCAAATGTTTCTTAAAAAAATAACCTTGTTGAAAAATAATAAAACATTTCTAAAGAAGTAACTAAAAAAGGAAGTGAGGATTGGAACAAGAATGGAAAGATAAATTTTATAATTTTTAAACTAAATGTAATAGGAAGAATATAATAATTTCTCTCCCTAGACCAAACAAGGGCCTGGGAGAAGAGTGTAATCGTAAAATCCATAAGTTAATTACAACCCCTCCTCCAATACCAAATAATATTCATTGAGCATGAGGAGATAGTTTTAATAATTACCAATTATAAAGATATAATTAAAATAATAATATTATTAAAAGTCAAAGTGGTTCAATGAAATATTTCTTGAATAATTTAATAGTTAGTTTCAACCAATATGAATGATGATCAGCAAAATCATTCATTTTGAAAGGATATCAATAAAAAATAAGTATGATGATAAATCCAATCATCACTTTAGGTGTGTAAAATAAATTAATTATTAATTACCCATAAGGAATTATAATATTTCACAATATATCAATCTCATAATAACCCAGAATACAATTAAAATTATATAAATCCTTTATTTGAATTTAAAACTAAAATAAAGAAGAGGCAATCACAAGGGAAAGCCTTGAATCAGAGGGTATTCTCTAATAAATGTATCTTGTTGGGTTCTCTACTCATCCAAGTATGAAGTAAAATAGAAATAGAGAAGACACACCCATATAATAAAGTAGATGTGAGGGAAAACAAATTAACCCTTATATAATTTGATATAACCAAGGAAGAGGTTGCGATGTTTCAAAGCACCATGTTGTAGAATTTATACCTGGATATGTATGGAATCTACCAAAATGGGCTGATTAAAATAGTTTACATGTTGTGTGGAACCCAACACATACATGGTTCCTTAGACCATGGATTCCCTAGGAAGCCCACTACAGTGTAGTGGATTTCTCCTCATTTTTTCCATTCCACCATGGCCTAGACCACAACATAGATAATCCTCCCTCAGCATTTCTAACTCACCTGTATAAAAAATATCTCCTCTATATAACACCACTATGGACACCTACTAACCATTTCAACCTACCCATATTTCCTATATGGAAATTCTCTTATCACCATGACCATTAAATAGGAGTTTCACCTTCCAATCAAGATCATTGTTTTTCTGGTGTAATATTCCATGTTCTATGAAACACCACGTACTATTAAATTGGAATTATTCCCCAACCAGTTTTATAAAAGGAAATATCCCAGACACCATTCCCTTTAAAATAGATATTTCATAACTTGGTTTTTTCACGAACTAAATTAAACAACTCACATTGTCGTGACTTCATAATGACTTCCATCATGGCCCATTTTGTAAGAGTTTTGGACCTTGTGTTTCCAATACTCAACTACAGGACTCAAAATACCATAAAACATCATCTCAAAAACTCTAAAACATAAATAATGCAAAGTAAAGTTTTAAGAAAAACCCAACCCTTACAGCTAAGTTTATTTCATTTTATTGAAATGTTTCCATTATTTGGTATTATTTTTTCAAATTTTTTAAAAAATATTTGATAAAAATAAATTTAAATTATATATGAAAAATTAAAATAATGAAATAAAAATAAAAATAAGAATATAAAATGGAAATGGGAAAATGAAAAATCATATGTGATCATATTTAATGTATATAGTTACTAAGTATTTAGTGAATATTTTTTTTTATTATTATTATTATGATGAATTAATTTATAATAATTGATAAAAGGTGTGTTAATTTCAAAATTTTCTCTCTAATGGAAATAATTACAGTGCATTAAAAGTATTAAATGTATTTTCTTCTATATTTAAAGGTTCTATAAAAGATATACCATATTCCAAATATATATTGTTTTTCAAACTAATCTAAAAATTCTAATTAAAAAGGTGATATATGATCATTTCTATAAAATAAATGAAATCATTTCTTACTAAAATCGGTTAGTTGTATTTCGAAAGTTTTACAGGGTTTTTTTAATAAATTTAAATTATCTTTAATATTAACCTATGATTTCAACATGGTTAATATGAATGGATTACATAGTGGAAGATTGGTTGTGAGTCTTAGTGGTTGGTGATTTATTGGGTTTTTTCATTAATAGTGATGTTCACATTTAAGAGGTGTTTCATGAATTTTTGACATTTTTATGATTTTCCTTGTTGATGGTGAGTTAGAATCATAACTAAACTCTTCCACTATAATGTATTGATAAATAATAAATTCTTTTTAAGAGGTATCTTCCCCCTTGATATTAATATTTATTATTTTATTTCATGTTTATAATGAATTCTATAGGTTTTTTTTATTATTGAGGATGAGAATTTCTAGGGAGTTATTTGATATAAGTTCATGGTTTTTCTCAAAACCCTTCCTTGGAATTATCTAGAATTTATAGTTATTTATATGAGTTATTGGAGGTATTTCAATGGATTAGTGCTGAATTTTGGAACCAAGGTTTCCCAAACACATGTGGTGTAGGACATGTTGGAGGTTGTTATGGAGTTGTGTCATGGGAGATTAATTTTTTGGTTCTTGGTGAACCCAAAGATTTAAAATCCCATTTTAAAGTGTGTAATGTCAATGGAATTTACTTGTGTAAAATAGAGAGGGTAATTATTCATGTTTTAAAGGTTTTGGTGTCATGATGAACCTATATGATATCACCAAAAATTTGAGGATCACCACACCAGAATGAAACCCTTGTATCATAGTCTTGGGGCCTAGAGAATTTACATGTGGGAAATATGAGGAGGATGAAATGGAGAGTAGTAGGTCATTGTGATTCTATATGAAGGATAGATTACATTTTGTTAGAGATTTTGAAATGTAGAGGGAGTATTTGTCATGTCGTAGTGGGATGGAAACAATATGTAGAAATCCATTACACTGTGGTTGAATTCAAAGGGAAGTAATGGTTGAGGGAACCACAACCATGTTGGGTGTAAAAATGTTGTGGTGTGAGTTTAATTAGTCTAATTTGGGGGTTTTATGATTTCATTATTTTATTCCTTAACCCGTTCTAGTAGGATCCATACTTATAAGGGACTGAATATTGTGATTTGGAGCTTTGAAACACCACAACCTTCCCTTTTGTAGTATCAAATTATGTGGGAGTAAATAAGGTTTCCATAACAATTATTTCATTTATATGGTGCCGCTTCATTGTTACTATTTAATTTCATAACTAGATGATTAGATAACCCCTCAAGAATCCTAGATTTGGCTAATACCTCTAATTCTTTACTTTCCCTTGGGTGAATCTCTTCTTCATCATGGTTGTGAATTGAAGTAGGGGATTTATATCCTTCTACTTATATATTGTTATTTTATGTTCTTGACATATTTTGAAATTTTATAATCCTTTTTTGAGACTTAATCCATCCTTTTTAGGCCCCGTTGAAACTAGTAATTGTATTTATCATTGTAAATACTTTTGAGTAATTTCCCTTCGAAAAGAATAATAGTAGTTACCATCATTCATCTTGGTAGAAACCCTCCCATTAAATTCAATGAGATATATTTCCTAGAATCACATTGATCATTTATAATATTCATATTTTAGAAATAAATTCAAAAATTGTATGAATTAACTCTATATCCTTGGTCTTGGTAGGGATGATTTAGTTTATGGGGAGGGGTTGTAGTTAACTTATGTATTTTAACATCATACTCTTATATGAGGCCCTAACTTAGTCTGGAGAAAGGTTAATTTAATGCTTCCTATAAAATTTAATTTCTATTTTATTAGTTAACCATTCCATATATTTCATAATCATGTTCTTCTTATTTATCCATGACTTTATAAATATGTTATAATTTTAAAATGGGGTTTTTATGATTAATAGATATTGATAAATTTATAAACTATCATCAATATCTTATTACCCAGGGGGGAGGAGAAATATCCAAGAGTGGAAATAAATAGGTAATCTAGAATGATAAATAAGGATATAAAATGATGGACATGCCATGATAATTCCTTAATTATGTTATTATTTATTGGTTATGTGTCGACAATATGCTACTGAATTTCAAGGATGTCATTATGTTGTATTATTTTTTTACGTTTTATTACATATCATTGATAAATCTATGATGAAATTAAAAATTTGAATCTGAAATGATAAATATATAATGAAAATATGAATCTAGAATTTAAATTTAAATATGAAATGTTAAATAGTATTATATGTTATGTTATCATTTATTAAGTACACATTTAATATATGTTTCTATGTTAAATTGTTATATGTATCTTGTATTAATTAAGCATGTACTACTACATTATGTTTGGAATATTGATATAAAATCATATGTGTAAATGGAAATTAAGAAAAAGGTAGTAGATTCATGTAAACCAGTAATTATAAAATGATTAAAAGTACCTTTTCCTAGAGTATCAGTTTGAATGTAATTGAGGGTAATAATGTTTATGCAAAAATTGTTTATGTTTAGTATTTTTTGGGCATAAGGATCATAAAGTATTAGTATTTATGAGAGTTATTATGATATTTTTAATTTTTTCTTATGGTAAGATTTTAATCTTTATTATATATTATTAGGGTTGTTATATAATTAGAAACTGGGAGATTTTTTTTTAAGGATTATGGATAATTCTTAATGTGAGGGATTTTTAACACACTAATTTTAATCCAACATATCAAACTAATAATATGTTTTGATGCAAAAAAACACACATTTATTTTAATAATGAGTGTATTTTAAGTTATTTCTAGGTTAATAATTAATTTTTTAGTGATTGGGTTGTCTATTTAAATATTTTATTTTACGCTAGTCATATTCAATCTTGAGGAAATTCTCCCAAGTGTTAATGTTTAAAAAACCCAGATACATCCTCATATATATATAGATTGATGATCAGAAATGTAATTAATTTTATATGGATTGATTGTTACAAATATATATTTTTATATTTTGATGTTAAGAATGGAATTTACTTATACTGAATCAGGGTTTAAAAAAGGTACGAATCTTAAAAAGGATAAGATTATCCTTTTGAAGGACAAGATGATGCTTATGGAATGTTCAAAATTATTTTCACACAATCCAATGATGCATCTTATGTAGTATGACCATCATACTTATTAAAATAGGGTTGAGATCTCTGTGTATCTATAAATGAGAATTTTTCTAAGGAATCCATCCTTTTGTAAATCAGATTGATCTTTATGATGTCTATGAACTTATCTTTGTAGTGATTTAAAGTGTTAGTGTTCTTTGAGGATTTTTATATTTATTCTATTTTATAATTATTTCTGATGATTTATTTCCATTAGAATCAATTCCCCTTGAACATATCTTAATAAGTCACTGAATCAAAAAATGAAAAAAATAGAAATTATTCAAATCTCTACATTGTGATGAGAAAAATTGAATGATAATTTTTTATCTAATTATTTGGTTTTTGAATTTTAGGTATAAATTTTATGATTATCATTTCAAAAAGGTAAATGAGAGAAAATATAGAACATTAAAACAAATAAGTTGTACCCGTGTGAAAATATATTCTCTGACCCTTTTAAATTTATTGTATTTATCCTTATATGAGTTCAATATGCCTCTATTTTACCTAAAAATTAGAACCATTGATGTTTTTATTCATATAAATCTACCAATATTAATGAATCTTATAAATCAATACTTTTAATATATATTTATTCTCTATAATTTTTTGACCATATTTCGGTGGTTGATCTTAGCTATTTTATAAACATATTATATCTTCTATGTCTTTAATTCCATGTAAAGTAGGAACTTCATGTACTAAGTTCTATTTAAAGGATATGGACATGTAATGTAAATGGATATCTCTTTTAATTGGCTCTTGGATCCATTATACCAAGTGATATATTCTTGAACTCAATTAGTAAATCCCTAAAAAAGCAGGTTTATTAAAATCACCAAACTAATGTAGATTGTTGGTGGAGTAGATTAGGGGTGCGTTCTCTTAACATGAACAATTGAAAATATATTTTTTCTAATATTTATTACAGATTATTTCCAATTTATACTAATTATAATAATTATGGATATATTTGAATTAAATATAAAGAGAGTTATTTTTATTTTTGGAAAAATTTAAAGAACTCAATTCACCTTCTTCTCCCCCAAACTGATACTTTATGCAACACCTCTGGAAAAATAATTTCTATAAAATTAGTGAATTATAAGTTCTCAATTTTTACCTATTAAAGTCTAAATATCAATATCTAATTTCTAAAATCTATGATAGGAAATAATTAATGTTAGTGGTTACAGTTACTTGTTAATAAAGAAAATTATTGTTGCTATAAGGCCTAGATGATTTATTATTTGAAGAATCATGGTATTAATTTATATTTAACAGTGATTAAACCTTAGAAGGTTTCTACTAGAGAACAAATTTTACTGAATCCTGAACGATAGGACGGGTATTATAGGAACTCTAAATCTATTAATGTTATCATGTGTGGTCTTGGATCGGATGAGTTTAATAGAGTCTCTTAATGTGATACTACCAAAGAGATGTGGGAAACCATATATGACTCTAATTAAGGAATTAATAATATAAAAAATTAATATATAATACTCCAAAACTAATTTTTTTACACTATCAATATTAATGATGGTGGACTTATAACCCAGATGAATGGTAGACTTACTGAAACTGTTAATAATTTTTATACCTTGGGTGTTGTTGTACCAAAATTTGATAATGATCTAAAATTTCATAGATTATAACCCTCAATGTGGAATGAAATCAAAATTTCCATTATATAGTACACATATAAAATATATATGAATATAAATTATCTAATTGGAGCTCTAATTATTTATGAAAAAACTGGTGGTTGGAGGTAAGGATCACAAATTAGTTAAAAATGATAATGTGGTATTGAAAGTTTTTACTTAAAAGGATGAGATGAAAAAAAAAATATTATCAAACATATTTAAGGAAAAATACTCAAGATATCCATATTCTAATAGTTAACATGTTAAGTTTTCAAGTAATTTTAAAAAAATTAATAAGGTAAGAGGATTATAAATTTCTTTTAATAAGCATAAGAAAATTAATGTAAATACAAAATAAGTGAGGTTCTTGGGGTATAAAAAACATGGAAATATCAAACCTAAATTCCTTTAGATTAAATAGGATAAGAAATATGTGAAAATGATTATTTTAAATAAATATTATATGAATAAGGAAAATAAAGCTATGAAATCTACTTGGAGTGATTCAAAAGACTATAGTGAAAACACTTATTCTGATTCTATAGAATATCATTAAAACCAGAAATATATCGTGTTTCCTATATTATATAGATGAGGTATACCCCATTTTCTATTCTTATTCTAAATTTTATTTTGAAAACTACAATTTTGAGGAACTTAATGAATGTTCCTCAATTCTAGAAAAAAAATTGATCAGTAAATAAAAAACATAGTTATCATTGAAATCCTTTAATGATGTTCTTAGTGTATAAGATATTCTAGAAAAAAATGATGGAATTAAAAGATAATCTAAATAAATCTATTTCCACAAGTTTTGTGCATGATTGATGAAGTTATGAGTAATTATAAGAGGATGAATCCTTAAATCTGGATAAAAGTGTATTTATTAAGGGTGGATTACCTCAAGAAAATACATTATAAAAATTAATCAAACAATGATAAACATGGAATAGGTAGAAATTGAGAAAAATAAAAATTGTATAGGATTTATTTTGTGCCTAGTAAGAACAGAAAAATCATGTATTCAATCACCTATTTTTATTATGGAATAAATGGTCACTTTGAAAATGATAATTTCTTTATAAACCCTTAATTTAGTTGAATTAAAAAAAATTCTATCTATAAACAATTTTATGTCAATAATGAAAATCCTTATCCTTATAGACATATTTGGGATCCCAAGTCTTTAATATCTAACATTGGTGGACCCAAGAGAATTTGGGTACCAAAAGTACTTCTTGTATGATTTTTTTGTAAGAAAAAAATCTAAATTGATTGGCCTATATAGTGCTACATGGATCGTAGTTTCTCTATTCATGTGAGTAGAGACTCTATAAACATCCACTAACATTAAAAGGATTAGGGATATTATTTCATATTTTGTGACAATTCTAAAGGGAACATTATTATATTTGTATCATTTTGAAATCTAGACTTATTCCCCATCAATGAATTTCTTTATGTTGTAGCATTAAATCACAATCTGATAAATATTTCACAACAGTATAATGATCATTTTTTGATAATTTTTGTAACAATTCTTTTAATGTTTTTTACAATAAATTCTTTAAATTTTTTAGAACCAAGAACTTGAAATGTTTACACCTTAGATCTTAATTTTTTTATAAAAATAATGTAAAATTTTTATTGTCAAAATTATTTAATCTTGGATTTGGCATAGAATAATTAATCATTATAATTTTTAATCCATGATAAACTTATCGAATAAAATTTTGAATCCAAATTTTTGTTAGCTTAATTTGGATAATAAGAAGTTATGTTTCATAGGTCAAATGTTCAATAAAAGTAAGTCATATTTTAAACCAATCAAAGAGGTTTCAACTTTTATAATATTAAAACCTTTCTACATGGATCTTTTTATTCCAACAATAACAACATTCATGTTGGGTAAATATTATTTTATTTTTTTAATTATTTTTCTTGATTTATATGGGTACAGTTTTTAGGACATAAGGGTGGCTCATGTTCTAAACTTGTAATTTTTTATAAGATGGTTCAAAATGAAAAGGTTTGAAAAGTTTTTTCCTTAAGAAGTGTACATAGGGTGAGTTTGAGGATGATAAATTCAATTAATGTATCTCAAAATATGTTATTAAACATAACTTATATACCCATAGGATATCTCAACAAAATGGTGTCATTGATAGGAGTAATATGACATTGTAATAAATTAAAGGAATAATATAATGTGAATATAACATGCATAATCACTTTTTGTATGATGCTAGAAATACAGTATTCTACGTCATAAATATAGTTTTTATAATACATATATTAAATAAAACACCCTATTAGATATAGAATAATATAAAACCAATGGTTGGATACTTAAAATGTTTTAGATGTATTGTTTATATTCGAACACTGAGGATGGTCTTTTTAAGTTCTCTTAAAAGGATGATAAAGGAATATTACTCAGATATTTATCCACTTCTAACACCAGTATATTTTTTTAACAAAAGATCGGGGATAATTAAAGAATAAACTCATGTGGAATTTGGTTAAAGTGGTCCTTTTGATCAAAAAGACTAAAATTAATGACCTAAGTGGTTCTTTAGATAACTTGTAACTTGATCTCCATTTTGATAAAGTAAAGGATAATTATGTGGGACAAGATCATGTAGAATCGATTCATGAATGTTTAGAAACCAATAAACCAAAAAAATTTCTTCCTAGAGATCCTAAAACCTTGAATAACTATCCTTTAGAGACTGTTATTGGAAAAAATAGATGAAGGATTTATTACTAGAATAAATGTAGGTAACCTTAATGAATTTTATGGCTTCCTATCAAAACTTACACCTATATCTATAGAATAATACTGAAGTGATGAAATTTAGATAGCAGATATGCAAGAATATTTAGACCATTTAAAGAGAAATAAAGTGTGGGAATTATTTTATGGACTCTATAACTATCATGTAATTTAGGCTAAATGGTAATTTAGGAATAAAAAATATGATCACACAATAATAATTATAAATAAATCTATATCAGTTTATAAATTTTATAAATAAGAAGAGGGGATAAACTATGGGTAAAAAATTTCCGAATTATTATATTATAATCTATTAGGATTCTTTTATCTCATGTATATCATCTGTGTTTTAATTTTTTCTAAATGTATGGAAAATATTTCGTTCGAAATTTCCTTATTACAGATGAATTTTTTCTTGATAAAATCACTAAATATTGAAAGTATTCAATTTCAAAATCTTGTTTTCAAATATATTAAATCATTATATATACTTGAACATGGAAAATTGTTTGGTGTTAAATGATATGTTATTTTCCTTAATAAATTTTTTTTATTTGGAATACCCTCCTTTATCTAATAAATATTCATCAAAATATATTTTTATTGTAAAACAATTATATTTATGAAGTTGTTTTTTGGTCAAAAAAATAAAAAAAAATTGTAATAAATTTTAAAACTCATTCAAAATTAATATGAAATGAGCATGATGGGTGAGTAAAATTTCATTCATAGATTTAAAATTTATCGAAAAATAATCTAGAAAGTTTTAAACTAAGTAAAAAGTATAAAATATTTACTTAAAAGGTTTCAACATGAAAATAGTATGATTTATGTAAATCCTATGATTTTAAATAATAATTTGTTTTTGATGAAATTTAGAAACTAGTGGATAACATGTAATATAGATGAATAATTTGGAGCCTATTATATCTAACTACATATAGACCATATATTATTATTATTTTTTCTATTTTTGTATGAGATTTTAATAAAATCCTAAATAATATCATTTAAAAGTTTCTAAAATGGTTTTGCGTTATTTAAAAGTAAATATTTAATATTATTTACTTTTCTAAAAAAACTGGATTCAATTTAATTTCATATTAAAATGAATATTTTAAGTGTGTAATATCAATAGAAAAAAGTACCTCAATAACCTTTTACTTTTTTTAATAATAATTGTTTTCCTTTTCAAGTTATAAGTAACACTTTATTTCATTATATACTTCTATATTTGAATATATAGCATCTACTAATTAGTGTGCACAAGTGTTATGGATGGAACATGCTCTAGTGGTCTTTGAATTTAATTTTGAGTAGACATGATAAAACTATTTCTATTAACATTCCAAATAATTCAATAATCCATCTATAACAAAGATCGTAGATTTAGGATATCAATTTTTAAGAGAGTACACGTAAAATGGAAATGTTTTTCATGAGTTCACAAATACTAAAAATTAATTAATAGAAATTTTTTCTGAACCTCTTCCTAAAAAAAGATTTGATTGTATCGTAATTGAATTGTGTATGTTTTAATTCATGATTGTTTATTTGTTTCTATTAAAAAATATAATTTCCCAATATCTGCACTTACTAACCAGTATTTTCTATATTGAAAATTTTGTTTATCGATTTTAAATACCATTTCACTTTTAGTATATCTCATCTAGTTAAAATAATATCCATCATTTATTCCTGCAACCCTCTTCATTAAAAACCTTCAAACTTAAATTAATCATATTTTTAATCATACAAATCCTTACCCTAGGTCCCTATAACTGTCAATATTCATCTAAGAGAGCAAAGACTAATAGAAATAAGGAAGGTCCCTTGTTTTATTCAAAGAAAGAAAAAGTATTGAGTACCCAGTTATGAAGGATTCCTAGTAAGGTAGTCTCTTTTAGTTGGATGAATTCAAGAGACCTTCTAGTGAAGAAATTTTTACGGCTTTAGGGGTGAGAATTTGTCTTTGATGAGAATAATAAAATAATTCTTTTTGAAAAGTAAGTGTGATATTTCTATTAGAATTTTCTCTTTTAGTTTTCTCAAAATGTGAATGTCATGCGTTTGAAAGTAAATGGAAAGGATTTTTCTATTTATTCAATGGATCAGGCTAAAATAATTTACATCCTGAATGAAGGAAGGTTTATGTTCAGTCCTAAATGGAACATTATTAGTCATTCATTCAATAAGATATTGTGTTCTATATGATCGGATCTTTAGATTATAATAAAATGATAGTAAAGTATTTAGATCCTAAATTTTTTTAGGGAGGTTTATATAAATAGGGATACTCCTAGAGTATAAGAGTTTGAAAAGGTACACTTTTAGGATATGTAGAATTTAGATTTACTGATAAGGAGGGTAAATTTAAATTTAGAAGAAACAGGTTTAGGAATATACATCATTTTACTAGGAGGTCAAAAAATCAGTTTATTTCTGTATGATTGAGGTCTAACCATTTTATTTGAAAATTTTGATAAAAATTAAAATGGGATGGATGATACTTAGTTCCATCACAACTCCATCATATCAACTAGTTAAGTTTGGTTTTTTATCTCATATGTAATGATTTCATAAAGAAGATTTTGATGATAAATAAGCTAAGAGAATAGGAAGGTGATGAGGATGAAGACCATTCTCTAGCTAAGGGGGTTCTAGAAAAGCATATCCTTAATATGTAGTTCCTCTTATTTGGAACTATTCTAGGGATATAATAGAATATCTTATTGTCGGTTAGGGAACTGAAGTGTATAATTTTCATCAATATCATCAAGAAATTTCTTTAAACAATGTTGAGTAACTAAAAATATGGTTCTTTTAATTCCTAGATATAAAAATATGAAGAGGACACAATTATCTATTCTATTATTATTGGTTTTTATGTTTATCTTTCTGAAGCTAGAGGTTCAATTGTTTCTTCACATAGATCAATAAATGATTCAGATGTGAAATTTCCTTTGGTTGGAACTAGAAATGAGGACAGATATTCTATCCAAAAATATTTTAATGAAGGTTCTTATAGTATCTCAAACCTAAATCTAATATATTTATGAGATAATTATTCAAAATTTTAGATTTTCTTAATTCTAAAAAGGTTTTCTAATTAGTTTGTTGTTAAAGATATGATGAATTACCTTTACTAAATTGGAATGGTTCCCATTATTATTTTGAAAATAGTATCAAAACCTTTGTTGATGATGTATTTAATGAAATTGGGAATTTATAGGGATATTACTAATCTAAAAATTATTCTTAATAAATCTAAGGAGGTTCTGAAAACAAGGAAATAATGTTCTATTTTGAGATATTATTTCGATAAACTAAAAGGAGATAATGAAAAATAAAATTAAGGTGAAAATGGATTTTTGATATTAATTAAATAAAAAAATTTATATGATAAATAAAATTATGACTACACATTTCAAGTTTATTAAGAGGTTTCCACCAACTTCGTCATCACATTTATCTGATTCTACATCTTTTTTAGAAGAAAATTAATCTATGAAGGATGAACTAAAATTTGTTTCATCGCACTCGAGTATATTGTGAAAGGGTTCAATCCGAACAAAATAATTATATTTTCATAGTAATTATTTTGGTGTTTCAAAAAAAATTATCTAGTGATATTAAAGAGACCAGTGGTGTTTTAATAAAAAAATTCATGGGATTTCAACATCTCTATTTTTAACGTATTTATTTTATTGAATATTATTTTGGATATTTGAGTAGAAAACTTCAAGAAATTATAGGGCCTATTGAAACATCCTTACAAACCTAAAAGGAAGGGAAGGACCCCATTAATGATTATTTTTTTATTCTTCTTGAAAAAATTGAGAAAATATTAAGGAATAATGAATAACTTTTTTCTAAATTAGAATTAACATCTAGTGATTGAGAGAGTAAAGAATTTTCTTCTTAAGAGGATTTTTTTAAGGAAAAAGATTATTGTTTAAATGGAATTACCATCAGTCTTTGTAACAATTATTGTGTCTACTAAATATATATATTTAGAATTGTAGTTTAAATTTTTTTATATTTTTTTAGAAATACTTTCTCATATTAGTTAATGGATTACTAATTATGATAAAACTAACTAAGGCTATTCCATATATTATAGTTATGATCTATTGGAATTTTTGCGGTATTAAAACCACAATATAAATAAGCAGTACATAGTTTTAATTTAATTTTATAGTGATAAATATATTTGAATATTGGATATGGTTTGGAGATATTTTCATTAAATAATAAATGTAAAATCACTTAGATATGTCCCACATGATATATTTAAGGTTGGAAAATTCTTTAAATCCACCCAATTTATATCCAAAATATAAAAATTTAGCTATAACTCCTTCCTGAACACAAATGGTTGTTTAATCTAGTTCTATTCCTTCGAAGACTAAAATTGTTTACTCTGTAATTATTGTGTTTGATAAATAGAAACCCATCTTAATTCTTGATGATATTTTTCTGTAATGATAAGGAAGGGCTGAGATAAGACTATTCTTAGAGATTCTAGATTTGAAAATAGTACTATTAAAACTTACCCTAATTTATTTATGAAAATATCTAATGATACTATTATCAAAACAACTTCATATGACCTAGATATTGTAAAACATCATCTTGATACATCATAAAATCCAAACTCATAGAAAAAAGATGTATATTATTATACATTATGGATGTTTATTGTAAATTTTAATGTTTTATTTATCTTTTCATTTCTTTTTTTATTCAACTGATACAAGTTAGTTCAATATCCTTATCCATTTTAAGGATCTATATTCTCTTAGATTATTAATTTAGTGTTCAATAGTGAATGTGTTTCACCTCACTTCAGAGGGTTTTTTATATCAAAAAAATAGGTATATGGTATGAGTAAACAAAAATTTCACTTCTAATTCTAGTGTATGAAAAAACATTATAAAATTTATAACTTAAATTCCAATACAGACAATTAAATAAAAAAATAAAACATAACAAACTCATTTTCTTTTTAAAATTACTTATCAATTAATATTTTACAACTTGTATATCAGGGTGTGGGTTTCCTGATGGCGCTCGCTCTTGCTCTCACTCTTGCTCTCGCTCCTGCCTGTGAGTCCGGTGGTGTGCCACTCACTCCTTCTCTCGCTCCTGCTCGTGAGGCTGATGGTGTGGATGTCTCCCCTTCCTTCCAGAGGGAGGATGGGGTGAAGGTGGGTGGCCCCTTGGGGTTATCCTTCAAAGAGGTTCTCTGTGGTAGGAAGTTGCCTCTGGATCCGGATGGGGTTGGCCTCCCTCTGGGTTCTCTTCATGCTCCTCCGATTGAGATTTCCCCTACCCCTCCTACAAGGAGGACGGTCTCTTTGTGGTGGATCTTTCTATTAAAGAACTCCAGGATGCTTCGACCTTCCATGAACTCACCATGATAACTCGGTTCGGCTTCAACAAACCCCAGCTGAGTGTGTTCAGATCCTTCGTCGACTCCTGGAGGCTCTGGCAACCAGTAGCTGTTTCTGAGTCCTATAGGGTTACGTTTAGCATCTAGTGATTCTCTTTTTCCGACTTTTCACTTTATTGGGCCAGGTAGGATCGCTGGTATTCCTCGTGGAGGTTCTCTCTTTCCTGCTGGTCTTGGGACCACCATTTTGGAATAGAAACCCCCTCGGCGGCCATCTGGGTTGGCAAGCCTAGTCTCCCACTTCCTTTTTTCAATCCGATGATTTTGAAATCAATAGGTGACTCCTTGGGGTTGTTTTTTGTTCTGACGAGGACATGTCTTTCTTCCGTTCTAAAAAGTGTGCGAGGGTTAGTGTGGAAAGGGATCTCTCGTTGAAGCCTCCGGAGCGGTTGCTCTTAAGGTTCAATGATGGCCGTCAGTGGTGGAAAAGGATTCGATATCAATCTCTTCTAAGTTTATGCCTGGTGCGCGGTCTCCAAGGGCACTAGATGGCAGTTTGTAGAAAGCGTAGGTCTAGTGAGGGTTCTATCTTGGGGCGTCCAGGTCCTCGGCACAGTGGTTTGGGGGATTTTGCGTCGTCGGAACTGGTGCTAGAGCCTCCGGATCTCCTGACCATTGCGGTGGATGTTTCAAATTCAAATGGTGGTCCCCAACGCCTCTTGTCCGACCTAGAGGCAGCCAGTTTGTCCCCCTCAGCACCTATCAAGTCTGGTTCCCCTCAAAAAGCTTTTATTTCCATGTTTCCTACAGTCTATGGGGATTCTGACATGGCTGACCCGACTCTGGATACTTTTGGAGACTCTGGGGGTTGCGATTCCCGGGTCTTTTCTATCCATCTCCCTCCACAGTTTTTGCCAATGACGCCCCCTCCGTTTCGAATCTCCTCGCAACTTTCCCCAGATATCATCCAGTTCTCTCTGCTTCTAAACCGATCCCCACCCTCCTGCAGGTTGACTCAAAGAGAATCGTTCCCAGCGGGTGTATTGAAAGAGATGGAGTCTTCTCGGGGGTCCCCTCATCATTTGCTTCTGATTTCTCTTTTTAATGGGGAGTCTGATGGGCTCCTCCCAACGTCTTCTTATTTATAACGGCTTTCTCTCCTTGAAGACTCGGAAGGGTTCAAGACAAAGACTCCCCCTCCCAATTTTGTCTCCATGGTTGATAGGCTTCCTTGTCCAGTTACATGTTCTAAATCAAACGAGACTAGTTCGGCCATCTCTTTTTCCCCATCTGGAGCTGCTGGTTTTAAGACCAGGAGGGGTAAGCTTTGATGGTGTCACTACTTCTTTGGAATGCGAGAGGGATGGGGTCTCCTAAAAATAGTTCCATCCTTGCTTCGGAATCGCATAAGCTCAAGGTGTCTGTTTTTTCTATTCTTCAAAAAAAGTTGGGTGCATCTAAACTCCCTCTGATTGCACGGAAGATGGGGTTTTCTTCATGCATTCATGGTTCCCCTAATAATTCTTCTATCTAGATTTTCTGGAAACAGTCGTTAAAGGTGGATCTTGTTAGTCTCATGGACCAGTGTATCAATACTAAAATTTTCTTTGCAGGTGGGGAGTTACTGTTCTCCTTTATCTACACTAGTAACGATAGCTCTAAGAGGATGGAAATGTGGTACTTTCTGGGATCATTCCAGCAGAACTCCCTTACATGGTTCATGGGAGGGGACTTCAATGCGATCACCGATCCTTCAGAGGAAAAAGGGGGTTCCTATGGTCTCAATATTGGCAAACAAGACTTCGATGACTTTATATCTTCGGTGGGACTTTTTGACCTTGGCTTAAAAGGTAACTGCTTTACCTGTTGCAACAATCGCAGGGGTGCCGGTCAAATATGGTGTATTCTTGACAGATGTTTCATGAACCTCCATGGCCTTGACTCCTTTAGGCAGACGACCATCACCCATCTTCCCTGATCTCTATCTGATCATTCGCCGCTTCCTGTTGAGATCCATAGGGACGTGTCGGATCACAAGGATTTCCATTACTCCTGCAACTGGTATCAGGAGGGTGACTTCATGTTGACGGTCAGAAGTTCATGGGAAAGAGAGGATGGGGGATTGGCTTGGCAGGGTCTTTCTAATAAGCTCAAAAGGGTTATAAAGGATCTTCTGGAATGGATTGCACATAAACCCATTGACGGGTCAGAAGTGGAAAGCATCTAGGCAGATATTGGAAGGCTTGAGGAAGAGCTTCAAACTAACTGGGATGATAGAAAGTTCCTCCTTCTCAGCGATAAATGCACTTTTCTTGTGGAAAAACTACTAGATATAGAAAAGGACTACAAATATTGATCTTGTGTCAGATGGCTTAAATAAGGGGACCGAAACAACATTTTTTTCATGCTAGTATGAAAGAAAAGCGTAGTTCAAAGTTCAACCTACATCTGAGCAATGGGGTCTATACTTCGGATGTGGGGGCTGTTGGACGCTTGGTTGTGGACCACTTTGAAAGTCTCCTAGCATGGGGAAATTCAGGGAGTGGGAGTAATCTAATCACAGCTGATTCAAAGGCTTTCTGGGAATCAATTCCACATTCAGTGAGAAACTTAGATAATGATTTTTTGTCGTCTATGCCTACTGAGGCGGATATTATGGGCTCGGTCCTTTCCATGCCCCATGGCAGTGCACCTGGTCCAGATAGATTACTTGGAGAATTTTACGTGGCAGCTTGGGATGTGGTGGGAAAGCAGGTGGTGGAATCCATTAATGACTTTTTCCGTGGTGGTGAGCTCAATAGGTCAGTGAGTGCTTATAGGATGGTCCTCATCCCGAAGGTTAAAGACCCATATTCTATTGGGAAGTTCAGAACTATCAGTCTTTGAAACGTTTACTACAAAATCCTTTCAATATTGATTTCTAGACGAATGAGTGGGATCATTCCGAGGTTAGTCTCTGGTGAACAGCATGGGTTTATCAAAGGGTGAAGAATTCAAGGGGTGGTCAGAATTTCAAGTGAACTTGTTATTGACATTAATAGAAGGGTTCTTGGGTCTAATGTCATCCTCCAAGTGGACATAGAAAAATCTTATGACAATATGGAATGGAGCTTCATCATCTGGGTGATGCACAGGTTTGGTTTCCATGAAAAGGTTTGTGATATTTTCTTCCGGTGTTATGCATCCTTGTGGCCGTCTATTTCCCGGAAGGGGAATTGATTTGGATTCTTAAAATCAGTGAGAGGAATCTAGAAAGGTGACCCTATATCCCCTAACCTCTTCATCTTGGCACAGGATTCCCTCTCCTATAACCTTCATAGGTGCATGGAAAACGGTAACCTTGTACCATTCTATGGTAGGAATGGCAGGGAGACCATTTCTCACTTGATGTTCGCAGATGACATCCGGGTTTTCACGAATGGTCAGCGTAGATCCCATTCTGTCCTCATGGGTATCTTCTCAGTGTATGGCTCCTTGAGTGGGAATGTCATCAATACAGGGAAGAGTCGCATCTTCATCTCTAACAGGTGCCCAAGGAGGCGATGCAGGGTTATTCAGGAGATCCTGGGCTGCCACCATAAGCATCTTCCTATGTTGTATCTGGGCATCCTGATCTCCCTAGGGCATGCCAAGAAAATATTCTTTGAAGACATTATGAATCAAATTCAGAGAAGAATCCTTAACTGGAAGAGCAGGTTTCTTTCCTTCAGAGGACGTGTCACTCTTATCAATAGCATCCTCACCTCCATTCCTCTTCATGTTCTATCAATCGTCCAACCACCGAAGGGGACCATGGTATGGATTGAGAGAGTTATGACCAGTTTCATATGGGACGCCAACCAGACTGGCGGCTGCCATTGGGCGTCCCTGGAGAATATGGCATGGCCAGTGGAGGAAGGTGTCGTGGGGTTATGTGATTTTTCTGAAATAATGTAGGGCATGAAAGCGCAGCACGCATGGGACATCCTCTCCGGAAAATCATTGTGGGCCTTATTTTTCAAATCCATATATGGTGATCCTTGGAGGTCTGGAGAAGAAAGAAGAGCAGGCTACTCTAGGCTGGCTCGGTGCATGTTTGGTCATATTGATGAGATTGGAGACGCTACTCGATGGATTATTGGAAGAGGGGATATTGGCTTTTAGAAGGATAAATGAGCCGGGGAAAGGCTCTTTTTCCCGGGCTGCCCCTCCCCCGATATTTCTTTCAAATAAGCAATTAGGTGCCCCTTGTTCCTTATGGAGGTCCTTAATGAGGAGAAGGAGACAGTGTATGATAGCATCTGCATGGTTTAGAAGGATGATCGATGTTGTTTCACGGGAAAGAATCTGGGCTTCTTCTCCATCCGATATTTTAAGAGGATCTGGCATGCGGGGGTTGCCTCAGATAAGTGGGTTATGAAGTAATGGTGTAAAGAAATCCCCACCAAAATGGTCTTCCTGGTTAGGCATATTAAAAACAAGGCTTTACCTATGAATGATTGTATCTAGAGGAGGGGTATTTCTTTAGCCTTACACTGCTTCGGTTGCTTGAACTCAAGGAGGGAATCTATTGACCATGTTTTTGGGCAGAGTGACTGGGTGGTTGAGATTTGGTCTCTTTGCTCCCCAAAGCCAAGGGTTTAACTTCATCAGTCCTCCTTCAATGACCTCATGTCCTCTTGGATTCAAGATGTCGAGAGCAAGAGCATCGAATGTAGAGTGCAAACTATCATCCTTGCATCTATCTATTGGAAAATTTGGGAGGTGAGGAATTGTTCTCGGTTAGGCACTTGGACTACCGCTTCCCTTCTCCTTATAAGGGATAAATCCTTAACCTATGAGCTGATCACACTCCTTAAAGGGTTCCAGCGATCACCCCTTGTGTGAAACTTTATTAACAGTTCCTTCTCGCATGGGGGTTCGGGGGGCAAGTGGGTCAAATGGAGTCCCCCTTCCAGCGGGATGAAACTCAATGTTGATGGTTCTCTTAGAAATGGTTTCATGAGCAGTGGAGGAGTTCCTCGTGATGCTTATGGTTTAGTTCTTGTGGTTTTCATCTCTTTCTATGGTCCAGGTAACTCTCTAGGGGCGGAGGCATGAGCACTACTTTCTAGGCTCCAAGTGTACCAGGAGTGCGGCTTCCCGGTGGCTGAAGTGGAATCTGATTCAGAGTCTTGGTAAGTATGGTACAAGGTAGGCAAGAGACCCCATGGGAACTGACCTATATTATCAGAAAGTGTGTTATGGAAAACGCTTCGGGTCAAAACATCCACCATAGTTTGAGGGAGACTAATTTTTTTGCAGATTCTCTTGCAAGCATGGGACGGTTGCGAGAGGGGCTTATCATTTTTGACAGCTTAGGGTCACTTCCACGAGCGTGCCAAATTTTAGTGGAAAATGATTCTCTTGGGCTTCACTATTTTTACCCTCCCTGAAGGTTGTTTAATTTGGGGGGGGGGGGGGGTCAGTCCTCCTTTTTTTCAAATAATAATAAAAAAAATAATTTTTAGTCAGACAACCTGTAAAATTTTAAATAAAATAAATAAATTTCATGTTTAACTTTTCAGGCTTTTTGATAATCAAAAACGGGTGATTTTTATATACTCAAATTTTCTTCCAACATTTCCAATTAATTATAAATTTTACTAATGAATTTATTTTTAGTGATTATCATGTTACTAATGAATGTTTTATTAAGATGATTCATTATTTAATGATTTCATTTCAAATTCGTCATATTTTTTCACGATGAAAGCTTCATAAGTGTGGATGTTAATGCAGTCCATACTTATCCTTATACATAAAAAGATTAATTCTGGAACAAGTGTCTAATGAATGATACTTATGATCATAGATAGATGTTTATAAAATAACAAAATTATGTTTATAAAAAAGGAACCATGCTTATATGGAAAGTATAATCCTTAAAAAGGGTTATATGATCCATAAAATAGATAAAGTGATTCATATTAATAGTTTAAAATGATGTTTACACAACCTAGAGATAATTATTGTTTAGTACAATGATCCTCCTTATGATTAAAGGACTGATGTTTACATATATCTAGAAATAGAAATTTAGCTAAGTTGTTCATCCTTATATAGATCAGATTAATCCTTACAATGTCTATGAATTGTTCTTTATAGTGAATTCAAACATAGGTTTTGATTAATGATTAAACCATTGATGTTTTTTTATAAAGTCATTATCATACCTTATTTTCATCAAAATCAAAGTTCCTTAAACATATAATAATCGATCATAGATTCAGAGGAATACAAATTGCACCAATGATTCAAATCTCTACAGTGTATAGAGAAAGAGAAAAAGGAATATTTTGAAATAAGTTTTTTTATGAATGTCATGAATGCCTTTCCTTCAAATTATTTCAATAAGACACAAGAGATAAATAAAAAATTTAAAATAAACAATCTATACTCATATGAAAATATATTCCTTAACTCCTTCAAAGTTATTATCTTCTTTCCTTTATACATTCAAGTTGTCTCTATTTTTCAAAACGATGACTAATTTATATCATTGTTCTTCTTATATATATAATTCTACTAAGAAATATTCCAAAGAAATAAATTGAAGATATATTTAATCTCTATATGTTCATTATCTTCTATCAGTTATTGTTCACATCTATGTGTTGAATCTGTTCTCCCTTTTACATATCTCATCCTTTTAAAGTGTGAACTTCGTATAATAAGTGTTCTGTAAATGTTATAGATATATTTTGTAAATATATATCCTTGATAAAAGTATATTGTATTTATTGAACCAATATATAGTTGTTTTAACTAATAAGTGAACCCCATAAGAAAATAAATGGTTCATTAAAATCCCAAAACTCACATTAAGTGTTGCTGGAGTGGATTAAGGGTAATTATTCTTTCCCTAAAACTCTATAAAAATATATATTTCTTACTAAATATTACCTATAAGAGGTAAGGATAAATTTGAGTAAAATTTAAAGAGGGTTGTTTATATTTGGGGTAAAATCTAAAGAACACAATTCACCCTCCTACTTTTAAGACTTTATACAATACCTTTATGGCAACAAAGAACTCTAAGAAGATTATTGTTAAATTATAAGTGTTTGGGTTGTGGTTCTAAGTAACTATTAATAATTAGTTAGTGTTTATTTGGTATGTTATTAAGATAGGTTGTAAGCATAGGTTATTTCATATATTTTTATCTTAATTCACTAGATAATTGAAAGAACTTGAGTAATGGAAAAATTTAATGGTAGATAAATATTAATAGAACCCATGTAATATTTTTAATAGATATTCCTATTGTCAAGGATACTATTAGGGATTGTTAATTTTTAGTTATTAAATTATTATTTATTATTATTATTTTTGTGGTGTAACATTTATGTTTGATATATGTGTTAGTTTTTTTTCTATTTTTATGTATGATTGTTTGTTTATCCACTCTCTCATTTTTAGTTTTTGGATACTATACATGAGTGGGTTGTAATTTATTGAGGGATAGAATGAAAACATATACTTAGGTTGTGATGGTTGAAGAATTATTTCAAGTACACTTGGGTAGAGTACAGGATATAGTTATGATAATGAGATAATGTTGAAATGATTGCAATATGTTGATATCTATTCATTCCTATTTTCAAACTGGTTATGATGAAGTGATCATATTTGGATGATTATAAAAATTTCATCTTTGGACTTTCCTATTTTCTTTCTTATTATGATTATGTGGGTATGTTGGGATGATGGCCGTGGGTTGAGAGTTGGGATTGCCTATTTTCTTGTTGGTTATGATAATGTGATGATGTTGGGATTATTGGCATTGGTTAAGAGTTTGGATTTCTTATTTTTATAACTTTTTTTTATAATTGTGGAAATGTGGTGGTGTTATTGAAAATATAATTATGGAAATAATAATATGTGATATAATTTTTCAAGTGATGGAATTATAAATATGTGCTTTCTTTTTAACATTATAATTCCTTGGGAATCTAAATTTTCATTTATAATTTTCTTGTATAATTCATTTGATATAATATGAAATTCCTTTGAATGTGATGTATTTAAAGGTAAATAATATGTGAAATATTACTTTTCCAATTAGTTTAACCCATAATCTTGCATTTATTACTTATTCCACTCATTTATATCCTAACATATCTATTTTAAATGGACATAGAACTCTTTAAAAACATGATTTAATTGAGTAATCCCAAGTTCTCACCTCTGTATAGTTTTCTTGAGTTGTGTTGGATAGTCTAACTCAGAATGTAGATGCTACTATTGAGGATACATGAGTGGATTATATAAATTATTATTTCATTTTATTTTACTTTACTTTATTGTTCATTTTTCTTGAAATTATAGTTTAGGATTGGGAAATATTAATTCCTTAAGTTATTTGGGCGGATTTTATAGGATTATGTTTAATCTTTATGGGAAATTTATGGGGGTTATTCCTCCCATTTGAGTAATAGACACCCTCGATGATAGTCTCGAAACCGTGACATATTGGTGGTGGGTTTCAGGGGTTACTCCCTTCTCCTCTTCTGAACAAATTAGGGTCTCCATGAGGGAATATCATGAAAAATAAAAATGAAATTACTTAAAAATTATAAATACAAATTATATCCTTCATGATAGAAATATATATTAAGTATACAACACGATCCATATTAAAACTTATATAACATTAATTATTTAGTTAATCTACTTTGATAAATTATCAAGTTAATGAAGCTAAAAATCTAGGACATAACTTAAGCTATGTACCTCTCACATAACCTTCCCAAAATAATTATCTAAAAATGATAAATGCACCCTTATTAGATATTCCTACTTGACAATTAATGCATCTCCTACAAAAACAAGCTTATCTAGCTTTCATGGTCCTTGCATAAAATTACGAGGTTTCATGATACCTCAATCCTTTCCAATACCCATGACATTAAGATTCATGAATCATTCATAATGGAACATAAATATTTGTGTCATATCTAATCCCTAAATCCACCCCATGTTAGGCTAATTGAAACTTATTCTCTATCAATGAAAATTTACAATCCCTAATAATTTCATTTAGAATAGACATCCCAATTAAGTATTCTTTTGGGGGAATATTAATATTTATCTGACAGTAATCATTCAATAACTCTATTTCACTCAATTACCTAGTGACTGAAAATTACTTTTTTATTATCAAAACACTTTTAAGAAAAAAGTGAGAAACCGCAAAAATAGTCTAAACAAAAGAGAACAACACAAGACGAAAAGAAGAACCAGAACCAACTACCGAACCTTCCTCACACCAGCAAATGTGTCATGACAACAAGCCTTCACCAACACAGGATGCTTCAGCAAGAAGTCCCTACATAATGCATGGGCTCGTTACTGATGGCATATTCATACCCTCTCAAGCCTCCCAATACAAAAGGACCACACTGATGAAGACTTTGCACTCTGATCCCCTTCCGGCGCAGGTCCAAGTAGAGACCGGGAAACAAGCACCAAGCCTCCAAAAAAAAGGTAAGCAATAGGAAAACCCAAAAGACAACACAAAGCGCACAAAGAAACCTCTCAAACCATCTGACCAAGACATCCAGCTTAAATAGAATCATTAAATAGAAACTTAATATTACCTGAATCCCTATCCCTAAAAAGTTTTCAGGATAAAGATAAAACTTGAAGGTCGGAAACCTCTAGCATCCTCTTCTCAAAATCCTGAGCAAGTTGATCCCAGGTATGAATGTACTCCTCAACACTAATTGCCCCTCTATTGAAACCCCCAACCAGAATTGTGTCCGGGCTGTTAATCCATGATAGTTGTTCCACATTGAGATACACCTCTAGCAACCTCCCCATCATTTTGGCTGCCTCCTCCTCCAAAGGTGGCGGTAGCGAGGAGTAGTCCTTCTTACCCATCTTCATTTTAAAACCCATGCTGCTCTTTGGAATTGAGACCTCATCAACCAAATGGTCCAGTTCACTCAGGTTGGATTCCTTCATACCAACCCCATCTCCCTCACCTAGGGTAATGGGGTCTAAATTCACATTATCCTCTAGTAGACCTTCGAATCTATTACAAATGGGAACTGAGGTCCGAATCAAGTCTGGACCCCTTCCCTCACCCACCATTTGTAACTCCCTTCTAGGTATAGAACCACTGCCACCCAAATCGTTATCTTGTGTACCCAAGCCAGCCCCCCCCCCCCAACAAACGACATCTGACCAACTACCTCATCATGGCTGGTCTGTAAGAAGACATGCCCCATGAACTGAGGTTATCTATTAGTGTCCTCTAAATTCACCTCTTGGTTTGCACAATCTTCTTGCACCATAGGACCTTCCTTGTTGAGATCAAATTGAGAAACACCTGCACGGATAGGCTGGCTGATCCTGCTAGTTTCATTTCCAATTGGAACTATATATGGCATGCTCAATCCATTGAGGTCACTTAACAATCTGAAAAAGACATTGTGGACTTTCGGCCCAGGAGGCAAGGAAAGTGGCTACACCGGCCTCACCAGATTTCTAGCACATGCATTCAGTGGACTCGAGCCAACTGACATAACACTTACATTTTGCTCATCTTGAACCACACCATCCTTATGGACAACCCGAGCAACACCTGATAAATCGCTTCCATTAGGGTATCTATTACGGAGTTCTCCACCTAGTTCTTCCACCAATGAGTTCACCACCGTATTATTATCAGAAAATTCTTGATCACAGTTTCTCACAATCTTCTGAAAGCTAATATCCCTTTCCCCCCACCTAAATTTCTCTAGCGAATAGCCCAGTCATTTGCAAGCTGGGAAATAATAGACCCATGATTCATAGACAACTGGTTGTTTACACTAGAACTCTTCACCTACGGTGATCCAAATGAAGTCCAAAGGAGCCCTTGAGGTGTCCACATCCACACACACTGAAGGGTTAATCGTATGACAGACTGAAATGGTCCGGCTATCAGAGTAAAGATATCTCCCCAGTAGGTTTCCAAGAATTTTAACAATCGATAGATTTGGAAATGGTAAAGGTAGATTCGGAAAACTAACCCAAACCGCCATGGGGGGTGAATCACGCCACATATGGAAATCATACGACCATCAGTACAGATACAGCCGCGAGCCATTTAAGTTGCGGGGGGCTCTCGACCAGGCCCTTATCCAGCCTTCCTCCAAAGAAAAATGGATCGGGATATTCCTGTTACCCAACAATCCTACAGTTGCCTTTTCTTTCAAATCCTAGGAACAGAACACAAATCTAAGGTCCTTATTATCATTTAATAACTCCACATTTAAATGAATTTACTACATTTCCCTTACTTTCCATTTACGCATATGATTTTATCACAACAATCTGGAAATAATATATCAGTATAACAATACTACACTTATTCCCTTTAACATCACACAAAATGGCTTTTAACAGTGCTAAAAAGGAGTTGTTAATCATAGTGATGATAAAGGGGTTCCTTATCCGTGCTAAAAAAACACTGTAAAAGGGAACCCTTTATCTGCGTTATTTTAACACTAATAAAGTCCGAGCTAGATGCAATGTGTTTTTAATATAATATCACACCTAGAAAAAACTTGTAATTTCAAACAATTCTATATACATTTAATGTGACAGCATGAATAAAAAAATTTCCACCCATGGTATATAAAAAAATGGTTATATACATTTCAAACAAAATTTTATATAATTAAATATACAATTATCAAACAAACATTAAAAAATAATATTGTTTCATATTTTGATGCTCGTGATCCCCTCTCAAAAATTTCCTCCCATGTTATTAGTTTCCAATAAAATCATTTCAACCCATGTAAGATATTTCTCTTATATAAGAAAAAAATATTATATTAGTAATACTATAAAGAAAAAATTAAACATTAACATGAATAAATACATTAATAAAATGTACATATTAAATAAAAAATAAACATTTTTAGTTATACCAGTCACACCACGCATCCTATTGAGGTGGGGTTGATTCTTACACAACAAAAATGAGTTGTGGTTTTTTTATTAAAATATTATAACAATCTGAATGCATTTTCTCGATTTTGAGTATGTCAATTGTTCGTTTACTAAAATTATTGTCAATTTTAAATAATGACACATTTGGATTCATAAAAGTCACAACGTTCATCATATTGTGGTGAGTATGATTCTTACTTATCAAAAATTATAGACGGATCATTGATCTAATTTATCTAAATAATCCAAATGAATTTTCTCAATTTTCACTACTATAATTGTATTTTTTTACTAAAACGTAATTCCAAACTAGAAAATCACATTATGAGTCACAATTGCAACATCATGCATTGTTTTGATGTGCTACTACTTTATAAAAATCATGAATGACTTATGAATCATTGTCCTAAACTATCAGGAAAATCAGATCACATTTTCTTGGTTTTCAGTGAGTGACACATTTTGAACTAAATTGTCAATTTTAAACTGATAACAGAAACTTTTAGTCATATAAATCACACTATGAATCAAATAAAGGTAAGGTTAAATCATAAACATCACAATTAACTCATGGATCATTTTCCTAAAATATCACAACAATCTTAATGTGTTTTTTCTATTTCCATTAGGTCACTTGTTGTTTTTACTTAAAATAACGTCATGTTTAAAAGAAAAGAGACACTTTGAGATATACTGGCCACACCATGTGTTGTATTGAGGTGTGCCTAATTTCTACATGTCAAAAATGACTTATATAATTTTTTCCTAAAATATAAAAACAATTTGAATGTGTTTGTTCATTTTTCAGTATGTCACTTGTTGTTTTGACTTAAATTAATGTCAATTTTAAATATATATAGATACTTTGAGTTATACCGACCATACCATGAATTTTATTGAGGTGAGTATAATTTCTAAATGTCAAAAATGACTTAGAGATTGTTTAAATAAAGTATCAAAATAATATTAATGCAATTTATCAGTTTTTAGTATGTTAGTTGTGCTTTTTTGCTAAAATGTCATTTCAAACTGAAAACACACATTATGATTCATACCCATATCATTGTGCATCCATTTGACATGAGAATGCTTAATGCACATCATTAATGACTTATCAATCATTGTATCAAATTATAAAGACAATCGTAGTGCATTTTATTAGTTTTTAGTGAGTGACACATTTTGAACTAAAATGTCAATTTTAAATAGATAATGAACACTTTCAGTCATAATAGTCACACCACGCATCATATAAGGGTTATATTGATTCCAACAAGTCACAAAATACTCATGGATCATTTTTCTAAAGTATCAAAACAATCCAATTGTGTTTTGTAAATTATCATAATGTCACATGTTATTTTTGAAGGTTCCGGGCGCAGCAGAAATGCATGGGTGGATGTGCCCACTAGGATTTTTTTCATTAACAATGATCTATCCGGTATTAATACGATGATAAATTCCAGTCTCCAAAGATCGAATCACAGAAATAGACAAAGAAAAGGAAAGTCCTGGAACCACAAAGTTGGATCATTACAGGTTGATTATAATTAATTTAATCAATTGAAAAGAAATACATTTTGGGTGTTCTTTCTTCATTGATGTTCTTGATCACATTCTGATGTGATTCGTCATTGGGTGGCAGAATCCAAGTGTAGACTTCCTCTAGTAGTGATCCACACATGTACCTCGTTTCTTGGGACGTCTCCAAAGGAGTCTCCGGGTGCTAGCGTGGAGAAACCTTTGCTTGTGTTGTCTGCCTTAGATCATCTTGATCTGATGGAAGATGATCTCTCTCAGTCTTGAGATAATTCTTGGAGGAGGAGGTTCTTTCAGCCTTGAAAGAATTCTCCATAATTTTTGTGCACAATGATTCTCTTGTGTAGGAAAAGAGTTGGGGTTGTGAGGATATTTATAATCGAGTATGAGGTTGTAGAGTTATGACAATAAATAAATGTGTTACATGTTTCATTGATTTCATTAACTCTTACTGAAAACCCCCAGGTTGAATAATTAATACCTTTACATGTGCTCACACTGATTATAATAAATATCATTTAATAAAACAATATTATATCCTCAAAATCCTGACTTGAAAAACTACACGGCATGTAATAATAAATACACGGCGTGTACTTGTTTTTCATTGAAAACTACACGTCATGTACATTAAATGTACACAGAATCTATATCTTGTTTTCATTTATTCGTTTCCTTTCCAAAATGAAAACTACATGGCGTGTACATTTAATAACACACGACGTGTACTTGTTTTCAAAATAAAAACTACACGGCGTGTAATAATTAATACACATCGTGTACTTGTTTTCATTTTATTCTTCCACCAACATTAAAATGATTTTGGATTCCTTGAATAATTATTAAACCATGTACGGGAATAATATTTATTCTACTTGAGATACTTGAATACACTTAGTGTGAGACCCTCTAGGCCTCTTTCTCACTAGCATTAGGCAGGATTTCCTAAAGTCCAAGATTACTATCTAGCAACGGGTCAAGGCACTCAAGAGAAATAATTTGATGTCGCATTGACATATCACATCATACGAACACTTACTGTGTAATTTAATCCCTTTGTCTCAATATCTCGTCATGCAGGTTTCATGGCAGTGTCATAAACCTATATGCTTGATCCTTCATTCTTTGACTACCTGAAATAAACTCATCGTTTACACCATGGCCATGGAATTTAATGCGATAGTTCTATTTCAATCAAAGGGCTGAGATATCAACTTCCATAAATAGAAGGGACAAATCCTTCCTCAACTTATACATTAATAACATGTCACTCATGATGCACCCAACGTACCCTACTTCCTGCCAACTCTCTGCGTGATGGTTTTCTTCAGTAAATCTAAGTGCACGAGTCATGATATGAGTTAATGATAATCTTCCAGTCTAAGGACCATTACACACGCTCGCAGATAGTAATGTCTGATGACACCAAGACATGCAGAATTACTACTAGTGGGTCTGTTCTCATAATCTCCCATCTTAGAGATTACCATGTGCGAACTCCATGAGAGAGAGTCTCGTCTTCTTACGAGTACTCGCACATGATGGTCTGTATACTATGTGTCCTATCATAGTATGTCATCCAACCACAGAACTTTATTTAAGAATATTGTTATATCATTTCAAGGTTCTCATTATAGCGGGGATCTTCCATGACCCTATTAATGCAACAAATATTCCAGGAACTAATTATATTATAGTCATGTAGAACAATGAACAATATATAATAAGTGAACATTCATGTAATCAAAGTACAAAACAATTGGTTCTCAGGACACCAACCCTTACAAACTCCCACTTGGACTAGAGCCAATAGCCTATGACTTTTAGTCCTCTATACCTCACATGATGATCAGGTTTCTGCTGAGTCAAGGTTTTAGTCAAGGGTTCCACCACGTTGTCTTCTGTGGAAGTATTGTTCACTGCAACTTCACCTCTCTGAGAAAAATCCCTCAAGAGATGATACTTCTGAAGTATGTGATTTGTCTTCTATTGTGACCTTGGCTCTTTTGCAAGTGCCACTGCTGCAGTATTATCATAATAGAGTGTGATAGGATCTTTATTGCTCGGTACTACATCCAAATCTTGGACAAAGAATTACATCCATACTACTTCTTTAGCTGCCTCAGAAGCTGCAATATACTCAGACTCCGCTGCATAATCTTCCACCACACTTTTCTTTGAGCTCTTCTAGCTCACTGCACCTCCATTCAAACTGAAGATGTATCCAGTCTATGACTTCATGTCATCTTGATCAATCTGGAAACTAGCATCTACATGTCCTCTAATGACTAGTTCATCATATCCTACATAAACCAGGAACATATCCTGATTGCGCCTCAGATACATAAGGATAGTCTTGACTGCCATCCAATGGCAGTCTCCTGGATCAGCTTGATATCTGCCTACAGCACTTAATGCATAAGCAACATCTACCCTCATACATAGCATAGCATACATGACTGACCCAATCGCGGATGTGTAAGGGATCCTTTCCATTATATTTCTTTCTTTATGTGTCTGAGAACACATTTTCTTGAAAAGATGAATACCATGTGACATTGGCAACAATCCCCTCTTTGACTTTTCCATATTGAATCTCTTCAGTATCTTGTCAATGTATGTACTTTGACTTAGGCCCAGTATTCTCTTGGATCTATCACGATGGATCTTGATTCAAAGAATATATGTTGTCTCGCCCAAGTATTTCATGTAGAAGCATTTATGCAACCATACCTTAACTGACTCTAAGATAGGTACTTAGTATCCAATTAGTAATATTTCATCAACATATACAATTAAAAAAATGATTGCACTTACACTAAACCTTTTGTAGACACAAGGCTCCCATTCGTTCTTAACAAAGCCAAATTCCATTATAGCTTCATAAAAATGAATGTTCCATGACCTTGATGCTTTCTTTAATCCATAAATGGATTTATGAAACTTTCATACCTTGTTTTCATCCTTTGGAGTCACAAACTCTTCAGGTTGTGTCATGTAGACATCTTCCTGGAGGTTCCCGTTAAGGAATTCTGTTTTGACAACCATTTTCCAAATTTCATAGTCATGTTAAGTGGCAATGGCCAATAAGATTCTGATGGATTTTAGCATCACAACCGGTGAAAATGTTTCATCATAGTCAATTCCTTGACACTGTCTAAAACCTTTTGCAACCAGTCGTGCCTTATAGGTGCTGACTTCCCCTCCATGTCCAGTTTCTTCTTGAATACCCATTTATTACCAATAGGCATTACATCAACTAGAGGATCTACCAAAATCTAGACTTGGTTTTGGTACATGTAATCCATTTCATAATTCAAGGCTTCTTGCCACTTAGAAAAATCTGTGCCTTCAACTACTTCCTTGTAGGTAATAGGATCATCATTGTCAACCAATAATGATTCACCATCCTCAGTGACAAAAAAACTATATCGTTCTAGTTATCTCACCTCTCTCATGCTCCTACGTAGTTCTTGTGTCTCTGTAATAGATTTTTCTTCCATGGGTCTTTGTAGAATCTATTCTTGTACCAACTCCTGTGTATCTTGAGCCTTAACTTCATCGAAGCCTATCTCGCTCCCACTATCTCTTTTGGATATGTGCTCCCTCTCAAGGAATATGGT
Source organism: Viscum album (assembly GCA_963277665.1). Classification (NCBI taxonomy): domain Eukaryota; kingdom Viridiplantae; phylum Streptophyta; class Magnoliopsida; order Santalales; family Viscaceae; genus Viscum; species Viscum album. The sequence continues at coordinate 246,378,156 of OY728166.1, forward strand.
GTGTCTTTCCACTATAACCTTTTTTTCTGAGAGGTTGTATAGGTAATATCCCCTTGTTTCCTTGGGATATCCTATAAAGATACACTTTGTGCCTTAGGGTGCAGGTTTGGTACCTGAAGAGGCCTTAACAAATTCTTCTCTACCCCACACATGTAAATTCGATAACAAGGCTTTGCATCCACCCCATAACTCGTATGGAATACCATTTATCGATTTAGTTGGTACTTGGTTTAGTATGTGTGCTGCTATTTGTAATGAATATCCCCAAAAGGATAATGGAAGACTCTCATGACTAATCATTGATCTCACCATGTTCAATAGGGTGTGGTTCCTCCTTTCACTTACACCATTCCACTGAGGTGTGTAAGGAGGGGTGAGTTGAGATAGAATCTCAAACTCCCAAAAGAAATCAATGAAGTCCTGATTAAGATATTATCCTCCTCTTTCTGAGCAGAGCTTGTTAATCTTCTTACCAAGCTGGTTCTAAACTTCATTTTTATATTCTTTAAACCGATCAAAAGAATCTGACTTATACCTCATTAAGTAAATATATCCATATCTACTAAAATCATCAGTCAAAGTTACGAAGTACTAGAACCCACCCCTTGCTTCAACTGGAAATGGTCCACACACATCTATATGAACTAATTCTAGAAGCGCTTTATCCCTTTCACCTTTCCCACTAAATGGGACTTTGGTCATTTTGCCTTGTAGACATGCATGACATACACCAAGTGGTTTTAGTTTGAAAGAATCTAAAAAGCCATATTGATGTAATTTTTTCAAACGTTTCTCATTGACATGATCCAGCCGGTGATGCCAAAGTTGGGTGTGGTATGATTCATGTGAATTGACTATCTTATTGATTTCCATTACTTGGTTTGTGTAGTCTAACACATAATGGCCATTATATAAATGTTCCCTACCAAAACAAATGATATCTTTATAAAAGTAGCAATATTCATTTCCAAACTTGAACATGAATCCATCAGTATCTAATCTGGATACTAAAATAATTTTTTTAGTAATAGAAGGCACATAATAACAACCCTTGAACACCAAGATCATTCTAGTTGGTAATGTGAGGTGGTAGTCCCCGACAGCTATAGTAGCAAGTCTGGCTCCGCTGGCTGCTCGTAGATCTAACTCACCTCGATCAATCTTCCTGAATCTACTTGGTTATTGTATTTGGATACATATGTGACCACCAAAATCAGTATATAATACCCAATAAGTAGAAACAGATAGATTTCATTAGATAACAAATGCACCTGAAGCTTCCCCTTGCTTCCTTAGCTGGGTGCAGTTTTTCTTCCAGTGGCCCTTTTTGCTACATGCGAAACAAACATCATCATGTTCCCTTTCCTCCCCTTTGATCTTCCTTTTCTTGGAAGGCCTTGAAGAAGCTTTGGGCTTAAAGATCTTCACATTCCCTTTCCTTTTATTCACCATGAGGACAGAAGGAATTTAACGCTTCATGTCATTGTCCACTTGGATAATAAGGATAAGAAGATCAGACAATGACTTCTCGATGTTGTTCATGTTGAAGTTCACAACAATGTTTGAGAAGCTCTGGGGGAGTGATACAAGAATGAGATTGGTACCCAGTTATTTGGGGAGTTTAAACCCTAGATCCTCCAAGCGCTCAATGTAGCCAATGATTTTGACTACATGAGGCCTAGCTGGGGAACCCTCTTCAAGATTGCTCTGAAATATAGCCTTGGAGATCTCAAACCTTTCCTGTCTTTCTCTCTCCTTTTATAGACCACGAAGGTTCTCGAGCATGCTGTAGGCATCCATGTCTTCATGAGACTTCATGAGATCACTAGACATAGATGATAGCATCAAACATTAAATGTTGAGTTCATTTCTCATATGTTGATCATAGACGAGGAATTCTTCATCACTCGCCCCTTGGGTAGGGGGATCAGGAAGTGAGGACTCCAGCACCTAAAACTTTCGTTAATAGTATAGGATAACCCGAAGGCGCCTAAACCATTCCTGAAATTTACTTCCAGTGAGGATGTTGTCTTTATCTAGAATTGATCGTAGATAAAATGTGGTTGACGAGTTTTTCATATCGATTCTACAAATTTAATGAGCAGATTTGTCAGTACATTCTTGATTACATTTTATGAAAAATAATAAAAGAATTTATTAATTATCCCACTATTTTATCAAGTCTCAATGGCCCTCACCATTGGACTCAGAATGTCCAGTTTCATCGACATTCTAGTGGTAAGGATCCATATTCCCTTCGCATAACCCCAACAAGGGTTGGTCAAGATATTTGAAGGGATTTATGTAGGTAGGTCTTTGCCAACTGTGAGCTTACAGTTCCTTGATCTGTTGAGTGGACTCCCCAATCCTGAAATCCTGATGTCGATTTCCTCAACTCTTGCCTCCAATATTACATCATGTCTAGAAAGGGCTACTCCTCTTGATGTAATATGGTTAACTCAACCCAAAACCTTTCATAAGGGATTCCTTTATAAAAGTAAGTGTCCCAACAAGGGTTGGTCAAACACGCAGTTTTATTGAGTCTTACCCTTAATCAACTAACCGAAGGATTGGTCTTACTTAATATGGTATTTGAGATATTTTATTTTTTATACGTATTTTTACCTTATCACATGCTAGTTAATATTAATTGATTCTTGATTAAGTGATTAACTATGTTCAGATAATGTTTACGGATAGTCCGTTTTTTATTTTATTCCATCTTTGCATGCTTGTTCATTTTATTAATTATGTGATCGCAACAACACATACATAATAAATAAACCATGCAATCAGATATAAATAAAATAAGATGGAATGATCATGAGATTATATTGGTTAGCTTATCTAGCGGTTTTGATAAGCTAACCCTGACCTAGGGAAAACACCTTGAACCTGATGGTTCGTGTTTTGTAGCTCCCACCTATCCACCTTTGTATCTTCTTAGGTTGGTTTCACCTCAGCTTCATATTTCGAATCATCTCCTCTGGCTTTGAGATATCCTCCATTACATGGGGTTTACATTAAATAAACCATGGGCATGCAGGCCCTACATTTTATTGGAAGAAGGCTCGTAGGACAATGAATATAAATTAAACAAATTTAAATGAAACCATACAGAAATACAAGGGGTCTTAGGTCTAGCTCATGATCATCCATAGAATGCAATGAAATTTACGCAAATTTAAAATTAATATTATTTTAATCATTATTTCATTTAAGATAAGTCGTGCTCAAATTCAATTAATTATGATCTTATAATTAATCAATTATTTATCTTAAATTCCTTTCTGAATTTCCTTGAGATTATTCTCATATATATTCCTTGTACAGGTCTTTGTACTTTTGGAGGAAACTTGGTGAAATTTCTGGAAAGTACACGGCATGTATTTTATATTTACACGGCGTGTATTTCTTTTCACCCTTTATGCAAAGTACATGCCGGGGGCTTTAGCATGTCTTCTGTACTTTGGAAATTTTGTAGTACATGGTGTGTAGATAAATCATACACGGCTTGTACTTCCTTGTTATGCAGTAATCGACCTGGCGATCCCTTGTACGTGGTGCGTGGCTTCTTCTTTGTACATGGTTTCACTTGGGCCGGATCAAACTACACGGCGTGTTGCTCCAACATACACGCCATGTATTCCTATTTTCCACACACCGTTCAACTCTAGTCAACATGGGGTAATAAATACATAGGCATACTCAATTCACACAGTGTGGTTTGGCAGACCAGTGCCAGTTCGTTGAACCTAAGTACACGGTGTGTAGTTTTCATTACACACCAGGTATTCCCTTGTCGTACAGATAGAATGAGCGGCTCCTCTGGATGAGTTCCTCATTTTTATTTTAATCAAAAAATTAAAATTAAAAGGTCGTTTCAATGATATGAATCAAGAAACGGAGGGGGAAGAATAGATCTCATTTATTCATATTAGAGAATGATTTATTTTGAATTGAATCAAAGATAAATACGTAAATTATCAATGAAAATTAAATAACTATAATCAACATTGTAACCTCGCTCTGATACCATTTGAAGCTTCTGGGCATAGCAGAAGCGCCTGGGTGGATGTGCCCACTTGGATTTTTTTCATTAACAGTGATCAATCTGGGATCAATACGATGATAAATTCAAGTCTCCACGGATCGAATCACAGAAATGGAAAAAGAAAAGGAAAGTCCCGGAACCACAAAGTAGGATCGTTACAGGTAGATTATAATTAATTTAATCTGTGGAAAATAAATACCTTTTGGGTGTTCTTTCTTCATTGATGTTCTTTATCACATTCTAATGTGATTTGTCATTGCATCGCAGAAGCCAAGTGTAGAATTCCTCTAGAGGTGATCCACACGTGTACCTCGTATATTGGGACATCGGTAAAGGATTCTCCAGGTGCTAGCATGGAGAAACCTTTTCTTGTGTTGTCCTCCTTAGATCGTCTTGATCCGATGGAAGAGGATATCTCTCAATATTGAGATCATTCTTGGAGGAAGAGGTTCTTTTGGCCTTGAAATAATTCTCCAGAATTGGTGTGTACAACGATTCTCTTGTGTAGGAAAAGAGTTGGGTTTGTGAGGATATTTATAATCGAGTTTAAGGTTGTATAGTTATGACAATAAATAAATGTTTTACGTGTTTAATTTATTTAATTAACTTTTATTGAAAACCCCCATGTCGAATAATTAATTCCTTGACCTGCACTCATGCTGATTATAATAAATATCATTTAATAAAACAATATTATATCCTCAAAAACCTGACTGGAAAAACTACACGGTGTGTAATAATAAATACACGGCGTGTACTTGTTTTTAATTGAAAACTACCCGGCGTGTACATTAAATGTACACGGTGTGTATATCTTGTTTTCATTTATTCATTTCCTTCCCAAAATGAAAACTACATGGCGTGTAAATTTAATAATACATGGTGTGTACTTGTTTTCAAAATAAAAACTACACGATGTGTAATAATTAATACACGGCGTGTACTTGTTTTCATTTTATTCTTCCCCCAATATTAAAACGATTTAAGCTTCCTTGAATAGTTATTAAACCACGTACGGGAATAGTATTTATTCTACTTGAGATTCTTGAATACACTTAGTGTGTGACACTCTAGGCATATTTCTCGTTGGCATTAGGCGGGTTTGCCTAAAGTCCAAGATTACTGTCTAGAAACAAGTCAAGGCACCCAAGAGAAAGAAGTTGACGCTGCATTGATGTATCACCTCATAAGAACACTTACTGTGTAATTTAATCTCTTTTTCTCGATATCTCATCAAGAAGGTTTCATGGCAGTGTCATAAACCTATATGCTTGATCCGTCGTTCTTTGACTAACTGAAATAAACTCATCATTTACACCATGGCCATGGAATTTAATGCAACAGTTCTATTTCAATCAAAGGGCCGATATATCAACTTCCATAAATGGAAGGTACAAATCCTTCCTCGACTTATCCATTAACAACATGTCGCTCGTGACGCACCAAACGTACCCTACTTCCCGCCAACTGTCTGTGTGACGGTTTTCGTCAGTAAATATAAGTGTGCAAGTCATGATATGAATTAATGATAATCTTCCAATCTAAGGACCATTACACACGCTCGCAGATAGTAATGTCTGATGACACCAAGACATGCGAAATTACAACTGGTGGGTCTGTTCTCATAATCTCCCATCTTGGAGATTACCATGTGCGAACTCCATGAGAGAGAGTCTCGTCTTCTTACGAGTACTCCCACATGATGGTCTATATACTATGTGTCCTATCATAGTATGTCATCCAACCGTAGAACTTTATTTAAGAATATTGTTATAGAATTCCAAGATTCACATCATAGAAGGGATCTTTTAAGACCTTATTAATTCAACAAATATTCCCAGACATTATTATATTATAGTCATGCAGAACAGTGAACAATATATAATAAGTGAACATTTATGTAATCAAAGTACAAAACAGTTGGTTCTCAGGACACCAACCCTTACACTTTTTACTTAAATTAATGGCAATTCTAAATAAAAAGACACTCTTTGAGTCATACCAATCACACAACGCATTGATTTGTGGTTCAGTTTACTCTTACACTTTAAAAAAGACTCATTTATTATTTTCCTAAAATATAAAAACAATATGACTATGTTTGCTCAATTTTCAGTATGTCCCTTTTTGTTTTTACATAAATTGACTTCAATTTTTAATAAAATGAGACACTTTTAGTTATATCAGCTACATTGTACATCGTATTTAGGTTTGTATGATTCATAAATCTCACAAATAACTTATAGATCATTTTTCTAGAGTATCAAAATAACCCGAATTTCTTTTATCCATTTGTAGCATGTCAGTTGTGTTTTTTTACTAAAATGTCATTTCAAATTGGAAACACGCATTATGAGCCATACTTTTCACATCATGCATCAGTTTCATGTGTGACTACTTCATACACATCAAAAATGATTTGTGAATCTCTATACTGAATTATCAAGTCAATTATAGTGTTTTTTTCTTGGTTCTCGGTGAGTGACACAGTTTGAACAAAAATATCAATTTTAAATAGATAACGGAAACTTTTAGTCATATCGGTCAAATCTTGCATCATATTGAGTTGTGGTCGATTCTGATGGGTCAAAAATGACTCATGGATCATTATACTAAAGTATAAAAATAATCCAAATTCGTTTTCTTGGTTTCCAATATGTCACTTGTTCTTTTTACTTAAATTAATGTCAATTTTAAATACAAAGGCACACTTGGAGTCATACTGGTCACACCGTGCATTGTATTGAGGTTTGGTTGACTCATAAATGTCACAAATTATGCATGGATCATTTTAATAAAATATTGAATCAATATGAATGTGTTTTTTGGTTTTATGTATCTCACTTCTTGTTTCGACTTAAATTGATGTTAATTTTAAATAAAAAGGTATACTTTGAGTCATATCCGTCAAACCATTCTTCGTATTGAGGTTAGGCTGATTCCTAAATGTCAAAAATTACTTATAGATCATTTTCATAGAGTATCAAAAAAAAATCTGAATATGTTTTCTCAATTTTCAGTATGCGAGTGGTGTTTTTTTACAAAAATGTCATTTCTAACTCGAAACACACATTATGAGACATATTGGTCACATCATGTGTCAGTTTTATATGAGACTACTTAATAAACATAAAAAATTACTTTTTAATAGTTTTTTTAAATTATCAAGACAATAAAAGTGTGTTTTATTAGTTTTTAGTGAGTGACACATTTTGAAATAAAATGTCAATTTTAAACTGATATCGGACCCTTTTAGTCAAACCGATCACACCATGAATTGGATCAAGGTTTTTTTTATTCCTAAAAATAAAAAATGACTCATGGATTATTTTTCTAAAGTATCAAAACAATCTGAATTCATTGTCTCAATTTTTAGTAGTTCACTTATTCTTTTGGCTTAATTTAATGTCATTTTAATATAAAAATACACACTTTAAGTCAAATTAGTCACACTGTGAATCAGATTAAGGTTCAGTTGATTCCTATAAATAAAAACTAACTTAAGGAATGTTTTCCTAAAGTAAAAAATAATAATATGAGTACTTTTTCATAGTTTTCAGTATGTCACTTGTTCTTATTACTAAAATTAATGAAACTTTTAAATAAAAAGAAACACTTTGACTAATATCGGTCACTTGTTATTTTTTCTCAGTTTTGAGTAGGTAAAATGATGAAAAAATTAATTAATTACATAAGCAGTAGGAATTAACCTTTATACATTAATGACCCACTTATTTGTTTTCATCATCTGAGTTGTATCCTCAAAGTCATGTATCTCACGAGCATGACCATCTTTGAACAAACCAATCCAACTTGAAAAAAGGAATCCAACTGTATAAGAAAATAATTATTATGTGGGAAATACTAAAAGAATTAAACTAAACATAAATATTAAAAAAATATAATACTTCTAGGGAAGTCACGCCTTCATGTTATTTGGGTACATTATTCTATCTAGTATACTACCCATTCATTTTTTAGCACATCTATATCATCATGTTAATATGAGTCTTTTCAACAGTCATGGTAGTGCTTTAAAAATATAAATACACAAAGGATTAATAAATATTTATAATTAAATAGTAATTATATTTGAAAATACCTATTTCGGTATTCTATCTTGTTCATGTAATATGATCTCTCTCATAAATTTACAAACATAATAATTGAAATTGTTTCCATTGGTTTGCCTCGGACACTACAGAAACATTGAGGTGAGTAAGTAATTTGTTCTGATATGTGTTTAGATAGTGAAATATTATTATATATACCCTCACACTTTTCCAGTTGTAGAACTTTTCTTCTTTCTCATGCTTAGACCCTAGCCTCATTCCTTGTTTTTCATGATATTGATACACCACCATATCATAACATAATCCTCATTAAAAGATAATATAAATTATATAAATTCATGTTTAGTTCTAAAATATTGGATGTAGTGAATTACTTATTTAAAAATGTCATTATGTGTGGATGGTGTGTTGGATATCCATGCATTGAATATAAGAAATAAATATTTGCAGTATCAAAATTCTCTATAATGATCATCCAATGATGCCTAATAAAAAAATGAATAAGTAATGAAATAAATGATAATATATTTGATATGATTAAATTTTATAGTTTTACCCCTACATAATTGGTATTAAATAGAGTCTATCATCTAAAATTTTTCTTTCAAATGATTTGACTGAACCTCCAACAATTTCATCCTTATTATTGGTATATATTTTTGGTTGTTCTATAGAGGTGATGTGAGGACTAATGAGTCCAAATTTTTTTCATGGGAAAACCCCTTCAAATTTTTTCATATATACACTACCAAAAATATGAAATGTATTTAGTCATAATTAACACATTATATCATCTTTTTGAAAATAAAATCATGAAAACATTCCTCAAGAATACATTTACAACTAATCCTCCAAGCCAATCATAGTCAATGATTTCACAAACACTCTTAATATAAATGAAGTCTTAATATTTCTCTCCGTACATATTTTATTCCAAATAAAATATGTGATTACAATCATCTTTTAACTTTTTATCTACATGAACCTTCAATGATAGTAAATGCGGATATAGAACGGGTAGGTGAATAGTGATTTTTGTAGAGATTTTTGATCAGTTGGTTAATCCATTAGATGGTTTTGAGTCAGTATTTAGTTTTATCCCCTTCCCTTTCCTATCTGTAATAGCATTCATCAGTTTAGACCTTTTTCATTAATTGTTAGAGTTTTAGCTTGAAAAATAAATTCAAAATGAATACCTCCTTGTCGTCATGTTTTATTACAAGATGTGGTGGTTATACGATGAATGTTCAAACATCTTTTTCGACTGTACAAATATCTTCCTCACCAATTGGAATAGGTATCTCAGTTCTTGGGTCATGGGATATACTAATCAACACTCACACATGACCTCTTGGAAGCTGTCTATTGTGTAGCAAGTCCTTTTGGATATTGAACGTCATTGCCCTTGATACAAGGCAATGGGTGGGTGTCAATGGATAGAAATCATAGTCATTATAACCCTTTAGAATATCAGTATAGGAAAGGTATCAGTGTATCTACGATTCAAATTTCACAGAAACATTTATTAAAACATTTATTACCTCAGTTAATACATCTCTTTGAGGGTAATGGCTTGCCTCAAAGCTTGTGGGTGTGGGGTGGGATATTCCCATGATAGTTGTTCTTGAGTTGTTTCTTCTCTTTGATTCCCCCCCTAAAAGTTGTCATCATCTCTATCTTCTAGTGGAATTGTTCTTCAAGGGTAGATATTCTTTCCCTCCTATGTTTTATTAATTCACTTTGATCCTCATCTCGTTTTCTTCTCTCAAAATATGTTTGGGGTGTCACCCCAAAACATGCACCTCTGGTGTGGCCATATTTTTCTGGTTGTTTCAAGGCCACTGATAGTATGTGTTCATTCAATATAGCTATTTTTTATTCCAACGACTATGTTGGATATAAAATATAGGAATATGAGTGATCGTTATTATTTATTAGTTATCTAAAGTAGAAAAAAAATTATTATGTACTACTTACACAAGTTTCCCATATATTTTATATATTTTTATCTATTAGTATCATGTATTTATTTATAAGTGCCTCCCACTATATCACAGGGAGTGGGATGGAATTGGATTTGGATTTGGAGTCATCAATATGCATATAAATAGAGGAACATAATTATGGAGTTGTTTTACGTACGCTGGTTTTTTTTCTCAACCCTTATTTCTAGCACTCAATTGTTGTTTTATAAATAAAAAATTGTCCATAAAAGTGATGAATACATGAATCTTCAAACAACATATTGCTAGACACAATGTACCTGAAAAGACACATTTGTAAGATGGTAAGTAAACACATTTCAAGCTGCTTAGGTTATCATTTTTTCATAGATAAGTAGTGGGAGATGGTTTATTTTCCCTTCAATATCTTTAAGATGATGTCTTGTTAGAATTGTGGGAAATACAATGTGAATACTTCTAGAAATAATTAATACATATTAATTGTGTGAGTTATCTACTATAAATTCACTCTGCAAAGGATGATGAAGAGTCAGTCAATGTTTCATTATTTTATTTTTAATTAAAATAAAGAAATGATATCGTAATATTACCATAATCTCTTCCCGTGTCATTTTCCTAAGCCTGGGAACAACATGGAACCACAAATCTACATCAGTTGTCACATGTTTCTGAGTGATGATTCCAATTTTACTGTTGAACATTGAATTTTTGGGGTTGACATGTTGTCCCCACACATTCCATCTGACCTCATACTTGATGCCATTAACTTTAGTCTTAATGATTTTTTCTTACATCATTAAACTATAGTGCTTCTGTTTTTTCTGCATCGTCGGTCCTTCATCACCTACCATTTCCCCAGAATCAACATTTTCAATATGTTCCTCTAGAGAAATAGAATCAGCATGTGCATATGGATGTTTTACCTTTACATAAGGAGAAGAAGTAGGTTGAGAAAATTGTCGTTCCATACGAATGGGAGCACCAAAATGTGTAGAAGGTCATTTATCTTCACTACAAGCAATAGTAGGTTGAGAGACCTATTGTACCTTAGGAATGGGAGCACCAACATGTGCATAAGGTCTTTGTTCATCTACACAATGGGAAGCAACAGGTTGTGAGACTTGTTTTCCCTTATGATTGGGAGCACTAGAATATATAGAATTCATTATCAACAGAGGTGTTTTAACATTTAATTTAGATTACACAAATGAAAAAACAAATAGATAATAACATGATGTAAGATAATGTATATTACAAAAATATATATAACCTGATTATTGAACTAAATTTTTCTTTTTTAAATCCTGAAAGGATCTGACCCCTATATCAATGATCAAAATCCCTTCAGTGTGGCCTACTCTAACATACAAAACACTGTATACATTTGGACCATTGTGAAATTATTGAAATATCCTAATGAAAATTAAATTTTCATCTAACCCATCAGTCATTGACATTATGTTCTTTATACTTTATGAATAACCCCCTACAACCTTTACATTATTCAAAAAGATGAAAAACAGATATATATCCTACCTGAAAAGTGTGAAGGAATCTAGAATAAGAAAATTTCATTTTCACCCTCCACCACCGCCAATTTTTCTCATATTCTCATGTAAACCATGTATAGTATATCCTAAATTCCATCCTTTATTAGGTACATTAAGCAATGCACTGATGACATTATCACATTCATTTTATCAAAATTCATAACATGAAGAAAATTTATGATGTACAGACAATCCTAGAATAGTAATTTAAAAAAAACTCATATCTTTTTTCAACTGGTTTTCATAAGGTTTTTCAAAATTGGTTTATCCAAATCAGTGCTCATATATTTTAATTTATCAAATAGTTTATCACCTGTTAGTGGAGATGGTGTTTTATGTTCTTCTAAACTTCCATAGAAGGATGTCATCCAAGATTATGACTTATGTCATTGGGGTAGAAATTTTTCATGTCTTAGAAACATGATTTTAAATGAATGTTTCAACCTAATTGACTATGTATATTGATGGAAAACGGGACACACTTGAGTTATTTTAATTTTATATCTGGAAAAAAATTTATAATAAGGAGATTCATTTATAATCTCGTATAGCATGGATCTCAATATAAAATCATTATTTCTATAATCATCATACAAAGTAACACCTGAATCTCTAATAATTTCAAATCCATGACCAATAGAGCCAAATAAACATCAATATCATCACTCTATGTTTTTTGTCCTCATATAAGCATAGATAACATCCTGTATTTTCGTTTCATGCATAACCATGGGGGAAAGTTATAATTTTCCAACATAATCATCCATGTATTATGAGTGCTTCATTGAAAACTAAAATGATTCACTCCATCTACAGACAACACAATATAAAGGTTTCTTGAATTGTTTCCAAATTTACGATACTCGTGATCAATTCCCTTCCACTGAGGACAGTATATCAGGTGATGTAGTTTCCAATATTTATTCCTTGTATCTTCATGCCACGTAAATTGTACTATAGTATCCTCACTTCTATATAGGTGCCCAAACCTTGGAATGATTGGAAAGTACCATAAAACGTTCATAGGAATGGATTCATATATTTTATATTGATAACTACCACGCTTTAGGAATTATATAATTGATTTATGGTCCTTGAGAAATAGTAAACAATCATATGGGTAGGTGTGTTTTATTTCAGAGATAATACTAATCGAGTGTAGCATTCATTTGGAATTGTATGTTCGGATCAATAGATCATTATCTTCTGGTAGAATGTTATTCAAGAGATCAAGAAGTTCCATAAAACTGTCATCACTCCATCCGTTGTCTGCTTTCAAATTATACAACTTCATTACGGCTGCCAATGATATATATTTATTCCAACCAACATAAAATGGTGACTTTTCACAACTCTTTAACTTATCAAACAATTTTGGAAAATCATGACGTTCATTTTCAACTGTCCTTGTTATTTTTTTAATACGATCTTTATCATCATTTGCATCTGAAATTAGATCCTCGATATGTTCTTCTTCATTTTCAACACTTTTAATCATATAAAATTATCCATTAAACGTAGTGATATCCCAAAAACTAGCTACATTCGCTTTTACCCCATGTTTATTGCAACATTTATAACTTTGATCTATTCTGTGACAGATCAAGTGCTATTCCAAATCCTATGGACTAATTTCTCTAGAATAAAAATAGTGTGAACACAGACAAAGAATTTTAGGAGGATCATATGCATGATCGTTTTCAAACTTGATGAACTCTTTCACACAATCTTCATACTATTTTTTCAGAAAATTGTCATCCATCCATTCTTTATTCAAATTCATCCTATTTGATTCGTTAATATTAATATTGAACAAAATAAAATACAAAAAACATTGATATAAAATTTAACCAAGGATAAAAAAAAGTTGTAGACACTAAGTCTCTTTGAATATTTATCCCCAATATCCAATTTCAAAAACCAAGGTTCTTCATTTGGGATCTTCTAAATAAATCAATATGGAGCTCTTCCAGCCTTTCCTTCATTGGTCGAACTAAGAGAAATTCATCCACATAAAGAAGTAAAATGAAAAAACTATCATCATAATACACCTTCATATAGTTGTAATTATTTACATTACACTGTATGAACATTAATTCTACCATGAAAGCATTGAAATTCTTATTATACTATCTCGATACCTACTTAATCCCACAAAAATTTAATTTGAGATTGGAACCAAACCTTCTATTCAATTTAACATGAATTCTTTCAGTTTACCTATGTAGATGTCTTTCTCTAAATCTCCCTGAATAAATATAAGCATAACATCAATTTTTTCTATAAATAAACCTTCAATTAAAACTAATCTGAGAACCATATGAATTATTATTTTCTTTACAGAAGGAGAGAAAATATAACTGAAATCTAATCCTTATTTTTATTGAAACACATTTTCAAATAGAGAAACCTTGAACTATTTCCTATCATCCACTTTCTCTTTTATGTGATAAATATAATTCTTCTATTGATCCTCATCTCGTAGTTCCAATTATATAGTCTGAAATGTATCAAAATCATATAAGGAATTCAATTATTCCTTCATTTTGTATTCAGACTATAATGAGGCCAATAGTCTTCCTATGTTGAATCCTAAAAAATAGAAAATACAACTAACTTACCCATAAATTACACATTAGGTACAAACCTATAGTCTAAGGAAACCATAATCACATGAATAAATATAATATTAGTAGAAAATCACATGTAAACTCTAATACCCTCCCAATAATGATACCAATTTGACATCCATGAATAAGCATCAAGAATTTTATATTAATAATCAATCGCATCCCGCTGTGGAAAAAAGGCCTAAATAAATATATCAAACAAGGGTCCCCTGATTTAAACCATGTAGTTGATGTTGGATGAAAAGTATGTTTAAGAGTAGCAATGGGGTTAAACATTAATTCACTTTTTCTATGAGTGATGTCAGGAATTATATCTTATGGATTGGATTGAGTTATTGAAAAGATCTTTCCTGAATTGACCAAAGGCCTTCATTTTTTATTTATTTTTCATAATCCCCCTTTTAAGGGTTGAAGGGGAACCCTTAAATATGAATTCCAGTTATATTTTCTCTTTCCATGTTGTTATTATCAATCCACATGTCTTATCTATATGGTTTATTGGTTTTCATAATTTTATAAAAATATAAACATAAAATATTAAGGTAAAACTAAATTTTAGATGTCCTTTGAAAACTATTTATAAAATCACACTTGAAATCCCATTAAAAATAAATTTTTTACACAAATTCCTCTTTAAAATAACACACCCTTTTTAAAATAAACCAATCAATTCCAAGCACTCTTTCACAAAACAATAATTCATTTTTTAAGAATTCAAGGAAACACCATGACCCAATAATATTAATCATTTAAAATTATTGAAAACCATCTATATTTTACAAATTTTTACTTAAAACTTCACACGCCCATTTTTAAAATGAAACTAACTTTATTTATGATTTTGAAACATTCACATCCCTTTATGAAATCCAATCAGGTGAGTTGAAAAACACTTGGCATGAAACCTAACTCCATTACAAGTGTTTAGATCATCATAAAGCTATTAAAAACTAAAAAAAATTTATATTTCATACATATAATTTTTTAAGAAACTTTTTAAAACACTTGAATCATTTTGAAAGAGGCACTTAGGTATTTCCCCAAAGTCATAAATCCTAAGAGATTATAAAATATACATGAATAAAAAATAACCAATATTTTATAAATTATAAAACTATAAGACAAACCAAAAAAATATATCGTTTTTGGGAAAATAAAAAAAATCATTTAGTAATATCAAATGACACATAAAACATGTGGAATTACTATTAGTGGGTCTTTCCTTGGGACCATTATTCATAGAGATCACCAAGTGTGAACTTCATATGAAGATGTATCAATTTCATATGAGACTCCATCACTTGTTATTCAACTATCATCAACTTCATGTAAGATAGATATATCTAGACTATATGATATATTGATTTTAGAATATCTTTATGGAATATCTATGTTCTCAATATAGTAGAAAACTATTATATCTAATTAATTTGAATTATATTACAAGGAAATTAAAAAAATTATTGTTAAAGAGAATAATAATCCCTATGTGATGTAAATAAATATATATATATATATATATATATATTGGAGTTGCATATCAATGTAGAGTTCATCAAGATGACATAGTGGAGTCCTGGGTTCTTGAATCATAGTTATGTTGGGTATAAACATTAATTTTGTAATTGTACATTGATCGAGTGATCATACATCATGGATTATGGGAAAAATATTTAGTTTTATTCTTCTTATTTCATTTATTGAGAAGTTAAGGGTGATTGTCTATAACAGATTCATGAAGGATAATGCATTGGGTGATTTGACTAACTACACAATCTGATCATGAGGAAAATCCAAGTCTAATGGAGGAGACACACAAGAAGGTGGGAAATAATGAACATGGTTAGTAGAATTCTATAGGTGAATATAGGAATTAAATTTATACCATAAAAAAAGATAAGTATCAAATTATATTTGGCTAAATGAAGGGAAACATATCCTAAGAATAGGGGAATTACAATTTAACAAGAGAATCTGGATCCAATAGGGAAGAAGGAAATGACTCAATGATGTTGAGCATTATCGCTGGATGTGAAGTAGAGGGAGGGATCAAGGAGTATGATTCCTGCATAGTTAAAGGAGGCCCCACCTCTGAAATATAGTCTACATCCAAACAATGGATTTTTTTCCATTGAAAAAAGCCCGAACATATTCCAAATTTATTAGAGAATAGAAGGATTCTAATACAAGTGAGGTAGCTTTGGAAGATGAAGTCTTAATTATTCTAGAGATGAATATTTACCTTGTTAAGAATATAAGGCCCCTCAAAGAAGGATAAAGCTATTACAACTACAACTTTGACCACCCTAATAAAGGCCCAGATGAAATCCATCTCTAAGAAAAGAAGTATAAAAAATGATTTTTTTTCATTACTGAAGTTGTATCCATACCATATAGGTCAAACGAGTTGATTAAAATAGAGAATCTCTTTAATTAATTATGATAATACCAAAACATCAAAATCAGAGGTGAACATTGAATGTGAGAAGACTATAAAGGTTAACCCTTCATACTAGATAGGGATGGGGATCTATATATCGAATTATAATCCATTGATTCCATGAAATCAATTGAACCAAAATCTATCTATATATTATGAATTCATAATAATGTAGAAAAATGGCATATCTGTTGTAGCATTAGGGTCTGGAAGTAGCGGAGTCGGGGTAGGTGGTGGCAGTGGCAGCGGAGGCTGTAGAGGGTTTCGCAGCGGAGGTGGGTTCGCGATGAAGGATGGTACGCAGTAGAGGTATGTTCCAGGTGAAGGAGGTTACATAGTGGAGGTGGGGTTTGCCGCAAAAGAGAGGTGGGTCTGCAGTGGAGGTGGGTCTGCGGCAGAGGTGGGTCCGTGGCGGAGGTGGGTCCGCAACGAAGGAGCATCCGTGGCGAAAGAGCATCAGTGCCAGAGGAGCGTCCACCCCGGAGGAGGGTCTGCAGTGGAGGACGGTTCAGTGGTGAAAGAGATGAGGTCGGGGAAGAGGAGGGATTGGTAGCGTAACGGTCAGCTTCCACAAGATTTTGAGGTATGTGAAGGAAGTAGGGTACTGTTAGGGTTCATTTATAAAATCAGGTGAAGATTTTAACAGTGCTAGTTAAAAAGTGCTAATCAAGCTATGTTTTATGAGTGCTAAAATAGAAAGTGCTGATAAAACATGTGTTTATATATATTTATCACATTATAAGAATAATAAATATATTTTTTATAATTTTAACATTATTTAAATAAATATATATTTATTTAAAATTATAAATATAAATAAATATTTTTTTATTTGAAATTAAAAATTATAATAAATATTTAATTATTTATTGTTATAATTATAAATATTTATATATATTAAAAAATTATAAAATTAAAACAAATATATTTATAATTTAATAAATATATATAATTAATATATTAATTATAATTTTATCATTATTTAAATATATCTATATTTACTTACAATTATAATTATAAATATTTGTATTTATTTATAAATATTTGTATATAAATATATGTAATTAATATATTTATTATAATTATAAAATTATTTAAGTAAATCTATATTTATTTAGAATTATAATTATAACTATTTGTATTTATTTATAATTATTTCAGTATATTTATAACATTATAAGTATGAAAAATATATTTATTATAATTTTATAATTATTTAAATATATATTTATTTATTTATTTATTTATAAATATAAAAATAAATAAATATATTTATTATAATTTTACAATTATTAGTTATAATTATAATTACAAATAAATATATTTAAAAAATATTTATATATAATTATATTTTTATAATTATAAATATAATAAATATATTTATTGAATTTATAAGTACTTTTAAGAACATGGTAGATTCATGGGTATACCATGAATGAATAATATGCCTAGTAAAGTATCGATAATAAAAAAAAGTCATCACATTTGGACAACATGAATAATAATAAAGGTGTAATGCATAAATGAGCATTCATGATGAATACATAATATATATGTAGGTCAATTATTCTCATGATTTAACATATTTATTGATGAAATTCATTGGAAATATTTATTTATTTGAATATATATTTATTTCTCTATAATTATAGTTATAAATATATATATATATATATATATGAAGTATTATATATATATATATATATGAAGTATTTATATATATTTATAAACATAACAAATATATATATATTATTTGACAAATATATTATAATATTATAATTATTTAGATATATATTTATTTAATTATAATCTTATAAATATTTTTGAAAACATTATATATATATTAGAATCATTAAAAAGTATATATTAATTATAAACACATGTTTTTTATTTAATGTATACAAATAAACATTGTTTAATAATATAAATAAAATAATTTTATATAAAATAATAATAATTTTTATTAAAAACTATTATCAGTGCTAATAATAGTGCTGATAAAGGCCCATTTTATCAATGCTAAAGAATGCGCTGATAAATGGTCGATTTATCAGCGCTTTTATCTAGCACTAAAAAAGGTCTCCCTTTTATCAGTGTTTTCTTCTTAATGCTGATAGATCCTGGTGCATCCCATTCCAGGATCTGTCGTAGTGTATTCACAATTTAATTTAACATAAAAGTATAGATTTAACACACCAACATATTTTCAATGCATGCTTAACAAACAACAACTTAACATAGAATGATATCAAATCTTTAATATTTCAATTTAATTTCTAAATTAATATTTTCATAAAATTTACGATATTTTCCATTGCTATATATAATTTTAGTATGGATTTATTAATAATTCTCCTCATCACATTGAAATATAATATAGAATAATGTCATCCTTTCAACGTAGCAGTATGTAGTAAATATTTAATCGATAAAAGCCAACATAATAAAGGAATTAGTTAGGAATGTTTATCTTTTCATATAATTAACTATCATTCTATATTCCCATTTTAATTACACCTCCAAAACAATTTCCAATACTCCTAGGGGATTAAATATTGATAGTATTATATAAGTACCCAAAACTTTCTTAATCATTATAACCATATTGCAATATGATAACACATTTATAAAGTATTAACTAAAGAGGTTATAAAAAGATTGTAATAAGACAATAAAGATAAAAAACAATAAAGAAACTAAATGTAAGAGGAAACATAAAATAATCCCTTCCCCCATACCAAACCAGGACCCGATAGAGGAATATAATGGTAAAAAACAAGTAAATTACAGCCCCTCCCCCAAGAATAAATCATCTCAATTGGGCCCAATGATAGTGAGTAAAGACTTACCATTTCTGAAGGAATTACTGCAATAGATATAATATTAAAGGTTTATGTTAGTCAAGGAAATATTTCATTGAATTTAATGGATGGGTTTCAACCAAGATGAATTATAATGACTCATGTCATTCATTTTAAAGGTCTATAAATAAAAAAATTATAATGATAAATCCAATATTAAGGATATATAAAAAATGAAATATTAAGGATCAATAACAAATTAATAGATTTAAAAATATATTAAGCACGTAATATCCTTTAATAAAATATAAAGTATATAAATCCCCTAATTTAAGTCATAGTAGAAATAGAGAATATATTTGTGCAAGGGAATGAATTGAAGTATATTGCATGGTTTGATCAATTGAACTCAAAGAGTTCACTACATTCTAAAATATGAAATGAAATAGGAATGAGGAAGAAGAATCCACATAATAAAATAGGCACAATGGAAAACAAATCAACCCCCCCCCCCCACCCCACCCCCCACATAATTTAGTATAACCAGGGGGATGTTCTCTTTCAATTCTGCATGTCACAATATTTAACCACTAAAGTGGTTCTTTGGAAATATAAATATATGGATTTAGAGGAGTAGGTATGAAACCAACCAACATGGGTGAAGGAATATATTAACAAAAAATAAACCCCTAAATCTGATAAAGTCAAATTTTCTATATGGTGTGTTTCCACCCAACATTACCATGGCTCCCTCAACCATGTCTTCCCCAGATTCCCACCACACTGTGGTTTATTTATCTTTACCATTTTCTACACACCATGGGTCAGAACATGACATAAATAATCCTCCCTCATAATTTCCTACTCACCTACGCAATGTGACCTCTCCTCTATAAAGTACCACCATGTATACTTATTCATTATTTCAGTCGCTACATATTTCCCAAAAGGTAATTCTCTAATCTCCACATCCATGAAATAGGTTTTTTGCTTTGACAAGGTCATTCATGCACTAATGGTGATATCATCCAAGTTCCCCCATAAAACCAACCACATTAAAATGGTTGTAATTCATGTCATTATGTTACATAGGGAAATCCCACAAACACCATACCCTTTAAAAGGGGTGTTTCAAACCATGTGTTCATAATACACTATAATGGTTAGCTCCCACATAGGAAACCCCTCAAGTAACCTTAAGAAAACAAATCCCTCTACTTGCATAATTTCCTTTATGATTTTCTCGTCTCTATTATGGATGTGAATTATAGTAATGTTTTTTATCCTTTCACTTATCATCTAGGGTATTATGTGCTTTATATATTGGGACATGTTTTAATTCCTTGTTAAGCCCTAATGTTTCATTTTTGTCCCATTTGAAAATTATTCTTAAAATTATCATCATAATAATTTTTGAATGATATTAATTTTAAATTAATGATGAGATTAAGTATAAAATGGCTGCTCCTCTGGATCAAAAGAACACTCCTCACGCGCTGGGTGTTTTTCAAAATTTCTCTACTGTTTCTTATTCAGGCAGAAATCTCGGCTTTGACAACCTTTGACCCTATAATTCATGTCGTCACTGAACCTGGTTGGCATTAGGGTTCTCACGGTCCTCCCATGAGGTCCAATCTTCCTATACATTCTTTCCAAGAGGATATATGTGGCTCCTCCTATGTCTCCCAGCACTTCCTGGATGTGAGGATAGTTTCTCCGGCGGTGTCAAGGGCTGGAGCATGTGTTTTGTTGGATTTTTTCCTGATAGATTTTGCAGAGGTAGATTCTCATCTTTAGTGGACTCTTGTTGCTCATTTTGGGGTGTAGAAACCTTCCTAAAGTCTTTCAACCACTTCGGGGAATCATGGGGTTTTCTTGGTCAGGTGCGTACATTGGTGAACCATTGGAATTTCTTCTGTTTGATGATGGAGTCATAGGCAGACTTTGTCTTCGCATGGTGAAATGATCCAAGAAATATTTCTCGGTGGCATTTCAGTTTGTCTTCATGGTTTATAGAGGCCCATAAGGTAAAGGAAATCTCTCTCGTGGCGGTCTGGATGGGTCTCCCCAACCTCTCTCTTCCCTTTCAAAATGAAGCGCTTATTTGGGCCATTGAAGATTCTCTTGGATGTTTTTTGTGTGAAGATGGTCATACCCTATCCTACGAAAACATTCTGGTTCCAAGAATGTGTGTTGAGAATGATTTAATGTAGAAAATCCTATATAATCTTTCTCTATAGGTGATGGATATGGCATACTGGGAACATGATATACTCTTTCAAGAGTTCCCCAGTTTCTACTCCTCTTGTAGTCTCTACGTTCATGCAATGTAATCATGCAGAAAACCTTAAAAAGGAGGAATGTACAGGGTTTATAAGGATAATCTTCACGGTATCTCCTCCTCTCCCTGGTCGGTATTTTCGAATAATGGCCCATCTTATGAGGACGTTCTCATGACGGGGGAGGATCGGACTCATTCATTGGATTTAGCTATCGAACCTCAGCTCCCCCTCCCTCTAGAAGGTGTAGTCTCTCCCTACAGAGACATTGTGGATATCTTATCAGGGTCCCAGGCTCTGATGCTAGATTTCAACGCCCTCTTACCCAATCCATCTCAGATGTGCTCAGAAGGGAGGTTATGGAACTGGCTCTTAGCTTTTCTTCCCTCCTCCTTGGATCTCTGTGTTGTACCTCTCGTTCCCCTCGTTGTTTGATTTTCATGATCACAATCACCTTTTCATGTTTATCTAATTGTGTTCTAAGTGTTTTTGTTGATAGGCAATTGATTGCCAAAGAATTGGCCCAAGAAAGCAGGAAAAGTGGACTGACATTCAGTCCACCGGCCAATCGATGGAAGAGCACCGGCCAACCGATGGAGGCCTGGACAGAAGGCATCCTTCTGTCCAGACCACCGGCCAACCGGTGGCACACCAGCGGCCAGCCGGTGGCACCTGCACAGAAGAGGAAGCTACTGCCTCACCACCGGCCAACCGGTGGCCTCAGCACCGGCCAGCCGGTGGCACCCAGCAGAACAGTGGGAGCTACTGTCTCCACACCGGCCAACCGGTGGCCTCAGCACCGGCCAGCCGGTGGAGGCTGAGCCCGAATCCTATGCCTTTTTGCACACACCGGCCAACCGGTGGGACTGTACCGGCCAGCCGGTGGGCCCAGTCAAACTAGTTATTGCAGTTTGACCAGGCTGGCCCACTTGGCTCCCAACGGCTCTTTTAGCCTCTCCAACGGCTCCGAAGCCTCCCCAAGGGTTACATGCCTATAAATAAAGTCCAAGGAAGCCCCGGACAACCACCGGAACTATACGGAAGCCCACGGACATATTTTGCACCAATTGGCCAACCTCCGGCGACTTCCTCCAAGGGAACCCCAATAGCTCCAACAACTTCCACATCCAAGGAGCCCCTTCAAAGAAGCTTGGAAGCAGCCTTCAACATCTCTAATCAATCAAAGGCACCCAAGACTTCTCCAAATACGGTTTTTATTGTTTTATTCTTTTTGAGCTTAAATTTGAGTTTGTGCCTACAAACTCCCAATTTTCTCATCCCCTCTTTCCTTTGGGTTTCACATCACCACTAAGGTGTGAAAAGGTTGCCAAGCTTTCCTTTAAATAGCTTGAGACATAGGTGAGCTATCCTTCACCTGTAAGAAGGATAGTGGGTTCATGCTAAACCATTAAAAGCAAGTGGGTTCTTGCTCAACCATCAAAAGCAAGCTGTAATAGGTCCTAGTGCTACCTCAAAGCCTAGTGGGTTTCTTGCTAAAACCATTGAAAAGCAAGCGGTAGGAATCTCTCAACGGTTGAGTTGGGAGCGGAGACGTAGGCCGGGTTTTTGGCCGAACTCCGTTATCAAGTTTTGTGTTTTGCCTTCTTTATTTCCGCTGCATTTTCAACTTTGATTTTAATTTGTTTATCATTTTTTAAAAGGCAATTCACCCCCCCCCCCCTCTTGCCATCATTCCCTTGTTTTCTCCGACCCAACACTCTGGATGTTAATGCCTCCTCTTCTTGGAGATCATCCTATTACTCCTCGGGTGCAGGTGGTTATAGTTATCTTGCCTTTTCCTCTCTCTTCTAGTGAGGTGGGTTTGAAGGCTGGATTCGGTCAGGCCTTTGAAGGCGATCCAGGGGTTAAAGCGGATAAGGTATTAGTGTAGGAGAATCCCATATCTCATTCTCCTCACAGGGTGTTTAAGGGGAAGTCTGTAAAGCTTTCTACTCTTGAGTCTTCAGTAACAACATTTTCCTCCATCCAGAGCCTTGGTGTGTTCACTCGAGCTCAATCTAAGATACTTTTGGAATGCTCCTCTTCTCTTAGATCGATGACAGTCAAGCCTAGGGATAAAATCAATCTCCACTTCGTTTAATTTTATCTCTATTAATATGGAATTACCATGTCTTGGGTGCATGGGTGAAGACTGAACTAATTGTATCCTAATTTAAGAAAAACAAAGATTGCATTGTTGCAATCTTGGAGCACAAGAAAAAATAGGAAAAATCAAGGCCTTGTACCACAATTTTCACCTTCATGGTTACATGCATGTAGACCCATTAAATAGGCACATTTGGATATTTTTTAATAAGGAGGTTTCTATTGATCTGATTGAAGTAGGTGATTAGTATTTCACCATGAAAATCACTAGGGGTGGGGAGTGTTTCTATGCTTCTTTCGTGTATGGCAGTTGTGATGTACAAGATAGAAAATGACTATGGTATGGAATCAGATTGTTTGATATGAAGGATCTCTTGTGGTTTTTCACAGGTTATTTTAACATTATTCATTTCCCTGAAGAGAAAAGGGTAGAGGAGATTTTTCTCAGTAAGAAAGATTGGAATTCACCCATTTTTCGGCCGGCAAGGGCCTTCTTTATTTGGATTATTCAGGTGGCCGGTATATGTGGTCCAATAACCAGAGTAGAGAAAGGTGTGGTTGGAGCAACCTTGATTGGTTTCTAGCCAATAATAATGAAATCAACTCATTCTCGAATACTGAGGTAAAACATTTAGCCTGAGGAATATCGGACCATTCTCCAATTCAGGTTTCTTTGATTCCAAAACGAGATTCTTAGGAGGTGTTCAGGTTCTACAAATAGTGGTCTCGAATGAAAGTTTATCAGCGGACAGTGAGGGAGGTGTGGGAAGCTCCTACCTAGGGTCACACATGGGTATCCCTCCACAACAAGCAGTGTCAAATGAAATAGGGGCTTAAAGAGGGATCCAAGAAGCTAACTCCTTTCAACCAGAACCCAGAAGTCCTAAAACAGAGCATCAAAAACTTGGAATTCAGACTGGAGGAGGAGTGGAGTGACCTAGTGTTCGAAGAACTAATGGAAAAAAAGGTTAGTTGGGAGGAGATTCTCCTTAATCATGAGTAAATGGAATGGGATCACTCTAGGGTGAGGTGGCTAAATGAGGGTGATAGAAATACAGCCTTTTTCCATGCATTCATTAGAGAAAGGAACTATCTAATCAATCCTAACATATTACTTGAGTATGGCTCCTACACTGATGATAGAGACACAATAGGGATAATGGTGCATTCATTCTTCAAGGATCTCTTTATGGGAATGAACCTGAGGATGTCTTCTAGGTATCCTAATGAAAACACCAAGTTTTGGGAGGGGATCCCTACCACAGGGTCAATCTAGGACAATGAGGGTTTGGAGGAAATTCTTATTGAGGAGGAAATCCTTTTGGCCCTACAAAATCTTAACCCTGATAGTGCACCTGGACTGGACAACTTCCCAGGTTTGTTTTATAGGGGGTGTGGGATATCATTAAGAAGGATATAATTGAATCATTCCATGAATTTTTTTGAGGGGGGAATCTCCTTCATATTTCTAGTGCTACGACTCTGGTTCTCATACCAAAGATAGAGGAACCATCTTCCCTTACCCATTATAGACTAGTGAGCCTATATAACTTCCCTTAAAAAATCCAATCAAGTGTCATTAACCAGAGTCTATCCAAACATCTCTATAGGTGGATCTCAATTGAGCAGCATGGATTCGGGAAGGGTTGATCCATACAGGGAGCAATTTCCCTCACCTATGAGATGGTAAGATACATCAACGTAAAGACTTACGGTTCCAATATGGTGATCAAAGTATACATGAACAAGGCTTATGATAGAATTGAGTGAAGTTTCTTGAACAGTGTTCTCTCGGTGATGGGGTTCTCGACCAGGGAAGTGCATAACTTCTTCCAGAGCTTTAGCAGCTCATGGTTGGTAGTCTCTTTCCTGATAAAGACCCATGGTTTCTTCAAGGATACTAGAGGTATATAACAGGGAGACCCACTTTCTCCATGTTTATTTTTCCTGGCCTAGGACACGCTCAACAGACTAATTAATCAACACCTATCTCAAGGAGAAATATTTCCTTATAGGATAAAGCATAACATCCCGAAGATCTCCCATTTGATGTTCACTGATGATACCATAATCATCACTAATGGAGGTAGAAGCTTTGCTCGATTAATCAAGAAATTTTTGGAAGATTATAGTTACTGGAGTGGGAAAGTTATCAGTGACACCAAGATCAGCATATTCATATCTCATAAGAGTACCCCTAGGTGGGTTTCCTCCTTGTGTAGATGCATGAGCAAGTAGAGACCTGTATCTTGACGTACATGGACATTACATTACTTTTTCGGAATACTTAGTACATAACAAAAACACACACACAAGGATCGTAATAGTTTAGTGTCTTTGGAAACTTGGAATATAATCTTCTAATCATGGTGAAATATCTTCAACATCTCCCATAAAGATCTTCCTTTTGTTACCTAAAACATTTCTTTATATCCTGGGGAAAAGAAAACATAAAATGGTGAGCTCAAATGCTCAGTAAGGGTAAACAAAATAAATATCAATCACATCATATACATAAGAACATAACTTTTGGAAATCTTAACATGCAAAAGAAGTCATAATTTCATAACATGGGATAAATCATAGTAGTGAAATATAATCCCAATGATCATAACTTAAAACATGAAACTTTGTGGCATACACACATAATCATAGATAATCATATCTTATTAGTCAAGACTCATTGCCAAGACTATCTTAGTGGACAAAGTCCATTTCTGAACCGAGTCACCCTCGTTTCAGTCCTGTTTCACTGAACCGGTGTAACCTACCGTTATAGCCATGTCTATCTCATGAGATATAAAATCTTTACCCAATGCATTGGAGGGAGATATAGGTCCCACCCATCTCATAATGATACCATTCTTATGTGTCCCACAAAATCATAAACCATACATCATAGCATAACCCATGTAACAAAAATGGGAATCTTAAACATCGTGACATCATCAAACAATTCATATAAGATAAAGGAATTCATAAAAATAATTCCATCACAACATAATCAAATCAATTTAATAACAGGGATAGAACAGAACCCTTTATTATCTTAGATGGAAAATAATTTTGATAAAACACTTGAACTCCATTGTTGATGAAAATATCCTTTCTACTTCAAAAACACTTTCCTTTCTTTAAATGTCAAACAATTTTAAAATTAAAGAAGTTGATTAAAAATAAACTTGAAAACTTGTAAAGGAATCTTCTTGGAAATAATTTTTTAAAAATCCATTCATGTCGTATAAGTTAAAAAAACATTCTTCTCGTACTTTTGTCAGAAAAGTCAAAAAGTACCTCGTACGAAAAATGACAAAAGATTCCTTTCATATCTTTTACTAAAAACTCACCGAAGGGTAAAAATCGATTTAAACAATTGTAGGTGGATGTAAATAATATTACATATTGATGAAACATGGATGTGGATGATAAAATAAACCCCAGTAAATTTCAAATTATAAACAATCTCGGATAAAAATTGAGATTGTGAGATTTTCCCTTACCTTATGTCTGATATGCTTTG
The DNA here is from genome assembly GCA_963277665.1 of Viscum album. NCBI lineage: Eukaryota > Viridiplantae > Streptophyta > Magnoliopsida > Santalales > Viscaceae > Viscum > Viscum album. The sequence goes on from OY728166.1 coordinate 246,405,573, forward strand.
TACGTATCTGAACCTCGTCTTTTTGATGCGCCTTCACTTAACCTCCACTTAAAGAACTAAGTATGGTCTTTGAAGAATACTGGGACCTCTAGGATGATACTAGGGAAGTGGAGAAGAGATTTTAGCAGGGGTTGGCCGAGCTTGAATGCTCAAATTGGTGTGAGGAGGAGAGGGAAGAGGTGCCCTTTTATAAGGGAGGAGAGGGGCACCTTAGGAAAATCTCAAAATATTATTTTATATTAAGGTAAAATTCGGTTTATAATGGTTCCAAAGGGTCTTATTTCGAAGATAAAGTGGGTATGGGTCGAAATCCTCTCGTCCAATAGGATTTAGACAAGTTTAGGTTATTATTTTAACCCTATCAATTAGATTTAACTCTAAGTTAAATAATTTAACTTTTACCGTGTCTTTTTGTTTTCTTACACTATATGGTTAATAAACTTACCATAACAAGCCAAAGGAACCCCAAGTTGTTTATTATTAATATATCTATCCTTATATAAGTCATTTAGCCGAACCTTAGATTTTTATGAATTAAATAACAATTAATAATATGATATTTGTTTTAAAAACTAATTTATGTCAATTTTGACACTATTTGGTACATGATTTTTATGAAATTCATAACAGAATGATAATTTCGAACCAAGTTACTTATATCAACAATAACATGTCATATTAACCTAGAAAATTAATTTAAGTCATAAAAAGTCTCAAATTACATTTATTTGGGCATTTATAACATCAATTATGTCAATATTTCATTAATAAGACAATTACTGCATCATCTTTGTGTCATAATAAATGATAATTATTTAATCTCTAAAAATTATAAATAAATTCCTATGATGTAGATAATTGTATTATCTTTCTGGATACTATTCATGTTTGAAGTTTCATGAAGTTTATCACTAGATTAAAATTATTATACTTATAATATTTAAGAAAATGACATGTTGTCACATTCTTTGGTTTTAATAATAATTAAATTATTTTCATGAAAAAAAGTCCATTAAATGAATCTAATCCGACCCTTATGTGATATGGGTCGCCTTTTAGTCATCCAATAGGATTTTGACATGTTTTAGGGTAATTTTATAATATTATATTTACCCTTAATTACCCGATTTACCTTTAACTATGGTAAATAAAATTTACCGTAGTTACTATTCATAATTCCCAAAAATAAAAAGTATCTTATTAACATAATTTGGATCCACTGATTCCAAATATGGAATCCATTTTTCCAAATTCAATACACAAAAGTTTCAGAAATTAAATTAAAATTAATCCCGTTGTCGAAAGAAAACGGGTTTTTCTTTAAAACATTGCAAAAGTTTGAATTGATTTATCCTATGAATTCAAGGTAGAATCAATGATAATGACATACATTATGTTAAATGGTAAAAATATATTCTATTTATACTTTAAAACCATTAAATATTATAATTTAACCATATAAATTATTGCGATGAAAAAAGTTGTTTTTAATTAAAATATAGCGTGTTTTTACTATTCATTAAAATATGAAAGTTATCGGAAAAATATAAAAACATTATCGAATGTAAATTTTTATATCATGATTCAAAAGAATAATTTTATTTTGTCAAATTGAACATATAAAAATGTCAAAAACTAGATTTAAAGTGGGTGCGCCATCAAAAGGCGGCAAAACTGCATTTTTTGAAAAATACTTATTTTACCCGGAAAATTTATTTTGTTCTTATACCATGTTCTAGAAAATGTTTAAGATGAATAATAATGTTATAAAATTCAAACTTTAGTTAATACTATTCATAACGGCTAGTTCATGACAATATTATAATAATATATCGTTGTTTATTAAAACCCGGTATTGCGTACAACACACGCTATCGAGGAAGGTCGTGATTGCGTGTAATGTAAGCCAAGTCAGGGTTGTGTGTTGTGAAAGAATCCTCAGTTGTTTCGTATAACAGAATCCAACCATATTTCATCTATACATTGAATATATATATATATATATACTCAATGTTGCGTAGAATAACTATTATCAAAATTGTGTGTAACACGATCCAAGAATAGGGTTGCGTATACAGCATGCTAATACGGTGTTGCGTATAGCGCAAGGTAATCTTGGTGTAGAATACAACACAAGACATTAATGAAATTAATAGAATATTTTTCATAAAATCTCGGGGTGTTACATTCTACCCCCCTTAAAATGAATTTCGCCCTCGAAATTTGTCGGGGTTATAAATGGTTTACTACTCCAAAGTTTGTTTAATAGAAACCCACATCAAGAAAAGGAATACCAAAACATGGCTTTAAAAACTAAAGTATGAAATGTAACGGTTACCCAAATTAACTCATCACTGGGTTTCCACGTAGGAGAACATAGGTGAAAATATGGATATGGAAGAAAAATCTAACCATCAAGTTCTGATGGAGAGTGGTAGAGAACATGGCTATGAAAAAGCCAACAATCGCAAAGCCATAAATTTGTGATGATCTAGGGTACCATCCGATTCATCAGATAAAAGATCACTAGGACAACATTTTTGGTTTTCAATATCATTTCCCTATAGTTGAAAATTTTGAATTAGAAGAAATATTTACTTGATTTTGGTACAATCTCACTGTTGTTCGTGAATTGAACAATTTCCACTTCATCCCTTAAAGAAATGAAGTTGAATTTGTTATTCGTGATGTGTTAGCAGATCATGTGATAGAATGATGGGTCATTCCATCTCTCTCAAACAAAAGGTTAGAAAAAGTTATAAGTCCATCTTATGGTTAGATTAATCGTATATGGTTCCAAAAATGAACTTATACTTCATATATCATACCGCTTAATAAAACAAAACTAGTTTATACTAACCAGGGACTTCCTGTAGGCCAGTGGTAGGTGATAAAGGTCAGTCGCACTTCGGTTGTGGGTTCGATTCTGACGGCCTTGTCCGACGCGATGGGTTGTCGCCCGTCCTACAGGTTGTCCTTTTTCTAAAACTATATTACTAGAACATCCCATCAATAATATCGAAAAAACTTTTATCCTTAAACAATACTAACTTATGTCCAACATAGTCCCTTCCAATCTTTAGGCTTATCCATAATACTTCAGTCCACTCTCATAATATAGTGAAAATGATTACCTAGAGATTTAATACCATCGTTGATCCCCATATATCATAAGATATGTCTTGTTGGTCACATTCTAAACATTCAAAGGCCTTAATCATGTATTCTTTTGAAAAATGAATACCCATTAAACCTTAGTGAAAACATAAATGCTGTCAAAAGTTAACTCTTTCAACATACCAAAATCCAAAAATTCTATATACTCAATCCATTACATAACCTTCTCCTTATATCATTCATGAGCTCATGAATACTATCAAACATTTAATTTTCTCCTTATCCTTTCATTGTGCGCATATCATCTACATTCCAAAAATATCTGAATAACCTTTCATGGATACTGGTAACATTAATCATACACTTTCAAAACTCAAGGAAAGACAACAGTGTAACAATCCTTAGATGTCTCTTTAGTCCATAGTACCATGAGATTACTTATACAACATTACACATGATAAACATGTAATCATTCCACTACATTCTTAAACCATTGACTGAGCTTCAACAATTCTTTCATCTCACATATCATTTGTAGTCTCTTCATCATCATCCACATAAATACTACCCATACGACCATACTAATTCTCTTCATGAGACTTTCCCTTAGGGCATTGGTTTGCATAATTCCCATACATTCCACATTTAAAACATTTAACCATTGTTGATGTCGTAGCAATACCATTATCATCATCCCTGGTGTTAACTGAACCTTTTCCTTTGCACTTACTGGCTTTGTGTCCTTCTTTTCCACACCCAAAGCATCTTCCAGTTCCTTTGAAACATTCTCCTTGATGCCTCTTCCCACATGATTTACATAGGGGAAATTGAACTTTCTTTCCTCTATGATCATCATGAAACTTCATATTCCTCTTATTAGCCGAGTCAGGAAACTTAACAAATTTTACTTTATTGATCATATTATGAGATTTCTGATTTTGCATAATAATGATGTTTGGACTTCCAAATCCCATTTCATTTGGTTGCTCATGAAGAATATCATTCCATTTTCCATCATATCCTCCATTATCATGAATCATCTTGCTTCCATCCATTTCCTAAAACCCAAAAAAAATAGTGTGAGAGGCAAAAATCATAATAAATGGGGAGTAACTTCAATATCTAACATCTTAGGTTAAATTCTAAGATCGTTGCCATAGTTCTAGGACTATATCCTATACGTATACTTATCCTTAGGGACATCCCTAGACATACCTTAGAAATAACTCTAGGGATCTCACTAACGTTCTCACATCCTAGTTTCCAAAGGTTGACTAAACTTTTCCTCTGATACCAACTGTAGAGACCCGTATCTTGACGTACAAGGACATTAAATTACTTTTTCGAAATACTTATTACATAACAAAAACACACATACAAGGATCGTAATAGTTTAGTGTCTTTGGAAACTCAGAATATAATCTTCTAATAGTGGTGAAAGATCTTCAACATCTCCCATAAAGATCTTCCTTTTTTTACCTAAAACCATTCTTTATATCCTGGGGAAAATAAAACATGAAATTGTGAGCTCAAATGCGCAGTAAGGGTAAACAAAAGAAATATCAATCACGTCATATACATAAGAACATAACTTTTTGAAATCTTAACCTGCAAAAGAAGTCATAATTTCATAACATGGGATAAATCATAGTAGTGAAATGTAATCCCAATGATCATAACTTAAAACATGAAACTTTGTGGCATACACACATAATCATAGAGAATCATATCTTATTAGTCAAGACTCATTTCCAAGACTATCTTAGTGGACAAAGTCCATTTCTGAACCGAGTCACCCTCGTTTTAGTCCTGTTTCACTGAACCGGTATAACCTACGGTTCCAGCCATGTCTATCTCATGAGATATAAAATCTTTACCCAATGAATTGGAGGGAGATATAGGTCCCACCCATCTCATAATGATACCATTATTATGTGTGCCACAAAATCATAAACCATACATCATAGCATAACCCATGTAACAAAAATGGGAATCTTAAACATCGTGACATCATAAAACAATTCATATAAGATAAAGGAATTCATAAAAATAATTCCATTACAACATAATCAAATCAATTTAATAATAGGGATATAATAGAACCCTTTATTATATTAGATGGAAAATAATTTTGATAAAACACTTGAACTCCAGTCTTGAGGAAAATATCCTTTCTACTTCAAAAACACTTTCCTTTCTTTAAATGTCATACAATTTTAAAATAAAAGAAGTTGATTAAAAATAAACTTTAAAACTTGTAAAGGAATCTTCTTGGAAATAATGTTTTAAAAATTCATTCATTTCGTATAAGTTAAAAAAACATTCTTCGCGTACTTTTGTCGAAAAAGTCAAAAATTACCCCGTACGAAAAACGACAAAAGATTCCTTTCATATCTTTTACTAAAAACTCACCGAAGGGTAAAAATGGATTTAAACAATTATAGGTGGATGTAAATAATATTACATATTGATGAAACATTGATGTGGATGATAAAATACACCCCAGTAAATTTCAAAGTATAAACAACCTCGGATAAAAATTGAGATTGCGAGATTTTCCCTTACCTTATGTCTGATATGCTTTGTACGAATCTGAACCTCCTCTTTTTGACGCTCCTTCACTTAACCTCCACTTAAAGAACTAAGGATGGTCTTTGAAGAAGACAAGGACCTCTAGGATGATACTATGGAAGTGGAGAAGAGATTTTGGAAGGGTTTGGCCGAGCTTGAATACTCAAATTGGTGTGAGGAGGAGAGGGAGGAGGTGCCCTTTTATAAGGGAGGAGAGGGGCAACTTAGGAAAATCTCAAAATATTATTTTATATTAATGTCAAATTAGGTTTATAATGGTTCCAAAGGGTCTTATTTCGAAGATAAAATGGGGATGGGTCGAAATCCTCTCATCCAATAGGATTTAGACAAGTTTAGGTTATTATTTTAACCTTGTCAATTAGATTTAACTCTAAGTTAAATAATTTAACTTTTACCGTGTATTTTTGTTTTCTTACACTATATGGTTAATAAACTTACCATAACAATCCAAACGAACCCCAAGTTGTTTATTATTAATATATCTATCCTTATATAAGTCATTTGGCCGAATTTTAGATTTTTAGGAATTAAATAACAATTAATAATATGATATTTGTTTTAAAAACTAATTTATGTCAATTTTGACACTATTTGGTACATGATTTTTATGAAATTTATAACAGAAAGATAAGTTAGAAACAAGTTACTTATATCAACAATAACATGTCATATTAACCTATAAAATTAATGTAAGTCATAAAAAGTCTCAAATTACATTTATTTGGGCATTTATAACATCAATTATGTCAATATTTCATTAACAAGACAATTACTGCATCTTCTTTGTGTCATAATAAATGATAATTATTTAATCCCTAAAAATTATAAATAAATTCCTATGATGTATATAATTGTATTACTTTTCTGGAGACTATTCATGTTCGAAGTTTCATGAAGTTTATCACTAGATTAAAATTATTATACTTATAAGATTTAAGAAAGTGACATGTTGTCACATTCTTTGGTTTTAATAATAATTAAATTATTTTCAAGGAAAAAAGTCTATTAAATGAATCTAATCCGACCCTTAGGTGATATGGGTCGACTTTTAGTCATCCAATAGGATTTTGACATGTGTTAGGGTAATTTTATAATATTATGTTTACCCTTAATTACCCGATTTACCTTTAACTATGGTAAATAAAATTTACCGTAGTTACTATTCATAATTCCCAAAAATAAAAAGTAGCTTATTAACATAATTTGGATCCACTGATTCCAAATATGGAATCCATTTTTCCAAATTCAATACACAAAAGTTTCAGGAATTAAATTAAAATTAATCCTGTTGTCGAAAGAAAACGGGTTTTTCTTTAAAACATTGCAAAAGATTGAATTGATTTATCCTACAAATTCAAGGTAGAATCAATGATAATGGCATACATTATATTAAATGGTAAAAATATATTCTATTTATACTTTAAACCCATTAAATATTATAATTTAACAATATAAATTATTGCGATGAAAAAAGTTGTTTTTAATTAAAATATAGCGTGTTTTTACTATTCATTAAAATATGAAAGTTATCGGAAAAATATCAAAACTTTATCGAATGTAAATTTTTATATCCTGATTCAAAAGAATAATTTTATTTTTTCAAATTGAACATATAAACATGTCAAAATCTAGATTTAAATTGGGTGCGCCATCAAAAGGCGGCAAAACTGCATTTTTTGAAAAATACTTATTTTACCCAGAAAATTTATTTTGTTCTTATACCATGTTCTAGAAAATGTGTAAGATGAATAATAAATTTATAAAATTCAAAATTTAGTTAATACTATTCATAATTTCTAGTTCATGACAGTATTATAATAATATATCATTGTTTATTAAAACCTGTTATTGCGTACAACACACGCTATCGAGGAAGGTCGTGATTGCGTGTAATGCAAGCCAAGTCAGGGTTGCGTGTTGTGAAAGAATCCTTCATTGTTTTGTATAACAGAATCCAACCGTATTTCATTTATACATTGAATATATATATATATATATACTCAATGTTGCGTAGAATAACTATTATCAAAATTGTGTGTAACACGATCCAAGAATAGGGTTGCGTATACTGCAAGCTAATACGGTGTTGCATATAGCGCAAGGTAATCTTGGTGTAGAATACAACATAAGAAATTAATGAAATTAAAAGAATATTTTTCATAAAATCTCGGGGTGTTACAGAGCATGCAATGAGGTTCCTTCCCGATGGAGTACTTGGGAACACTTATATCTTCATGTAGACTTTGTGAACGAGAATTTGATCATATTGTTTTTAGGATAACATCCATAATTCTTAATTGGAAAAAACAATTTCTTTCATTCGGGGGTCGTCTAGTTTTGGTTACCAATGTTCTTTCCGCCATTCCAATTCATGTGTTGGATTCCACCAATTTTCTGTAAAGAGTAATTGCTACCATTGATAAGGTTTTATGTAACTTTGTCTGGGATTCAAAGTCTGAAGGAAAGAGACACTGGGCCTCGTGGGAAAGGCTGGCGGGACCCATCCTCGATATTGGGATCAATGTAAATAGTATTCAAAGAACTCTTCATTGCATGCATGCCAAACTTTAATGGAAAATAATTGAGGAATGAACTCTATGGGGACAGTACAGGTGTCATGTATACAGGGGAAGTGTGGAGGCTGGTTGCAGTTATACTTACCCCTTATGTTCAAAGATTTATCCTCCATACCAGTCTCTTCAAAGTATCTCTCAGTGGAATGTAGGCACAAGGGATATCATCTTCTGGCGTTGAAATTGGGAAGGCTTTGTTATCGCATTCCCAACATTCCTTACTCCTTTTATCACGGTTAAATAAGCACTACAACATCCTAAATTCACCAAGGATGTTCTAGATGGGGATCAACATAGTCGATTGGAGTCTATTGATTTTATCTCAAAACCAGATAGGTGTGTGTTCACACCTTCTTCCTCTCGTGTTTTCTCTACCAGGGATTTTATAAGGTTGTTTTCATTGCAAGACCACTATGGGAGTTGGAATGAGATGGTTTGGGGTAACAGGATCCTAGCGATGTTTAACATCCTAACTTGTCACATCAGGAACCATGAAATTTATATGGATGAGAATATAAAGAAGTTAGGGATAATCATGGCTTCAGGGTATCACTATTGTAGCAATAAGTGGGAGAAAAGAATTGCGCACTTATTTTTCAAGGGGGAATGGGATCATGTAGTGTGGTTATTTTTTGGAGGATTAACGAACGTTTCCTATTAAGAGACAAATGGAGCACCTTTCTGGGAGATATGGTTCCATGGAACAATAGGGGTTGATAAGAATGGAAGGATTGTGTTTTGATTATCAGTGTTGGGTGTTGGTTCATTTGGAAAGGAAGAAACCAGGAAAGGTTTGAAAACTATGTCTTTATGGCAAGGTTCATCATTGCAAGGGTTCGTTGCCTACTGATCGATATATTTTCTCTCATCAAATATTGGTGGGAGGATCCTTCTTTTATTTTCCTTTAGGCCAAGTCATCCTTTCCCCAACCTTTCACTGAAAATTTATAGGGGCAAAGGATATGTTGGCATCCCCTGGCTCAGGATACAAACTGAACACTGATGGTTCATGCTCTATGGGTGTGGAGGGGGAGTGGTTCATGACAATGGAGGTAATGTGGTGATGGCATTCACATTTTTTTTCAATGGAACCTCCATCTTGGATGAGTCCAAATCCATGCTCATTGGGCTCTTATATTGCACTCAGAAAAACCCGGATCTTACTCAAGTAGAGACTAACGCCTTGGTCTTTTATGATTTTTTACATGGGAAAGGTACTACTCCTTGACCATATCTTATACTGTTAGGAAATGATGATCCCTTATTCACAATAACATTCAACTCAACCACACATGGCGTGAGGGGAATAAAGTCTCAGATTATATGGATTCTCTAGCAGACCCATGCTCAAACAACCCTTTCCTTCTCTCTATTAATTTTCTGAAACCAGAGGGTGTCGATTTGATCAGAGGGGATTCCCTCAGTCTTCACTACTTTAGACCTCCCTAATCATGGGGTTTCCATTTTTTTATATAATAAAAATATTACTTGGATGGAATGATGTGATTAATCACTATTCATATTGGTTGAAACCCACTAATTAAAATTTGTGGTCCATTTTTAATTGATCCACTTCAATCTTTGATAATATTTTGATTTTGACAATGTTTTCAAAAATGGTCAGTCTTTATACTCTCTCCTCGGGATTGGTGGAGATGTTTTGGTTATGGGTGAGGGGCTATAAAAAATTTATGGATTTTATTATCACACACTTATCTCAAGACCTATTTGGTCTCTGGAAATCTTTTATTATATGTTTCATATTTCCTACAATTTCTAAATTTTTCGTTTTATATTTCCATGATTTTTTTCATCCTTTTATAACTTCTTTAATTAATTATTTAGAAACATTTTTTCATTTTTCAATGGGGATACGATGATTAATAAATATTTGTGTATTTATAAACTACTATAAATATTAGATTCCTCATGATGAAGGGGAAGTTTTCTATAGATAATATTTAAAAAAGAATCTATAATGATAAAGAAGAATATGAAAAGATGATAATTCTTGGTCAAGTTACTCATTATTCTATTATTAATTGATTTTGAATTTCATATATGTTGTTTCATTAAAAGGATTCCATTTTGTACTGTTATATTTTCATGTTCTATTACAATGTGTTGATAAAGTAACGCATAAATTATATTTTTGAATAGGAAATAATGAAAAGAAAAGAACAATATAAATCTGGAATGGAAATCAAAATATAAAATACTGGTTAGGATTATATGTAACACTTTCAGTTATTAAGTATAATGGGAATAAATTTTGTTTTATTAAATTGAAATTATTATGTTGAATTAATTGAGAATACAGTATTACATTATGTTCAGAACGTTCTATGAAAATAATATGTGTAATTGGAAAATATAATTGATGGTGGTGAATACATGTAAACCTAGAATTAAAAAATTCTAGGAAGAAACACTATAATGAATATAAATAAGATGATAAAATGGAGTAATATTTTGGATTTAATATGGCTTTATCAAAATTAGTTTTTTAGAGATTATGGATTAGGAATTATTTCCTTGTCTATGTTGTATTATGGTGTTATTAATGTTGGCTTGGGATAGATTTAGAAGCTAGTATTTATGGTTGAGGCTTAGGTTTTTTTTATATTCTAGGTGTTGGTGTAATGGTCATAGTTACCTATAAATAATTGCTTTGTATTATTTTGGGTTGGTTGTGTGATTAGTTGAAAACTTAATTTTTGTACAAGAGTTTTAGATTAATTAACCAGATAATTGAGTGGGGTAGAGTAACAAAATGATTAATGATAGATAAGTTTTAATATGAACCTTATAGTGTACTTAGAAAATATATATAACCATATAGATATTGTTAGGTAACGTTAATTGTCATTTGTTGCATTACTATTAGTTCTTATTTTGAGTTTTGGTGTTGAATTTACTTTTTTATAAGTGTTGGATGTTTGATTATTTTATTTTAGGATTGTATATTTATTCACTATCTTATTTACAGTGTGTTGATTCTATACATGAGTGGGATGTAATGGATTAAGGGATGAAATACAAACATATTCTCATTCTATTATGGATTAATAATTTTTTTATATAGACTTGTATGGAGTATGGGAGATTATTATCATTATGAGATAATTTCGGGATGATTTGAAAAGTTTGAGAATTGGGATTTCGTGTTTTCTTTTTAGTTATGGAGATGTGATGATGTTGGAATAAATAATATAGGTTGAGTTTTGGGCTTTCATGTTTTCTTACTGGATATAATGATGACATGCTATTGGGATGATTTTCATAGGTTTAGAGCTAGTATTGTCTATTAGCTTACTATTTATGATGATTTAATGATTTGGGGATGATTAGAATAATTTTAGAGTCAGACTTGTCTATTTTAACTGTTGTTTTTTAATGGTGGTTGTAATGTGGGGGTATTTGGGATGTGAAACACCCATTTTTGACGGTGTGGTGTAATCGATGGTGTCAAGGAGGACACTATGCTAAGGTGGTGGGAATTTAGATGAGAGAAACAATTGGGAGACTCCCCTTTGGGAAATGGGGAAGGCTAAAATTCCCAAGGTGTTCATCATGGTGTGTTAAGTCAAGTTGAGATCAGGATGTACTAAGATTTAAAATTAGTGTGGGAGGAACCTTCATATCATGAAAATATATATGTTTGAAAGAAAATTATGGGGAGAATTTTTCCACACCATATAGGGATTTCAAGGGCATACATGGTCTATGACACCACTAATGTGTTGGGAACCAACACACGATGGAGGTGGTTTGATCTAATCCAATATTCCATATTTGGGGGTTGTAAGTTTTCTTATATAATCCATTTCATCCTTATTTCTTAGGTTCCACGCCTACTTAGATTTTAATTATGTGACGTGGATCATTGAACAATAGAAGACAGTATCCTCATTTGTATAGAAGTTTGTGGAATTTAATGAGATCTTTCGTGTTTTTCTTTTTCATATTTTAGGTTCTTATCCTCTCTTTCATTTCCTATGAACCTATATGAGAAGATATGACCTTGAGAACCCTCAAGTAGAACAGACCTTAAAATTTGGTATCATCCCTTGTGAAATTAGTTCCTTGAGAACATATCTTCTCTACTGGGGAAAAAATCAAGTAGAGGAATTCTAATATTTCCACTATATTATAAAATTACATGATTCTTGATATATTGTGGAACTTTTTGAGCTACCTTTTGAACCTAGAACCCATCTACTATCATCCCTTTGAATTAAATGACTAGAATTGTCATCATTCCCTTTATTTAATTTCAACTTTGAAATGAATACTTGTTACTACCATTATTTTCATTGATTTAAACCCATTGTTTTGATCCATAACATCATATATCACTTCAACCTTTGATAAGGAACCTACAATGGAATTTTTTTTAAAAAAGTTAAGTTATTAATATCTCCACAATATCGATGCAGATGGTTTATTCTAGGGTAGGGGTTGTCATAGTCATATGATATTTATTAATAACTCTTCCCTTAAGCCCAATATCACTATTGTGGTCAATGATATGAGGTTACTGTAGTTTAAATCATTTTTTACTAGTCCCTTATCCCAAGGCCAATGTTTTTGGTTTTAGTCTTGAAAAGGATATTTTGCATGCTTTATCTTTCTATGATACCTAAGATTATTTATCCTTTATTTGATGTGATTACTCTACTAAAATTTATAGCTCTTCACTAATATTACACTATTGTGATGTTATATATTTTGTTGCTATGAAATTTGTATTACAAAAGACATGAATAGGAATATGACCCAAAAGAGGTAAGGTGACCATATTGATTAACTTCCTCTTTATCCCCATATTGGTAAGATGAAATGGTAATTTATATTTGAGTGTGTTTTTATATAGATATGGAAAAATTTGGGAAATAATATGAGTGAGTTATAGAAAATAGGATAAGTATGTAAATCTAGTATTGAATTAATAAAATATTAAATATCTTGAGAATGGGAATATTAATGGAAGATAATACATAATAAATGTTGAATGTTATGGATATTGATTTAATTATGTAAATGGGTAACTTATAAAATTTGGGTGTAAATGAGGTTGATTTAAATCATATATCCTTGTAAAAAATTGTCAAAAGATGGATTTGGGGGTGGTTTATGAATAATAGGTTGTAAGAACCCGGACCTTCTTTTCAGGTATGTTTTTCCTTTTTATGGAGTTTTTGAGAAAAGAAGAGTTTCTGTAAATTTTTTAAGTACAAGTCGTGTACTTCAATGCCGCGCGAGGCCGTGTGCTGTCCATGTCCGGGCCACACACACATTTGTGTGGGGTGATGTGGAGGCCTCTTAAAGTGGAGTACAGAAAAGCCTAGTACACGTTGTGTACTACAAAATTACATGTCGTGTACTTTCTTTTTTCATTAAGAGGATCGGGGTCGCATCTAATCACTAGAACACCCTTCTTCTCCATCTTCTTCGACCGAGAGCATCCCGTACAGCTGCTAATCTCCTCTAATCCCCCGATCCTCCATCTGTTCTCTGAATCGACCGCCATCAATTGCGTTGGAACCGAAGTGGTAAGTTATTATTTCTCCTAGATATTTGTTTTCCAATTCCTCCTCTTTCTCAAGTTATCGTGGGTTGAGCATTTTGGACGTTTTCTAAGATATATGATGTTCCAAGGAGAATCAAGCTTTGAGGTTCCAGTATATTGATCTCATAGCATCAAGGTAGGCGGTTTGTGCCTTTCGGTTCGAAGTATTTGAGTTTTATGTGCAATTTCCACTAATACCCTTAAACAGGGTATTGCGTGTTTACTGTTTTTTCCCAGATGTTTTCCTGCCTTGATTGAATGATTTTGTAGAGGTATTTTGGTTATTTATGAGGATAATTGATATACTTGGATGTTTTTTCCATGCCTTGTTCTGTTTATGACCTTTTGGTCTTGTTCATCCTTTATCTATTATACCTATTTTCCATGCCTTGTGACCGTAGAATGGAGTGATGTTCTCTGACATACTTGTTATGTTGTAGACTGGTTATCCAAGTAGTTCTATAGGTTTACATTGGACTTATAGCAATATTATGCACTAACTGGCCAAGTCCATGAAAACCTGGTGCTATAGACTATAAGGGGATAGACCGAGTGAGCTTCCTCAGAGAGTCTTGGACATTATAGACTATAGGGGATAGACTGAGTGAGCTTCCCAGAGATTCTGGGATATTATAGACTACTGGAGGATATACCGAGTGAGCTTCCTTAGAGAGTCTTGATCTATATAGACTATACGGGGGTAGACCGAGTGAGCTTCCTCAGAGAGTATGTGTTTTGTATGAATTTACTTAAACCATTCCAGGCTATAGGAGGAATTGACCGAGTGAGATTCCTCCGAGATTCTGTGACCGACCTAAGGCTATAAGAGGAATTGACCGAGTGAGCTTCATTAGAGAGTCACTAGACCTTTGGGCTATAAGGGGATTTGATCGTGTGATCTTCCTCAGAGAGTCCCTGAATACCTTATACTATAAGGGGAATTGACTGAGCATTCTTCCTCAGAGAGTCGTATAATTTCATATGACCAAACCAGAGGGGTTAGGCTGAGTGTACTACCCAGATGGTTATTGGTACTTCTTGGATAGGACCATAGGGGATGGCTGTGAGTACTTCCTAAAGGGATTCCTATTTGTGGTTAGCTGTTTGCATCACTGCTGCTTATTGACCTATGGATTTCTTACTATTGTGTATCATCCTACTTTCTGGTTACTGTTTACTTCTTACTGTATTATTACATTCCATATGCTCACTGAATGTTAGGCACGGATATTCAGGTGGTTTTTTACTAGGATTTAGTCTCACACCCTGTTTTGGTCATGATTTTGGGCCCAAACAGATTGTATTGTTGCAGGTATAGACAAGGGCAAGCTACCTTCGACTTCAGGTACTTGACTTGCATTGGAGCAGGAGATCATGGGACTAAGTCGAGGCTTGAGAAGCTGCGGAGTTGCTTATCTGTTTTCTTTTGTACTTTGGCTCAGTATTTAATTTAGAATTGTGACTTGTTTGGCTTATTTCCTAGACATATGTATCATGCATCATTTCATATATATGTGTGTGCTCTAGTTGTTTATTGTCTAGTTTTCCGCTGTTTTCTGTTGTTAGATATTTACTGCTTCCGCTATTGTATGTGTTGTTTACTTCCACTGTGTACTCTTCCGATGAGGGAATAGTTTCCCCAATATCACACCCAAGGCCCTCACTGCTATTCGGTAGCCTCTAGCATTTGTGGAAATGCGCTTGAGGCCATGTGACCAACTGGGTACAGGGCACCTCTGGGTGGCTTCCGGAACCGGGGCGTTACAAAGTGGTATCAGAGAAATTCAATTCTCTTGACTTACTGTTTGGAGCGTATAGTCAGGTATAGGATGGAATAGGTACTTGGTAATAAATTGTGCCCAGGAGTATCTAACTCGTGTATAGGGAAAAGCAATACTACCTCATTTTTTGCAGTTTTATTGGTTTTCACTTTTACAGTTGATTTGATTTCACCATTGGGTGATTCACACGCTTTGTCCAGTTACCATTTTTGTTATTGAGGTTCTATTTCTGTCGCAACCCGATGAGATGAGGGTATGCCATCTCATGCATCATATAGGCACTTGTTAGAAATCACATTCAATGCATTATTTTCATTCCATCTAGGATACATTAGTGATTTCATGTTGTTGTGATAGGAATTGTGTAGATTACGTATATTCTTGTGATAGATTATTTGATAGAATATCTTCTTTTTGGTAGAGAATTTGTTTGTATAGTACTTTTCTTAAATGGACACCAGACCTTGGTTCCTAAGGTGCTATGGGCCCTCATGGATGGCAATTTTGTGTATCATTGCCTAGTTTCCTTGTTATAACTTGTATAAGATGCCAAGCTTTGATTCGCATGGAGTATGGGCCCTCACGAATCGGAATTTGGCACCTTAACTCTTTTTTTATGTGTTTTCTGGGCTTTGGATCAGTTTATGAACTACTTCCCAGAAAAACCCAGAATACACGGCGTGTAATTTATTAATACACGTTGTGTAGTTTTTAAACCGTTTCACTGACTTTGTGGGAAGAAACACGAGGTTGTGAAAAATCTTTAAGAACACGCCGTGTACGGTATGTACACGTCATGTTATAGTGAAGGTATGTTTACCCTTGTGGCTAATGACACGGATAGATGAAACTTTGACTTTACAGGCCATCTCCTATTATCACACATCGTTCCATGTAACCTAAGTACCAAGTTTTGTCACGAACAACACGGGTCGGGAAAAACCTTCAAGTAAACACTGTTTTATCAGGGATCACTCCGTGTAAGAGTGAACCATGTAGTCGGCCATGTAACTAACAACACGGGTTGTTGAAACCTTTTCTAGTACATGTCGTGTCTTTTTTTTTTGAACATGCTTTGTAGTCTAGGATTAAGAGGATTGTGTGGGTTAACCATGTAAGGAGACTCGAGCAGGGGAATAGAGTTCAAGTATACGTCGTGTGTAGGGACAACACGCCGTGTGGTTGGGTAATTACACGACCAGTTGTGGCATAAGTACTCTCCCATTAGAATGGCTTAAAAGAAAACGTTGTGTAGTTTTTATACATGCCGTGTAGTCGTGTTTTGTAACACTTGAATGTTTTTTCTCATGTTACCATCTTGAACTCTTGTGTTCTCAGTCTTTGATAATCCTGATCTAAGGTGTTCTTTTGACCTTTCAGAGTTATGCCACTAAGACGTGCTCCGGTTGTACATCAGCTGCCAGACGGTGATCAGACACCGGATATAGCCGATCAGGGACTTCCTGTAGATCCTCCTGCTATGCCAGCCTTGGCACTAGCAGTTATACCAGTTATAGGCATTGATTCACAGTTTAGGGAAGACTTTCTGAGGTTGATGCAGACCTTCTAGGGAGCACCGCCTCCTGCCCCATCGATGGAAGAGTTGAGGCAGGTTTTCTAGCAACAGAATCCTCATACTTTCTCAGGGGATGGAGGACCTCAAGCTACAGGGTCATGGCTAGAGGCCACACTGACAATTTTCGAGCATCTGAAGATACCTCTAGAGAAGAGGGTAAAGCTCGCTACCTATATGCTCTGAGACTTCGCCAAGAGGTGGCTGAAGGTGATCTCGCAGTCAGGACGCTAGTAGAGTATGACTTGGGATGAGTTTCAGTGCATATACTATGATTACTTCTACCCAGAGACCTTGAGGGCCGATCGATCCCAGAAGTTTATGAGTCTGGAGTAGGGTACTATTTCGGTTATGGAGTACTCGTCTCGCTTTACTGATCTACATCATTTCACGCCTATTCCAGGAGGCGATGAGTTGTTCCTTGCGCGGAATTTCGAGGATGGTCTGAGGCCTGACATCTGCTCGTAGGTGAACATCTTCAGGTTGAATTTGATATCCTCTATCGTCAACCAGGCGCTGATCACAGAGTGCAATCTGAGGGATTCTGGAGTAGTGAGCCAGGGCGGTTCGACATCTAGAGTCAGTTTTCCTCATATAGATAGCAGGAAGTGCCGTAGGGAGTCTGGTCGAGGAGATCAGAGGAGGCAGAATGTATCTTCAGGAAGCCATGTAGTATGCTACCAGTGTGGGAGGAGCGAGAATACTAATACTCAGAGCCAGAGAGACTCGATGGAGTGCCGATATTGAGTAAATATGGGCCATCTTCAACGTTTTTTTCAGATCTTCTCATCTACAGCTGGTGGCATGGGTTCTTCTATGACCTCGTGTTCAGGGGATGCTTCGCAAGTTTCTCACCAGTCTGGGAACTGGAGTTCTCCTAGTCTTTTGGGTTGAGGTGGAGGTCACAGTCGTGGTGGTTAGTCACCAGGTTACCAGCGACAGTAGAGTGGATTAGCTCAGAGTAGTCATCCAGGGTCACAGGGCCGCGTTACAGGCCAGACATTTTCTGTGGAGCAGACCCATCAGGGGCAGGATCGTGGACCTTCCACAGTTTGAGGTACGATCTTAGTAGCCTTAGTTTTATCTTCATCTATGTTCGATACAGGTTCTATTCATGGCTTTACCTCTATTTATGTTTTGGAGAGCCTTGGGCTCTGCATCTTTTCCTCTATCGATACTTTGACGCTAGACACACCGTTGGGGGCTAGAGCGGTTAGCGTACGTCAGTGCAGAGATTTCCCTCTTGAGGTTGCATGGTTTCACTTCTTATGGGACCTCTATGTCTTAGAGATGAAGAGCTATGATGTCATTCTTGGAATGGATTGGTTAGTTCCCTTTTAGGTAGTTGTCGATTTCTATCATCGCAGGGTGAGTTTCATATCACCATAGAGTGGATCCTTTCTTGATAGAGGCGAGTGGGATGTCCAGGCGAGTTGAGCAGGACATGAGCATCATGGTCTAAGAGGAGTTACAGCCCAGATTTCTAGTCATTATCTAGATGACTAGGGGACTTCACAGTTAAAATTTCCTCCAGTGGTGGATCGTTTCATAGATTTCTTTCCATAGGACTTTTCAGGTCTTCCTCTGGGCGTGAGGTAGACTTTTCTTTTGAGCTTGTGCCTGGAGCGGCACTGGTGTCCATTCCTCCTTATAGGATGGCTACACCTGAGTTTCAGGATCTCAAGAAGCAGTTGGAGGAGTTCCAGGCTAAGGGTTTCATCTGACCTAGTACTTCTCCTTGGGGTTCGCATGTCTTGTTTGCGAAGAGGATAGGCGGCACCCTCAGGCTTTGTGTGGACTATCAGAAGCTAAACCAGTTGATGGTCAAGAACTGATATCCCTTGCTGAGGATCGATGATCTCTTTGATCAGCTTCGAAGAGATCAGGTGTTCCCAAAGAAAGATCTGAGGTCTGGTTATCATCAGTTGCATGTTAGACCATCTGTATACCTCTCACAGCCTTCAAGATCAGGTATGGTCTATACGAGTATATGGTTATGTCGTTTGGCCTCACGAACGTGCTGGCAGTTTCCATGGAACTAATGAACTGAGTGTTCTATCCTTATTTGGATTCCTTCATGGTGGTTTTCGTGGAGGACATATTCGTGTACTCTCACACTCAAAACGACCATTCTACCCATCTTGAGATCGTTTTGAGTACACTGAAAGATCACCAGTTATATACTAAGCTCTCAAAATGACACTTTTGGATGTACCAAATTCACTTATTGGGTTATTTTATCTCAGAGATAAAGGTATCAGTAGACCCAGAGAAAGTGAGAGTCATAGTTTCCTAGGATCAGTGGAAGAATGTCTTTGAGGAGTAGAGTTTTCTAGGGCTGGCTGGATACTACAAGAATTTCATATAGGACTTTTCCCGCCTAGCATCACCACTAACTGGTCTGACCAAGAAAAGGGAAAAGTTCTTATGGTCATATTCCTGTGATTTATCATTTCAGGAGCTAAAAAAGAGGTTGACTTCAGCACCTATACTAGTCTTGATAGAGCGGGGAAAGAGCTATATGGTCTACTATGATGCTTCTGGTATTGGGCTGGGAGTTGTTCTTATGTAGGGAGATGGAGTCGTTGCGTACAGGTCTTGACAGTTGAGGCCACTTGACAGGAATTACTCAGTGCATGATCTAGAGTTTGCAGTTGTTGTTCATGCCTTACGCTGTTGGAGACATTATCTTCTAAGAGAGCACTTTTTGGTGTTTACCGACCACAAGAGTCTCAAGAACATCTTCACTCACCGTGATCTGAATTTGAGACAGCACATGTGGGTCGATTATCCTCAGTCCTTTGACTATGAGCTTGCATATACGCTGGGAAAGGGCAACGTAGTGGCTGATGCGTTGAGTAGGAGAACTTAGATACAGGCAGTTTAGGAGGCCATCAGTGAGTGGAAGCTTATGGATCTATTCTTTGAGATGCATTTGGAGGTGCACGATAGATAGGGGCAGACCTTTCTATCTTCTATAGTTGTTACCTCTACACTTCTTGATCGAGTATGGATGAGGTAGATATCAGACTCATAAGTCCTAGTCCTACAGGAGAGTGTGTCAGGAGAGGACCCTCTTCTAGGATGGATAGTAGGCGAGAATGAGATCTTGTGTTTCCAGGGACGCATCTGGGTGCTAGCAGATATATGCGAGGAGATGATGTGGAATTTTCATTCCTTAGTTTGGGCAGTTCATCCTAGAATCACAAAGATGTATCATGATCTACACCGCTAGTATTGGTGGCCAGGTATGAAGAGAGATGTTTCTGGTTTTTTCATGAGGTGTTCCATTTGTCCGCAGGTGAAAGCGGAGCATCAGCGACCAGCAGGTCTTTTGTAGCAGTTACCCATTCTGTAGTGGAAGTGGAACGATGTCGTGATGGACTTTGTGACCGGGATGTCGAGGTCACCTCGAGGTAATGATGTTGTTTGGGTTGTCATCGACAGGCTTACAAAGGTTTCTCAATTCTTTCTGATCAAGGAGACCTTCAGCATTGATGAGATGGGATGGTTGTATATCCGAGAGATTTTACGTCTACATGTAGTTCCACACTCCATTGTTTCAGACAGAGATGTGTGTTTTGCTTCTTGGTTCTGGAAGGTGATTTAGAAGGATTTGGGTACATAGGTACTTTTGATTATAGCATACCATCCCCAAATAGATGGCTAGTCCGAGCGTATGATTCAGGTGCTTGAGGATATGCTCTGAGCTTTCATTCTAGACTTTGGAGGTTCTTGGAATAAGCATATACCTCATGTGGAGTTTGCCTACAACAATAGTTTTCAGGAGACTATTCTGATGGCACCTTACGAGGCTTTGTACGGTAGGCTATGTTGATCACCTTTATGCTGGCTAGAGGCAGGAGAGATAGCTTTTCTAGGACCTCATCTTGTTTTGGAGACCACAGAGCAGATAGAGTTGATTTGGAAGAGTATGGCTATGGTAGAGTCTCGATAGAAGTCTTATACTGATCAGAGGAGATGACCTCTAGAGTTTGAGGTTGAGGATAAGGTTTTCTGGCATGTCACACTATGGTTGGGTCACAAGAGGATTCAGAGACAGGGTAAGCTTTCACCACGGTACGTTGGGCCCTTTGAGTTGTTGGAGAGAGTTGGGTCGGTTGCAGTTACCTCAGAGGTACCAGGCTATGCATGACGTCTTCCATGTTTCTCTGCTCTAACATTTCTTTTCAGACCCATCTCATGTCTTTTAATCTGAGTAGGTTGAGCTCAAAGCGGATGCATCATTTGAGGAGAATCCTATCCGAATTTTCAATTTTAGTACGAAGGTTCTCCATGTCCGGTCTATTCCTCTGGTACAGGTGCGATGGCAGCACGGGCGAGTATAGGACGAGACTTGGGAGAAGGAGGCCGATGTACGATCGCAGTGGCCGGAGCTTTTCGGGTTTTATTCTTCCACGCCTCGCTAGGGAAATTCGGGGATGAATTTCTTTAAGTGGGGAAGTTTGTAAGAACCCAGACTATCTTTTCAGGTATGTTTTTCCTTTTTCTGGAGTTTCTGAGAAAAGAAGAGTTTTTGGAAATTTTTGAAGTACACACCATGTACTATAATGCCATGTGAGGCCCTGTTCTGGCCATGTCTGAGCCACACAAACGGTCGTGTGGGCTGATGTAGAGGCCGCTTAAAGCGGAGTACAAAAAATCCTAGTACACACCGTGTACTAAAAAAGTACACACCGTGTACTTTGTTTTTTTCAATTAAATGGTTCGGGGTCGCGTCTAATTTCCATAACATGCTTCTTCTCCAGCTTCTTTGACCAAGATCATCTCGTACGACCTCAATTATCCTTTGAGCCCCTGAGCCTCCGTTGGTTATCTGAATTGACCGTCGTCGATTTTTTTGGAACCGCAGTGGTAATCTCTTCTTTCTCCTAGAGCTTTGTTTTCCAATTCCTCCTCTTTCTCAAGTTATAGTGGGTTGATCATTTTGGACTTTTCTTAGATCTACAACGTTCCAATAAGAATCAATCTTCTAGGTTCAATTATATTGATCTTCTAGCATCATGGGAGGTGGTTTTGGC
The DNA here is from genome assembly GCA_963277665.1 of Viscum album. NCBI lineage: Eukaryota > Viridiplantae > Streptophyta > Magnoliopsida > Santalales > Viscaceae > Viscum > Viscum album. Next base: position 246,427,823 of record OY728166.1, read on the forward strand.
CTTTCCTTTCATAGTCTTTGAGTTTTATGTGCAAATTCCACCAATACCATTGAACAGAGTATTGTGTGTTTACTGTTTTCCCCTGTTTTTTTCATGACTTTATTGAATGCTTGTATAGAGGTAATTTGGTTATGTATGAGGATAATTTCTATGCTTGGATGTTTTGACCATGCATTGTTCTATTTATGACCTTCTGGTCTTGTTCAGCCTTTGGTTGTTATACCTATTTTCCATGCCTTGTGACCGTAGGATGGAGTGATGTTCTCTGACATACTTGTTATGTTTTAGACTGGTTATCCAAGTAGCTCCATAGGTTTACTTTGTCCTTATAGTATAATTATGCATTGACTGGCATGGGGCAGTGAGAACTTGGTGTTATAGACTATAAGGGGATAGACTGAGTGAGCTTCCTTAGAGAGTCTTGGACATTATAGGCTATATGGGATAGACTGAGTGAGCTTCCCAGAGAGTCTTGGATATTATAGACTACAGGAGGATAGACCAAGTGAGCTTCCTTAGAGAGTCTTGAGCTTTATAGACTATACGGGGGTAGACCGAGTGAGTTTCCTCGGAGAGTCTGTGTTTTGTTTGAATTTCCTTAAACCATTCCAGGATATATGAGGAATTAACCAGGTGATCTTCCTCAGAGAGTCTACGACCGAGCTGAGGCTATAAGAGGAATTGACCAAGTGAGCTTCCTTAGAGAGTCTCTAGACCTTGGGGATATAAGTGGATTTGACTATGTGATATTCCTCAGAGAGTCACTGACAACCTTAGATTGTAAGGGGAATTGAGTGAGTGATCTTCCTCAAAGAGTCTTATCATTTCGTATGACAAAACCGGAGGGGTTAGGCTAAGTGTACTACCCATAGGGTTGTTGGTACTTCTTGGATTGGACCATAGGGGATGGATGTGAGTACTTCCTAGAGGGATTCCAGTTTGTGGTTAGCAGTTTGCTTCACTGCTGCTTGTTGACCTGTGGATTGTTTACTGTTGTGTATCATCCTACTTACTGGTTAATGTATACTGCTTACTGTACTATTAACTGTCATATGCTCACTGACTGTTAGGAATATATCTTCAAGTGGTTTCCTACTGAGATTTAGTCACACACCCAGTTTGGGTCATGCTTTTGGGCACAAATAGATTGTATTTCTGCATGTATAGACAAGGGAAACCACCCTTGAACTTTAGGTACTTGACTTGAATTGGAGTAGGACAGCATGGGACCAAGCCAAGGCTTGCGATTCTGAGGATTTTCTTATATGTTTTCTTTTTTACTTTGGATTAGTATTTCATTAATCATTGTGAATTGTTTGGATGATTTCTTAGACATATGTATCATGCATCATTTCATATATATGTGTGTGCTCCAGTTGTTTATTGCTTATTTTTTCACTATTTACTATTGTTGGATATTTACTACTTCAGTTATTGTATGTGTTGTTTACTTATACTATGTACTCTGCCAATGAGGTCATAGTTTTCCCACTATCACACCCAAGGCCCTCGCTGCTAGTCGGAAGCCTCTCACATTTGGGGAAATGCACTTGACGCCACGTGACCAACTGGGTACAGGGTGCCTCTGGGTGGCTTCTGGAACCAGGGCGTTACATAGGTCAAATTCTTTTATTTCTGTCTCAATAGGTTTTTTAGGGATGGTCCTAACCAATATGGTTTATGTGAGAGTGGTGTTGATAATATCTTTGGTAGAGGTTTCTTCCTTAACCATTATTAATTTCCCTAGCATGATACCTAGATCTTTGGATTATTTAGTTAGAATCTAGTGTCCATATAGATGAGATGGTCTAGTGAATATTCCTAGGGTGGTATGGTTGGTTTTTCTCATAAGATGAGTTTTCTAAGCTAATATCATAGACTAGGGGTGTATATTTCTATTATTGTGATAGATAAGGTGTCGGGAGTTGGGTGGTTTATAGTTCAAACTTGAGTGAGACTACATCTTAATATATGATAGTTTATATGTGATTAGATTTTATCATAGCTATAATTATAGTTTAGGGTTTCCTTGAAATGGTTAGTTGAGGTAGATGTGTGAGTCATATTTGTCTGATAGAATGATTCAATTCATAAATTAACCTTAAAAATATAGAAGTGGAATAGTAAAATAAATTCAGTTCTTATCTTAAAAATATAAATGAATTGGTAACCAAATCATGAATTGGAATATTGTAAATACATTTAATGATGAGTTATTATTTTGGGTTGTATGACATTGGAATTAAGAAAAAAATGGGTTGTCCCAACTTCGTGTTTAATTATGAATATGACGGATGATGAATAATTATGTAGTTGAGATATTTTAAAAATGAAATTTCCAAATTCACTCAATTATTACTAGATATATTATAATTATGTAATTGAATGTGTAAGTGATGAGTAATTGGATTGCAAGAGACCTTCCTTGTTAGTGATGGAATTTCCTTGATTATGATATCAACTGATATAGTGATGTTTATATTTTATTTTGACCATTATATTTCATGATCATTAATGTCTCATGCTAAAAGATATATTTATTTTATTTTTTAAGGATTTATATTTGATATGATGTGTCAAATGGATCATATATATTTATACTATCTGGTAATGAGTTGTAATGGGATCAAGACATGTTTTATTTTTATGAATAATGTGGGGATAATGGAATAACTATAGACATTCGAACCCCAACCTCAATATCCCAGAGTCAATGGTTACTTTATTACATTTTCATAAGATACAAGGAATCATATACCAAATTATCAAATATTTTGTAGTATTGGAAAACAAGATAAAAAACATGAGTTTCACATTACATTTTAAAACAAAAAATACACAAATAATTTCTTTCATAATTCTATTATTGCCTCCTTTGGAAAACTTGCATATCAATTATAATATATATCTTGGAATCCTGTGGAAAAATAAGACAAAATAAAGTGGTAAGCTCAGATTCTCAGCAAGGATAAGTTTACAATGAAATCTATGAGTAAATAAGGCACAAACAATATCACAAGGTAAAATAACTGAAACACGTGTCATTTAATCAATAACTTGAGAATAATATGGAATGAATTAAATATTATCAACTATTAACATATAAATAATCACATAATAATGAAACTTAACCATATATATTCAAATAATTTAATAATATCATGGAATATCAACAACTAAATTCATAATGATGGAATTCATAATGTCGGATATCTAAAACATACCATCAAGGCTACTTTCCATGAATATAATATCATCAAGGCTTCACACCAAGAATTTAAAACAGTCAAGTATTTATGCCAAGAATCTAATACAATCAAGGCTTCATGCCAAGAATATAATACTTTCAATTCCATTGCATTCTTTATATATCAAAATGATTGATTTAATTCGTGAATCAATATTCATTATCAAAAAAATCAATAACTATATGTATTGGATAAACTAGTCATATGGAATATCAATAATTTTACCATTAAAATTTAAAATAAACCATAAAATGAAATAATAAGGATAATAGTAACACAACATATCCATAGTGGATCATAATTACATTAAAGTGGTGATGTCATTAATGAATAAAAATATCTTTAAATATATTAATGAAGAACCTATATTTTTACAATTGAAGTTAAATTTTAAAAACTAAACCTTAAAATAAAATTTTGAAAATAATTTCCATTGAAAATAATCTTTAAACCTTGTAAAATAATTTTTAAAACGGTTTAGTGGTCATGACATAGGGTAATTTCATTCATTTCATACATGTTAGAACAAAGATCTCTTTCACTTTTTCCTAGAATCCAAACCGGAACTATATGAAAATGACAGTAATATTCCTTTCAAAAAAAATTTAAAAATGTATAAATTGGTAAAAATTTCTTTGATAAATAATTTTGAAAAGCTTTAAAACATATAAAACAGAGAAATGGAAGATAATTATTTCTTAGTAGAGATATAAACATAACTAATCCCAAATAGTGGTGAGATTGTGAAATAAACCCTTACCAATTTGTAATCTGTCAAATTATATGCACCATAAAAGAAATAACTTCAAATAAAAAATTAAATAGCATGAATAAAAATATATTCATGACATAACATTTCAAGGGTGCGTTATACACACAACATAAAATAATATTTGTGCATAACATTAAAATACACCTCAATGAAATAATGTCGACATGAATTTCCCTACAAAGATCATATCATTGAAGTGAGCATTAATCAAATGAAAAGATTATGTGAATCTACTATAAATCTACATGAAACAATTTTAAATAAAACATAAAGTGTTAAAAATTCATTTTACACAAAATCTTAGCATGGCATAATCATTAAAATAGAAGTTTAACACAATGAATAAAAATTGAGTTAAGAAATCCATTAATTTGCACTTTTCTTTCGTTAAAATTGATTTCACATCCTGTATAGTGGTTTAAATAGAATTTTTAATTTATTACATAATATTTATGATATCATATATTATCCTCATATATCATCTTATCACCCATTTTTAAAAAATATTTCATTATTTTCCTTGTTTTGGGTGTTAACTTCTTCATTTTTCTATGCATATTTTGTCATGTACGTCCTGATTCTTGTGTATAAGATATTTCACTTCAATCTCCATAATGATATAAAGTTAATAGATATAATATTTATTCATTATATACATCTTTTTAACCAATCTATAATGTTGAACATGGAAAATAAATCTCATCGTATCATGGATATTGTAGGTCGTACGTGCGTACGAGCGAGGATATCATTCCATTAATGGGTGAAATGGTAATAAAGTGGATGATATATTAATTTTTACAGAAAAATATTATGTCATTATTTTCATATATATTCATTATTTCTATCATTACTCCCATCCAAGTAAAGTGTTGATAAAAAAAATTACAGCACTGTGTGGAAACGGTAAGTTGTACATATGCACGTGCTATGATTTAGTTTTTTATAGGATGGATAAAAGGTGGAATATGGTTGTACCATAATCATAATAAAATATTAGTATATATGTGATATTTTATTTATTACTTTAACATGGATTCATCATATGAAGAGGAAGTAGAAAAATAAATAAACTTGAAATACTTAATAAAGATGATTATCTTCTCTAAAAGAATTCTCCTTTGGATGTCCTCTTAGGAACACTAGGGTTGGACTTTTTAGAAGACCAAAACCTCTATAATTTAAATAAGGAATTTGGGAAGATAAATTATTGGGGTTTGGTCAAGATATATGGCTCATAGTAGTGTGAAAATGTGAGGGAGGAGGTTCCCTTTTATAATTAAGGTGATGGGAACTTCTTGAAACACTCTAAATATTAAAATAATATTAATCAACTTTCAATTTAAAATTGATCCAAAATAAATTATTTATAAAATAATATTAGGATGGGTCAAAATCCTCTCATAAAATAATTTTTATACAAGTTCAGGTCACAATATTACCCTTAACTTCTAGTTTTAACCCATATGTAATCCCTTTAACTCTTATCATGACAATAGGGATTTTTACTCTTTGTGAGTTAATATATTTACTATACAAATTCAAAAGACCCATAAATGGATTATTTATGACAAGTTAAAAATTACAACAATGATTCGGCAGAATTTAATATTTTTAATAAGTTTATACCATTAAATAAAATATTTTTTATTTTAAAAAAATCATTAATTTAAATTTTGACCCTATTTATTACTTTTACTTTTAAAATTATCAATAAAAATATATCTTCAAAAAAATATTTTAATACATCCCTAAAATTTCAAGTTCATTTATAAAATTTTCATATTACATTAATTATCTGAAATTATATTTTTTTTAATATTTTTAATATCATTTATTTTATATTTCCATTAATAAAATAATTACTCCATCATTGTTATGAAAGTATTTAAGGTAATTATTTCTTCACTGACAAAAAAATTAAATTAATATGATAAATATAATTCCTTTAAATTTAAATATACTATTTATAGTCCAATATGCCTTCTAGATAACACCATATTTTTTAACAAAATGTTGTGTGAATTGAAAAAACAATTCACACTTCTAAAAATATATTAAAACATAAAAGGGGTATGATGTTTTCATGAGGTGAAATGAGATTGTACCAGTATGAAATTAATTGAAAAATTAAAAGAAAACATGAGGAAATCTCCAAAAGAATAAATCATAGAAATTTTTTTAGACAAGTTTTCACCTCACAAAAAGTGTCTGTTTTTATAGAGCTTGGGATTTTCACTAGAAATCAGCATCGTCTAAGAAACCAGTTCTACAACAGATGAGTAACCATGAACTAAATTCTGAGATTAGAGTTTAAAACACTTTTATCCCAAGTAGATCATGAAGATGATTATTTCACTTCAATAGAGTTATCCTTCAGCAATAATAGTTCCAAAAGTAGGTGTGAATGAATCAATTTGAATTAATGGAAGTTATTTCTCCATGAGATGATATTAGGAGTTCCAATAGTAGTTGGTAATATAATGTGATAAATTAGGAGCAACATAGGACATACATAAAAAACTAGCAGAGAAAAGGAATGTGTCTTCACACATCAGATAGATAAATCCTAAGTAAATCTGTAAATTTAAGAAATCAAGTGTAATGTGAACTCATTAGGAAAATAAGGGGTGAGATTCATGTGCATGTATGGTGTTTCAACTATGATTCATTTCCTCCCAAAACAACCTAAAAATTTTCGATACAAAGCATGTATAAGGATGAACCAAAATATTGAAACATATCTTAGTACTCATTTAAGAACATTGAAAGCAATGATTAGGCATCACAGCTGCAAACCAAGACATTCCCGAATAAAGCAAGGAAAATCCCCCTAAGAAAAAAAATCATGGAATAGTATTCCAATTTCAAGACCATTACTATTATTTTATCATTACCAAGAGCATAAACAATAAACAACAACAAACTTATTTATTATAAGATCTAAACAAGATAAAAGGCATCCTCTAAACTCAGAATTCCAAAAGTGACAGCCCACTTGAACTTGAAAGTCAAGCAATAACACTAATTCAAAATTCGTAGAGTAGAATAAAAAAAGGCACAAAAATGTTTGAAGTCAGAATACCCTCAAAACAAAAAAAAGAGCCAGTGACGAAAGGATAGAGGTCATTTCCATGGGTTGTCCCAATAATAAAAATCTAGATTTTGTTTATAATCGTCAACTATTTTAGTGAGCATGTGTTTTCTAAGTTGGAGATAGGTTTCTGAAAACATTTCCCCATATTTTTATTTTGTATAAAAATATTGTATTTATCCTCCAACAAATAAACAATGATTTCATCCCCTAGGTCTTCCTAAATTACATATGCACCCTTCAAAGCATGGTTTACTTCTTCATCAAAGATAATACATTCCAAATCATCTTCATCAGAGGGTGTACTCACATACTATTTTAGGAACCATTTTTTAGTTTATTGAGGCCTCTAAATATCTATTACCAATTATTCTCTTGAGGTTAGAGTAATATATATGAATTCGAGTTTTCATTGGGTTAAGAGTAATGTAGGATTATTACCTTTCCTAGATCTCAACTTCCATAAAGTACCTTCAATATGACAAGGTTTTTCATACTCATAATGTAGTGAATAATTTGAAACATAGTGGTCATCTTGATCCACCTTCAATATGAATTGCACAGCTCCTGCTGTCTCTGGGTCAGAAGACATATTCTTTTCCTTGTTATTATTAATAGGAAGGGTAGTATTAACAGCATCCAAAAAATCAGAAATGGAGTGAGGGGAGGTATGGATCATGGAATTTCTTTTTATATTATTATCACCATTCTTATCAATAGGCTCCCTAGTAGGCCGAGAAGAAGTAGTATAAATCCACTTATGACTTTATTTTGTTTACCTATATTGAGGTATGTTGAGTGATTATGAAAGAAAGATAAGGCCTAATTTTTCATCCCCTATTTAAATTCCAAATTTTAAAACATTTACCATAGTTTAATTTAGTATTTTCGAACGAAACCACTAAAAATTACAAAGTTTCCATTTTGAATCCAAATATAGGAAGTCATTGGTTTTGATATATCCAACTCTATATAAATTCTAGAAACATAATTTTTAGACTTTTTCTTAGTACTATAGTATAATTTCCATTATTTTCTAATTAAACTAGCGATCAAAAATAGGGATTCTTATTTCAATAAATGAAGCAGATATCCAAGAAATCCTAACTATAAAGGGCAGATGGGAGGTTTATAATCTGTGAAAAAATTATGGGGAAAACTTCAAAACTTTCATGGGGAAACCAAAAAAGGACTATGATCCTCTTATCCTCATTCAAAAATAATTTTTCCCATAAGATAAATGAAAACCCACATGTGAATAGTTCATTAAAAAATGTGAAAGAAATAATATCCAATAACTCCAAGAGTTTTTAGAATAAATATTAGTGAGGTTCTGCACTTAAAAATTTTTCCAACAAGATAAAATCACAAATCTTAACAAATTATGTGTACCTCTTCCTTCTAGAAATATGTTGTTGAGAAACCCTTGTTTTCATATCTTTTTTGCTCGATACAGATCAAAGTTTTAGAGACTTTATGCCTAGTGAAAATATACATGAAGGATAGAGAGTCTGTTTTAGGGTTTATTATATGGTCATTTGAAGACACACTCTCCATAAAAACACCATTGGACCATATTAAAAAATTTATACTTATTAAAAACATTAGTATGGAAAGTTTTCCTTCTCATAAAATAAAATAGTAAGGGGATAAAAGTCATACAAGTGGCTCAAATAAGTCATAAATTCAGTACAATGATGCTTTTGGATGACACTCACTCGTCTGATAAAATTATGATAAGTTTTAGGTTAATTTTATAATCCTAATCATAATTATTTTTACACTTAATTACCCATTTTACCATTAACTGTGGTAACAAAAATTACTAAATTTAATATTCATATTAGATAAAAATAAAAGGGGCCTATCTAAAAAATTTGGACCTCATGAATCCAAATATGGAATCCATTTTTCATAATTCAAAATAAAAAAGGGGCTCAAATTAATTTAAAATTAATCCAATATGTGGGATGATAAATCAAATTTTTAAAATGAAAATGTCCATAATTTTGAAATGATTTTATATCAAAATTCAATATGAAAAATATTTAAATGAACTTAATCGGATTAATAGATGTATAATTTATATAATTTTACATTAAAACTAATTTAAAATTAAATTTTACATTATAAATTTTTTAGATGAAAAGGCAGTTTTCAAATAAAAGGTAATATCTTTTACTATTCATCAAAAAATGAAACTTATCAAAAAAATACAAAAAATCCACCCTAAGAAAAAATTTACATTATTCTTTAAAAAATGAATTTTATTTTGTCATATAATATTTATAAATGTTTCAAAATTTAGTTTTAAAATAAGTTCTCCGTCAAAATGTGGAAAAACTGCCTTATACATATACATGTGTAAACCATGTTTTCCTAATTCAGTTAATCATGGTCATACCGGCCATTATAATGGCTAGGTTATAATGTTCAAATTTAAATAATAATATTTGTTTGTTTGTTCAAGTATGGTGCTGCATGTAATTTAACATATTCAAGAGATTAAATTTAAAAAGTGACATATCATAAAAACTTGGGTTGTGGCATTCTCCCATAATTTAATAAATCACATCCTCACAATTTTGATATTGAACTTTGAAAATCAAAGGTTGATACTGGAAAATTATTTATAGAAAACCCATGCCATAAATATGGTTAATAAAAAATCCTATTAATAAGTGGGAAATAAAAATGTGAAGGCCAATATCATATTTGGATTTTGAGTTAGATAACATTTTTGGTAATTGAAAACCTAGACATTGAAGAGAAATATAAATATCAAGTTCTGATGTATATTGATAGAAAACAAGGTCATTAAAAAATATAACCATCACAAAACCGTAAATCAATTATCAGTTAAAAGACTATTGATTTATTAGAAATAAAAGTAAAAGGATAATATTTTTATTCCAAAATCATTTTTCAAAGAGTTGATGGGTTTTATTACTATATAGATAAGCACTTGATAAAATAAACTTACTTGATTTATTTCCATGTCATAATCATAATCTCATCCTTTGGTTGTGTTTTTATCTATTTCCACATCATTTATTATGCTAAGAAATAGATATTCAAGAGGAATGTTTCTTGCCTAAAGCACTTTTAATGAATCATAAGGTCCTCAAGCTATTCCTTCCTCCTATAAATATTTATCAAAAAAATGGTCAACACTGGTTATCTAATATTATAAATCAAACTTTAACATGAAAAAATAATATCCAAAGTTATTAGTAATACATTCCATAAGTTTTTACCTTAATACTCGTCCAGCATACATATACCCAAATACAAATACCAAAAATTTATAATGAAGGTCGGTAAATTTATAAAATCAACTTAACATTAGATTACCCAAACCACATTATGTATCTATTATTATCACATACCAAATATATGAATACCTCGATCACCCTAAAACCTTAATTAAAACATGAATGCTTCCAAATACTTAAATAATAAATACTACAATACAATACTTAAATATATTATGATTATTATAACTAGAAAAAGAATACTTTTATTGTTGAACTTAGACTATAGTAAAATCATAATAATAACCTTGATACCTTTTCTTTTTCTGAGATATATTTCATTGATGATTTGGACATTCATTTTCATAGTGCCCCATATTCTTATAGTGGAAACATTTCACCTTAGAAAATCCTTTATTTTCCTTGCAATATTGATCATGATTCCATTTTTCTACACACCTAAAACAAACTTCTTTTCATTTTAAGCATGTACCTTTGTGTTTCCTTACACTAGTATCACATGTTGGAAAATGATTATTTTCCTTCATCCCATTATCCATCTCTTAATCTATTTTTATCTACTTCTTTATTTTCCTTAATGTAATAGTACTTAGAGAATTATTTCTTTATCTTGATAGGACATGAGACTATATCTTCATATGATGATAAAGATTAGGAGACCATTTCCCTTCAGAGGAATGGATTTAAGCCATCAATGAAATGATCAATATAACTCCTTGGGTTATGTATATTGTCTGCAACTTTCCTTCCAAATCTTGTAAATATAGATTCATACTTTCCAACATTCTCTTTCTCCTTTTGTCTCACACTCAATAATTGTCTCTCCATATCTTCTTGTGGTTCATGCGGGAAAAACTTTTCCAGTAAAAGTTCCTTAAAATCCTCTCATTCCTTGTCTGTAATTTACATATCCTCCTTTGTATTTTTGATCAATGACCATCATTGTTTTTCATCTCTAGAGAGATGATAAACTACAATGACATCATTACTTCTCTCATTACTTCCCAAAGAGAGAAATAACTTTTCTAAAGAACAAATCCATTTCCCATATATAAAAGTATTTTTAGTCACATTGAATGATGTAGGTTTTTGTCACATAAAGTGGTCAAACATTGTTACACTGCAATGTGGATCAGGTTTCTCCATACGTGTAAGTTCATTGTTTAAAACCTGAGTTAATTCTCCTAATATATTTATAATTTTTTCAAATCTAGTTGTAGCTTCAGCACCATAATCATTATATTTCAAAGTAAAATCCCTACATCCATTGATATGGTTTCCATTCCCTCTAATAGGTTCCATTTTTAAGAAAATGGAACACAGTATAATAGATCATAACATTATGAAACAAAATGTATAATCTCAAAAATATTGAATCACATAACCTAAATTGAAAAAATTTCTTATAAATAACATATGAATCATAATATTAGTTTATTTTGATATATTTATAAATTTTTTAATAATGTTTCATTCTCTAAACAATGTTTTCCTAAATATAGTTCCCATGGTTTCTACTAAACTTACTCTGATACAAACTATAAAGACCCTGACCCTGGTATCCTAGAGTCAGAGGTTATACTATTACATTGGCATAAAATAACAGGAATCACAACTCAAAGGAAAAAATAGTTTTGTAGTCTTAGTAAACTAGATAAATAATTGACTTTCACATTAAATTTTAAAACATAAAATAAACAAATAATTTATTTAAGAATTCCATTATTCCTTATTTGTGTAACCCTTCATATCAATTCTAATATACATATTTGAATCATAGGGAAAAATAAAACATATGAAAAGGGTCAGCTTATATGCTTATAAGGGTGAGCATAAAGTGAAATCTATGAGTAAATAAGGCATAAAAATAAGGAAATGTAAAATAATTGAAACACATTCCATTTAATCAATAACATGGGTATAAAGCAGCATGAAAAATGACAACAAAAGTTTTCTTTATAAATATATACATGAGAATGAAACATAACCATGGATATTTTTCTAATAAAATAATATCATTGAATATCAAAAACAAAATTCATAAACATGGAATGTATAATTTATAACATCTGAAACTTACCATCATGGTTTCATGCCAAGAATATAATATCATCAAGTCTTTATGCCAAAAATATAATACTTCCAAGTATTCATGATAACAATATATTACTATCAAGGATTCAATCTAATAATCTAATACTTTCACGTCTAGTTCTTCAACATATATCAAAATGATTGATTTAATTCATAAATAAATGTGACTTATTTATAATATCAATAGTTATCCCCAATAGATCATAAGTATATTAAATGGGTAATGCCATTGATGAATAAAAATATCTTTAAAACATTGTTGAAGAAAATATCCTTTTTCACTTGAAATTCACTTTTAAAAAAACTTTCACAAAAATCTTTTTAAAATACATTTCATTGAAAATAACCCTTAAAAATTATCAAACAAGTTTTAAAATATTTTAGTAAAAATGAAATATTGAAATTTCATTCAACTCGTACACATCAAAACAAATATTCCCTTTACTTTTTATTAAAATCTAAATGGGTACTATTTGAAAACAACATAAAGATTCTTTTCAAAAAAATTGTAAAATGTAAAAATGGGTAAAAACGTATTTGAGACATCATTTTGAAAAGGATTCAAACATACAAAACATATACATTCAAGATAATTATTTCTTATTATAGACTTAAACATAACCATTACCAAATAACAATGGGATTGTGAAATAAATCCTTACCAATTTATAATCAGTCAAATAATATATCAAATGAAAGAAATAACTTCAAATGAAACTTTAAATACCATGAATACAAATATATTTGTGATATAAAATATTAAGGTGGTGTTATACACACCTTATAAAATAATATAGGGGCATAACATTAAAATACTCCCCAATAAAATAACGTTAAGATGAAGTCCCTTACAAAGATCACATCCTTGAAGTGAGCATTAATAAAATGATTATATTATGTGTATCCACTATAAATCCAAATTAAACAAGTGTAAATATTACATAATGTAATCAAAATTTATTTCACAAACAATATTTGCAATATATAATCAATTAAACAGAAGTTCAATAAAATGAAGGAAAATTGAGTCAATAAATCCCTTACCTTACGCTTTCTATCAGTTGGACAAGATTTAACTTCCTATATAATGGCTTAAAGAATGTTATTAATTTATAACTGAATAATTATGATACCATATATGATCCTATTATATAATCTTATCACCTATTTTTTAATAATATTTCATTATTACCCTTATTTTTTGTGTAAACTACTTCATTTTCCTATGCATATTTTGTCATGTAAGTCCACGTCTTTGTGAATATGATATAGTCATTCCATGTCCATAATAATATTAAGGTAATATATATCATATTCATTCATTATATATATGTTTAGAATCATTCTTAAATGTTGAACATGGAAAATGAATCACATCTCGTCATGGAGACTGTAGGTCATACGTACGCACAAGTGACGATATCATTCCATTAATGAGTGAAATGATAGGGAACTAGATGATATATTAATTTTTCAAGAATAAATATTATTTCATAATTATCATATATATTCATTATTTCTACAATTATACCCATCCAATTAAATTGGTGATGAAAAAAAATTACACCATGTTGTGGAGACGGTAATCTGTGAGTATGCACACATAGTGCTTTCGTCTTTCATATGGTGGGGAAAAGGTAGAATATGGTTTTACCATAAACATAATAACATATAAAAATATATATGATACTATATTTATTAATTTACCAAGGAAAAACACATGTTGAGGAATTATAATAATAAATAAACTTTAAAGAGTCAGTAAATATGATTACCTTCTCTTAAAAAATACTCCTTTGGATCTTCAATTAGGGACACTAGGGTTGGTATTTTGAGGACACCAGAACCTCTATAACTTATATAAGTAAATTTTTAATATAAATAGTTAGAGTTTTGTAAATATAGAAGGCTAAATGTGGTGTTAATTAGTTAGGAAGGATATTCCCTTTTATAATTGAGGTGAGGGGCACTTTTGAAATCTCTATATATATTAAATTAATATGAATTACTTTTCAATTCAAAAAACATTAAAATTAATATTTTTAATATAATAGGAGGATGAGTATAAATTGTCACATAAAATAATTTTTATACAAGTTTAGTCCATATTATTACCCTTATCTTTTAGTTTTAACCCTTATTTAATACCTTTAACTCTTAATGTGATAGAAAGGATTTTTAATCTTTAAGGTTTTATAAAGTTATTAAAAATGAAAAAATACATACAAATGGATCATTAAAGAAATTTTAAACCTTATCCATATTATTTGAATGAATTTAATATTTTGAATATTTTTATATAATTTAATAAAATATTTTTTGTTTTAAAATATCATTAATGTCTATTTTGACACTATTTAATACTTTGACTTTTAAAAATATCAATAAAATATATATATATTCTAACCAAATATTTTAATACATACAAAAAATTTCATGTTTATATATAAATTTTTTTATGAAAATAATTATCAAAAATTATTTTAATTTTAATATTTTTTAAATCATTTATTTAATATTTACATTAATAAAATAATTACTACATGATTGTTGTAAAAGTATTTAAGGTAACTAATTCTTCACTAAAATTTTAAAATAAATTACCATGACAGAGAGAATTAATTTATAATTAAAAATAATATTTATAGTAAAATATACCTTCTGGATAACAGCATGCTAAAAATGTTTTACTTATTAAAAACATTTTTGTAACAAGTTTGAATTTTCTAAAAAATACTACAAGGGGATTAAATTCTGCCAAGTGGCTCCAAGAGGTCATAAATTAGACCTAATAATGTTTTCGGTTGGCACTCACTCATTCAAAAAAATTAGGAAAAGTGTTAGTAGAAGTTTATAACCCTTATCATAACTATTTTTACCCTTAATTACTTTATTTTTCCTTAACCGTAGTAACAAAAATTACAAAATTTGTTATTCATATTATCCAGATATAAAAGGAAATATTTTCATAATTTTTACATCATGAATCTAGATATAGAATCCATTTTTCATAATTCAAAATATAAAATTCACTAAAATTAATTTCAAATTAATCTCATAGAGCAGGCAAAAAAGCGAGTTTTTAAATTGAAAAATGTTCAAAAGTTTGAAATGTTTTTATATCCAAATTCAGTATGAAAAATATTACAATGAAATTAATTGGATTAATAGATTTATAATTGATTTAATTTTACTTCTAAACTAATTTAAAATATAATTTATCATTTTAAATGATTTAGATGAAAAGTCAGCTTTCAATTAAAATGAAATATTTTACACTATTCATCAAAAAATGAAATTTATTAGAAAAATACGAAAAATTCAACCTAAGAAAATTTTGACATTACTCTTTTAAAAATGAATATTATTTTTTCAAATAAAATTTTTAAAAGTGCCCAATTTAGTTTTAAAACAAGTGCTTCATTAAAATACTACAAAACTTCCTTTGGAAAAATACATATTTTAATGTGTGAGTGGAATTATTTTTATATGATATCTAGAAAACACATATGTTTAATATTAACATTATATTATATATATTTTATAATTATTTAATTAATATACATATACATGTGTAAACAATATATTTATAATTCTATAAATCGTATCCATACCCTTCATTCTAATAGTTTGGTTATAACGGTGGCATTTAAATAGTAAAATTATGTTTTTATTTTAAGATGGGTGTTACCTGTAATGTAATTTATCAAAGAGATTAAATTTAAAAATACACATACCATAAAATCTTGGGGTGTTAAAAGGGATATTGTGATGAGATATTGGTAAGTTGATATAAAGGTTAGATGGAAGGGTGTGATTATGTGTATATGTTTATTATTTCATTTTCAACTTCTTGATCAGTTAGCGAGGGGTTCTCTTAATTCCTAACTATTCAATTGATTTTTAAGAGCCTCCGAAATTATTTTTAAGAATAAAAGTAATTATTATGATCCCTTTTCAATTATCATATTAATAATTATATTTCCCTTGAGGATTCATGCTTATGATTTTTTGAGATTGGGAGAGTGTTATAATGGGTGTGGTTATAATGTTTATGTGGTCATTTGTTTGTGATAATGGAATATCCATATAACATGATAATTATAGATGATCAGTTTTAAGTGGTAAATATGATTAACTTTGGGTATGAAATATTTATTTACCTTGTTATTGTTTTTTAATTTTTCTTAGTTAGTTTTTCCCACACATGTCTATCCCATCACAATAATTTTACATTTAGGTTTTATTTCATTGAAATACGATCCTACTCGGTACTCTTAAATGCACACCCCTCATAGTGTTTCTTGGGTTTTTTTGTAGGATAACTCAAGGTATAGAAGGGATGCTACTGTTCAGATAGCTGGAGTCATAGCTCTATATTTCATTCTATATAGTATTATTTTATATTTTTCATGTTTTCATAGTTTTTATGGGGTAATTTTAACTTTTCTATTGTATATATGTAGTGAGACAGTGGATTAGATATATTTTCTTTGGAATTAATAGGGTAATTCCACCCAAACTTGTGATGGATACCCCCATTTTTATCCCCCAACCCAAGGCCTATTAGAGGTAGACTTTGAGGGTTACACTAATCATCATTGTTAATCCATGTTGTGTTTTAGTGGTGGTGATTCATTAATGAGTGGTATCAGAACCCTTGGTTAATAAATAAGATGGATTTATATGTTATTCACAGGTCAGGATTTTAGGGTTCCAATAAGGAAATAATATCATCTAAACCTAACGTGTGGTTTAAGAAGAGAAGACCTAAAATTAAATAGGTATCTAGGGACCCCTATGATCTAATGAAACTACCAAGTTAGTCTATAAAGAAGGTTTAGGTGGAATTAAACAACTTTAGGGTTTTAAATTTAGGAAGGGTGCATGCATCATTATCCTACGATGTATTATAAGTAATAATTTTTTTCTTAATTAATATTTTTCTATTTATTTATAGTAACATATACAGATATGATGTAGTCTCTATAATTATGTTACATGTATTTTAATAAGTTGATTTATTCTAGTTTAAACATTCTCTCTTATGAACTTAAGAAATTATCTGATGCATTATACCCTTAGTATCTCACATTTAGTTATAAATTAATGTTTGATACATATTAATCAATAAGACTATATAATCATGTTAGGAATTCAATGTATTATTTTTTTAATTATATTAACCATTTCCAAAATATTTTGTTCCATGTGTATCCTTTTCAAGATATATTCTCCATTAAGAATATCCCTTTTTATTTCTTACGTTAATTCAAACCTATGATTTCAGAATTTTAGTATAATTTAATGCAAGTTTTACATAAATGTTAATTTAATTACAAAGCATGGTAAATGTATAAATCTTGTTATTTTTCATGTATAGTTTAATGAATGTTTTTGATGCATTAGAATTACTTAATTTACTGAAAAGGGATTAATGAAGCATGATACAATTGAGATTTAATTTATTATACACAAATTTATTATTATAAATAGCATGTCTAAATAGATAAATTCTATAAGTGATTTTTTAGGCAATAAAGTTATGATATGTGGCATGTTTTTTGTTGTCCATTCCATGTTCTGAATTATGTTCTCAAAATTTCATTTAGATTGTGCTATGTAATTTAATAATAAGGTTGTGATCTGACATAATAATGATACATCAAAAAAATAATGTAATAATTTTGTTGTATTTTAAATAATCATGATAATATTTTATTAGAAAATTAATTTGATGCTTGTATCATAAATTTATTCTAAAAAAGAATATGGGAATAAATATTCCCTGAGTTCTCCATGAAATGGTTCAGTTAATGGTAGTGAAATATTATTTATTAGATTGTTAATAAATTTATTCATTAGTTATGTGTTGATATTATGTCTTGTTTTGGGTAACATTGTAATTCATTTATCATGGTTTGTAAACATTTTCGAGAATTTATTGTTTTAATATTATTATTTATATCCATCATATGTTTTTGAAATGATGATATGTGGTGAATGTGAATGTTAAGGGGTAATGGATATTATGTATAAGGATGATGTTAGGATGTCTTCCATAGGTTGAGATCTGGGGTTTCATGTTTTTATTATTAATTATTTAATTTTTATTAATGTAGCTATAATTTGGAATGGAAGTATAGAAATAATGAGTATTCTTTTCCCATGAATTTGTTTTCCTTCATGATAAGATTTTCTATAGAGTGTTGTTTTGATTCATGTGATATCTGATAACCCAATTGTTTTATGTTTAACTAAATATTTGCCATTGAAATTTCATTTATAAATTGGTTGATGTAAATATAAAGAGGAATCGTGAGAAGAATCCAAAATGAAGCTTCAATAACATAAATTACTAAGGTTACATGGAGGAGTATCTTTCCAAGATGTTTGGGAATTTTTAGAATAGATTTATGTTTTAGTTAATTTATTGAAGACTAAAAATCATTTATAAGTCACATGAGTTGTTATCCTATTTCTAAAAATGACTCAAATATGGTCAAATATGAAGTATGGTGACCAATATGGGATGATTTGGGTCAATTTTCTTGAAATATTCAAGAATTATATTATTTATAATATGAATATGGATATCTTCAAGAAGGATATTGAAAAGATCCACTGATGGGAAGATAGTCTGTTAATATTTGGAAATATTTTTATATACATGATTGGTCAGTTTCCTTGTCTCTTATCTAATGAAGGAGATCAAGCATAGCATTTTGAGTCTTCCATGAGGTCATGGATTTAGTGACCTATCACATACTTCTAATAAAATTCTTATAAATATGTGAGGGTTTGAATCAAGGATACAGATCTCTCCATGAGATAAGGTTTCAAAAAATATACTTATTAGGATTTGGATTGGTTAAGATGAATATTTCAAGTTATGGGTGTCAATTCCCATGTAATAGAAGAGTAAGAAAATCATTTTAGGTTAGAGCATAGCTTCAAGACCTCAGATTGACATGTTTGAAGTGTATTTTTCTACTTGAATCACTTTTTTACATGGTAATTATTTGGGGTATTATTGGTATGATTTCCATGATGGATAGTGCTTTTATCAGTATTCATTGGGTAGTTGTTAATGATTTGGGAGGTGAATTATGTTATAGTATTTGTTTCATACTAGATTTCTTCTATTTTATTGATATCTCCCCATGGGTATTATACTTTTGAATCTTCCCATTTCTAGTTTTTTTAATATTATTAGGTTTCAAGTCATTAAGTTTTAATTTATGGCATGTCAAAGGTTTCCCATTTAATTTTATAGAGAGTGATTTCCATTTTTTCTAGGTTTTATTTAAATTCTTAAGGATAAGAATCATTTGATAGGTATCTAATGTAAAGGACCATATTTTCTATTTTAATTATACTTATTTCCCCAAGAAATTAGTATTACTTAGAAGTAATTTTTTGTCGTTTAGGAAGCCTAGGGTTAATGTTTTTACACTGAGGTTCAAAACAACCATGTAATAGTATATAGGGGTGTCTATTTAAGAGTTGTATTTATTGATGTTGGTAATTGTAGTTATTGGTGAAAATTTTGAGTGAAATTAATTTGGTAAATCTTCTTTTATAACACATAGTTCCTAGAAGATTCTTAGTGAAATACCTTTGTAAATTGAAGAGGAGAGAAATTCCCATGTTGTATAGTGTGGTTTCTTCGAGATTATGTAGTACAAAACCACACCTAGGTGGTGGGAATTTCAATTAGAATGGTAATTGGAATATTTATCTCTAGGAAATAGGGAAGGATGAAATACCTGTGGTGGTTTATGTGGTGGTGATGTGTAAAGATGAGGACTGGTTGTGTAAAGATTTGGAAAAAATGTGGGAGGAACCTCCATACAATGGTTTGAGCTATGGTGGGTGGGAAATGGAAATAAAAATTCCTCCATGTATTATTCTTCTTCTAAGAATAGGTATGGTCATGGATTAACCCATCATGTTCTTTCATATTTGGGGGGTTTTAGTTTCTTTTTTTGTTTCTTTTCTTACCTATTGGTTAGGTGAAATACTAAAAAAGTTTTGAATTTTATGTTGTGGATCATTGAACTCTTGAAATCATTCCCCATATTTTTATTGAATTGGGGGGGAGTTGATTTTATTTTTATATTATGGGTGTCTCTCCTATATTTCATTTACTTTAGACCTGGATGAGTAGATATCACCTCGAGTGTACAATATAATACCAAACATTCAAATTCAGCATCTTCCCTTGAAAAATCATTGACTTGTAAACATCTCTTCTCTTCTATGACTATGAATTCAGGTAAGGTATTTATGATATTTCCACTATATTTTTAATATTAAATATTTTTTAATATATTTTGGAAATTTTTTTGTTTCTCATAATGAATATGGAACCCTTTAATTTTTAACCCCTTGAATAGAATGATTAGAATTATCATCATTCTCTTTGTTTTCTTTCCCCTTCTACACAAAGTCTTGATAGTCTCATCATTATCCTTCATTGAAACCCCTAGGATTCTGGAGATGGTTTGGTCTAGGGTAAGATATATCATTTACTTATTCGTTTTATTATTAACTCTCCACTCAGACTTGGTAACTCATTTTTGTTATGGGGAAGGGTTTATAGTAGGTCATATCTTATTTCAAGACTCACTTTCCTTGGGGTGTTGAATGTTTTAGTATGGGGAATGGGATTTTATATGATTCATATTTTTTAGTGATTGAGATTAAAAATTATTTCTATAATTTTATTCCTCTCTTACATGTTGTATATTATTCACTAGAATTAAGCTATAATTATTATATATATATATTGTTGTTATTAAAGCTATTTTATAGGAAACATGAATGGGAATATTTCCCAGAAGTTATAAAGTGATCATGTTAATTAACTTCACCTTTATATTTTTATTGATATAGAAAACCGGAAATTAATATTATAGTATGTTTTTGTATAAATATGGATAAATTTGGGCTATAATTTTACTAAGAAATGGAAAAAAGGAAGTGTTTATAAATCTGGTGTTGAATTAATGAAATAAGAAGTATCTTGAGAATGGGAATACGAATCGAAGGTAATCTGGAATTAATGTTGAATGATATAAATACTAATTGAAGTATTTAAATGGGGATCTTATAGTATTGGTTTTTCATTGAAGTTATGGGGGTATATGTCTCCTAGTATGTTTATTTCTTCTGCTGAATTTGGGGGCTTATGTAGGAATCAAATAGGAAAGTTCCTTTCTTTATCTAGATAGTCTATTTAGGTATAGTATTAACCTATAGAGTATATGGGGAGTACTTTTCATAATCTCATGGGTGGAATTTTCTATCTTTTACATATTTCCTTTCCATAGGATAATGAATTAAACCTTGTGTAGTACAATGATAATCCTAGTGTCCTTTATAGGAGGTGGTCTACTGAATTTTCCTTGGGTGGTGCTATTAGTTCTGTTCAAATGATGATTTGTGTGAATATATATCATAAAAAAAGGGTGTATAGGTTTTTTTTATGAGAGATTATGTAATGGGAGTCAAATAGATCATAAGTAGGACTTGATTGGGTATTCATATTATTATATCATAGGTCATGTGGTCTTAGATAGACTTATTGAAATATATCTTGTTTGGGGCTTCCTAGAAATGGTGAGTTGAGGTTGATGTGTGATTCACTATCATCAAATGGTGTGAGTTTATTCCTAAATTAACCAAACAAATATAGAAGTGGAATAACAAAATGATTTTACCTAAAATCATAAAATTATAAAAGAATTGGTAACCAAAATTTGAATTGGAATGTTGGAAATATATTTAAGGATGAATTTTTAAGTTGGGTTTTCTGATGATTAAATTAAGTAAATAATGTGAAATCCCAACATTTGGTTTTATCATGAATATGATGAATGGTGAATAATTAAGTGGTTTAGATATATTAAAAATGAACTTTCTAAGTGCACACAATGATAACAATTTGCATTATAATTAATTAATGTAATGAGTAAGAGATGAGTAAATGGATTGGAAGAGAACTCTCTTATTGGTGATATAATTTCCCTCATTGTGATGTGTGTTGAAATAGTGATGTTTGATGTTTTCTTTGACCATAATATTATTGATCATTGATATTTATTACTCATATTTATAATGATTATATTATTTATGGATTTATATTTTTTACGATACACAACTAGGATTATATAACTTGTTATATCTATGAATAGGGTGTAATAGGCTTAAAGAACGTTTTTTTATTATGAATGATGAAAATATTATGACATAGTTTTGACTATAGTGATGAAATTTGGGTACATTGATTAGATGGTTGGATAGGAAGGTGGTACGATATATATATGATTTTAATTTTTTTATCATATTCCTACTCAGTTAGTGAGGGGTTATCCTACCAACTCACTACAAGTTTGAGTTGGAAGGGCCTCAAAATTTACATGCAAGATCAATAATAAATTTTCTTATCCATATTTCTCATATCTTATTAATAATGATATTTCCCATAATTATTGATGGCCAGTCCTTGTTTATTTGGGATATGGATGTAAGGTATGTTTTCATGATGTATATGTAGTGGTTTATTTAGGATAATGGAATGTCCATGTAATATGGTAATTTAAGGTAATGTACTTCAAAGAGGTAAATGATTTTACCTTTAGCCATGAATGATTTCTTAGCTTTACTATAGTTTTAAGTTTTGACTTACTTAGTTGTTTCCACACATGTATGTCCCATAAAATTTATTTAATATGGATAATTTATTTCTTTTAAATTTCATCATACTAAGTAATCCCAAGTTCTCAATCCCATATATAGTTTCTTAAAAAATCAAGATAACTTGAGGGAGAATAGGGGTGATGTAGTTAGGGTATTTGGAGTCGATATTTAGAATATTAGTCCTACATTATCTATCATTTATTTTATATGATCCATGAATTTATAGATGGGATTGGGTAATAATAACTTATTGGTTTATATATGGGGATTTTTTTAGTGTATTTGTTATATTTTCATTGGAATAAAGATTGTAATGTATCCTAAGATTTATATTAATACCCAATGTACTGGTTTCCAAATCAGGCCCTATTAGAGGCATGCATTGGGGGTTGAACTCATCATCCATCCTGTTATCATTGAGAATGATATAATCAAACTATTATTTGGATTATGATGTGTAATTTAACAAACATGTTACTTTATGATTTAAATATAATACATAAAAGAAAATAATCTTAAAAAAATTAGTTTAAAGAATCATGTTAAGATGTTATTAGAAAATTAATATAATGTATGTATCATAAATATTTCATGATAAGAGAATATTAATATTAATATTCAATGAGTTATCCATGTAATTTTGTAGTAATTGTTTACATAATTTTATGTCTTGAATTTATAATCATTATCTTGGATGGTTATGTAAGAATAATAAATTTTCATAAATATTTGGGTTTGGGGTAACATAGAAATGCATTGTTTATGCATGGGTAACATTTAATAGAATGAATTATTATGATATTGTTTTTGATATCCCTCAAATGTTTTTTATATGATGATATATCATAAATTTGGTCGTTGGGGAGGAATACATATTATAATGAAGATTGATATTGGGATGGTTGGAATTGGTTTAGAGCTGGGTTTTCATATTTTTCCTATTAATTATAGAAGTTGTGATGATGTGGTTATGATGTGGAATAGAATAATGGGAATAATGAGAATTATAGGATCATTCATGTGTTTCCTGGTATAGTATAATATCCTAAGTGGTGTTGTTTTAAATTATGTGATATATGAGAAATCAGTTTTTTGGATGTTGAATCAAACATTTTCCATCAAAACATCATAAAGATATTAGTCAAGGGAGAGAATCATTTTAGATGTATTTATATAAGCTTTAGGTATTTTTGGAACCCTTTATATATATTATATGAGATTTGGAGTTTTTTGAAGTATTTTTTGATCTATTTCATAGGCATAGAGTTGATTTTTGGCACCACGAGATCCAAAACACCCATAGAGTAGGCTATGATGGAGGTTTTCATGGAACTGTAGTCATGGGTGCTGGATGTTATGGGGCTTTGAGAACCTAGGGTATAAAATGCTTATTTAAAATATTGTGGTGTCTGGGGGATTCCCATATTTAACATTTGGATAGACATTATTCTCATTTAAAGGGAATGGTATCATGAGGAACTTGGATGATATCACCATCTGTGAAAAGATCACTACACAGTAGTGAAATTACCATCTCTTGGGAATGAAGCTTAGAAAATTTACCTATGAGAAATAAGTAGAGGATGGAATTGGGAGTAAGTGGTCATGGTATTTCTATATTGAGGAGAGTTCACATTGTGTCTGTTTTCTTATTGTATTTCCTCTCCAATTATGGTAAGTTCCATACCTTCCAATGATTTAATGTTGAAATGTGGAGATTTTTGTAACATCTCGTATTTTCCATTGAGTGGATTTATCCAAAGTAATTTGAATTTTCCCTTTTTTGTGGTTCAATTCTCAAGTTGATCTTTATAATGTAAATATTATCCTTATAACACTTGAAAGTGTAGTTTTTATATGTTCTTTAAGGCCCAAAAAGTGTCTCAGAATCCCGGATAAGTTTCTAGATCCTTAGGCCTCAAAAACCCATTTGGTGAGAGGCAACAATAGAAACATGAGTGGAAAATAAATAAAAGATAATGAGAATATGAATATGGAATTTAAGGTGAAATTTCAATTATTGAATTCTATTCTATGTTATGATGATTGTTATTAATTATGGGGTTAACATATATTATTGAATTAAATTTACATTGTCATACTAGATTAATTGATTGTATATTACTGAATAATAATTGGAATGTTGTTCCAAAAACAGGTATGTAAAATGAAATTAAGTTGAAGGTAGTAAATACATGTAAACCTAGAATAATAAAATAATAGGAAGTTCCTAGGTATTGAGTATGAATATGAAGGTAATCTAGAGTAATGTTATTGTTGCGATAAGGTTTTATAGTAAGTAAATTTTATAGTTTAAAGATTAGTAAGTGTCTCTTTAGTTGAGTAGGCCTATTATTTATTTAAGTTTTTTCACAAGATAGATTTATAATCTAGTATTTATAGTAGAGTATTTGGTCAATTTTACAATTAGTTAACAGTTAGTTATTTATCTAATAATGAAGATAGATATGTCTTGGGGTAGGGAACTCCTAATATATTATTGTTATATTTTATTGTTTTCTTGTATGATTCTTTTAATATTCTTTCTCATTTTCAGTGGTTTGAACTTCACATTAATGTCATATAATGGATAAAGGGATAAAATAACCATATATTATATGTTTTTCATAAAGTAAGAATTATTTCATGTAGACTTAGATTCATAATGATAGATTTTTATGATGATGAGAAGATATTAGGATGATTTGAATATTTTGAGATCCATGATTTCCAATTTTCCTATTGGTTATGATGATGTGGTGATGTTGGGATGATTGAAATAGGTTATGAGTTGTGATTTAAAACTTGCCTACTGGTTATAATGATGTGATGATATTGAGATTATTTGCATATGTTGATAGTTAGGCTTGCCTATTTCCATACTATTTATGATGATGTAATGATGTTTAAATGATTATCACAGGTTGAGAACTAGGATTCCCTATTTTTCTATATTATTTTGATGGATTTGGTGATGTAGCAGTATTTGTGAGGAGATTATTATGTTAATCATAATATGTGTTAGGATTATTGTAATAGTGGATTTATAATTATAGGATTCATTTATTAAGCCTTAGATCTAATATGAAACCCCATTGTATGTAATGATGCAAATGGTGAATAATATGTGAAACATTATTTTTCATATTAGATTAACCCACAATCCTAATTTTCTAATTTTTTTCCGCACATGTTTATCTTAGAAATTAAATTTAACATATATATATATATAACTATTTTGTAATATGATACTACTAAGTACTCATAAGTTCTCACCCCTCTATAGTTTTATTAAGTTTTTTATAAGAAAATTAGGAAGATACTATAGATATAGTTTTTCGGGAACTTGAAGTGGATTTGAGGAGTTCCCCATGCACTATATCAAGTTAGATTTTATATATCTCATTTAGTTGTAGTATATAATTGGGAAACATTAAATATTTTTTTTATTTATAAGGAGTTTATTAGTGGTTGTTTTATCTTTAATAGTAATTTAAAAGTGTGATGCCTCTCATTTAAGTAATATATACCCCCGCTCGCAAAAATATTAGTATCTCCAATATCCATCATACTACCCTACAAAATAATATAATAAAAATATAGAGGATATATCATGTTCCATAATTAAAATAGAAATTGTGAGTGAGGATTCACTAAACCGGGTTCCGAGCCATGGTGGGCAACAAATTTTGAGGATAAATCCACCACATCATGGGGGCTTATAAGGGAAGTCCTGTTTGAGGGAATCATAGCCACGTTGGGCGAAATACTCTATGGTGGTGATTTGACATTGTTTGATTTTGTGGGTTTTAATTTTTTTATTCCTTTACCTATTATTATAGGTTTCATGACTTTAGAGTATTGAATACTATAACATATATCTTAGAAACACTATAGAATCCCCCACATTTATATCAAATTATGTGTTGGTATTTTGGTTTTATCTCACCCCAATTTTATTCTAAGGGTTCCTCTTTTCTATTTCTCTTTCATTTCAAACCTGAAAAATTATAAAACCCCTCAAATGTATTTGATAAAAATAGGCCCTATACTTGAGATCTTTCACATAGAAGAATATATTCTCCATTGTGGATATAAATTCAAGTAGTTGATTTCTATCCATTCTCTTACCTTCTAGTATATTATGTGCTTAATATGGTATGAAATATTATAAACCCTAGTTTATAATTAAGCCTTCATTTTTATCCCCTTTGAAACTAATGATTGGAATTATCATCATACTTATTTTTTATTTATATACCTTAAAAATTAATAATGGGAGTCATCATCATTTATCTTAGTTTAAACCCTCCCATTAAATTCAATACACTATATTACCTTGAACTACTTTGGCCTTTCATAATCATCCTATTCATGAAATTCCTTCATAAAAAATTAATTATAAACTCATTATCCTTGGTATTAGTGGATTTTTTTTGGAAGAAGTGGTTATAATTAACTTATTCATCTTACCATTATATTATTCTCTCAACACATGGTTTTGTTTAGTGGAAGGTGTCATTGTATGTTTCCTCAAATATTTAATTTTTTCATTGTTTGTTTTATATTTCTATAAATTTTGTAATCCTTATCTACCTTTCTTATTAACTACATTAGAATTTTTTTATAATTATGAAATTAATTTAATAATATTAATAAATATTTTTTTATTAATACACTACTATCAATATCAGATTCCTCGTGAGGAAGGAGAAATGTTTTGGAAGTGCAGTTAAAAGGGAATCTCGGATGATAAAGAGGGATATGAAAAGTAAAACATGCCCAGCTAAGTACTTTAATATGTTTTTATTTATTTATTATTAATTTACTATATAATACTACATTGGAAGGATTTCATTATTTTGTATTATATTTTCATGTTTTGTTGAGAATTTTTTATAAATCTATTCTAAAGATCGTTTATTCTACAATAGGGAGTGGTCCGAATTCGTTTGCAAATTTCTAATGGAAGTCTTAGGGATCTATATTTATATTATATTTTTTTATTATATTCTCACTTCCTTATATCATAATGTGGATCGTGATTCAAATGATGGGTGGGGTAATTGTGTACTAATTGTGTTAGGTATCTTCATAATCTAGAATGCTCAAATTAATGCCCTACATCTCGGTACATGAGGTAATTTAGTGTAGATGAAGACTAAATTAATTCTTCAAACTTGTGAACTGAATTTGATGTGAAATGGGGATTTCCTACCCTAAATAAGTTTCAAGTTCCCTCTCCCCATGCAAGGCCATATGAGAGAAATATTTTGTAGGTCCATTGGGTCACTTGTAAGGTGCTTAACAATGGGATCAAACTCAATAGTAATGGTTCTTATGTAAATGGTATAATGTGGTAGGGGTATTATTTGTGACATAATGGTTCATTTATCCTATGATTGAGAACTTTATTTGTGGTAGTTAATTTGATTTATGTGGAGACATCATCCATACTTACTAGTCACTTCCTATTCCATTTCTAAAATTTATTTCTCATGGTCGTGGGGTCATACTCAGGTTTAATAGTTCATTTTTTAAAGTGGAATAATTTTATTTGTTAGTCCATTGTGTATTTAATTTGGGAATTTATATGTTTTTTCAGCTTAAAAATGGTGATCATGCATATTAGACATGAAGGTAATATGGAATCTGACCTACAAGCATATGAAGGGAGTGGTGAGAACCCTCTTTAGTTGTCTTCTAGTGTAGGTCATCTTTAACCCAATTAATAAAATATTATACTAGGGGGTTATAAATGGATTCATTTTTAATACCCCCTTAAACCAAATCTTTGTTAGCCTTCACATATTTTTGATTAAAAAAATAAATTTTGAGAAAGTTATTGAGTTTGTAGTGAATATATGATATTGTGTTAAATTCACTTTGTTATGGGGAATTAATGGATAATATGATAATGTAATATATTAGAAATTTATTACTAAAATCAATGTTTTAAATGGGAAATAATGTAGAGGAATTGAATAAATTTAAACCTATAATTATGAAAAGATAGTAAGTTCCTCGGGAATGAGTATGAATAAGAAGATAATACAGAGTAAAGTTATTGATGTGAAAAGGAGTTTATTATAATTTATTAGTGGGGATTAACTAGAAGTAATTATCTCTTTATTCATGTGGGTTTATTCTGTTACTGTGGTTTCCTTATTATATATAGATAAATTAGTCTTTATGGTATAGGGTTGGGGATATTTTAAAATTTTCTAAAATTGGGTTATTTATTTTTTAAGGAAGATGTATAATTATTATTGTAGGGAACTATCATAAGATTATATTTATATTATAGTTTTTGGGGATATGGTTCTAATAAACTATTAATTACTATTTTGTGTTTTTTTGGGAAGGTTGTGTGAGAGGTTGTAAGTTTAAGTTTTGTCTAGGAGTTTTAGCTTAATTAACTAGATATTTGAGTAATGTGGAGTAAATGAATAATTAATGGCATAGGTGAATATTAATATGATCCTAATAGTATACTTATTATAGATATCTAGAATGAAGGATGTTATTAAGGATTATAAATAATCGGTTATTTAATTATTTTTTATTTTTATTTTTTATTTTACTGTTGTGATTAGTTTTGTTATATATATTGGTTTCTTGAATATTTTCTTATATGATTTTTTTAATCCTCGCTTTATTTATGGTGGTTTTATATTATACATGATTGGATTATAGTGGAATAAGGGATGACATGAACACATATTATTAGGCTATGATAACTTAAGAATTGTGTCATGTGAATTTGGGTGGATTTTAGGAGATTGTTATAATGATGAAATGATATTTGGATGATTGGAATAGGTTGAGAGATGGGATTTCCAATTTTCCAGAAGTTTATGATTATGTAATGGTTTTGGAAATATTATAAAAGGTTGGGATTCAGGTTTTCCTATTTTCCTACTAGTTGTGATGATATGATGATATTAGGATAATTGGAATTGGTTGAGAGATGGACGTTACTATTGGATTACTGATAATGATTGTGTGAGGACGTTGGGATGATTAGCATGGATTGAGAGATGGGATTTCCTATTTTTAATTCTTTATTTTTATGGTTGTGCAAATGTGTTGATATTTATGATGAGGTCATTGTGTAAATCATAATATGTGAAATGATTATTAGAATGATAGTTTTGTAATTATAGGATTCCTTTTTATTATTATGTATCACTATGAATTTGAATTTCCATTGATACTTTTCTCATATTAAGTATAGCATCCCGCCTTTTTATCACATAAACTTTCATTACATTTTACAAAACTGAGGATCTTTAAGGTTTAGTGTCTTGAAAACCAGGAACTTTAAACATGAAAACATAAAATATTCTTCTTAAACACTTGAAAGGATTCTCCTCATGTTCATCCTAGGTTCATTACTGCATCTCATAACCTAGGGACATACATCAAAAGAAAGGGTGAGCAGAAGGCCCAGTAAAGGAAACAAGAGAAACATTTTACATGTGAACTTGAGATACTTCAATAAGGTCATGAAAAGAACATTAAGGCATGAGAAAGAAATCATGAGGCATATCATAAAAAAATAAAATTTTTCATAACTTGAAGATGTGGCTGCAACATTTAATATTGACAATAATTTCGTTTCACCAAGGTCCATCCCCAAGGTGTCATTAAAAATTACCAAGGTTATTTACCAAGGTATCAGTCTAAAAAGTCATCTCTAGAGATTAAGTCTTTACCCAATGCATTGGAGCGCTATCTGGGCACACCCTTGAAATGTATTTATTATCATGTGATCCACACATATCATCATCAATAATTTCATAAAAAACCCATATAGCATAAAATAAATGGTTTTCATTTCATAGTTATAACGTTTTAAAAACTGCTTTAAAGGCATGATCTTTATGTCACTTTAAACCCACGGAAAGAGAAAGCGGGTTTCACGTATGTAAATCCTAGAATTTAAAATAGAACATTTTGATATATATGTGAATACCCCTATAGAAATAATATCTTTGAGTATTCACTTAATAAAATAAAATATCTTTAGAAAAAAGAGGGAGACATTTTGAGACGAAAATTCTGCAGCATAACGGCTATGTTACAAGGTTTTTAGAAAACATTGAAAAGAGAGGGGACATGGGTAAAACATTAATAAATGACCCATAAAACAGTATAGGGACATAATATAAGGTATTTAAGAACATGGTAATGAAATTTGAAAATATACCATATGAAATGAAGAACAGGAAAGGAAGACAAAAATAAGATTTCTCTTATAAAAATTCGGCAGCCTAACAGCGTTACATAAACTTCAAAAATTGAATTGATGAGATCAAATAGGGTCTCTAATCATATGAACATAAAATATAAGTATGATAGATATAGATATCATACCCCAATAGAATAAAAATTAACTTTCAAGACTTGACATGGAATTAGAACATTGAAAAGGGAGAAAGGTGCAAGGACCACTTAAAAATTCAGCAGCCTAACGACGCCACTTAAACTTCAAAATACTGAATTGAAGAGATAAAATGGGGTCTCTCATCATATGGTCATAAAATATCAGTATGATAGATATAGAGATAATACCCCAACATAACAAAAAGGAACTTGAAATAATTGACATGAAAGTAGAACTTCAAAACGAGAAGGGTGAAGAACCACTTAAAAATTCGGCAGCCTAACGACGCCACTTAAAACTTCAAAATACTGAATTGAAGATATCAAATGGGCTCTCTCATCATATTATAATAAAAGATCAGTATGATGAATTTATAGATCATACCCCAACATAATAAAAAGTAACTTGAAATACTTTACATGAAAATAGATCTTGAAAAATGAGAAGGGGGAAAGAATCCGTTACAAAAATTTCGGCAGCCTAACGGCGCCACTTAAAACTTCATAAAACGAAATAATGAGAGTAAGAGGGGATATCTCATTATGTGAACATGAAAAGGGCAGTAAGAGGAGTATAAAATAACACCATTTAAGATAAGAACATGGATCATAAAAGAAATTACATAAAAGAGATTTCTTGAAAAGAAAGAGAGAGATCGGATCCCTTACCTTAAAAAGTAACTCTTAAAACTCAAAGGTTGGGACCTTGAGGGCTTGGGGGCACCTTGGGAGGACTCCTTTGGAGGTAATGAGACCATAACTTCGTTGGGAAGAGTGGGGAGTCGAATGGATGAGAGGATGGCATGGTATTTATAGGGAAAGTGAGGGGACAAGGCATTAATGGCCAAGGGGCACCCCATTAGTGGTTTTGGAAAAACCATGGGCTTTCCCATGGTATTTGCCCATGGTATTGGCCACTTGGGACACCTCATACCTTATCTTACTATTAATAAGTCTACCATATTGATTACATACTTAATACATCATTTAATGATGTCATTAAACACCCGTAACTTAAAAACTGTATTTTCACTATTCATCGAAAATTCAACTTTCTCAGAATAATCCCAAAATTTCACCTTAACCAAATATCAATGCTCTGATTTCAAAAATGAACTCCATTTTATAAAAATAATTTTCTAAATATTTTTAATTTATTTTTTAAATAAATACACTATTCACAGAAAATTGATTTTTTTCATAAAAAAAACCCCAAAAATTACCATCACATAATATCGGTGCTCTGAGTTCAAAAATGAAATCCATTTTATAAAAATATTTTTTAAATATTTTTAATTTAATTTTTAATTAAAAAACACTATTCACTCGAAAAAACTAATACTTGAATAATAATTTATGAAATCGCTATTTAACCATTTTATTGAATCACATTACTTAATCAAGGTGACTAGATTATATTAATACTTTCTTTAAGTGAGATTACTAATCCATTTGGACACATTACTAATCCTAATCATAAAATCACTATTCATAATTTACTATTCATCAAAAATTAAGTTGATCTTATTAGACTCTAAATTTTGTACTGAGCATCATTGTAGAAGACCATTTTTTGAATATTATTACACATTTTAAATTATTTAAGGTTTACCAAAACATTTTTAAAATATCCTTTTTCTAAAATTCATCAAAAAATATGCATATTGTATTTATCCGGTCATTTGAAAATTCATAAACTTCATCATAAGAAGAAATCCCAATTTTTATTTAAAACAAAGGATTACACAAGTCAGTTATGGTCTCCTTACATATCCCCTTATCACACCAGCATAGGACCTAAGTTTAAGGTGTGCTAGGGTGAGAGAATCTGAGGGAGGCTCAGCTAACATCGCACGAGTAGTAATTTCTATCAGTTTGAACTTCTCACAAAGGGGATTTCGTTCTAGCTTCACACGATGAAGTTCGGCTTGGGTTTGGTCCAGATCAAAGCCCAGTGGTGCTACCTCCTTCCCAAGTTCTGTTAGATTGGCTTCGATCGGTCCAAGACTACTGGGTGAGGCCATCGAATCTTCTTTCTATAATAATTAACCAAGATTAGTTGTATTTAGAGACAATAATCAAAACGTTTAGTTTCCTGGGGTCATATTGACCAATGGTCATATAACAGTCAAAACCCAATGGTTTCATTTTAATTATACTCATGCTATCAAATGAAACTTTTTTTTTGAGTATAAAAAACAAAATAAAATAACACATAAAATTAGGAAACAAGATTTATTCAAAATTTCGGGTCGTTACAATCTTCCCCCCTTAAGAAATTGCGTCCTCGCAATTTTTAAAATTGGGTTTTGAAATTTCATTGAAAGTACCACATCGGAAAATGGGTCCGTAAAACTATTACTTTAAAAGAAAAAAAAAAGTTAAGTACAAATGTCACCCGAGTTAGCCCACACAAGGATTCCATGTATGAAAACATGGACATGGAGGAGAAAACAAAGGGTCAAGTTTTGAGGGAGAGTGATAGAAAACATGATTAGGATAAAGTTAACCATAAGAAAATCCAAAACTTATGATGTGTGTAAACGGTCTTTGATTACCCAGTAGGAAACGTAAACCAACAACATTTTTGTTTTACTTTCCTTTTCATAATATTGAGGAATTAATTTACAACATAAAATAAAAACATAAGAAAATATACCTATCTTCATGTAGAGTTTCATCCTTTAATAATTTTCTACCCAAAACTAATCTTTTCTCCAAACTATGAGCATTCAAAACTACTTGGTCACATCAAAACACAAGAATCATATTCTAGAGAATCACATAATCCACAAAAGATTAACTATCTATTTCTTCTATCTTTAAACATTATCCCAAAAACATAAAGGGTAAGTAAAAACAACTCTTCAAAAAGAAATAATCCCATAGAAATGGAAACTACTTTTAAATCTTCAAAGTTCCATGGTACTACCCAAAGTTCCTCATAGTTCCTTCCATAAATAACGGTCCTTAATATTCCTCAAAATAAACCAAACTAAGATTGAAACCCAAATACAAGAAGGATTTGATAACATAGTCTTCCAAAATAAACTTCATTGTTCATCTCCAAACAACATCAACCACTCCTAACATCTTATAACAAAAGTATCTAACCTAAACATATTTTACCCAAGATAGGTTAATCATTCCCATAAGTAACCTAAATTACTATAAGTCCACATTAAATTCATCGATTCTTAAAAATATAAGTCAACCTTACTCCTCAATGAAAATACCATAGTAATCTATTTAACTCGATCATATAGGGTCCCCAAAATAGTGAATGTCTTCCAAAATAATAATCATATTTTTATCCCCTAATCATTCATGTCATATTAATACGACAATCATCGCATTTCCTATCACATTTGTTGTTGGGACATGTTCTTCCATTTCCCACCATTAACTAAGAAGAGAATGCATAATTAAGGGATTAAGTACTTAGCCAATAATCATGAAAAGGAACTGAAAGCATATAAGGATAACTTGTAGAAGAAAAGTATACCCTAACTTGTGATCCCCTAGGTTCCCATCTAGGTTATCCATGATCATATATTCTTATTTGAATCTTTATTTTATTTTATCTTTGTTCCTTTAACAATGGTTCATACTAAGCTTATGAATTTACCAAAGCATATCCCCTAGGAGTGTCATAACTAAGAGTGCAGCAAGTCCCGTTGTCGTGTACTAGTTCCCATTTGAGTCTAGCTCAAAGCGGTGTTTTCGGGTTTTACCCCTATGTACATCTGTGCCAGAGCCACCTCTACCTGCTCATATCCAGACAGGGATGTATTTTCTTGGCAACCCCTTACTCAATACTCACCAAAATACCAGGAAGATTTCCTATATTTAAACTTTTCTATAGGGTTCTTCCTAGAGTTTTCATATCCTAATTTCCACAAATAACTAAACCATCCTTTGATACCAACTATAGCATCCCGCCTTTTTATCACATAAACTTTCATTACATTTTACAAAACTAGGGATCTTTAAGGTTTAGTGTCTCGGAAACCAGGAACTTTAAACATGAAAACATAAAAGATTCTTATTAAAAACTTGAAAGTCTTATCCTCATGTTCATCCTATGTTCATTACTGCATCTCATAACCTGGGGACATACATCAAAAGAAAGGGTGATCAGAATGCCCAGTAAGGGAAACAAGAGAAACATTTTACATGTGAACTTGAGATACTTAAATAAGGTCATGAAAAGAACATTAAGGCATGAGAAAGAAATAATGAGTCATATCATAATAAAAATAACATTTTTCATAACTTGAAGATGTGGCTACAACATTTAATATTGAAAATCATTTCATTTCACCGAGGTCCATCCCCAAGGTGTCATTAAAAATTACCAAGGTTATTCACCAAGGTATCAGTCTAAAAAGTCATCTCTAGAGATTAAGTCTTTACCCAATGCATTGGAGCGCTATCTGGGTGCACCCTTGACATGTGTTTATTATACTGTGAGCCACACATATCATCATCAATCATTTCATAAACAACCCATATAGCATAAAATAAATGGGTTTCATTTCATAATCATAACGTTTTAAAAACTGCTTTAAAGACATGATCTTTATGTCACTTTAAACCCACGGAAAGGGAAAGCGGGTTTCACGTATGTAAATCCCAGAATTTAAAATAGAAAATTTTGATATATATTTGAATACCTCTATAGAAATAAGAGCTTTGAGTATTCACTTAATAAAATAAAATATCTTTAGAAAAAAGAGAGAGACATTTTGAGACGAAAATTCTGCAGCATAACGGCTATGTTACAAGGTTTTTAGAAAACATTGAAAAGAGAGGGGACATGGGTCAAACATTCATAAATGACCCATAAAACAGTAGAGGGACAGAATATAAGGGATTTAAGAACATGGTAATGAAATTTGAAAATATACCATATGAAATGAAGAACATGAAAGGAAGACAAAAATAAGATTTCTCTTATGAAAATTTGGCAGCCTAACAGCGTTACATAAACTTCAAAAAATGAATTGATGAGATCAAATAGGGTCTCTCATCATATGAACATAAAAGATCAGTATGATATATATAGAGATAATATCCCAACATAATAAAAATGAACTTTAAAGACTTGACATGGAATTAGAACATTGAAAAGGGAGAAAGGTGCAAGGACCACTTAAAAATTCAGCAGCCTAACGACGCCACTTAAACTTCAAAATACTGAATTGAAGAGATCAAATGGGTTCTATCATAATATGGTCATAAAAGATCAGTATTATATATATAGATATCATACCCCAACATTACAAAAAGGAACTTGAAATAATTGACATGAAAGTAGAACTTCAAAATGAGAAGGGTGAAGAACCACTAAAAAATTTGGCAGCCTAACGGCACCACTTAAAACTTCAAAATACTAAATTGAAGAGATCAAATGCGGTCTCTCATCATATGATCATAAAATATAAGTATGATGAATTTAGAGATCATACCCCAACATAATAAAAAGGAACTTGAAATACTTTACATGAAAATAGATCTTGAAAAATGAGAAGGGAGAAAGAATCTGTTACAAATATTTCGGCAGCCTAACGGCGCCACTTAAAACTTCATAAAACGAAATAATGAGAGTAAGAGGGGATCTCACATTATGTGAACATGAAA
This sequence comes from Viscum album, assembly GCA_963277665.1. NCBI lineage: Eukaryota > Viridiplantae > Streptophyta > Magnoliopsida > Santalales > Viscaceae > Viscum > Viscum album. The sequence continues at coordinate 246,465,041 of OY728166.1, forward strand.
AGGGAAATAAGAGGAGTATAAAATAACACCCTTTAACATAAGAACATGGAGCATAAAAGAAATTACATAAAATAGATTTCTTGAAAAGAAAGAGAGAGATCAGATCCCTTACCTTAAAAAGTAACTCTTAAAACTCAAAGGTTGGGACCTTGAGGGCTTGGGGGCACCTTTGGAGGACTCCTTGGGAGGTAATGAGACCAGAACTTCGTTGGGGAAGAGTGGGGAGTCGAATGGATGAGAGGATGGCTTGGTATTTATAGGGAAAGTGAGGGGACAAGGCATTAATGGCCAAGGGGCACCCCAATAGTGATTTTGGCAAAACCATGGGCTTGCCCATGGTATTTTCCCATGATATTGACCACTTGGGACACCTTATACCCTATATTACTATTCATAAGTAGACCATATTGATTACATACTTAATACATCATTTAATGATGTCATTAAACACCCGTAACTTAAAAACTGTATTTTCACTATTCATCGAAAATTCAACTTTCTCAGAATAATCCCAAAATTTCACCTTAACCAAATATCAATGCTCTAATTTTAAAAATGAACTCCATTTTATAAAAATATTTTTCTAAATATTTTTAATTTATTTTTTAAATAAATACACTATTCACCGAAAATTCATTTTTTTCAGAAAAAACCCCAAAAATTACCATGACATAATATCGGTGCTCTGAGTTAAAAAATGAAATCCATTTTATAAAAATAATTTTTTAAATATTTTTAATTTAATTTTTAATTAAAAAACACTATTCAATTGAAAAAACTAATACTTGAATAATAATTTATGAAATCGTTATTTAACCATTTTATTGAATCACATTACTTAATCAAGGTGCCTAGATTATTTTAATACTTTCTTTAAGTGAGATTACTAATCCATTTGGACACATTACTAATACTAATCATAAAATCACTATTCATAATTTACTATTCATCAAAAATTAAGTTAATCTTTTTAGACTCTAAATTTCGTACTGAGCATAATTGTAGAAGACCATTTTTTGAATATCATTACACATTTTTAATTATTTAAGGTTTAAATAAACATTTTTAAAATATCATTTTTCTAAAATTCATCAAAAATATGCATACTATATTTATCCGGTCATTTGAAAATTCATAAACTTCATCATAAGAAGAAATACTAATTTTTATTTAAAACAAAGGATTACACAAGGAAGTTATGGTCTCCTTACATAGCCCCTTATCACACCAACATAAGACCTAAGTGTAAGGTGTGATAAGGTGAGAGAATATGAGGGAGGCTCGGCTAACATCGCACGAGTAGTAATTTCTATCATTTTGAACTCCTCGCAAAGGCGATTCCGTTCTAGCTTCACACGATGAAGTTCGGCTTGGGTTTGGTCCAGAGCAAAGCCCAGTGGTGCTACCTCCTTCCCAAGTTCTGTTAGATGGGCTTCGATCGGTCCAAGACTTCTGGGTGAGGCCATCTAATCTTCTTTCTATAATAATTAACCAAGATTACTTGTATTTAGAGACAATAATCAAAACTTTTAGTTTCCAGGGGTCATATTGACCAATGGTCATATAACAGTCAAAACCCAATGGTATCATTTTAATTATACTCATGTTATCAAATGAAACATTTTTGTTGAGTATAAAAAACAAAATAAAATAACACATAAAATTAGGAAACAAGATTTATTCAAAATTTCGAGTCGTTACATTAAGACTTCAATATAATATAAAAATCCATTATATGTGATGAAGTTAAAGGTGAATAATATGTGAAATTTTAATTTTCTTATTATCTTAACTCACAACCTTTCCTTTCTTAGTTGTTCTATACATATCTATCTTATAACATAATTTTCAAAAAGATACAGAACTATTTAGAAATATGATCCTACCAAGTAATCTCAAGTGATCACCGCTATATAGTTTTCATGAGTTTTTTTGTAGGATATTCTGACAGTTATTGTATATGAAGCTATTCATGTTGATGGACTGTAATTTAGGAGTTCCTCATGCATTGTCTCTTCTTGGAATATACATATCACATTTAGTTATAATTTTTGATTGGTAAATGTTAACTCTTTAATTTATTATATGGAGTTGAGTGAAGGATGTTTTATTATTTCTAGGAATTTATGAGGGTAATTCATCCCATTTGAGTAATATATACCCTTGTTTCTAGTTTACAAGATGTGGCCTATTAGAGGTGAGAATTAGGGTTCAATAATGTATCCTCAATTAATAATGGATGTGTTTTATTAGGGGTAGGTTAGGACATAAATTCCCTTGAAAAACATCCCATGAAATATTCTCCTCCTTATAATCTCTAAGGACAAATTCCACCCTCAATGGATAGCCATTCTCATGTGAATAATAGCCAGTGGTACATGATAATTCATCCTGAAATAGATCAAACTAAAACTGATGTCAAGCTCCTCCAGCCAGTACTTTGTCTCTAAAATCCGAAATTCTCCTCTTATAATTCACTAAATCTTAGTTTTGGAACTCAAATTGTTTCCTCCTTTAAGTCTCATCCTCCTAATTTGGTTAACCTTGCCACCATAAACCAGACTATCCTTCTAAACCTAACCCACTAAACCAAAATGTAAATTACTATCATGATCCACCTCTATAAATAAGAAAGGAAAATTCTAAGCCTAGTAGAATAAAATTAATTAAATATTATTTAATTAGATTCATTTTAATTTCCCCTAAAATAACCCCAATATAAATATAATTGAAAACAAGTATGGTGCATATACCTTTATTAGGTCTCCCCCTATAATAAGTATCATATAGTCAAGGTTTTTCAATAATTTTAAGGTCCTTATGTCAGATCACTGGGGGCCTCATCGCATGTGTCCTAGTCAGTCTCCCTTACTGCATCATGCACTCAGTTTGAGTAATAATATTTCCATATTAATAACATAAAATACTCACCACTTATTTACTATAATCTGCATATTAAGTCTCATTAATACCTCTAATACCAATTTTTCATGACCTAACCCTGCTGGGAACCTATCCTAAGCCTGTAGTGGTAACGATAATTTCCCTTGAAGCTAGATTGCAATGGTTTGTATATTGGAAATAAGAATAGTGGGCATAAAATAGTTAAATGTGAGGAATTTTTCTAATAAATTCATAAAAAATACATATAAAACCACCAATAACACCAAGATATTAAAATAAAATTGATACCCCCAAATGTATTTATTATCATATAAGGAAATGCATTTTAAATAAATACCAAAAGGAAACTCCTAATGTAGTGGCTCCAACCACCACTCCAATCCACGAGCTAATAATGTCTATCTGGGTCATTCATTCCTTCCTCGAACCCTAAAAACATATTTATATATAGAGGAGATCATATATTTATATGGACTAGGATCCCCCTTAATACCTATCATGAAATGTTATAAGAATCATACTAATGCCTCTATGGATAAACAGCAGAACCATCTTGCACCTAAATTATGCAATCTATCACCCAACCTCACCAAGTCTCACTCCCCAAATATCACATCAAATAAAAATAATTTATTATTAAATAATATATCCATAATTTATCCCACAACCACTTCCCTACTAGTTTCTCACTCTCATTACTTAACAAAAAAAATGTATTTTTGCTTTCATCACTTCAATATAACCACATATTTTCATATCGTATCACAAGGATAACCCAATCATCAGAATATTCTCACATTGTAAACCACATAATACCATGTACCACAACCATGACCATATATTCATTAGCATAGAAAAAATCACCACATCATATCCACATACCACATTCTCATCACAGTAGTGTATCATGAACATGAAGGACATTAAACTCATACCCTCCCCCTACCATGCATGACCCCCCACCATGAATCATATCTATCCCTATATTAACATCCCATACTCGTCATATTTGGGTAAATATACCCTATTTATATCATATATCATTCATCAAAATCGCAAGAAATCACAACATATATTAAACCTAGAAGGGAGAGTGGTGAAGATGGAGTAGTCGTCCATCCATTACCTCACTAACCTAGATGTTGGGGAAAATAATGAGAACACAAAGCATTTGGGGATCGGTAAGGTTATCTGACTTGGGTAGGTTGTTACTGAAATCAAAAGTAAGATAAAACATATAATAGATCCATAAGAATACCCAACCCAAGGGTTTATTACAAGGAGAACTAATAATACCAATCACCACCATCGAACTACCAATACCACATCCTAACAACTTCTACTACCACTAAACTATATACCAAACAACTTTTTATAGAAAATAAAAATATTAATGACTCACAATTTGATAATATAATAAATTACTTTCTATATTTACTACTTTATTATTTTTATTTCATTCATCAATCCATTCATTTTTATATTCAATGTAAAACAATTCATTAGTCATCACCCACATTTCTCTCAACTATTGACCATTCATTTCAATAATTTAAAGATAATTAATATACCATTACTCATTGCCACACTCATTTTTTTCAAACATATCACATTAACATATTCATCATTTCCTATCATATTTTAAAATGTCGGTAAACTATATCCTAACCCCACAATTCATAAACAGCCATTGCCTAAACTACCTCAAAACACATTAAAAATTCCCCCCAAAACTCCCAAAAAATCCATTTCCTTGCCACCCAACTATCAATTCCACTTTTAAAACCATATACCATTCCAAAACATAAAATTTTACAACCACTAATGCTCATAAACAACCATAACCCCTATGGATCCTTAGAAAACCATATGAAACATTCACTATGAAACACATTCCAACACCCAAAACCAACCACAAACCACCAAAAAAACCAAAAAAACAAAATAAATAAACACAACCAACTATATAAAACCTAAATATAATAGCACAAAAGGTAATAACATTTTAATCATTTTTTCATATAAATTATTTATGGACTGCACAAACAAAAATGTTGTGTTTTCATATTTACCAAGAAACCATTTCATTACTATCTTTAAATAATAAACCTTTTATGAGAAGTGGTATAATAAATTTATTCATAAAATTTTAATTCATATAATAACAGAAAAAACTTAACAACATGTCAAATATCCATTAAACATGAGAAACATCATAATTCATATTAACACATTTTAATCACCCCATTTCCTTCCATTTAAATTATCTGATTTCATTATCTTTATTAGGTTAATAATTTCCACTGACCCAAATAAAAAATATCATTTTAATTTCATAATTTCACATAAATTAAAGAGAAAAGTCTCAAATTCCTTATATCATTGAAACATCAATCAAATTTTATGCAGAACAATAAAATAGAGAGATTCTCACAAAGACAATACTAAACATGGGAAACCTCAATAGCCTAGATCAAAAAAACCTCCATCAAATCAATGAGTCAAGTTCAATAAAACCAAATCAAAAACTTTTCAATATCCTCTCCAGGTAAAATGACAGCAAGGAACCCCGTGTGAAAATAAGAACTCACCACAAATCCCAAAGTGGTTGATCTCATGAATCTCAGGGAAAAACCCAACCAAAGATCACTCAAATATCTCAAAAGAAACACCTCTGATCACTTGTGCTTAAGGTAAAAATGAATTTACTTAGAAGAATTCATATGTTATTTTTAATTTATAATAAAAATAAAATTTTAATGTGTCATGGAATGATGGGTCACGGTTACACCATGATAGGGATAAAATCCCCTGGAAATTACATTATGATTTCCCATATCCCCCATATTTAGAACTAATCCACCCAAATAATTTCATATAATTGGGTAAGTATTATATCATGATAAGAGAACCAAATAATTATTTCATCAAGGAAGGAAAAAACACAAAACTCAACATCTATGTCTCACTCCATGACATAGGGGGCCACACTATAATATCCACATTGAAAATAATTAAACAAACACCCTAAAATCCTTTACATCACAATTGAACATGATCATGCCAAGAAATATTCGTACATAAGAGGTTTTTATGGAAATTAAAGGGTTTTCACTTTGTTAAAATTCTCTTCTGAACTCTTCACTCTATGATGGAACATACCACACCATGCCCAATCTACCTATCCTAAAATATCATTGTGCTTAACTCTCATGAATTATTCCCACATGAAACAACAAATACTCATTCCTTAACATAAAACCCCATGATTTTACTCAACCATTCATGAAACAACACACCAAATTATACAACACCCCTTCCTCATCCATCCATCCATCTCGTAATAACCAAGGTCATGTCGCAACACAATCCTCTCGGCCAAAATCTCTTATCCAACTCCATCCCTCTTCCTAAAACCATTTCCTGACACCTCCAATACCCATAGGATGAAAATTATTGGTACAAGAAGGGTGGTATCATTATATAATATAAAATTTATATACTATAAAAGTGTATTTCTATTAAAATATTTTAGATAATAGAATACCCAAAAATAAATTTTCATTAAAAACCATCATTATATTTAATATATTCATGAAAAATCAATTCTATTCTCAATTATTTATGAAAGAAACATAAGTAGTATTTAAAAATTTATAATTTTACTTTATTAAACCAAAAAAGTTATTAAAAATAAATAGGTTGAAGACAAAAATCATTTCATCCTATATATGCAACACATACATTATAACACTAATTAAGAAATCACATAACCAAGGGATAAGTATGGTTATTTATCTTATAATTCATTCAGTTAAAAGTGTAAAGATAAGATTTGCATTATTTCATTAAAACTTTAGTTTTATAACTCATTTAATATTTAATAAAAAGTACTAAAATTGAATTTATATGAAGGAAGTACTTTAATTTTAGAACTTGGATAAAATACTTTATGATTGAAAATGTATTACACTTTTCCAATTTGAAACAATTTACCCACTATAATAACAATCCAATAAATTAATATTATATGTTTTACAAATCATATAACATTTTATAACATTTTTAGTCTTGTAAATTTTTATTTAAATACATACTCATGACCAAGTAGTGCATTATCACCTTCTAAGATCATAACGAACACTTGATTAGAATAATGAAAAATTATTTATAGACTTTTCAAAAGAATTAAAAAATTAAACATCCAATGAAAAAAATTGAACATAAGAAAAAATAATTTACCCACTTTTATAATATGTTTAAAAACATATTTTAATATGTTAATAAACAAAGGAAAATAAACCAAAAGGTATTCTTAATTTTATAAATTCACATTTAATACTAAGTTGAATATAAAATGATTTTCTGAAAAGAAACTTTACCAAATGTTTTGAATTTTTATTTTAAATATAATAATAATGGATTAAAATCATTAAATGGTTTCACATAAAATCCAGAATGGAAATCCATAAGTTGATATATTAAAATATATTTGAAATTGAATCCATTAAAAATTCTAAAAAAATATGTGTTTTAGCTTTATTATTAATTTGAAAATAAAAATTAGTAAACTTGTTCCTAGTATAGCCTAAAAATCACCCAAAGGGTTGAGACCATTTACCATATCAAAGCCTCAGCAAGACTAGTTTAATTCAAAATTAACCTAATAAAACCAAACAACCATAAATCAAGAATACATAAACAAATAATCTCAATAACAAAATCACCACAATTTAGGAATGCATAATCCTAGTGAAAAACACAAAATAGTTAACTCTTAAGATTTTATAAGGATCATAAAGACCAAAATCTCTAATTTATACCACGAGTACATCTTTTTAATTTCACCCGAAATCATTAAATCATTTTAATAAATCACACCTAAATCACTCTACATAAAAATAATGATGAATGATATTCAAATAGCCCATAAAATATCCTTTCACCATGAGAAGAGGAAGAATTGATCTATGATGTGATTTCACCATGATTTGGTGAAATTACAAATAAAAAACCCCAACCTATGTGGAATAAAACAAAGGAGTAAGGGAGAAAAAAGAATAGAATATAATGACATACCTTACCTTGAATAGGTATAAAAAACACACTAGAAACATCCTTAATCAATTGGTCAAGAGAGATGAGAAGGAGATATAAATAAGGAGATCTTAAAGGCATACATATGAGTTAGGAGAAATGAATCTTAAGGGTCCCCAAAAAAGATTTTAAATTATTAATCAGAAAAAAAAATATTTTACCCCAACTAAAAAAGTAGAATAAAATGAATTTTAATTTTGGTGGGATCCATTAGACATCCAGAGGCATTCTAGTAAACTATAAGAAGGTCCACTATATTATCAAGGGTATCCACTAGAAATCCATTGGCCTAATACAATAACTCCCTATTTAAATTTTCTCCCATGAGACCTTCGCTTCTTATTCTCCCACATCACTAACTCTATTTACATTATAAAATAGTAAAGTTATTCCTTCTAAAGACAGAAATAATGATCCCTTCCTAACTATAAAAATAAAAAATAAAAAAGGAACTTGTTCTTATCACTATAAATTCTTATGAAATACTAAATCCCATATTTAAGTAAATCAATCAGGACATGGGTCATTTAAATCACACCAACACCATTTAAATTAGTGTAAAACCACCACAACTAAAACAAGGTTAGGCTATGAAGGGTCTGATAAGTAACCATTTCAAAGGAGTTGACTTTTGCGTAAAACATTCACAACTATAAGAATGATGGAAAAAATATAAAGAAAAATAGGAAAAGTAAATGATGACCAAAATGGGCTAGTTAAGTGAAATAAATAGTAATAATAAAATAATGTAGAAGGAGATGTGTGGGTGTTGAAACTCATTAGCCTATATTTGATAGGATTCACCCAATCAAAAAAATTGTGACTGGAAAGAGATGATGAAAGATATAGAAAAACACCATAAGGTATATTTAAGATCATTAATAATTCTATAAAATAAATTACACTTAAATTTATATAAATTTATATATTAATTAATATTAGATTATAATTCTAAAAATATAAAAAATGTAAATAAACTTTAACAAATCAATTAAAATATAAATTAAATACAAAAAAACAACTAAAATAAAGTAAATAAATAAAATATAAAACATGGTTTATGTTAAGGGAAAGTACATAATTATAAAATGTTTTTTTATTTTAATTTTGAAATATCATAAAACTTATCACACAATTATCAAAACAGAACATGTGTTTTCACACTCCTTGATCTATTTATCAATATATGACATATTTTTTTACACTTTAGCATCTAACACTCAATACATAACATTTTTATTATATATGGTCAAATATTATATACCACAAACAATCTTATCATTAAATTCCTTTTTGTATTCATTGAAATCTTCTAATCATGAAACAAACATTTTTTCTCTAAAATATGGTGTGTAAAACTTATTCTAAAATGTTATGTATATATTAAAATATTATTTTCACTAGAAAAATATTCTAATATTAAATTTTTATAATTTAATACATATTATGAATAGATAAAAATTTCTTGTTGTTATAATCAAAGGTTGTGACTTGTATTATTATTAATCACAATTAATTATGTTTCCATTTGATAAACATAATTGATATCTCTAAGAGAATAAATTTTTAATAATTATTATTATCATAATAGTATTATAATGAAAATTGTAGTTTTTTTACCATACCTAGGAACCATGTTTAGTGATGAATTAATGATGATGATATACATGGAACTAAATATTTTGGATAAATATGATAGATCTAGTGAGGATGAATTAGAGCTAATACATTAGCTATATAGAAGATGTTGTCAAGAAAACAAGAACCACCTTGATAGTCTAATATATCAAGGTTATGGTATGAGTAGATCAATACATGAAGTGTAATGGAATATCAATCATTGATAAGTGTTAGTTGAGGTTTACTATTTCAATTTTTTCTACTTAGGCATTGTAAGAAGTAGGACCATGTCTGGTGCTATTTAGAAACGGTTGGTGAAATAAATTTGGAGGAAGTGAAGACCACACAACAAAATTATTAACCGTGATTAAATATAGAATGTATGATAATAAATAGAGGATATGTGAGAATAAATTAGGAGGTATTTGGATAGTTGTGTCATGGAATGTTAGACCACCCCATAAGATATATCACATCATAATACCCAAAGATTTCTAAAGGATTTAAAGATGATTAATCCACTCATTCGGTAACAGTATAGGATGTCACACTACAAATAGGATGAATTCAAAGAAGATCATGTCACAGAGGAGAGTAGTATATCTTGATCAAGGACATTCCATAATATCTTAAATATTTTTTTTGAATTCAAAAAGAGAATTATTTGGATCAAGATTCAAGGAATTGAATATACCCAAATAAAAATATTTTAACATATTAAATCATGTGGGATACATGACATAATCTTAGATTATTTGAGGTAAAAGGAATGAAAATAAATATTTGGTAGATTGGAGAAATTATATAAATAAATAAAATAATCTCTATAAAAGAGATACCCAATAAATAATTGTATATATATGGTGAAATAGAAATATAACAGAGAATATCCATAATAAAGTTTCATTAATAACATATAGTTTGAAATAAGAAGGCTCAAAGAAAAAGAATATAGAAATATATTGAAATATTTGTCTATTGAAGAAGAATATGTATTAAAAAATATTATTTTGGTATGGAATAATCTTTGTCGGGAAGACACTGGTATATTGCTATTATTATTTGGAAGAAAAAGACTCAACTTAATTAATGAGTAATTAATCTCATCTATTCCTGGAGAATAAAAATTATAGAATAAATGGATATTATTGAAGATATATTTATATATGAGTATATAATATTTCTTAGAAAACAATGTTTACTTAGAAGAGACTTCTATGTTTATAAACTGATGAAGATACCCTTGTGTATATAAACTGACCAATTCTTTCCTAAATTAGTACACATGGTGGAATAAGAGGGGGTAACCCTTGCAACAACAGTGAATCTTTCCAAAACTACTTAAAGGCAGAGTTTCATGGCATGGAGAAACCTACACCTAAAATCTTTATCCACTTAACTCGTATAGTATATGATTTTAGAACATTGACACAACATCAGTGTACATTCCTTGGACATAAGACTTTGTGGTGAAATGATTTAAATACTCATACATTTTCCATCGTTTAAATTTATTTTTATGTGTTGAATGATTCAATAATAACACTCTCAAGAGTTTTCTACATTAAAAGTTTTCCCTTCCTAAGATGGAAAATATCTATTAAAGGTGTGAACACAATCTAAGGGATAATTTTTATTTGAGAAATACCCTAATTCATCACCCCCCCTATAGGTGAAAATAATCATCATGGTCCCAATAATTTGTATAAAAGTTATATGTTCTTATTTGAGGTTCAGTATTTAAATATTTTTTATATTTTTTTGTCACATGGATTCAATTATTAAGGCTATTATTTTTAGTGGTACTAACCGTCATGGATTGAAAAAGAATTTGTATTGGTTACAATAGGTTTTTAGTGAAGATATCATTGAGTATGAATATTAAAATGTTGATTTAAAAAAGTACAATGAACAAGTTAATGTTGGAAAGATGCACAAAAAATTCAGAGCAAAGGTATCTCTGATTATGTAGTCAAGAAAACAATTCATTATATTAGTGATCCTAATATTGGGATATTTTTGGAGAAAATAGATAGAAAATTAGTAGACTCTGTGGTTGTTGATGAATAAACCTCTATAACATACTAACTGGTAAAAGTCTCTCCTATTGTTAGAGCTTTCCCTCCTTGGAACTCCTAGGGTTTGCGTTTGTGCCCACCGTTCAGACCGTGGCGACATGTGGCTGGCTGGTAACGATGGTCATCGCCCTCCTCATAATCCCACACTTCGGCTACAGACCCCTCTTCCACCTTTAGATCCAGAAACTGTGGAGCCTGGGTCAACTGGATTCGTTGGAATCTGAATCCTTGGTGTCACGGAGTCCCCTAATTCTGACACCATGGGTCCGAGATCGAGCTTGAACTCACTCCCCTGGTGCCTGCAATACATAGGGGAAAGGGAAATGGGATAAGAGTTATGGCTTCGAAGAGTGGATGCTCTTCATTCCGGGTTCATGGAATCATTTTTGTCAAGACTTGTTTTACAGCAAACCAGATATGGCACATCGTAAACCAGATCCACAACCCTTTCCCAATTTTCAAATTGATCCATCGAAACAGATCTAGCACAGTAGAGTCGAAATCGTATCCACGAACCTCATTAGGTCTTGCAGCCATTGTTCAAGTTTGTCTCTTGAATCTGCGCACGATGGTGGTTTTTCGGCCAAATCCATGGAGACACAGGTGCAAATCCACCGGAACAGTGAGAACCCTAGTTCGTGAGTTCATTCTCATGGGAATTCAGTGGGGAGAGGGAGTAGGATCACAAAAGGCCTTGTTCGAGAGGTCGTCACCTCCTTCTTCGCGAAGGGCTAGTCGCGAGGGGTTATTTTTCGTGAAACCTCATCACAAAGGCTGGTCGCATACTCTGGCTACGTGGCCTGGCCACAGTCGTATATTGTAACGCAGTGACCCTTAGGCCATGCCTAGCCGGAGGTCTTTTTGAGGTCTTTTGGGCCGCTCCTGTACTAAAGGGACCTTCGGCTGGGCTTGAACGGTGTGTCACTGTCATAGGGTGCATCTGGACATTCCGGTCACTGATCCTTGGAGCGGAACTGAAAATTAGAATCAACGTGACCCGCACCATGGAAGCGAATCTAGTGTACCAATGGAAGAAGTTTTCCTTGACGGACAAACAAAAAGTGTTGATTGAGGCTCAGAGAAATGAATATACGCTACTGGAAAAACACATGTCACTGCTTGTTGTCAGAATATTTGAGGCAAAAATCACAGTCAACTAGGGGGCCCTAAAAACACTCTTCAGAATTTATGGAAACTGGAAGTGAGAGTGGCCATCTGGGAAGTGGGGAACAATTGCCTAGTTTTTGAGTTCTTCAATTAAAAAGATAGAGATAAAATCCTCAGAGGGAGGCCATGGTCCTTTGACAACTAGCTCCTCCTCATCGAAGAATTTAAAGGTGGGGACGATATCCAGCACATTAACCTTACCTGATCCCCCTTCTGGATACACAGTAAAAGGAATCCCATTTCATGGGAGAACAAAATGGGTTCTAAGAGAAATTGGTGATTGCATTGGACAATCCGTTGAGTTGGACTGTTTAGACCCAATCTAATGGGGACTCGTGGTTCAGATTAAAGCTGTGGTCGAAGTGTCAGAGCCTCTGATGAGGGTCATGTTTTTGAAGCTCGATGACGCTGACATTTGGATCTCATTCGAGTTTGAGAAACTCCTAGTTTTTTGCTTCTTATATGGGCATATTGGCCGTCTGGAGAGAACTTGTGATGCAAAGAAAAGGAACTAATCAGGTAATATCATTTTACAATATCATCCCTGTCTATGAGACAAAACAACAAAAATTGCCTTTATCCTTGAGGCGGAAAAACAAAAGGATCGTGACCGTCTCACGAAGGCTAACATGAGGTGGGTGGAAACCGAACACACAAAAGTCATCATACTTGAACATCTAGAGTTCCCTGAAGACAACCCAATTTTCCAGAGGGAAGCAAGTAGACCTCCTTTATCATAATCACCATGTGTAATAATGAGTTTTTTCAGGAGAGCCGAACGAAGAACCAAGACATCAAATCAGGCACAGATTCTACCCCCCTGAAAGACACTTTACCAACATCAATAGAGTCATTTCCAAAACCAAATAACCCACTAGTACAAAGCTCTAACCCAAAGAAAATGTGCACTGAACCACCAGACCCCGACACTGATCCATAAATGGCCACATCATACATCTTTCTACAAGGTGACTCAAGGATGACAGGATTAACGGCATCATGCCCCATTACTCGTTGAACTTGGAAAAGGGTGAACTGTGATAAAAAAGAAGAAAAATTAGTTAATCCAAAACTGGGAGAGCTAAAACAAATAATTGAAATAAGTACTTAGGCTGAAATAGCCCAAAAAGATGGAAAGCGGCGGGTGAAAAAATGGTCCTGGAGGAATCAAAGACTGAGGCGGGTACGTCCCAGCCCCTCATATAGAAATGACCATTTTATGTTGGAACTTTCATGGGCCTGGAAACCCACGAATGGTTTGAATACTCCAGTGCCATTGCACTCAAAGTCACCCTGATATGGTTCTCCTGTCAGAAACCATATTGGAAAACAAGGACACCACTGGCCTTGCACTGAAATGCGGCTTCCAGGGCTGCCTCCCAGTTCCTTGACAAGGCCACTAAGGGGGTCTTTATATCCTATGGAAGGATAATTTTGACGTTAGGATCCTTTCCTTCTCCTCGCACCATGTGGCGGCGGCTATTCACGATGCCCAAACCCCGCTGTGGACCTTTGTGGGTTTTTATGGCTAGCCATCCCACACTGAGAAGTGGAAGTCATGGGATCTTCTTTACAATATGTGACGTGATTTGCCAAGACATTTTCTATTTGGAGGATACTTTAACGAGATCTTGTATCAGAAGTAAAAAAAGTGACGGAGCTCTTCGACCCTCCTCGTTGATGTCTGACTTTAAAGATGCAATTACCAGGGTGGATCTGGTCAATCTGGGATTCGCGGGTAATCGATTCACTTGGTTTCTGGGAAACACGGATGAAACCCATGTTACGGAGCGCCTCGAAAAATTTCTGGGCTCAACAGTTTGGATGAATGTTTTCATATTGTTTCACATTGAGCACCTATTTCTCAATTTCTCGGTCCACTGTCCCATTTTTATTGAATTAACCCAAGGAGACCGCAACAATAAAGTCAGAAGACCCTTCATATTTGAAAGATTCTGGTCTAAAGAACGTGAATGCGAATATATTATCTGATCAGGATGGAAGAGTGGACCTGTAGACATTGGGTCCAATCTCCAATAGCTATCATCCAATCTGAGGACATGGAGAATAACAAATTTCGTCAACCTGACAGGCACTGTGATTTCCTCGAAATAAAATTGTGCAAACTTCTCAACCAACCCCCATCCAATTGCTCTATTTCCAAAATCAGTTCCATTCAAAGGGATCTGAATGCAGCCCTACGAATCAAGGAAATCTTTTGGTCTATGTGGGCACGTCATACCCACATTAAAGAAGGGGACGCTAACACCCGCTATTTTCATCTGAAATCCTCAACTAGGCACCAGAAAAATTTTATCTCTTTCATATTGTATCCAGACGGTACCAAAGCCATCGACAACGATGGAATCCAAGACGCTATCTCAAATTATTTCTATAATCTCTTATCGACAGGAAGTCTTAAAATTTCTGATGAAGTGGAGGACTGCATAAGACCTGTGATCACTGAAGAAATTAACAGGAAACTTACCAAAGATGTGAAGGATGACGAGATTCGTCAGGCCCTGAAACATATCCACCCTACTAAGGCCCCGGGCCAGGATGGCTTCCACGCCCTCTTCAAAAAACAATATTGGCACATTAATGGTCCTAATATCTGCAATTTTATGAAGAAGATATAAGATGGGAAAACAAGGCTTTCTAAAATTAACGAAACTATCCTCATCCTCATCCACAAAATCAAGAAACCCCTCGTGGTCCCTGATTTTAGACCTATCATCCTCTGCAATGTCTCTTACAAGATCTTCTTAAAGATCCTTGTTAATCGGCTATGCCCATGGTTTCCTGATATCATCTCGAAAAATCAAAATGATTTCATGACTAAGAGACTGATTACTGATAATACCATTGTGGCCCCTGAAGTGCTCCACTCAATAAAAACACACTCCACTGCGAAAAGAGGAACCATGGCATGGAAACTGGACATGACGAAGGCCTACGATAAAGTGGAATGGCATTTCCTCATATTCATGATGCTGAAAATGGGCTTCTTCTCTAAATGGACAGAGATGATCATGAATTGTGTCTCCTCTGTATCGTTCCGAATTAATGTCAATGGGGTGCTCACCTATGGCTTCTCCCCAACCCGAGGCCTTCGCCAGGGAGACCCTCTTTCCCCATTTTTTTTATCTTGGTGGAAGATGTTTTTTTTCTAACCTCATGTTTAGGGAAGCTTCCTCTCATTAAATTAATGGGGAAAAGGTTTTCCGCACAAGCCCACTGCTTTCACAACTTTTTTTTGCCGATGATCGCCTTATTTTCTCCAGATAAACCCAGAATGAGTTCCTCGCTATAGGCCATGTGATCCAACAGTATGAGAGGTCCTCTAGGAAAATAATCAATCATGGCAAGTCTGAAGTCTCCTTCAGCTCTGGGGTCCCACTTGCCAAAAGAGAAGAGCTTTGTGCCATTGCAGTCACTCATATGGTCGAGAAGCATCAGAAGTACCTCAGGCTACCCATAGTGATCGGCCGATCCAAAAAAGCAATCTTCGCATCTTTTCTTGATAGCATTGAGAAAAAAATCCAAGGATAGACCCCAAAAATAATTTCCAAAGTCAGCAAGGAACCCCTTATAAAAGCTTCCCTATAATCTATTCCCACCTACTTTATGTCCCTATTTAAGCTTCCAATTGTTGTTTTCAAACAGATCCACTCACGCACAACAAACTTTTGGTGGCGACAAAATAATGGAAGGAATAAAACCCACTGGATCACCTGGAAAAGTCTCTGCCAGCCAAAATCTGAGGGAGGAATGGGTTTTTGAGACCTCTCTCACTTTAATGATACACTGTTGGCAAAGAAAGGATGGTGCCTTATTAACCATCTGTCCTCTCTCTGTGTGTGAATTCTTCGTGATAAATACTTCCCCCACAAGGATTTCCAGGATTCCTCACTTGGCCCTCGGCCCAGCTTCCTCTGGAGAAGTATCTGGGGTTCCCAAATCCATCTGGCGAGAGGGATGGGGTGGAGGATTGGGTATGGTTCATTTGTTTGTATCTGGATGGATCCTTGGATGATTGATAAGGATGGCATGCAGGCATCATCCCCAAACCAACCAGGTCTCGAATGTGCCACCGTCCGTTGCCTTTTTTCTGATCATGGGAATGGGTGGTGCATGGAAAAGCATCACTCTTGGTTCAATGAAAGAGATAGAAGGATTATCCAGAGAATCCCATGTGTTCTGGACGTAGGCCCCGACCACCACTTCTGGATCAATGACATCTCGGGAGCCTATATGGTGAAATCCGGCTATCGGCTCGCTCTTTGTACTCAGTTAGACTTAAGGGAAGGGGGCCATGGAATTCGATGTGGAAGCTCAACGTCCCCCCAAAAATCTTCCACTTCTTGTGGCAGGTGTGCTTGGGCATCCTCCCTACCATGAGCCTCCTCGCCTTCTGACATTTTTCCAGTTACATGTTCTACCCCTTCTGCCCGGACGTCCCAGAATCTCCCCTACATGCTATCATCCAATGTCCGGGGGAAAAGGATATTTGGAACAAATGGGGCTCATTCACGGATAATTCACTGGTTTTGGCCTCTAACCTCCCATCGCTCCTGAGTTGTTGGTGCTATTATTCTTCACTAACCATTGTGGGCTCACTTTTCATAATGGCATGGATCATTTGGGTTCATCGTAATGATTTTGTGTTCAACCATGTCACCAGGCCTCCCAATTTCTAGATTGAACGGGCATCATCCTGGATTGAGGTCTGGCAGCATCACTCTGGACAACATAAGCCCTTTGGATCCCTTTCCCCTTCTTCCCATTGGTGTCTGCCATTAGAAGGGATCCTCAAGATTAATGTACATGTGTCTCTCCCCAAGGATGGTCCTGTTGGCCTTGGTCTGCTGGCCAGGGATCATTTTGGTCAAATTATTGTAGCCAAACATGAATCCCATCGCGCTCTTTGGGAGCATGTTGTTTCTGAATATGCTGTCATCCTCGCCAGTCTGATGTTTTCCAAAGATTGTGGATGAGATAAAATCCACCTTGAGTCAGACTGTCTCACTATTATAAATGACATCAACCTCAACGACGACGACCTTCAATCTTTTGGCCCCCTCATCTGGAAAATCCACTCTCTCCATCACTGTTTCACATCCCACACCTTCTCCTTCATCAGAAGGGAAGGGAACAATGCTGCCCATCAGCTAGCGACCTCTGGCCCTCTTGATGATGACCAACTCTGGCTGGACCACTTTCTGTCATGGCTTTGCACTTGTACTTCTTCTGATCTCCGTTTTTAATGAATTCGTCTTTTACTCAAAAAAACCTCTATAACATACTTAGAAATAAAAATAATGAAAATTATATAAATCAATCTAGATAATATTTTCTAATGTCAAAGGGAAAGAGTGGGATGATTAACATGAAGAAAAATCCCAAAAAGAAGAACACACCCATTTAGGTAAGTGAGATTGAGATCAATGTTAAGTTTGTTTCTAAAATTGTTTTGGGGGATCCTTATCAGTTTTTATTTTCATATTCCACCAAAAAGAATGATTTTCATGGTGATACAATGAAATAATTAAAAATAACATAATGTTTTCAATTTAGAGGATGTTCTTATAGAAACTATGATGTGATACAATCCCTGTGTGAGATGTTGGATCAACTGGAGTATATATATAGAGTAAATAATGTATTCAAGATAGTTTTTTTTAGAATAAAAGTTTAAATAAAGAGGATTTTACCTTAAATTAACCCATTAATAATGGTTCAAAATATGATTATATAAATTTATATACTTCAAGAACATACACACAAAGTAGGAGAAGCAATAACCATAGAAAAGGAACACAAAGCTAGAATTATCCCTCTCTAAATTAAACTTGAGGAGAGGATAAAAATAGGAATGAAATATGGATCAGGGATGGAACAAAATTCTTCCAAATTAAATGAGAAGGACTTAATGATCAAGGGTCTTAAATCAAAGCTCAAAACCACACAGAGAAAATAAAATAATGATATCACTACAAAGGCAACCTCAACAAGAAGATTCCACAAATGTGAAAATCTATAATTTGAAATAAAACAGAGGGTTCATGATAAATATGTAAGAAAATTATCTCAATGGAAGGTAGATATAAATTTATATTATTTTAGAATTATGGTGCACCTCATATGTCCATGTCTTGAATCCTAATGTCTCAAAGGTGAAATAATATTTTATGCTATAACATCTGAAATAAGGATATGAAACATAAGGTGTGAATTTAATAGGAGATGATTTTCATGTGCTAACCACGTACATATGGAAAAGAAACTTACTAAGATAGGAACTAATATTTATATAAATAAATCTATTACTCCGATAAAAAACAAGAAAAAAGTTTGACCTGAAAGAAAATATGTTTTACAAAAAAAATAGATTTACCACATTGTAGTAAACTAAAGTTGAAGCACAATAAAGTGTGAAAAAAATGCCAAAAATTATTTAATCATAAAAACAAGCATAGATAAAGCAAAATAAATTATGAAATAAAATTAAAAAATCTTCTCCGACTATCAGAAAGGTGGATAAAAATGTTAAGAAATACTTACTACATAAAAAAAGTTCAAGTTGGCTTTAAAAATGCTCAGGGAGAGTGAGCATGAATAAATTATAAACTATTTTAAAAATTATATCATAAGAAAAGAGGATAATATTAGTGTGTGAGAAGTCCTATATAATATAAAGAATGAAAAATAATATATAAAAAATTATAAATGTATTAGTCATTTACAAGTGGGATTTTTATCATAATGGAGTGAAATACCAAGCCGAAGAAGATGGAGGATTCTAAAGAAAATATGTGTGTTGATTTTTGTATAAGTGGTGTTATAATAAAAACCATTACCACGGTTTGGAATAGATTTGGAAGAAAATGGTTTGTTCAATAAGTACAAACAAGTTCCTTAACCTGATGATGTATGTAAAGTACCCATATCCCCATATATTTATTGATTTTAACTATTATAAGTTATATAGATTTAAGGGTAAAATATGATCCATGGGTGATTATGATGAAGGAAGAGATGAATTTGTTTAAATTAAATAATCATCATAGGAATGAAGTTTTTATCTTAATCAAGTAGTTGTGTAAAGAGTCCTCTATTGATTTTAAATCTTAATCTAAAAATTCATGTGATAATGAAAAATTACATATGGTATAGATCCTAGTCTGATGATAAAGTGGTTTCAAAGCCTAATATAAGTTCTATAGTGGTATCAATCCTAAATTAGTTATCAGTAAGTGATATTAAGTTTAATTAAAATGGTATTATTCCATAAATAAGGAGAATATAGCTTAAGGGAGAATCAACAATGTTTAGATAAGTCATGTTGTAATTATTTACAAGTTAATGATGTCATAATAACAGATAGTTTTTCAAGATAAAAAAAGTGTTTGAATGGGAACTATCATGAACTAACTCAGGATACCCCTAAACTGAGTTCCCAAGCTGGCCCAAAGATAATTCTCAATACCCACGAGCTGAAAACTTGTTTTTAGGGATCATATATACTAAATTAGGGAGTATTTTATCCAATAAATAAATCAATAAAAAAGGTAATTCTATATGAAAGACCAAAATAACCATTCTATACATCTAAGGGACAGTAAAAATAAAGTATGTAGTTCCAAAACAAAATAGGAACCAAACATGGTACAAGAAAATAAGCATCACTCAAAAAAATAAACAAAAAATAACAAAACATCTATAATACATCCTAACATCATAAAAATACAACTAATTCAAGGTAAAATAATTCTATAAAATAAAGCATAAAAATAATGGTACATCAGATGAACAATACACCAAAATTAAATTAAATAAAACCACCACTACCCATCTCCATGTAAAAATGAAATATCTTCACTTACCACCACCATTAAACCTAAACTATAATATGAAGAACATCTACTAAATCCAAGTGGAATAATGTATAAAACTGTAATATGATAGGCATGAAAAAAACATAAGTTGTAGGTATCCTACCTACACCTCATGTATACCCTTCAAAAATAAATAATTTTTATTCTTGTTTGAAATATGACTAGAAAGATAAAATTTTCAATTTTTATTTAAAATATGTGTTGGTTACATTCCATTGAATCCATCCTATTTAAAAGAACAAGTGTATAGTTTTTATCAAAAAAAATCACTTCCACATTTTTAAGAAGAGGATTCAATTGATACAAGGAAATCCCCAATTAAAAAACATAATTAGAAAATCCATTGGGAAAATTAAATAAAGGAAAACCAAATTTATTATTTCCATAAATCAAACAAAAAAATCAAGAAACTATATCACAAAAATAATTATCATTAGAATAATACCATCATAATGATTAAAAAATAATAAATATCCAAAAATCAACGGAACACCTTGGAGATTAGGGGATAGTCTAGGATAAAACTAAAATTAAACCCAACCAATCGGCACACCAAATGTGATCTAATCACCATAACACAGAGTATTTACTTAGATAGCCTAATGAAGTGGAAAATTTCAAAAGTAGTTTGAACACAATATTAGGGGACACTATCCATATCGTGATCATAAAATAGTGCATCATGTGTACCAAAAAATCCCAAATAGCTACTCTAGGTTTCCATTGATATATAAAAACGATTCTAGAATGAATGGAGGTGAGGAAGAAAATAGAATAAAATAACAATATATATACAAACATAAATCATAAATCCCTATCTCCTCTAAGAACCCGTCATATAATATACCTTTGTCTAACAAGAATGAAATACATAAAACAAATCCATCGACTGGGAAATTTCCATTAACTTACAAAAACTAGAATAGTACATGTTTTAAGAGTATGTTTACCTTTATAAAAACTTTTTATAAATACAAATTGGGCCTTTGAAAAATCACCATGGAAACCGAGTTATGAAAAACAATTTCTAAAAAAATCATATAAGCATCATCATAAATCTTAAACAACCAATATAAACACAATGACCTTAAAGAACACAAAGGCGCCCTTAATTTTGATAGTAAAATCCTTAAAAATCAATTTGAAAACTATAAATTATTACTTCTAATTGAAATTATTTTGAAAGATCATATTAGGAATTAAAATTAACCCCCAGTGTGAAAGGTTATTTTAAATTATATTTAATACTTTGAAACAAAGAGAAATCGCTTTTTCAATCAATAAAATTCAAAGATAACTCACTTATTTAGATAAAACTATTAATCATGCTCGATAGGGTTCATGAAAAATTCAAAGAGAACTCATAGGTGTTGGATCCACTGTGTGTAAGTTGTATTTTATATCAAGGAATCATTTTCAGGAGATTTGAATATATTAAAGTAAATATATTAAATAAGTTATTATAATTCTTGGATGTTGTTGGATAACCCAATCATATTGAATAAAGAGATAGGATGTCAAATGACGGTGTATTTTTTTTGAATGATGATGAACCCAAGATCGGAGTAGAATATGAACCTAAGTATTGTGTTACTTTATTAAGGAATTTATGATTTTATAACACATGTCTTAGAAATTTTGTTTAAATTATTTGAGTATGTTAAAGAAGAGATAATTTTGGCTTTCACAAGGACGTGATACTACTCGAGTGCTACTGCTAGGTGGCACTCCTAGAGTGCTAATGCTAGTTTCTACTATTAATTGTAACCGCCAAGACATATCATCAAGTGCCAACACCAGATGCCACTGCTTGAGTGCTTCTGTCAGGGTGTTATTGTAATTGTTCCTACTGTTGGGGTGATACTGCTGAGGTGCTACCATCGGGTGTGATAACATTGACGATGAGGTGATATATTTGAAGAAAAAGTGCTATAGTTAGGTGCCACTACTATGGTACTAAAATCAGTTTTATATTGTTGGTATGTGACTACTTAATAAAAAATTGAGAATTTGTGAGTCTCGTGGTATTTTCTGCTACCATGAATAGAAAATATATTATCCCAAAGTGAATTTTTTTTTCAAAGGATTAAATATCATTATATTAACAATCATGATCTATTAAAATAATATATTGAATGAAGATAGATGGAATTAGTGAGAAGAATGTTCCAGTGCAATTGTTATTGTACACTAAAGTCGGGATGAAGGGAAAAACATGTGTTGTACATATTATTTTTCATATAAAAAATAAGAATGGTTAGTCAGGCTTTATATCAAGTTATCTTTCATAATGAGGTGTCAAAATCCTATCATGTGGATTTACAAGAGATAAAGATACCATGTCCATATGTTCTCAAGTATCCAATATAGATGGTATTTGAATAGGATTTATGCATGTGGAGGATTTAAATGTCAATATATGCATGAATTTATACTTAAATACATGTTGATTGAAGGACAAACAGAGATGAACTAAAGGATGAAACATCAAGGGTTCATCCTGCTATTCACTATCCAAGATTCATGTGCCATCATCCATTGTTTACCATAGAGATTATAAATATTCTAATGGTTTGTAATAAAGAAAACAAAGGATTTGTGAGTTTAGTCGGGCTACACTGAAGAACATGTACAAAGCATGTAAACATAAAAATGTGGTATGAAGGATTATATGGATAGTAAATGATAATGGAAATTTTTTGGTCATTATAAACCATGTGAGGAAATAATATGAAGAATACTTGGGTCCTTAGGGTATTTAAATTAGGACTTATGGAATTATTAATCACGGTGATACAACTAATCCCAACTTTCAATGAAAAATATCATGATATGTAGATCAAGGATCATGAACTATAAATGGAAAATAATTCAAGGATATTGTACACAAAATAATATACATAATTAATGATATGTTAATTCGGGTTTCTATTATTATCGAATTAAAATAAAGAATAATTGTTTTGCGATTATGTGCAGTTATGAAGAAGAAATCATGGAGGAAAATATGTAACTTGTTTCGCATGGAATTTAATCTGATGATCAGATTAAACTCTTTCTTAGAGTTTGAATTCTAATATATTTATGTGGTTTCCTAAATATTTGAATTAAAAAGAAATAGAAAAGATAAGATAGTGTGAAGAATAAATTGACATTGTAGTTGTTATTGTTATATTTATATACGTTTCAAGTTTCCAAACAAAATATAATAATTGGTGTTATTATTGCAATAGGTAATTGGTAGAAAAGATATACTGGTATAATATTAGTATAAAAATACTTAACTCTGATCATGTATAGGTATCCAAAAAATTTGAAGAAGAAAATGTATATCCTGTGTATTTTATTATGAACTGAAGAAGAAAGAGAGAAGAAGAAAGAATAGAAGAAACTATTGTGCATATCTATTTTTACAGGAAGAAGAAGAAAAGAAGGAGAATGTTTTTTTGAGTTTTTCATTAAGTTCACAGAGATAATAAAAGAATATAAGAGATCCAGTACTATTTTTGTTTCACTAAAGAAGAAAGGAAGAAGAAGAGATAAAAAAATAGGTATGTGTACTCATGTCTACATAGAAGAAGAGTTAAAATAAGGAAATAAGAAGAGATAAGTGCATAAATAAGTAGTGTAATATTAGCTTTATTCTCTAAAGAAAAGAATAATAGGTTGTGTGCAGTGTTTTACATGAAAAAAGAAGAAGATAATTGCTACTGTGAAAGCATAGAAGAACGAATAGCAAATCAACAATAAGAAAATATTATATATTGGCATCAAAATATATTATTATTGCCTCTATATTAATTTGTAATGGTACAGGAGGTACCTATGTGTAGGATAAACCAAAAATATTTTTTTGATACACACTACATATTGTTAGGTGACAATAGTGTAACACTCATAGGGTTTTCTAGTAAGTTCTGTGAATGAAAATTTTATTATATCAAACCAAGGATTAGCCATCTCATACTGAGAGGTGAACCATGTAAATTTTTGGGTATATTTGGTGTTTGTGTTTGGATGTGAATTTAATAAAAAAGTGATAAAGATAGAACATAATAATCAATATACCTTAATAAGTGGCAGAGAGAAAAGAATACATATAGATGGGAAAAAGTATAATTTAGACCAACACTAATACATCTCCCCCCCCCCTCAGTGTCCAACATATCCCTCCTTAGATCCTATAATTAGTAAAATTTTAAGGAAATATAAATGGATGAAAGAAATTAAAAATTCATGAGAAGGAGGTTTAGATAAGTTAATTTAAATTTTTTTTACTAAAATCAAAATAAAACCCATGGTAGAAGACCTAGAAAAAGGGGAAAAGATAGGGGTACTAGGAGTCAAAAGGGGTGGGTGAGGGGAGAAAACACCCCCAAAGGGTTAAATTTGATTAGGGGTGAAGTGGTAAAATATCCCTTTTATGGATCTTGGTAGATCTTATCTTAGTTTTGAGGTGACTCAAGAAAAACATATATTTATTTTAGATCACTTCCTTAAATTAAACATTATATTTGACCAATAATCTTGCAATCCCAAGAACCAAAGGCTTAGTGTCTTTGAGTACTATATATATAATAATTGGGAACATTTCTCCATAATTGAACCATGATAGACCCCATTCCAAAAATCCCATAACTTATACACATATTTATAACCTAGATAATTGAAACATAAGAAAAGTGTGAGCACAAACACTCACTAAGCGAAAAATAATCAACACACCATCAAAGATTAGATCACAATCTTGTGAAAAATAATTATTATAATAGAAATATATTATTAAAATAATCATGGAACAACAATAGTTATCTATAAGTCAAAATATAATGACAGGTAATCTCAAATGAACTAAAATATACCATGGAATAGAGTGTGGAAACCTAACTTAATAAAAATTATCCATGGAGCATAATCATCGACATATGACAGAAGAATGTATTATTTCATGCAAACATATCCTAATATGGAACTATAACACAAACATAAGAACATATAATCATCATATTGTGATCATATCTTAGAATTCATACCCATTAAGTTGTGATCATATACCACAAGGCTCATCCTTTAAGTTATAAAAAAAATCCAAGTATATACTTACTTCATATATCACGATATAAAAAGCATTAACTAATGCATTGAAGAGAGATATAGAAGACCAAATATTAACACCCATACATATCTTACCATAATATATCAATCATTCATCATATCATGAAACCCCATGGAAATAAAAAGGGTTTCATATCATTTCCAAAAAGTATCACATAATGTGATATTAGAAGTAGATGGGTTGATATCAGAAATTCAATTTATAAAGAAATTTTTTGTCTGATTCATAATACATGACTTCATATGAGATAAAACCATTGTAAATAAAGAGAAAAATATAAGTGAAATATAAAAAAGGAGTTTTTTATTAAAAAAATTACTAACGTCATTGTAAAGAAATGATGTTAAGAGTCACATTCGAAAAGATAGTTTTTTAGAATTTTTAATGAATAATTTTTAAAAAATTAATTAGAAATAAATATCAATAAATAATCCTTGAAAATGATATAATGTCTTTTAAAAGTAAATATGGAGTGGAAGATAAAACATATAACCACGAAAAAAACAAAATATTAAATATTAAAAATAATTTTATTAAAACCCACATCATAGAAAGAGTGATAAATATTAAATTTAAAAGGAGGAAAATATAATTTTTATAACCACCAGAAATAATACATAATTTTATTTAAAAATAATATAGGATAATATAGATAGGGAAGAGAATGAGCTCATTTGGAGTGGATGTGAATTATTCTTAATATCATCAAATTTTATGAGGAATGAGATCCATCAAAGAAAATTTGATTGATGTGAAAATATAATTATAGAATAAATATAGAGTAACCTAAATATAATATCATCATATGATAGAAGAAAACAATATTTTAAAACCATATTCATAGTTGAATAATTATGACTCAAGAAAAGAATTCGAGTTAAGAAAACCCCTTGCGACTTTGGTAACCATTGAATAAAAAAACTTTGAAAGAGAAAACATAAAAAAGAAATAAATTTAGTATGAATAAAAATATAATCATGATAAAATATTCTAAATAGTCAATATATAGCCCATACAAACAAAAATAGGTGTATAATAGGAAACATGTCACAAATAAGGTAATTTGGGATGAGAAAACCTTATATATTACTCTCAAATTCCAAAAAATCTCTTTAAACTATTATATAATAAATATAAACATATTAATAACCTATTTTAGAACCTTATTCAATTATTTTACCTAAAATACTCATCAATTATAAACATTTATTATACATTTTTTGTTAGATATAGTTTATTATCTTCAAGGAACGTTAACGATCTTGATTTTTTCACGTGGTCTTTAAAATGTCAATGTTGATCCTAGTTATTTGATAAAAATTTAATAATTCCTATATTATAAAAGATAATAGAAAATATTTTTTATAATGTTTTTTAAATTTCTAATTTCTTTCCATCAAATTTTTAGCCAGGATTTATGAATAGGGAATCGGTGATGAGTCTGTTTTGGTGCTTTTAAATGAACAAAAGTTGGTATATTAAAAACGAGTGAAATATTTATATATCCTTCTAAAAATACTAATAATTTTACAAAAACAATTTTCATACATTAAATATATTCTTAAAATCATCCAAGTAGTGTGGTGATGAAAATATAATATGTCATTCCATGGAGGCAGTAGTCTGCACGCACAGATGAACAACATTTTCATTTTACATAGAATGGAAATATGGTAGAAATTTATTTTTATTTTAAAGATGTTAATCATGTAATAAATGACATATTTATTGATTAAATAATCCTTTTTAACCATCCGTATAAGGTGGTGATGAAAAAAAAGCACATTATTCATGGAGGGGGTAGTCATCACGTAACACGAAAGTTCTTTGTGTTTTTCTAAGGAAAATAGAAAAGGTATATAATTTTTATTCTGTAAATTTAAAAAAAATTAAGTCAACTAGTATTACGAATTTAATTATATTATAATGGTTGAAAAAAATTTAAGAAGATGTAGATAAATAATAAATTGACTAATTATTATAGAGAAGATAATACTTAGGTAGAAGAACATGATTTCTTCTTAGAACGCATCTTAATTTAGAAGAGATTTTAGAAAACTATAGGGACCATAATCTCAATAATGTTGGAGAGGATTATTTTTAATTGAAATTAGAAATATTATTAGGGATAATTTTAATTTTTTTGTCACTTTGAAGGGGTAGTGGGAGACTCCTTTTATAAGTGAAGTGAAACACATTTTTGAACATATTATTTTATAATAAAAAAAGAAATCATTTTTAGCATAGAAAGTATATCTAAAGTATAAAATATTAGAGGTTAGGATAATTTAATTTCAAATAATCCATCAAAAACTCATTTTAAGAGAATTTTTATTGTGTTTTAGGTATTTTAACCCTTTAAACTTAACACTTTTACCATTTTCACATTTACCATGGTACTTAATTTTTTTCAAAGTAATTTATTTTAATCGATAAAAATAAAATAGAAATTATACATAATTTTCAAATTATGATTAAAAATAAGAAATTTTATTTATTACCAAAAGGTTGGGAGTGATCCCCTTTATTAAAGATAAAAAAGAAAACATACACCCCTTTTTAACTCTGATTAGGGGGAACCCATTAAAGGTCCACGGGCCAAGAGGCACATAGCCATAGAATTGGTGTCATGAGAGCCCAGGGGGACAAATCCCATTACAAAACAAAATAACATACTCCATGACCACACCAAAGGCCCAATTTACTCCACAAAATGGCATAAAAACCCTAATTATGAACACTGCTACCACCACACCATCGTCATCCTGGACAACCTTGCCTAGAAACCCAATGCTACTCACTGCAGTCGAGTGAAACCAATGATCCTCATTAGGCCCACCTCAAACACCTACCTCCTGATCCATTCACCACTGTTTCTGTACACCTATGATCCATGCTTCCACCATCATTGACGAATCAATCATCCAAGAGCCAACCACCCTCAGATCTGACCGTCAAGAAACTCTCCATAGTTATGCATCTATATCTACCACCCATCGGAAGACCATAGCTTGTTGTTGACGCCTCATATTTTATGCACCTGAAATATATCGTGGACAACCACTCCAAGTGTCCTACACTTCCACGAACTTCAACAAGACATAAGCCGCACTGAAATTCCACCGCACCAGAGATGACCTCATCGCAAGTGAAGGCCTCTGCCCATCACCCTTTGCCAGTGCCAGCACAACCAGGACCGCCACACACTAGCCAGATCTCGAACAAATCTGAAACAGATCTGAACGAGTGCTGAAAAGGGATCTTGACCATAGATCCAAGATCACAACATGTGGGACCATTTTCTAAATGGAACCCTCAAATGACTGCAATACAGAGCATCATCCTAAAACATTGCTGCCACCAGCGTTATAGGGACGTTGTAGTTGGAGTCCACCGGCAACCCAAGCATGGTGCCCCTGAGAGCCAAGCTCTCAAGAGCGCACCAATCAATGGACCTCCAATTTACCATGAAATTTATTTTATTAGATACAATTTTGAAAAATTTTAAAAAATAAATTTAAAACAACAAATGAATAATTCATTAAAAATATTTTCAGATAAAAATATAACTTAAGTCCTAAAATTTAAAATTAAGGTTTGTAAATTAAACTTAATATTTATATTTGTATAATTATACATATAAAATAAATATTTAGTGAATAAAAATGTTTCATAAATTTTATTTTCTGCTTATATCTTAAGGATTCCATAAAATTCATGATATTTGTAAAGATGGTGTTTTTCTCTATTCACCAAAAAATTAATTTTTTTCAAAAAAATCCCAAAAAATTCATCCTAAGATAATATTTTTATACTGAATCAAAAAAACATTAATTTCATTTTTTCAAACTCAAATTCAAAATTTTAGGAATTTTAATTTAAAAAGGAAACATAAAAAATAATGAAACTTTTTTATAGGAAAATGACTTTTTCAAATATTAATTATACATATACTTATTTCAAATAAATTTATAATTAAATTAGTTTTAATATATTGTTCATATCGATAATATATTTTATATTTATTTAACCATAATATAATTGGTTATTTTAAATAAAAATTAAAAGCTTATGAAAAGACAATTTTAGAGAAAATACATTTTTAGAATAAAATGATTTTATTAGTTGTTCATCTATACTAATTTAATTTTATGAGTGACTTATATTTAAAAATGAAGTATATTTTTATTTTGATATATATTTCATAATTTTAATACCTATATTTATATTCTCCAATTCAATGGAAACTTTACAATAGTTACATTTACAATAATAAAATGTGTCATGGTTCATTTTAGTTAAGTGTTTCATCAGAAACAAGCTATTTAACAAAGAGTTTATTTTAAGGATGAATATTCCCTAAAATTGTGATTCTCTATACTATACCCTCCTTAAAAATAATTTCTTCCTTGAAATTTTATTACTAGGATTAAAAAAATGAGGATATTTATTTCTCATTACATCCTTAGGTTCCACATATCCTCTTCAAACTTAATATTTAATGACATAAAATTTTATTATATGTTTTCCTATAATTAATTACAATAATTTTGATATCTTCCTCCAAACGCAACACCAAACTAAAATGAAATTGTGGTATGTTTAGACAATTAAAACATATCCATTTAATTAGAAGGTATGAATAGGAATAACTGAATTACAAAATATATTAACATATATAAATATATATTTATTTTTATATATAAGTTATTTTATACGAATTTACTTAATTCATTATTAGGGATCTAATTTTTTATGTGCAATACTTTTTATTGAATAAAACAAGTTATATTATTTTTAAATGATAATTTTAATAAAATATAAAATTTATTAATTATTTCTAGCATTATTAGTGTTTTATAGAAATTAATAATAAGAAAAAAAAATTATTTTAAAATTTTATTTTCCTATAAACATTATTTCCCATTGTATTTTATAATTTTATTTAAATGTTAAAAAAATTCAATAAATTAAATTTTATAAAATTAACTTCAATTATTGATTTACAATATAAATATTAGTTCAGGTTGAAGTTTTGGTTCTTTCCAAAAAAATATTTATTTTTAGAAAAATAATACAAGACATTACTTTTAAAAAATGACATGAAATTTATGACATTATTTGAATATAAGAATGAATTTTAAATTCAATAAACTGTTTTCAAAGACTAAAAATGTATTTTATAAGTGAATTTATAATTTTATAAATGTTGGTTTTAATTTACCAACCCAAATTTAAAATTTTAGAGCTTATGTTATATTTTTAAAAAAAATGTTTTTAATAAGATATACATTTAGTATTTTAAAATTAATTTTTATCACTTATATAACATTAAAATAATAAAAGTAATTCAATTTATATATACATTGTGTGCAAAAAAATCTTAGGATTAATTTTTTGGATTTTTTAAAACAAATTTAATTTTAGATGAATAGTGAAAAAAATGTTTTTTACAAAACAGTGACATTGATTACCTTATCAGTATATTAGATTAACATTGAATTTCTTAAAAAAAATTAATTGATGAAAAAATTATTTAACTAATAATTGTTTTTATTTTTTATATATAGTTTTAAATTTATTAAACTTGTGTTTAACCTTATAAAAAAGTAATGTTTTAATCCAAATATAAAACTCCTTTTAATATTTTGGTAAAATCGTTTTTTGCTTGATTTGAAAGAAAAATAACATTTAAATATTTTCTAATAAAAAAATTTATTTATTTAAAATCATAAACATTGAAAATTTTATCACATGCCTAAATTTTAAACTTAAAATGAACATTTTCTAAAAACAGGTATTTAAGCATTACATGGGATAATACTAAATTTATTTTCTCTAACTCATAGAAATTTTTTTTATAATTATATATATTTAAAATCATAATTGTAAAATTATTAATTAATTTCAATTTATATTTATTTCATTAAAATTAGTTCCCTTGGGTCGAAGTGGATTTATTGTGGCAAGGGTAAATTAGGGAAAGAGTGGTTTAACATAGTGAAAGTTATTAAAACATATCAAAAAACATTTTTTATATGGGATAAGATATGGGGAATAACCCTTATCACTCTCCCCACACCATTATTTTCCATTTTGGAGACTTTTTCATTGAATAATGGTCTGATATTAGTAAGAAATAATGATTTTTTACAAAAAGGGGACTTTCTTCACTTATAAAAGGAGAAGACTTCCTCCATATTTATCCACCAACTAAAAATCCTTGTCTCACAAAACAATATTCCCAGGTATCTCCTAACTACTCTCCCCATACCTTTTATACCTTTGTCTTACCAAAATACCAAGATAATTATTCTTAAGAAGTTTCCCAAGGGAGAACTTCTAAGGGAAATGTAATACTCTCTACCCAACCATTCTAAGTTCTTTTCCTCTTATATACCCCAAAATAACACTCTATAAATGAAGGGATGATAACACCAAAATTTTTCATTTTATGAAATTTTTTTATACTAATGGAAAATACATTTTATACTTTCCTCTAAAATCATTAAGAAAAAGGAAGATGTCATCATGTGTGTGTGCAGAGTATTGCCTCAAAGAATGACGTATTTAATTTAACTTCACCACCTTCAATGGTAGGTTAAAAAATATTATTTAACTAAAAAATATGATATTTTTCACACACAAAATATTATATTATAATAATATAAGACAATCTATAAGTAAAAAAATAATAAACATTTATAGTAACTTTAACGTCTTTAAATGGACTTATCAAGACACTATTCTTAATTTGGAATATTTAGGATAACCATTAAAAATGTATAAATATTTTCCTAATTTAATAAAAAAGGAAAATAGAATCCACAATTTTTGAGACCATGAATTTATTTTATTACACCTTTGAACATGGTCAAAAAATCGAAGTGTTATGAAGAAATTAACTCAACAACCCCAAGTAACCAATGTAAGCAAAAACTATATTAAAAATAAGTATCAAAAGATAATAGATATACCATATAAAATTATATATACATATATATATATATATATGAATAAAAATAATTGGTATATATCTAAGTAAATTAATTTAATGATTTAGGAATTTAAGTGCAAGTACAAAATGCTTTTGGATAGGATTTAAGGGTCGTTTCTATCATTTTCTCTTCATTAAGACATGTTTAATGTTATTCACCAATTTCTTATTTATATGGAGTTTATAATAACCAATAATATATTTTAGTAAACTTTATGATTTAATTCATGGGATTTATATAACCATATTACTTTAAAGCTTCCAATGAATTTTGATTCAAAATTTACAAAAGCCAAAAGGGTTTTGTCTGAAAATTTCCTTCATTGAGACACATTCTCTTTTATGGACCAAATTTCTTTAAAATGGTGTGTATTCTACCAATAATATATTTAATATTATGTATTATCTTTATTAATATTCTTTTAACTTCAAATTCAACCCCTCTCTCTTTCATGGGGTTATTATTAAAAAAATTCTTAAGTCATCTGGGTTCCCTCTCAATCACCCTATATTGAGGCAAGTTTTGATATTATCCACCAATCCTCATTTTTGTGGTTTATATACTTTCCACGGGACTTATAATATAAAAAATTATTTTTTAACTTTTAAATTCACTTCCATTCATGCTTTTCCTTGATATGGGATACGATTGTTATCTGCCGTAAAATATAAGGGATTTTCATAACTCAATCTAATTTCTTTAGTTATAATGTTTATCCTTGAATTTCATATTTCATTTCATATGGTATACCATATTTTCATATTGGGAGACCAAATTTTATTTAACTATTCCTTATTACAGAGTTATAATCCTTTTTTAAAATTCAACTATTTTAAGAATAATTCTCATCCATATAAATAATGGTTTCCAATCTTTGTTTATAATTTCCTTTCTCGCCAATGTTCTCCTTTTAATTAGAAACCTCATTAAGTGTTATATCATGTAAAAATCATATTTAAATAATAATATTTTAAAAATAAAGCTTTATTATCTTATTTTATGATATGTTATTTCAACATATGTGTTTTAAAACATAAAAAGAGATCTTTCATACCACCCTCATTGCCTTTTAGTTACATGCTCTAATTATTTTTCTCTCTTTTTAAGAAATATTCTTCAGTTGAACATATTTTATTTTTATATATATGTCACTTAAATATATACCAATTTAAATATTCCTTTCATTAATGGTTTTATACATGTTTTTACTTCGCTTTGAAATTCCCACATTTAAGTAAACCTGATTTTAGAAAACTTCCTATTTTTTTCCTTAGGTAAACCATTACCCCAAAAAAATGTTTTTAACCCATGTATAGATTCTAAAAAACCCATAATTATTTTTTATAGAATCCTATCGGTTCAATTTTTTTATGGAAAATAATATGCTACTTCCTTCTTTAAAAATATCCTTTACTTATTTAATAAAGTTTCACCCATATTGGTTAACTTTAATTCTTCTTCTCTAGATCCATCTTTGGAATTTTCTATAATGGTACTATATTTTCAATAAATATGTCCCTTTTTAAATAATTAAAGTTAAAAATTATTTATTTCCTTATTTTCTTGAGAATCTATTTTATATATCATTTAGTTATGTCTTAAGATAAAACTGGGAAACCCACATCCTTATTCTAGGTTATATCAGGTTTATGATTTATGTATGGATTATTTTTCTTTTATAACTAAAACAATTAAATTTAAATTTCAAGAAAAAAATTGGGAAACCAAGAAAAGTTCAAAAATATAGAAAAAATAATCAAATCACATAGGATATAATATGTCTATTCCATAAAAAGTTAAAAGAGTATGAATGATTTACCTCGTATAAATACCATTGGATGGGGGTAGCATTCATGTCTAGATTTTCTTTAATGAGCTCATCAAAGTGGTAATCCATATTATCCCAAATCTTTACGTGTTCTAAAAAGATAGTTTCCCCTCATTGAAACTATATATCAAAATTTTATTTCATTTGTCAGCCCAAGAAGCATGTTCTTTGTTCAAATCAAATTATAGTGGTTATTAAAACATTCTATGTTGATCCTCCTTTATAACATTAATAATCAAGGATTCCTACAGAATATATTCATTATAATGTATGAGAATCTCCTATGCATTTTTTAGACTAACTACCTTCTTTCTTGTAGCCTTCAGAACTCTAATTGTTGATTCTATATTTGCACCTAGGGTTATTTCCTTATCTGCCTAAGTTTCCATCAAAGATTCTAATTCCTTGCTTGTGACATCTAGATCCACCTCAACTGTTTTATTAAAATATTTATCTTTCTTATCCTGCATACCAGTATTCTAAATAACTTATTCTACACATGTTTATTCAATCGGCCTTATCTTTACCCAAGTTTTTTTGCTTTTACTGAGGATCTCATAACCATGGTTTTTGTTATGTTTGAGTAGTACTTTCATAGCCTTGATTTTTTACCCTCATTGATTGGGAAATTTCTAGAATATATATAACCTTAATTTCCATTTCTTGATCCTGACATGACATTCGTAATCAATTGGAGGTTATGTTTGTAATCTTTTATAGGTTGTGAGTATATTTCCTTATCACACAGATCAAGATCTTCTAGGGACCATGATCTTACCTTATTCCTTTCCCATATAGAAATATGTGTTCACCATCATTCAAATAAAAATTTTCCTTATGATCCTCCTTCAATGATGTAAAATAATTTTTAAGCTGTATTGATCTTGGAGGATCTCGTTGTCTAGGAGACCTCCTCCTCGGAGACGTTTTTACATTTATACTTGGAAAACCCTATATTAAAGGGAGAGGACTTGAATCAGTCTAGGTACCATTGAAATCTATCCATGATACTAGCTACATGAATGATTTCCTATCCACTTAACACACCTATAGATTTCATAGTATCAACAATAGAGGTAGGGACTCTTGTAAGGATTAGATCAACTTCTCACTAGGCCTGTAATGTCAAATCGGAATCTCCCAAATCTCATCTCAAGTTATCCAAGATATACACAACCTTTGAATCAGAGTACATGGGACATAATTATTTCTAGTGAGGATAATAAATTGAGTCATATATACTATAGATATTATTAATCGATAGTTTATCATGTGAGAGATTCTCAATCAAATCGAGGGCAGAAACCGTCCCATGTTGTTCCCAGCTACCGTTCCAACATGATGAGAACAAGTGACCCAAGAATTTTCCAGATTAAAAAACCTTTATCTAAGACTTTAAGACCACTGATTTCTTACAGTGGAACTCTTCCCAAACCAATATCCACACCCACTCCACTGGTGGTTTATAAAAATCAAGTTTGATATATATACATAGGTAGATCAGGTGACCAACTGTATTTGTTCTATTGTCTGAACACAAAGAAAGTCCAACCAAATTCTCAAGTATGCGGATAATCAAAGTATTCTAAAATATAAGTGGGAGTTTATGAAATATTATATACAATTCCATAGTTATATAATCGTGTTTCATATGAAAGTCATAGGATCATCTAAGGAGGTAGAAACAAGATCCATTGCAGATGTGAGGAGCTCTGGACCAAGCAATAAACAAATCATCCACCGATGAGAAACAAACCATGATGTGTCACTTTTCAAGGTGTCTGATAGTATCCCCCTCATATAATCCACAAGAATTGAATAAAAATATGTATAATGTGTTGATTTTGGGGTGATGTGAACCAAATAGATCCACTAAGGTTAGATTCAAGTGAGTCGATGCATTTGTGAACTCTGAGGTCAAAAGTGTGTGGTGAGGAAATCCAATAACAAGATATAGAACATTTGGGTTAAGCACAATATTAGGGAAAGGAAGGAGAAAATTGGGGTTGGGGAATATAATAAATGAGGGATAATTGGAACTATAGAAATGAAGTCCCACCCCCCTCTGGTGGGGGAGGGACCAATGCAGCAGCCTCTACTGCCAAGGGTTTGTCGAGAACCCACATAATCCTCTCCTGTTATTTTAATATTATGGTACACATATACATGTAAATATTTTAATGTGATGGGTGCATTCATTATAGCCCAAAAATTCATTGGGTAATGTTAATGTCTAATGATATACTATGTATAGTCCACAGGTGATTAGTCTAAGCACATTATTTTTGGTGCATGGGTGATTAGTCTAAGAACGCTATGTTCTGATGGTTGTTTCCTGAGAATAAAATGATTATAATATTGGTTAGCCTATGTTTGGTTGACTTTGTTTTTATCCTTGATATAGGCTTATGATTTCATGGTTTAAGATGTTTCATATGCCTATTATTCTATGATATTATGATTTAATTTCCTTATTCCATGTTTTCATGGTTATGATCAATTTCTTTTTGATATCATGTTATGCCTATTGACTCTCATGTTATGAATTATTTTCAATTTTATTCTATTTTTGGGATTTCGAGCTCACCCTTTTCCTTATTTGTTTTCCCTAGGGTATCCTGTTTATTTTTAGAAGATCTATGGGAGTTAGTAGGACTATGTGGATTTTTAAATAAAGAAATTTTGTTTATGTTTAAAATGTTATGTTTATGTTTATAATATTCTAAAGACACTAGAACACTCGATCCTAGATGTGTATTTTTTTTAAATGAATGTTAAAATGATGAATTATTGTATGTTTAAGGATTCAGTCTCTAAAGTTGGTATCAAAGGAAGTTATAGTTATTTTCAGAGATTATGATAATAGAACCTTAGTGAAACCCCTAAGGAGTGTTGGGTATTAACTCAACCATGACCTAGTTCATAACAAAGAGGCCTAATTTTGTACCTGGATAGAGACTCATGAGGCATATGATTCAGCTACTAACTTTATCTTTAAAACCATCATAGAGGATTTATTTTCTTATTACTTTAATGTATTTGGATAATAAGTATGATATAACAAGCTTAAAGTAACCTAGGTAAAACCAAGAGAGTTATAGGATTAACTAAGTATGAAATAGTTGAAATGAAAGTATCCTAGGATGAAATAAAGGTGTCCTTATAAAATACATCATAGTATTTAGCTTTAATGTTCATATACTCAAATTATTTTGGATATTATCATAAACACTTTGGTTTAATTATTTGGTTGAAACAGGATCATGTTGATAAATTTGAAAAGGGTATATATCCAAAAAAACACTATGTATTATAACTAAATGAGGTATAAAACTAAAATCATTAAGAAGTTTAGTATATTCTAATATTATAGAAAGGGTTAGTTTCCTAGTCTTACCTAAGGTAGTGATGTTGACACCACAATAGAAATTAATTTTCAAAAACCATATCTATTTTCATTAATGAGTGATATTTATTTATGGTATTTTGGTATATTCTAAAAGTTATAAGGGTTATATGAAACATATATGGGTTGTTCTTCCATAGTTCCAATTTAATGGTATTGAAATATATATTAAATATAATCAATAACCCTAAAAATTTATTTTATATAAAGGAAATATTTTTTAGGATAACCATTGAAGAAAACATGATTGAGGTATAGATAACTCTTAGGATTAATATAAGCCTGATGTTGAGGTAATAAATCGTTGATTTATTTTAAGAAAATTGAGTTAGATAGTACTGATATTGATGGAATTTATTATTATAAAATGTGATCCATGATATCATTGGGGAAGTTTAGCTCATTTTTTTATAATGATATATATCGGCTAGTGATTGACATTATGAAATAGTGGTAAGTACCATTTTAGGATTAAACATATAATTAATTTTTTTGAATAATATGTGATTTCACTATGGATTTATGATTTATGGACTTAGTTATTTTTCAAAATGGTATACACTGAAGAATATATGATTTTGGTATACACAATCAATGTTATTTGAGGAAAGACAATCATATTGATATAACTTAAGATAGTAAGGTAGATGTCACATTAGAAGTTACATAGATAATAATAAATATGCTAAGAATAACCTCTCATGCATTCATCAGTGTCTAACATTTAAAATTTCATGGGAGAAATTTATTTATGGAGGCAAAAATTTAATGACCAAATATTTTAATATATGTTTTCCTCTAATTATGTAAAATATATTCGATGGATTGCTCCACATGAAACACCAAACTAAAATTAAACATTGAAATTTATAGACTATTAAAACCTAGTAATTTAATTGGTAGTTATGAATAGAAGTAACCGAATTATGAAATATATTAATATAAATATATATAAAGTTTATTTTATGCAGATTTACTTTATACATTTTTGTGTTTAAGAATCGATTTTTCTATACACGTCGCTCATTATTAAATAATACTAATTTTATTATTGTTAAATTATTATTTTAATAAAATATAATATCTATTGACTAATTCTAGCCATACTAGTGTTTTATAGAAATAAATAATAAGAAAAACTAGAATTTCAAAATGTTATTTTCCTATAAAAATATTTTCCAATTGCATTTTATAATTTTATTTAAAAGTTAAAATATAAAATTTTAGAAACATAATTTTACAAAATAAAATTCATTTTTCGATTTCTAATTTCATTATTTTTCTAAGATGTTTTTTTTTTTGGTTTTTTCTAAAAAATTGATTTTTAGGTGAATAATGAAAAATACGGTTTTAAAAAATAACATGGATTTTATCAAATTATTAAAATATAAGTATGAATTCGAAATCTATAAAACCATTCCATAAGACCATATATATATTTTATAAGAGAATTTATAATTTTAAAAAATTTGGTTATAATTTACAAACCTATATTTGACATGTTAGATATTAAGTTATAACTTTCGAAAAAAATCTAATATATTATACATTTAGTATTTTAAAATTAATTTTTATAAATTATATAATTATAATATAATAAAATTAATTATATTTTTTGATTCATCATGTGAAAATAATATTAGGATTAATTTTTAGGATTTTCCTAAAATAATTGGTATTTAGATAAATAATGAAAAAATAAAGCTTTTTCCAAAATGATGAATTTTTTTATTCAGTATATAATAGGGTATTATAATCTTATAAAAAAATTTAATTGATAAAATATTTATTTAAATTATAATTCTATTCATTTAAAATTTATAGTTTAAAATTTATAAAACCTATGTTTATGTTTATAAAAAAGTAAAATTTTAATCATAAGAAAAAAAATTAAATACTTTGGTAAATTTGGCTTGGGATTGATTTTAAAGACACAAAAATTTATTTTTTTTATTATAAACTGATTTTTTTCTTAAAAATCATAAACATTGATACTCTTATCACACACTTAAATTTTAAGCTTAAAATAAACTTTTTCTAAAAATGACTTTTTACGCATTATGTGCACTAATACTAAAATTAATTTCTATAACTCTTAGAAATAATTTTTATAAAGTTTTTTACATATTTAAAATCACCATGATTAAACTAATAAAAAATTTCTACTTATATTTTTTCCATTAAAATTAGTTTCCAAGGGTGAAAGTTGAGTTACCGTGATAAGGGTAAATTAGGGTAAAAGTGGATTATTATAGTGTATGTGGTTAAAACATGTGTAAAACATGTTTTATAATGGTTGTTTGAGGAATTATTGGACTTATAACTCTCCTCACATGATTATTATACATTTTTTTATCCTTTTACCTTGAATAATGGAGTGATATTATTAATAAATAATCACCATTTTCTTTACTTATAAAATGATACCACCTCCTCCCCATTTCACAATCCATTCTAAAGCCTTGGATCCCAAAAACACACTACTTTAGTCTCTCCTAAACACTCTCTCCAAACTTTTTAAGCCTTGGTCTCACAAAAATACCAAGATAAGTAATCTGAAGGAGTTACCCAAGGGAGAACTTCCAAGGTAAATGCAATACTCTCAACCCGACTTTTCTAAGTTATTTTCTTCATATACACACCTCAAAAATCCTCTATATGTAACATCCCAGGTAAATAAAGAATAATACATTTTCATATTTATTAATATCTGCGAATTAAATATTAATTTTACTTTAAAGGGGTTTCTATGTTTGATAGCGTACCCGATACGCAACAAAGAGTTTCTTTGAAATCGTACGTTATACACAAGTAATAAAATAATATTATTTTAAATGTTAGTTAACACGTAGTCGTTGTACTGGCGGGAATGGATAGAAATAACTAAAATATGATTATATATGTTTGTTAAATGTTTTTACATTTATCTAATAAAGTATAATGTCTTAAAATACGAAAAGAATTCAATTTTAGGCATATATACTCTAATTTTCACGAAAGGTCCACTTATCAACATTTGATGGAGAACCATCATTAAATATAGTTTTGGTCACTCTTATACATTCTATTGGACCAAATAAAACTCTTCTTTAGAATCGGGACATCAAATTTTACTTTGTGTAATTTTTTGGTATTTTTCCAATAAAGTTCATTTTTTTTAATGAATAGTGAAAAATGTTGTATTTTAATTCAAAACCTCTTTTTAATCTAATTTATTAAGATGATTAGATAATATTTCGAATTGGTTTTTAAGTGAAATTAGAATATATTTTTACTATTTAATCCAATAGTGGTCGTTGGAATTAATTTCACTTTGAAATTGGACTTAAACTGGTGTCAATCTTTTGATACTTATTGTTTCATAAAAACACGCTATTTGTTTTGACAGTGGGAATTAATTATTAAATTAATTAATGAAACTTATATGTTTTGAATTTTTTAAAATAGACATCATTTCTGAATTCGGAATATCAAATATAGCTTAGGGTGAAGTTTTGGTTTTTTTCTGAAAAACTTCAATTTTTGATGAATAGTGAAACCGCAAAGTGGTGGTTACAAAATTTGATTTTTCGTTTAAATGGGACTTTACCACTTCTGTGTTTTGAATCTCAAAAATACAATTTAAATTATTTTCATTATTAAGTAAAATGTGGTTCAATGGGATTAAAATAATTTTTTGGTGAATAGTAACTTTTATGTTTTATTAATCGCGATTAAAGTTAATTAGTGTAATTTAAGGTAAAAATGATATTATAATAAAATGAAAATATCTTTACACTTGTCCTAACCCTATTGGATGAGTTATGGCCGACCAAGACAACCCATGGGTCGATTTTTGGTACCCCATGGAGCCACTTGGGTATGATAATGACATTTATGCCTTTTATTTAAAGTTAAAGTAAAAATGACACAAACATGAGATGTTTTACTAAACCAATTTTTAAATGGGGTTATACAATTCATATTTTTTACTATAAATATTAATTGGAAATATAAAAAGATATATTACATAATATTTTTTTTTTATAATTTTTAGACATTAAAAAAATTAAATTATTTATGACACCATGAAGATGCAATGATTACCTCATTATTTAACGATTTAAATAAAATGGAAAGATAATGTAAAATCTAAGACCTACATATGTCCAAAACCTATTGTATGGGTGGATTTATAACCCTTATCACCTTATCCTCGAAACACATCAATGTGGAACCATTAAAATCCGAAACTCATTCTATAATAAAGTAACATTTCCTTACTTTCCAAGCGTGTCCCTCCTCTCCTCTTATAAAAGGCCCCCACCTCTACCACATTACCCACACATCCAAAGCATTTGGCTCGGCCAACCCCTGCTCATTTTGTATCTCCACATCCCTCTCTAACTCCTTGAATACTCACTTTGGGCATAAGTCTTCCCAAGGAATCCTTTGATCTCAAATCTAAGAGAGTTACCCGATTTTAAGGTAATGTCTTCACTTGAGTCGTTTTGTTTTATTTTACTTCTCCAACCCCCTAAAATCTTTTTATTATTTTATTTTGTAACAACTCAAGTATCTTCAATATACTAGTATGTTGTTATAAGAATCTTTAGAGCTACACTTACACACATCTACATCTAATGGTTAAAGAACATACTGTTTCTGTGGTTGGTGAATTTCTGCCTCACGAAAGGATGATTGTTCAATATTCTTTTAAACACCTTTAATGGTGGCCATTAAGATGTCACTCTATTTATATATGATTTATATTTTGTTTATGTTTTTTTATGCTTATTTATTTTTCATTTGTGGTATACCTTTATGGTTTCCATTGTGGGTAAACACGATAATTTCATTTTAGGAAGTGCGGACTACCGCCCCCTTAAAGTGATGTGATTCGTTAATGCCATATGTGGGACGTATAAAGGATGGATTTAAAGTTATTATATATTATGTTATACTGGAATTATAATATAACTCTATATCATTATTATTTCTTTCCATTAATGTATGAGATAGAAATGAAAGTAGCGTTCATGCGTACATACGGCTTACCATCTCCATGAACAGTGCATTTAATTTCTTATCCCCAAATGTAATGTAATATTATAAGTACATATATATAATGGATATATATGATGTATGTTACATATAAATGATTAATATAATTCTGGAATTAAAATATACATACCTCTCATTTAGTTTTAATTCCATTAATATGACATAGAAATGAAAGTAGCATTCATGCGTATGTACAGCTTACCGTCTCCATGAACGGTGCATTTCATTTATTACCTCTAAATTATTATGTGATATTATAAATACATGTATATGCTAGATATTTATGATATATATGATATCCAAATCAGGAATGTCATTCTGTATATAATGAACCTTTGACTACACGAACAACATGTAATTGTAAGAAGTCCACTTTCGACTTAAGAACCAAATATTGACAAAACAAACAGTATTAACTTAAATGATTACATAATGTTTATAACATGGAAATAAGTGATATAAAAGGAATAATGAACTTGAAAAAGGTTCTTAAGCAAATAGAAATTAACTCAAGTTTATTATTCAGGACGCTGAAGAACGATCGAGTCAAGTCGGACCCGAGGTAAGGGACTTCGTCTCAATCTCCTTTCATTGAGGCATATTTAGTTTTATACACAACATTATTTTATATGGTGTATAAACCCCTTTGACTCTTACTTTTATACAAAAGGAATCTTTTTCTACGAAGCCTTTTACTAAATGACAAAAAGGAATGTTTTTTTTAACGTACGCGGTGACAACGACCTTTTCCGCCGTCGTGAGTATTATTTGATCTTTGGCTTCCTGAACAAGCCGTAATGTTTTTTTTTTAATGAAATAAATACCATATACTCTTTTATGTATTTTGGTATTGAAAATGGTTTTTATAATGGATTTGTTATGTCAATATATTTAAGTGATATATTGTGATCAAAGTGTGGAAATGTTTTCTATCCATTATATTTGTTTTATGTCTTATGATTTTTATAATGGTACTTGTACATTTGACGGGTGGTTATGTGATAAACCATATGACGGGTGGTGCCGTGAATACCAGGACGGGTGGTTACGTTATAACCTCCAATGCATTGGGTATGGAAGTCGGCCGTATGGCTATTTCATTAAGTATGTATGGAAGTTGTCCGTATGGCTATTCCATTAAGAGATATGTGTGGAAGTCGACCGTATGGTTATTCCACTTAAGTATGTTTATGTCCCAAGTTACCTTTATATGTTATGTGATCTTTATATGGGTTTTATGGTAATCCTTTGGTTACAAAAGGGTAAGTAATGATATTTTATTCAGTGAAGAGTTTTTACTACTTCATGAAGGTGAAGGTATTACTTTGATAAAGTATACATGGTTTACATGATGTTTGAAAAACTAACAGTTTTCATTCTTTGTGTATCCCTTACTGAGATTTTTATGCTCACCCCAAGTTTTTTTTGAAATGTTTTTCATAAGACTTAATGTGGAATAGGGTCAAGGATGGGATCAAGGGAAAGTCATGCTATATAAAACATGGAACTAGACATGTTTCTTTTTAAGAGTTTTTTTTTATTCTATGGAAACT
The DNA here is from genome assembly GCA_963277665.1 of Viscum album. NCBI lineage: Eukaryota > Viridiplantae > Streptophyta > Magnoliopsida > Santalales > Viscaceae > Viscum > Viscum album. The sequence continues at coordinate 246,509,749 of OY728166.1, forward strand.
TAGTAGAAGTGTCTACTTTGTAATCTTTTGAGATGTAATATTTATGTCCTAATTCTCTAAAACTCTAAACCTGAAAATATCCTCATTGTGAATTATTCATTTAATTCAATATTAAGTAAGGTTTAAGTTCGGGGCCTTATAGTTGGTATCAGAGGTCAGTTTAGACAACTTTAGAAGTTAGAAAATTGTTAAATTATAAATTAATTTATGGTATGATAGAAATGATATAGCATTTCCAGATTACCATATTGCTTCGCCTAAGATATTTCTGTGTTCAGAATGGTTTTCTGCAGAGGAAACAAAGCAGCTATGTTGGGACGACATCAGGAGGAAGACAACCTTCCAAATCAGCAACCTGAGATGGTCGGAATTGGAACTGAACAGTTTGTTGCAGTGATGGAACAGTTGACTCAGGATATAAATAGTTGTGGTATCTATGCACGAGATCAGCCAGATCAACCGTAGAGGAACATGTCAGTGGTGGAACATTTCATGAGGCAACATCCCCTATCATTCAGAGGATCATCTGACCCCGTACAAGCTGAAGGGTGGATTAAAGCACTGAAAGAGATTTTTGATGTCATGGGGTGTTCAGAACATCAAAAGGTTAGTCGTGTTGTTTACCGTTTTGAACGTGAAGCTGATCAGTGGTGGTCGATGGTAAAAAATATCAGGGATTGTGATGATATTGAGGATATTCACTGGGACTAATTCAAAGGTATGTTTCTTGAGAAATATTTTCCTAAGTTGGTTCGTCTTAGGATGGAAAAACAGTTACTAGAATTGAGGCAGGAGGATGATTCTATGGCTGCTTATGAAGCAAAGTTCACTCGATTGTCAAGGTATGCTCCAAACTTCATACGAGATCTTGATAGTAAAATAAACCATTTTTACTCAGGGTTAAAGCCAAAGTGTCAAAGGGCTTTAGCTTCTCGTGAGTTCAAAAGTTATGAAAAACTTGTTCGATGTGTAGAGAAGGTGGAAATGGAGTTTGCAGATGATCAGGTGATCTATGACAAACAGTGGAATAAGAGGTCCAGTTGGCAGGAAAAGGGGAAGAATTCATCAAATAAGCAAGGAGGTAAGAAAACCAAATATCCATCATGTTAGAAGTGTGGTAAAATGCATCCTGTAGAATGTTTATCCAAGTCTGGTAAGTGCTTTCGGTGTAGTAAGTCGGGTCATACTACTCGTAACTGTAAGGAAGATGGTCAAGCAGGCAATGAAAAGCCAGTGGTAAGATGTTTTAAGTGTAATGAAATGGGTCATTATGCAACTTAGTGTCTAACGAAGAACTCAACTGGGGGAAAGCATCCAGACTACAAGCAGAAAGGGGTGGTGAAATCCTTTGCAACAACTTCAGCAGATGTTGGGCCATCGAATGAAGTAGTATCAGGTACACTGTTTGTTTGTTCAGATTATACCAATGTGTTGTTTGATTCAGGGTCTACACATTCTTTTATTTCTGAGAAGTTTTCTAGTAAATTGGAAATTCCATCTCAAGATATGAACCCTGAACTTATGGTAAAAACACCCGGAGGGAACATTGAAACAAAAAGGAATTATAAGAACCCTCTTATCCTTGTGTGTGGAAAGAATCTACAGCAAACCTTATTGTTTTGCCTCTAGTAGAGTTTGATGTTATTTTGGGCATGGATTGGCTTTCTGTTTATCATTCTAAGATTGACTGTAGAGCTAAAATGGTTTCTTTTCAGAAAGATTTTCAGTTTGTGTACAAGAATGAACCCTTGCTTTTGATAAGATATCAGGAAGTTGAGAAACTTGTAAAAGAAGGAAATGAATTTTACCTTGCACATATTGTTGAAAATAAAGGAACTGTTCAGATTAATGATGTGCCAGTGGTAAATGAGTATCTTGATGTTTTTCCTGATGAGTTTCCTGGTATTATTCATGATCGGGTATTTGAATTTACTGTTGACTTAGTTCCTAATTCTAATCCAATTTCAAAACCCCCTTATCGAATGGCTCAAGTTTAACTTTTAGAGTTAAAGAAACAATTGCAGGAGTTATTAGATAAAGGTTTCATTTGACCTAGCACATCACCATGGGGTGCTCCTGTCTTGTTTGTTAAAAAGAAAGATGGCTCAAATAGACTTTTCATTGATTATAGAGCCCTGAATAATATTACTGTTAAGAACAAGTATCCTTTGCCTCATATCGATGATTTGTTTGATCAGCTCCAGGGAGCTCTGTATTTTTCGAAGATTGACTTGAGGTCGGGGTACCATCAGTTGAAAGTAAAAGAAGAAGACATTCCAAATACTTCATTCCGTACTAGATATGGCCATTATGAATTTTTAGTTATGCCTTTTGGGTTAACTAATGCACCGGTTGTATTCATGGACCTTATGAATAGAATTTTCCATGAGTTCCTGGATAAGTTTGTGGTTGTTTTAATCGATGGTATTTTGGTGTTTTCTAAAAGTAAAGAGGAGCATGAAAGTCATTTAAGGGTTATCTTGCAAACCTTAAAAGAAAAGAAACTATATGGAAAATTCATCAAGTGCGAGTTTTGGTTACAACAAATTTATTTTCTGGGTCACATTGTTTCAAAAGATGCCATAACTGTTGATCCTGCTAAAACAAAAGTTATTGAAGAATGGCCGAGACCCACAAATGTAACCGAGATCTGTATTTTCCTTGGTTTGGAAGGTTACTACTAAAGTATTGTTGAAAATTTTTCACGGTTATCTAGTCCAATGACTAAGATAACTCGGAAGGGTGTTAAGTTTATCTGGAAAAAAGAATGTGATGTTTGTTTTCAGGAGTTGAAAAGAAGATTGGTGAATGCTCCAGTTTTGGCACTTCCTTCCCGGAGTGGTGAGTTTGTTATATACAATGATGCTTCGTTGAAGGGACTTGGCTGTGTCCTTATGCAAAATGATCAGGTTATTGCATATGATTCACGTCAGTTGAAAAGTCATGAGGTAAATTACCCTACACATGATTTGGAATTAACTGTTGTTGTTTTTGCTTTAAAAATTTGGAGGCATCATTTATATGGAGTAAAGTGTGAAATATATACTGATCACAAAAGTTTAAAGTATATATTCACTCAGAAAGAATTGAACATGAGACAGAGGAGATGGCTGGAATTAATCAAGGATTATGATTGTTCAATTAACTACTATCCGGGAAAAGCCAATAAAGTTGATGATGCTTTGAGTCGAAAAATTAATGCTTCATTAACGATGTTGCGTTTGGAACTTGATCCTTTGGTTAAGTATTTGATGAACTTTGGCATAGAAGTTGTTGGTGCAGGATGTCCTTCTGTTTTGTTTCAGGTATCAGTGAGATCTTCTCTATTAGACAGAATCAAGCAAGCACAGAAGCAAGACAGTGAGTTGCAGAAAAAGGTAGAGCTGGTTTAGAAAGGTAAGTTTCCTGAATTCAACATTGATAGTGATTTTGTTTTGAGATTTGGGAAGAGATTGTGTGTGCCTTGTGATTCACAGTTGAAGAGAGAGTTGTTATATGAAGCTCATAGTTCTCCGTTTTCAGTTCATCCTGGAAGTACTAAGATGTACAGAGATCTGCAGGAGTTTTACTGGTGGGGTGGAATGAAAAGAGATATTGTTGATTTTACTGTGAAGTGTTTGACTTGTCAGCAGGTTAAAGCAGAGCGGAAGTTACCAATAGGGATGCTTCAGCCTCTACCAGTGCCAGAGTGGAAATGGGAGTATATATCCATGGACTTTGTTGTGGGATTACCGAAGACATCTTGAGGTAATAATGCAATCTGGGTTATTGTTTATCGCTTGACTAAATCTGCTCATTTCCTTCCTATATGAGATAATTTTCCCTAGCTCAACTTTCCCGTTTTTATCTTAAAGAGATAGTCAGGTTACATGGATTTCCTCTCTCTATTGTATCAGACCGTGATCCTAGGTTTACTTCTAACTTTTGGTAAAGCCTTCAGAAGTCGTTGGGTACTGAATTAAATTTTAGTACAGTTTTTCATCCGAAATCAGATGGGCAGTCAGAACAAAAAATTCAGACCTTGGAGGATATGCTACGAGCTTGTTCGATCGATTATCAGGGAAGTTGGGACCAACATCTTTCTTTGGTTGAGTTTTCTTATAATAACAATTTTCATTCCAGTATACAGATGGAACCATTTGAGGCATTATATGGGAAGCGATGTCGAACTCCAGCATTTTGGGATGAAGTGGGTGAAAGGAAGCTAATGGGACCAGAATTGGTAGAAGAGATGGCAGAAAAAGTTCAGTTGATTCAGAAACACATGAAAACAGCTCAGAGCAGACAGAAAAGTTGTGCAGATAACCGGAGGAAGGATCTATCTTTTGAGGTAGGTGATCATGTTTTTCTCAAAGTTTCACCATGGAAGAGTGTGATGCGATTTGGTAAGAAAGGAAAGCTGAGTCCAAGGTTCATTGGACCATATGAAATTCTGGAGAGAGTTGGATCAGTTGCTTACCGAGTGGCTTTACCTCCGAGTTTATCTCAGGTACACAATGTTATTCATATTTTGATGTTGAGAAAGTATATATCAGATCCATCTCATGTTTTTTTCCCAGAGGTAGTTCAGTTGGAAGAGAATCTCTCTTATGAAGAAAAACCAGTCCAGATTCTTGACCGAAGAGAGCAAGTATTGCGAAATAAGGTAATTCACCAGGTAAAGGTTTTGTGGAAAAACCATATAGTTGAAGAGGCACCATGAGAATCTGAAAATGCTATGAGGGATAAATACCCCCCACTTATTTTGATAAGTGAATAAAATTGTGAGGACGCAATTCCCAAAAGGGGGGAAGGATGTAACATCCAAGGTAAATAAAGAATAATACATTTTCATATTTATTAATATTTGCGAATTAAATATTAATTTTACTTTAAAGGGGTTGCTATGTTGGATAGCGTACCCGATACGCAACAAAGAGTTTCTTTGAAATCGTACGTTGCACACTAGTAATAAAATAATATTATTTTAAATGTTAGTTAACACGTAGCTGTTGTACTGGCGGGAATGGATAGAAATAACTAAAATATGATTATATATGTTTGTTAAATTTTTTTACATTTATCTAATAAAGGATAAAGGCTTAAAATACGAAAAGAATTCAATTTTAGGCTTATATACTCTAATTTTCACGAAAGGTCCACTTATCAAAATTTGATGGCGAACCGTCATTAAATATAGTTTTGGTCACTCTTATACATTCTATTGGATCAAATAAAACTCTTCTTTAGAATCGGGACATCAAATTTTACTTTGTGTAATTTTTTGGTATTTTTCCAATAAAGTTCATTTTTTTAATGAATAGTGAAAAATGTTGTATTTTAATTCAAAACCTATTTTTAATCTAATTTATTAAGATGATTAGATAATATTTTTAATTGGTTTTTAAGTGCAATTAGAATATATTTTTACCATTTAATCCAATAGTGATCGTTGGAATTAATTTCACTTTGAAATTGGACTTAAACTGGTGTCAATCTTTTGATACTTATTGTTTCATAAAAACACGCTATTTGTTTTGACAGAGAGAATTAATTATTAAATTAATTAATGAAACTTATATGTTCTGAATTTTTTAAAATAGATATCATTTTTTAATTCGGAATATCAAATATATCTTAGGGTGAAGATTTGGTTTTTTTTCTGAAAAACTTCAATTTTTGATGAATAGTGAAACCGCAAAGTGGTGGTTACAAAATTTGATTTTTCGTTTAAATGGGACTTTACCACTTCTGTGTTTTGAATCTCAAAAATCCAATTTAAATTATTTTCATTATTAAGTAAAATGTGTTTCAATGGGATTAAAATAATTTTTTGGTGAATAGTAACTTTTATGTTTTATTAATCACGATTAAAGTTAATTAGTGTAATTTAAATTAAAAATGATATTATAATAAAATGAAAATATCTTGACACTTATCCTAACCCTATTGGATGAGTTATGGCCGACCAACACAACCCATGGGTCGATTTTTGGTTCCCCATGGAGCCACTTGGGTACGATAATGACATTTATGCCTTTTATTTAAAGTTAAAGTAAAAATGACACAAGCATGAGATGTTTTACTAAACCAATTTTTACATGTGGTTATACAAGTCAGATTTTTGACTATAAATATTCATTGGAAAGATGAAAATATTTCTTACATCATAGTATTTTTTTATAATTTTTAAACATTAAATAAATTAAATTATTTATGATACCATGATGATGCACCGATTACCTCATTATTTAACGATTTAAATAAAATGGAAAGATAATGTAAAATCTAAGACCTACACATGTCCAAAACCTAATGGTTTGGTCGATTTAGAACCCTTATCACCTTATCCTCGAAAAACATCAATTTGGGACCATTAAAATCCGAAACGCATTCTATAATAAAGTAACATTTCCTTACTTTCCAAGTGTGCCCCTCCTCTCCTCTTATAAAAGGCCCCCACCTCTACCACCTTACCCACACTTCCAAAGCCTTTGGCTCGGCCAAACCCTACTCATTTTGTCTCTATACATCCCTCTCTAAATCCTTGAAGCATCACTTTGGGTAGAAGTCTTCCCAAGGAAGCCTTTGAGCTCAAATGTAAGAGAGTTACCCCATTTTAAGGTAATGTCTTCACTTGAGTCGTTTTGTTTTATTTTGCTTCTCCAACCCCCTAAACTCTTTTTATTCTTTTCTTTTGTAACAACTACAGTATCTTAAATATACTAGGAAGTTTTTATAAGAAGCTTTAGAGCAACACTTACACACATCTACATCTAATGGTTAAAGAACATACTATTTCTGTGGTTGGCGAATTTCTCCCTCACGAAACGATGATTGTTCAATCTTCTTTTAAACACCTTTAATGGTGGCCATTAAGATGTCACTATATTTATATATGATATATATTATGTTTATGTTTTCCTTATGCTTATTTATTTTTCATTTGTGGTATACCTTTATGGTTTCCATTGTGGGTAAACACGATAATTTTATTTTAGGAAGTGCGGACTACCGCCCCCTCAAAGTGATGTGATTCGTTAATGCCATATGTGGGACGTATAAAGGATGGATTTAAAGTTATTATATATGATTTTATACTAGAATTATAATATACCTCTATATCATTATTATTTCTTTCCATTAATGTATGAGATATAAATGAAAGTAGTGTTCATGCGTACGTACGGTTTACCGTCTCCATGAACGGTGCATTTCTTTTCTTATCCCCAAATGTAATGTACTATTATAAGTACATATATATAATGGATATATATGATGTATGTTACATCTAAATGATTAATATAATTATGGAATTAAAATATACATACCTCTCATTTAGTTTTAATTCCATTAATATGACATAGAAATGAAAGTAGCGTTCATGCGTACGTACGGTTTACCATCTCCATGAACGGTGCATTTCATTTCTTACCTCTAAATTATTATGTGATATTATAAATACATGTATATGCTAGATATATATGATATATATGATATCCAAATCAGGAATGTCATTCTGGATATAATGAACCTTTGACTACACGAACAACATATATTTGTAAGAAGTCCACTTTCGACTTAAGAACCAAATATCGACAAAACAAACATTATTAAATTAAATGATTACATAATGTTTATAACATGGAAATAAGTGATATAAAAGGAATAATGAAATTTAAAAATGTTTTTAAGCAAATAGAAATTAACTCAAGTTTATTATTCAGGACGCTGAAGAACGATCGAGTCAAGTCAGACCCGAGGTAAGGGACTTCATCTCAATCTCCTTTCATTGAGGAATATTTTGTTTTATACACAACTTTCTTTTATAAGGTGTCTAAACCCCTTTGACTTTTAATTTTATACAAAAGGAATCTTTTTCTACGAAGCGTTTTAATAAATGACAAAAAGGAATGTTTTTTTTAACGTACGCGGTGACAACGACCTTTTCCGCCGCCGTGAGTATTATTTGGTCTTTGGCTTCCTGAACAAGCTGTAATGTTTTTTTAAAATGAAATAAATACCATATACTCTTTTATATATTTTGGTATTGAAAATGGTTTTTATAATGGATTTTTTATGTCAGTATATTTATGTGATATATTGTGATCAAAGTGTGTAAATGTTTTCTCTCCATTATATTTGTTTTATGTCTTATGATTTTTATAATGGTACTTGGACATTTGACGGGTGGTTACGTGACAAACCATATGACGGGTGGTGCCGTGAATACCAGGACGGGTGGTTACGTTATAACCTCCAATTCATTGGGTATGGAAGTCGTCCGTATGGCTATTCCATTAAGTATGTATGGAAGTTGGTCGTATGGCTATTCCATTAAGAGATATGTGTGGAAGTCGACCGTATGGTTATTCCACTTAAGTATGTTTATGTCCCAAGTTACCTTTATATGTTATGTGATCTTTATATGGGTTTTATGGTAATCCTTAGGTTACAAAAGGGTAAGTAATGATATTTTATTCAGTGAAGATTTTTTACTACTTCATGAAGGTGAAGGTATTACTTTGATAAAGTATAAATGGTTTACTTGATGTTTGAAAAACTAATAGTTTTCATTCTTTGTGTATCCCTTACTGAGCTTTTTATGCTCACCCCAAGTTTTTTTTTTGAAATGTTTTTCACAGGACTTAATGTGGAATAGGTTCAAGGATGGGATCAAGGGAAAGTCATGCTACATAAAACATGGAACTAGACATGTTTCTTTTTAAGATTTTTTTTTATTCTATGGAAACTTAGTAGAAGTGTCTACTTTGTAATCTTTTGAGATGTAATAGTTATGTCCTAATTATCTAAAACTCTAAACCTGAAAAGGTCCTCATTGTCAATTATTCATTTAATTCAATATTAAGTAAGGTTTAAGTCTGGGGCCTTATAAATGGTATCATAGGTCGGTTTAGACAACTTTAGGAGTTAGAAAATTGTTAAATTATAAATTAATTTATGGTATGATTGAAATGATATAGCATTTACGGATTACCATGTTGCTTCGCCTAAGATATTTCTGTGTTCAGAATGGTTTTCCGTAGAGGAAACAAAGTAGCTATGTTGGAACGACATCAGGAGGAAGAAAACCTTCCAAATCAGCAACCTGAGATGGTCGGAATTGGAACTGAACAGTTTGTTGCAGTGATGGCACAGTTGACTCAGGCTATAAATGGTGGTGGTATCCATGCATGAGATCAGCCAGATCAACCGCAGAGGAACATGTCAGTGGTGGAACATTTCATGAGGCAACATCCCCCATCATTCAGAGGATCATCTGACCCCGTACAAGCTGAAGGGGGGATTAAAGCACTGGAGGAGATTTTTGATGTCATGGGGTGTTCAGAACATCAAAAGGTTAGTCTTACTGTTTACCGTTTTGAAGGTGAAGCTGATCAGTGGTGGTCGATGGTAAAAAATATCCGGGATAGTGATGAGATTGAGGATCTTCACTGGGACTAATTCAAAGGTATGTTTCTTGAGAAATATTTTCCTAAGGTTGTTCGTCTTAGGATGGAAAAACAGTTCCTATAATTGAGGCAGGAGGATGATTCTGTGGCTGCTTATGAAGCAAAGTTCACTCGATTGGCAAGGTATACTCCAAACTTCATACGATATCTTGATAGTAAAATAAACTGTTTTTACTCAGGGTTAAAGCCAAAGTATCAAAGGGCTTTAGCTTCTCGTGAGTTCAAAAGTTATGAAAAACTTGTTCGATGTGCGGAGAAGGTTGAAATGGAGTTTGCCGATGATCAGGTGTTTTATGACAAACAGCGGAATAAGAGGTCCAGTTGGCAGGCAAAGGGGAATAATTTATCAAAGAAGCAAGGAGGTAAGAAAACCAAATATCCATCATGTGAGAAGTGTGGTAAAATGCATCCTGGAGAATGTTTATCCAAGTCTGGTAAGTGCTTTTGGTGTGGTAAGTCTGGTCATATTGCTCGTAACTGTAAGGAAGATGATCAAGCGGGCAATGAAAATCCAGTGGTAAGTTGTTTTAAGTGTAATGAAATGGGTCATTATGCAAATTAGTGTCTAACGAAGAACTCAACTGGGGGAAAGCATCCAGACTACAAGCAGAAATGGGTGGTGAAATTCTTTGCAACAACTTCAGCAGATGTTGGGCCATCGAATGAAGTAGTATCAGGCACACTATTTGTTTGTTCAGATTATGCCAATGTGTTGTTTGATTCAGGGTCTACACATTCTTTCATTTCTGAGAAGTTTTCTAGTAAATTGGAAATTCCATCTCAAGATATGAACCCTGAAATTATGGTAAAAACACCCGGAGGGAACATTGAGACAAAAAGGAATTATAAGAACCTTATTATCCTTGTGTGTGGAAAGAATCTACCAGCAAACCTTATTGTTTTGCCTCTAGTAGAGTTTGATGTTATTTTGGGCATGGATTGGCTTTCTGTTTATCATGCTAAGATTGACTGCAGAGCTAAAATGGTTTCTTTTCAGAAAGATTTTCAGTTTGTGTACAAGAATGAACCCTTGATTTTGATAACATATCAGGAAGTTGAGAAACTAGTAAAAGAAGTAAATGAATGTTACCTTGCACATATTGTTGAAAATAAAGGAACTGTTCAGATTAATGATGTGCCAGTGGTAATGAGTATCTTGATGTTTTTCCTGATGAGTTGCCTGGTATTATTCTTGATCGGGAAGTTGAATTTACTGTTGACTTAGTTCCTGATTCTAAGCCAATTTCAAAACCCCCTTATCGAATGGATCAAGTTGAACTTTTAGAGTTAAAGAAACAATTGCAAGAGTTATTAGATAAAGGTTTCATTCGACCTAGCACATCACCATGGGGCGATCCTATCTTGTTTGTTAAAAAGAAAGATGGCTCAATGAGACTTTGCATTGATTATAGAGCCCTGAATAATATTACTATTAAGAACAAGTATCCTTTGCCTCATATCGATGATTTGTTTGATCATCTCCAGGGAGCTCAGTATCTTTCGAAGATTGACTTGAGGTTGGGGTACCATTAGTTGAAAGTAAAAGAAGCATACGTTCCGAAGACTACATTCCATACTAGATATGGCCATTATGAATTTTTAGTTATGCCTTTTGGGTTAACTAATGCACTTGCTGTATTCATGGACCTTGTGAATAGAATTTTCCATGAGTTCTTAGATAAGTTTTTGGTTGTTTTCATCGATGATATTTTGGTGTTTTCTAAAAGTAAAGAGGAGCATGAAATTCATTTAAGGGTTATCTTGAAAACCATAAAAGAAAAGAAACTATATGGAAAATTCAGCAAGTGTGAGTTTTGGTTACAACAAATTTCTTTCCTCGGTCACATTGTTTCAAAAGATGGCATAATTGTTGATCCTGCTAAAACAAAAGTTGTTGAAGAATGGCCGAGACCCACAAATGTAACCGAGATCCGTGGTTTCCTTGGTTTGGAAGGTTACTACCGAAGGTTTCTTGAAACTTTTTCACGGTTATCTATTCCAATGACTAAGCTAACTTGTAAGGGTGTTAAGTTTATCTGGACAAAAGAATGTGATGTTTGTTTTTAGGAGTTGAAAAGAAGATTGGTGAATGCTCCAGTTTTGGAACTTCCTTCCAGGAGTGGTGAGTTTGTTATATACAGTGATGCTTCGTTGAAGGGACTTGGTTGTGTCCTTATACAGAATGATCAGGGTATTGCATATGCTTTACGTCAGTTGAAAACTCATGAGGTAAATTACCCTACACATGATTTGGAATTAGCTGCTGTTGTTTTTTATTTAAAATTTTGGAGGCATCATTTATATGGAGTAAAGTGTGAAATATATACTGATCACAAAAGTTTAAAGTATATATTCACTCAGAAATAATTGAACATGAGACAGAGGAGGTGGCTGGAATTAATCAAGGATTATGATTGTACAATTCACTACCATCCGGGAAAAGCTAATAAAGTTGCTGATGCTTTTAGTCGAAAAAGTAATGCGTCATTAACGATGTTGCGTTTGGAACTTGATCCTTTGGTTAAGGATTTGATGAACTTTGGCATAGAAGTTGTTGGTGCAGGATGTCCTTCTGTTTTGTTTCAGGTATCAGTGAGATCTTCTCTATCAGACAGAATCAAGAAAGCACAGAAGCAAGATAGTGAGTTGTAGAAAAAGGTAGAGCTGGTTCAGAAAGGTAAGTTGCCTGAATTCAACATTGATAGTGATTGTGTTTTGAGATTTGGGAAGATATTGTGTGTTCATTGTGATTCACAGTTGAAGAGAGAGTTGTTATATGAAGCTCATAGTTCTCCGTTTTCAGTTCATCCTGGCTGTACTAAGATGTACAGAGATCTGCGGGAATATTACTGGTGGGATGGAATGAAAAGAGATATTGCTGATTTTACTATGAAGTGTTTGACTTGTCAGCAGGTTAAAGCAGAGCGGCAGTTACCGAAAGGGATGCTTCAGTCTCTACCAGTGCCAGAGTGGAAATGGGAGAATATATCCACGGACTTTGTCGTGGGATTACTGAAGACATCTTGAGGTAATAATGCAATCTGGGTTATTGTTGATCGCTTGACTAAATCTTCTCATTTCCTTCCTATAAGAGATAATTTTTCCCTATATCAACTTTCCCGTTTGTATCTTAAAGAGATAGTCAGGTTAGATGGATTTCCTCTCTCTATTGTATCTGACCATGATCCTAGGTTTACTTATAACTTTTGGAAAATCCTTCAGAAGTAGTTGGGTACTGAATTAAATTTTAGTACAGCTTTTCATCCGCAATCAGATGGGCTATCAGAACGAACAATTCAGGCCTTAGAGGATATGCTACGAGCTTGTTAGATGGATTATTAGGGAAGTTGGGACCAACATCTTTCTTTGGTTGAGTTTTCTTATAATAACAATTTTCATTCCAGTATACAGATGGCACCATTTGAGGCATTATATGGGAAGCGGTGTCGAAATCCTGCATTTTGGGATGAAGTGGGTGAAAGAAAGCTGATGGGACCAGAATTGGTAGAAGAGATGGCAGAAAAAGTTCAGTTGATTCAGAAACACATGAAAACAGCTCAGAGCAGACAGCAAAGTTGTGCAGATAACCGGAGGAAGGATCTATCTTTTGAGGTAGGTGATCATGTTTTTCTCAAAGTTTCACCATGGAAGATTGTGATGTGATTTGGTAAGAAAGGAAAGATCAGTCCAAGGTTCATTGGACCATATGAAATTCTGGAGAGAATTGGATCAGTTGCTTACCGAGTGGATTTACCTACGAGTTTATCTCAGGTACACAATTTTTTTCATGTTTCGATGTTGAGAAAGTATATGCCAGATCCATCTCATGTTTTGTTCCCAGAGGTAGTTCAGTTGGAAGAGAATCTCTCTTATAAAGAACAACCAGTCCATATTCTTGACCGAAGAGAGCAAGTATTGCGAAATAAGGTAATTCACCAGGTAAAGGTTTTGTGGAAAAACCATATGGTTGAAGAGGCAACATGGGAATCTGAAAATGCTATGAGGGATAAATACCCCCACTTATTTTTATAAGTAAATAAAATTGTGAGGACAAAATTCCCAAAAGGGGGGAAGGATGTAACATCCCAGGTAAATAAAGAATAATACATTTTCATATTTATTAATATTTTTGAATTAAATATTAATTTTACTTTAAAGGGGTTTCTATGTTGGATAGTGTACCCGATACGCAACAAAGAGTTTCTTTGAAATCGTACATTGCACACTAGTAATAAAATAACATTATTTTAAATGTTAGTTAACACGTAGCCGTTGTACTAGCGGGAATGGATATAAATAAATAAATATTATTATATATGTTTGTTAAATGTTTTTACATTTATCTAATAAAGGATAAAGGCTTAAAATACGAAAAGAATTCAATTTTAGGCTTATATACTATAATTTTCACGAAAGGTCCACTTATCAACATTTGATGGCGAACGATCATTAAATATAGTTTTGGTCACTCTTATACATTCTATTGGACCAAATAAAACTCTTCTTTATAATCGGGACATCAAATTTTACTTTGTGTAATTTTTTGGTATTTTTCCGATAAAGTTCATTTTTTTTAATGAATAGTGAAAAATGTTGTATTTTAATTCAAAACCTCTTTTTAATCTAATTTATTAAGATGATTAGATAATCTTTTGAATTGTTTTTTATGTGCAATTAGAATATATTTTTACCATTTAATCCAATAGTGGTCGTTGGAATTAATTTCACTTTGAAATTGGACATAAACTGGTGTCAATCTTTTGATACTTATTGTTTCATAAAAACACGCTATTTGTTTTGACAGCGGGAATTAATTATTAAATTAATTAATGAAACTTATATGTTTTTAATTTTTTAAAATAGACATCATTTTTAAATTTCGGAATATCAAATATAGCTTAGGGTGAAGTTTTGGTTTTTTTCTGAAAAACTTCAATTTTTGATGAATAGTGAAACCGCAAAGTGGTGGTTACAAAATTTGATTTTTCGTTTAAATGGGACTTTACCACTTCTGTGTTTTGAATCTCAAATTTCCAATTTAAATTATTTTCATTATTAAGTAAAATCTGGTTCAATGGGATTAAAATAATTTTTTGGTGAATAGTAACTTTTATGTTTTATTAATCACGATTAAAGGTAATTAGTGTAATTTAAGGTAAAAATGATGTTATAATAAAATGAAAATATATTAACACTTGTCCTAACCCTATTGGATGAGTTATGACCGACCAATAAAACCCATGGGTCGATTTTTGGTACCCCATGGAGCCACTTGGGTATGATAACGACATTTATGCCTTTTATTTAAAGTTAAAGTAAAAAAGACACAAACATGAGATGTTTTACTAAACCAATTTTTACATGGGGATATAAAAGTCAGATTTTTGACTATAAATATTCATTATAAATCTAGAAAGATTTCTGACATCATAGTATTTTTTTATAATTTTTAGACATTAAATAAATTAAATTATTTATAACACCATGATGATGCAGCGATTACCTCATTATATAACGATTTAAATAAAATGGAAATATAATGTAAAATCTAAGACCTACACATGTCCAAAACCTATTGGTTTGGTGGATTTAGAACCCTTATCACCTTATCCTAGAAACACATCAATGTGGGACCATTAAAATCCGAAACTCATTCTATAATAAAGTAACATTTTCTTACTTTCCAAGAGTGCCCCTCCTCTCCTCTTATAAAAGGCTCCCACCTCTACCACCTTACCCACACTTCCAAAGCCTTTGGCTCGGCCAAACCCTGCTCATTTTGTCTCTCCACATCCCTATATAACTCCTTAAAGCCTCACTTTGGGCATAATTCTTCCCAAGTAAGCCTTTGAGCTCAAATCTAAGAGAGTTACCTGATTTTAAGGTAATGTCTTCACTTGAGTCGTTTTGTTTTATTTTGCTTCTCCAACCCCCTAAACTCTTTTTATTATTTTCTTTTGTAACAAATCCAGTATATTAAATATACTAGTATGTTGTTATAAGAATCTTTAGAGCTACACTTACACACATCTACATCTAATGGTTAAAGAAGATACTGTTTCTGTGGTTGGCGAATTTCTGCCTCACGAAACGATGATTGTTCAATCTTCTTTTAAACACCTTTAATGATGGCCATTAAGATGTCACTCTATTTATATATGATATATATTATGTTTATGTTTTCCTTATGCTTATTTATTTTTCATTTGTGGTATACCTTTATGGTTTCCATTGTGGGTAAACACGATAATTTCATTTTAGGAAGTGCGGACTACCGCCCCCTCAAAGTGATGTGATTCGTTAATCCCATATGTGGGACGTATAAAGGATGGATTTAAAGTTATTATATATGATTTTATACTGGAATTATAATATACCTCTATATCATTATTATTTCTTTCCATTAATGTATTAGATATAAATGAAAGTAGCGTTCATGCGTACGTACGGCTTACCGTCTCCATGAACGGTGCATTTCATTTCTTATCCCCAAATGTAATGTACTATTATAATTACATATATATAATGGATATATATGATTTATTTTACATCTAAATGATTAATATAATTCTTTAATTAAAATATACATACCTCTCATTTAGTTTTAATTCCATTAATATGACATAGAAATGAAAGTAGCGTTCATGCGTACGTACGGCTTACCGTCTCCATGAATGGTGAATTTCATTTCTTACCTCTCAATTATTATGTGATATTATAAATACATGTATATTATAGATATATATGATATATATGATATCCAAATCAAGAATTTCATTCTGGATATAATGAACCTTTGACTACACGAACAACATGTAATTGTAAGAAGTCCACTTTCGACTTAAGAACCAAATATCGACAAAACAAACATTATTAACATAAATGATTACATAATGTTTATAACATGGAAATAAGTGATATAAATGGAATAATGAACTTGAAAAAGGTTCTTAGGAAAATAGAAATTAACTCAAGTTTATTATTGAGGACGCTAAAGAACGATCGAGTCAAGTCGGACCCGAGGTAAGGGACTTCGTCTCAATCTCCTTTCATTGAGGCATATTTCGTTTTATACACAATTTTCTTTTATACGGTGTATAAACCCCTTTGACTTATACTTTTATACAAAAGGAATATTTTTCTACGAAGCGTTTTACTAAACGACAAAAAGGAATGTTTTTTTAACGTACGCGGTGACAACGACCTTTTTCTCCGCCGCGAGTATTATTTGGTCTTTGGCTTCCTGAACAAGCCGTAATGTTTTTTTTTAAATGAAATAAATAACATATACTCTTTTATGTATTTTGGTATTGAAAATGGTTTTTATAATGGATTTGTTATGTCAATATATTTAAGTGATATATTGTGATCAAAGTGTGGAAATGTTTTCTTTCCGTTATATTTGTTTTATGTCTTATGGTTTTTATAATGGTACTTGGACATTTAACAGGTGGTTACGTGATAAACCATATGATGGGTGGTGCCGTGAATACCAGGATGGGTGGTTACATTATAACCTCCAATGCATTGGGTATGGAAGTCGGCCGTATGGCTATTCCATTAAGTATGTATGGAAGTTGGCTGTATGGCTATTCCATTAAGAGATATGTGTGGAAGTCGACCGTATGGTTATTCCACTTAAGTATGTTTATGTCCCAAGTTACCTTTATATGTTATGTGATCTTTATATGGGTTTTATGGTAATCCTTTGGTTAGAAAAGGGTAAGTAATGATATTTTATTTAGTGAAGAGTTTTTACTACTTCATGAAGGTGAAGGTATTACTTTGATAAAGTATATATGGTTTACTTGATGTTTGAAAAACTAACAGTTTTCATTCTTTGTGTATCCCTTACTGAGCTTTTTATGCTCACCCCAAGTTTTTTTTGAAATGTTTTTCACAGGACTTAATGTGGAATAGGGTCAAGGATGGGATCAAGGGAAATTCATGCTATATAAAACATGGAACTAGACATGTTTCTTTTTAAGAGTTTTTTTTTATTCTATGGAAACTTAGTAGAAGTGTCTACTTTGTAATCTTTTGAGATGTAATAGTTATGATCTAGTTCTCTAAAACTCTAAACCTGAAAAGATCCTTAATGTGAATTATTCATTTAATTCAATATTAAGTAAGGTTTAAGGTCGGGTCCTTATACTATAAATGAAGGTATTATAGAATTGTAATTTTTAAAATGATTAAATGTTAGTAAACTAAGGAAATATTCACTTAATACTTTCCTCTTAAATCATTAAAAAAAGGAAAATGTCATCATGTGTGTGTACGAACTACCGGCTCCGTGAACGACTTCTTCAATTTTCCACTACCACCTTAAATGGAAGGTAAAAAGGTTATTTACTTGATTAATATGATATTTTTCAAACCCTTAATTTTCTATAATGATAATATATGACCATATTAAATTAATCAAAATAACAAATGGTTATAAAAACTTTAACATCCTTAAATGGACTTATCATTGCACCTTTCTTAATTTGTATCTTTTTAGGAAACCTTTTGAAACTGTATAAGTATTATCTTGAATGAATATTAAAAAACATAAACCTCCACAATTATAAAGATAATGAAGTTATTTTAAAACACCTTTGATCACATTCAACAAATAGGAAATTTTAAGAAGAAATTTACCGAACAAACCTCAATTATAGATGTAATTTGAAACTATAATAAAAATAAGTACCAAAAGATAATATATGAAACATATAAACTTAAATATATATTAATAATATTATTGGGTATATATATAATTAACTTAATTTAATTATTTATGAATTTAATTGTAAGTGAATAATTCCTTCTTAAACAAGGTAAGGATTTTTAATCTCAATTTCTCTTCATTGAGACATGTTTAATGTTATGCACCAATTTCTTATTTATATAGTCTATATAGAACACAAGAATAATTTTTTTATAATAAATGATTTAATTTATTGTATTTACAGAACCATATTATTTTCAAACTTCCAATGACATTTGATTCAAAAATTACTAAAGTTGTAATGGTTTCATTTCAAAATTTCCTTCTTTGAGTCAAATTCTATTTTATGCACCAAATTTATATTAAATGGTGTGTATTATACCAACTGGATATTTAATATCATTTATTATCTTTATTAGTGGAATTTTAACTTTAAATTATTTCCCACTCTCCTTGAAGGGGTTTTTATTAGAATGTTTCTTAAGTCATATGGGTTTTGTCTCAATTGTCCTTCATTGAGGCATGATTTGAAATTATAGGACCATATTCATTTTTTTGGTGTATACACTACCCATATGACTTAATATATTATAAATTATTTTTAAACTTTTAAAATTCACTTCTATTCATGCTCTTCTATATTATGGGATATGATTTATGTCTTCTTTATGATATAAGTATCTTTCATAACTCAATAAAATTTATTGAGTTATAATTCTCCTCATTTAATTTTGTTTTTCATTTCATATGGTGTACCCTATTTGTACATTGGGTTATCACTTTTGATTCAATTCATCCTTTTATGTTAGTTTAAATCCTTTTTTAAAATGAAACTATTTTAAAAATCATTCACATCCATTTAAACAATGGTTTCCCTCTTTGATCATAATTTCCATTTCTACCAATGATCACTATTTTAATTGGAAACCACATAAAGTGTTATCTTATGTTAACATTTTATTTTACTTGTGATCATTTCAATATAAAGTTTTATTATCTTATTTTATGATATGTTATTCCATTAAAGGAGTTTTAAAACATAAAAATAGATCTTCTCTAACATTTTCATTACTCTTCAGTTACACGTTATCAGTCTATTTTTCTCTTTTTATGAAATCATATAATCAATAAATTCTTCTATTTTTGTATATATTTCCCTTAAATATATACCTAGTTAACTATGCTTTTCATTTTTGGGGTTATACATATTTTTTGTTCCCTTCTAAATTCTTACTTTTAAGTAAACCCAATTTAAGGTAACTTTATTATTTCTTGTCTCAGGTCAAGAATCACCCCCATGAAGTTTTATAAACCATGTATATACTATAAAAACCAATAATTATTTTATGGGGAACCTACATTTTTCAATTCTGGTTTTATTTATAATCATATTTTCCTTCTATACTTAAAAATATCCTTTATTTATTTCACAATTCTTCACCTAAAGTTGTTTACTTTTATTCTTTTTCTCTAGATACATCCCATAAATTTTATATATTAAAACTTCATGTTAAATTCATATGTCCCTTTTTCAATTACGTATGTTAAAAATTATTTATTTCATTATTTAATTAATAATATATATGATATAGAATTTATTTATGTATTAATAAAAGACTGTAAAAACCACTTCCTTATTATGGGTTATATCATGTTTATAATTTCTATATAGATCATTTTTATCTTATGGAACACATATACATTTATATAATATGATATGATGGGTTAGTCCATTATATCTCTCTAATGTATTGAGTAATGTTAATGTCTCGTGATATACCATTTATGGTTCATGGACGGTTATCCTTAGATTGTTATATGTGGTTAATGAGAGGTTAGTCTAAGAACACTATGTTATGATGGTGGTTAGACTGAGCATATGAGGATTATAATGGTGATTAGTATATTTTATGTTTGTCTTAGATATTATTCTTGACATATTCTTATGATTTCATGTTTATGAGGTTACAACATGCTTATGATTTTATAATCTTATACTTTCCTTTACTTATTCCATGTTTTCATACTTATGACCATTCTCTTTATGAAATCATGTTATACCTCTTGACCATCATGTTATACATCATTGTCATGTTTATTAATTCAGTGGGATTTATTGCTCACAATATTCCTTATATATTTTTTCCAAGGTATCGTATGCATTTTAAGAAGATCGAAGGATTTAAGATCTCTATGTGGAGTTTTAATTATATTTCATTTATATATCTAATCTTCCAAATACACTTGAACTCTATATGGAAAGTGTGTATTTTTTTGAAAGGTATTATAATGATGTTGAATTTTTTTAAGGACTGGGTCTCTATATATGTATAACGTACCAACCCAGGTACCACATAACGGTGCCTTGAAACTTTTGGTTACTTAACCTCAAGCATGCCTCCCCATATACCAAATGTTGCCGACTAGTATAGAGGGTCTAATATAAATCATGTGAATAATATTCCCTCCTTATCAATTTATCACAATAGTTGAAATATATAACAAGTATAAAAATTATTATTAATAACAAACATAAATTAACATAACAATAAATACCAACATCACATGATAATCCCAATATCAGAAAATAGTATCCAAAACCAAAGCATTAAATATGTCATGTTTCAAATGAAACCCCAAAATAAAGAACCTAACAACTCCAAACTCGGTATCAACGTCATTTTTTGTTCCCTCATCCATGCTCCATCCCAACTCAGTAATCTAAAATAGGGATTTTCCCCTTATCTTGTCCTGCAAACATGAATTCTATTTGGGTACCGATCAGGCATCTCGAGTTGGTTGTGAGTACAACTTAGTATACCACCAACAACTGTGTCTAAAACAATATCCATTCTATAAAAGTGTATGTAGTTTTATAAATAATATAACACAAAAGATAAAGTAAAAAACATTCACTTTAATTTATTCTTTAATTAACCACATAATTTATAAGGTCCATGGTGGCACTCGAACCAGTAATACCTACATTGTCCTATGCCTTAAGACTAAACCATCCACCAAGGGATATCAGATTTCATTCCATAATGGGTTTTCATTAATCATTTAATTAAAATTTGCATTAATACAATAGGGGGATTGAGAATTAGTATGGCACCCCATGGGAATTTGGAGCAGTAGTCTTGGTGCCACAACTTAGTGATAACATGCAATACATATATATGTTGGGGGCCTAGAGTGGCAGTCTGGCACCCCATAGGTATTTGGATTATTATTTCCTATCCCACAAATCAGTCTCAAATATCACATCTCATGGTTCACATCCTCAACCCAAATATCAACCATTTCCATAATTCATTATTCACCACATTTCATAAATTTATTTATCAACCAATCATAATTTAAAAATTATCATTTCACTCTGATCGGCATAGACCATGGGTCTCTATCAATATCATAATCACATCAATCAATAAATTTCATAATCCCATTATTCATGTCACTACCATGACTTCTTTTAAAGGTATTTTTTCATGTCCTTTATATTCTTTCTTTGTTTGTGGGGGTTTCCCAAGAATTTTTGGAGAAAAGGGTGGTTTCTTCAATATTTGGGCCAAACCGTGAGCCCATTTCTAGATTTAAAAACAAAATTGGTTTCTCTCATAACTCCTTAGTTTTTTAAAAATTTTCCTCCCCTAGACCCTTCAAACCATCATATCCATTTTTACCCCTTAGAAACTCATAATCATGGTGGATTTGGGTGATTTATTCAAGCATTGGGCCAACCTGTGAACCCATTACCATATTAAAAATAATAATTTATTTATTTTATATCTTATTCATTTTTTAACATTTTTCAGTCATTCCACCTCTCACTAAATCCCAAAAACCCTAGTCTCACCTCCATGTTCCATTCTTCCTCTTTGGAGCTCATCTAAATTGTGGATTAGGGATAATTTCCTCAAGGTTTCTCAAATCGTCCAGATTTACAAAGGGAATTTGTTTCTTTCATAAATCATTAATTTTTTACTCTTTTCCCCCATTTTAGACCCCACTCGACCTCCTTATCTTTATTCAAATATCCCTTTCAATTTTTGATACTTGGAGATTCAAATATTAGTGTATTTTGGGTGATTACTTCATAGTTTCTCAAGTAAGTGAATTCCTCTCTTGTTCCTTCCATTTCCTTGGGTTTTCTCACCTATTTCTTGAAGTTACAAATGTCCTACAACTAGGGATTTGTTCCTATGATATTTGTTTTGAATTTTTTGGTCCAATATTATGGATTTAGGTTCATTTTCACTCCCTTTTGGTGAGGCGGTGGTGCAGTTGAAATCCTACACAAGGATTTGAGGGTTTTGACACTCTTGGTGGGTGATTCTATGTGTAAGCATTGTATAATGAGTTAGCTTGATGGATTTATATTTTTTTTAT
Source organism: Viscum album (assembly GCA_963277665.1). Classification (NCBI taxonomy): domain Eukaryota; kingdom Viridiplantae; phylum Streptophyta; class Magnoliopsida; order Santalales; family Viscaceae; genus Viscum; species Viscum album. The sequence continues at coordinate 246,532,309 of OY728166.1, forward strand.
GTTTCTATTTCTTTTATGGGGTGAAAAAACTATTTTTGGTAGAATTTGTTAAGTGGGTGATTTTTAAGTACCATTTTTTTAAGAAAATGGGTGTTTTACATGTTCATTCCATGTTGTACCAATTGGTGTTGTTTATTAATTCATGGTACGGCTTTATGAAAATATTTTAGTTCTACCAATTCTGGTTTGGGGAAATATTTGTATGCATTTTGTTTTAAAATAGGGGTTTCAAATGGATTTTTTGTGCAAAGTTTTGATATAACTTGTGAAATTGTTTTATAGAAATTCTAAGTGTTTATATTAGTTATATGAGTGGTGAAAAGAATGTTTAGATATTGTTTTGAGTGTGTATAACCCGAAATGGTTTTTTTATGTGTAAATGGAATTTTTTGTCATGTCGAACTTGTTTTAGAACAAATATAGAAACCCAAATATCTAGGTGGGTGGATGTGTACTAGTACGCTAGTGATCTGGAGTAGTTTTTTCCCTGTTTCACTTAGCAAGTTTGACATTGATAACATTAAAAAAACTATAATGGTGATTATTAGGGACCACTAGGTTATGGGTATGTTCCCTAAATGTGGATTGTGCATAGGAATGGAAATTTTTATGGTTACTTTCACACCGAGATACGAGGTACCAGGGGGCTCATAACTAACTAGTTCCTAGGGGTGTTCTTGTGTTTAGTGCTCATTGACTATTTGTTATTTATCTTTGGATCAGGGTGTTTTTGTATGGTAAATTCAGTAACTTTCATGTTTTATATAAAAGTGTTCATTCCTTAATGTTATCCCTTGAAAACTTTTTTCATTTAAAAGTTGCATCCTTTAGAAATTATTGCTACCATTTCTTATTTTCAACACTTGAAAGCTTTTTATCTATGATGTTTGTCACATGGAATATTTGGGTGGTATCTTATATGTATTAGGATCACACCCTACTTACACATTTTGGTGTAAGTAGACTTGATTATGTTTGACACAGGTAAGGGTAAGGCCTTTGTAGACGATGGTTCGGGTTGTTATTTGCTTCTGTGGTGCGGTGTTGTGGAGGAGGCTCATGGGTGATGACCACTTGTCGTTCGGTGGTCTTTGGGATACTTTTTCTTCTAATGTTGTATTTTTGGACCTCTTTTTTCATGTTAAAAACTTTGTATTCAGTTCTGAATTTTAGTTAAGGCTAGTTTGGCATGAATTTTCATACTGGGTTTATTCTTCGTTATTGGTTTTTTTTATGTATCCTAACTTAGGTAAACCATTCCCAAACCATTTTTATGATACTCGATCACTTGTTATAGCTCATGGGGATAAAAAAACCCTTCGGGCCTTTCCACAGGCTGGGTCGAGTGCCGGTTTTGATGGTGACTGCATTTGGTTCATGACAATTCACAAATTTCATTATCACATATTCAACCAATTTCATTTTCACATGGTAAAATCAATCACTTAATTAATTCAATTTAGAATAAAATTTCCCAGAACATACATTTCAATTTCACAATTACATACATGAAATTATAATCAATTCTATGGGATTTAACAATTATACTACCTACCTCAAGGTCATTGAAGAACATTTTCTAAACTAAAATACCCAAATTGAAGTGGAATGATCAAAACCACAGTGGCATGGAAGATCTAGGACAGATATCTAAGATCAAGATCCAAAGGATTAATATCCATTAAAAATTAGATCTAAACCATCTACAATGGAAGAAGAAACAATCCTCTTCATTGGGAAATATATATGAGAGAGATATGAAATCAAAAGGGAAATAAATCACATACCTTATAGGAGATGATACTTCAATTAAATCTTTGATTCATCAATAAAGGGGTTAGATAGGCCTTTGAATCTTCCTAGGAGCCTCCAAAATCAAAGTAATTTGTTTTCAGATGAAATATGGTGTTTATGGATAATAAATAGGGGTTCATGATTTTTTAAAATAAATTTCAGGGATTTAATTTCCTAAATGTGCGGTTTCTTGGGTAGGGGTGCACGATTTTCCAAACCATTCCCCTTAATCATGCACCACTACTTAGGGGAGCACGGTTTCTACTAAGTGGTGCTTGTTTTGAAAAAACCATTCACCAACCATGCAAACCCCCATTGTTTTAGGGTGCACAGTATGTGGAGGGTAGTTTCATGGTTTTGCAGAACCATTATCCAATCATGGGCCACCTCATGTGCCTTCAAAATGGGGCACGTAATTTCCTGGGAAAACTGTATGGTTTTTCCAAACCATGAATAGGCCCTTAGGCTTCTAAATTTTTTTAATTTCACATGAAAAAAACTAAAAAACCCAATAAATATATAACTAAAAAAGTAAAAGCATGCCTAAAAAAGTATGAGGAATCTCAAAAAATATTGCATTATTAAATTCTCTACACCTTATAACAAATCATCCTCAATTTGTACTCTGATGCACCTCTAAGATTCAAAGATAAAAAGGTTGGGCCACTAATCATGTATATATTCTTTCCTCTCCCATGTTTCCTACTAAACATGGATATGTTTCCACAATACTTGAACTATTGGAATGTTCTACACCCACAACACTTTATCATTATGATCCATAACAAGAATCGGATTCTCCTCAATTGATGCATCATCCTCAAGCTCAATTCCATCAACATCGATCACATGAGAAGGGTCAGGGTGATACTGATGAAGCTGTGACACATAAAAAAAATCATAGCATTATACCTCTATGGAATATCCAATCAATATGACACTGGTCTGATCCTCTTCACAATCTCAAAAGGTCCGACAAACCTAGCCACCAACTTTACCTTATATTGAATCCTGCAGTGGCCCAATCTTGGAGATAATTGAAGGAATACATGATCACCAACAAAAAAAACTCAAGGTGTCAATGATGTCAATCGGAATATGAATTCTGCCAACTCTGAGTTATAGTCATTCATTTTTAAATTATTTGAACTTGCTCTGATGTCTCTTACATTATATTTGGTCTAAACAACTCAGACTCACCTACCTCCACCCAATATAGAGGTGCATTTCATGGCCTACCATAAAGTTCCTCATATAGTTCCATATAAATATTTTCATGATTATTTTTTTATAGGAAAAATAAATGTGATCCAAGTGTTTCTCCCACGACCCACCAAAATTAAGAATGCAAGCCTATATAATATCCTCTAATACCTATAAAGTAAATTTTGACTGCCCATCCATCTGTAGTTAGAAACTTGTACTTAGAAATACCTACATAAAAAGTGCCTTCTATAATCCTTTCAATTAGTGTGAAGTGAATTTTGATTCATGGTCTGAAATAATGCTTCAAGGAACCCCGTGCAGATGAACTACCTCCCAAGCCTACAAGTCCCCCAACTAATTCACTAAAAAATTCTCCCAGATAGGAAGTAAATGGGATTATTTTTTTCAATATGTCAATAACCACCCATATATCGTCATTCCTATAAGGAATTTCTGGAATACATACCAAAAAATATATGGTAACATTATCCCCCTTCCATTCCAAAATGGGAAATGTTTGTATTAAACCACTAGGTTGTTAATGCTCGGGCTTCACCTATTGAGAGGTGAGGCATCATTTCACGAACCTTGTAATATCCTTTTTCATGCCCGGTAACCAATACTATTGATGTAGGTCACAATTCATTTTAGTTGAACCAGGATATACCACCCAATTAAAGGCATGAAATTCATGGATCATCTCCTCTGGAATACTCATAAGCACAACAACATGGTTCTGTACATGCATGATCTCATCCTCATCTATGGTCCAATCAGTAGGTGACTCCCCACCTTCTACAATTTCCATCAGGGCCAAACACTCTAGATACTCACACTTCCTCTCCCTGATACGACTCATAAGTTTGGACTCAAATGATACCAATATGAGGTTTAACTAATCTTGGAAATCTTGAACCACAATATACAACCTAACTAACAATGTCATCAATTTCCACTCAAAACCTGACTTAAAACTTCTTGAGTCTGTGTATTACAGATCAAAGAATTAGCAGTACTATTTCCCCTTTTGTTTGTATATGATATCTCAAAATCAAATTATTTCATATAATCAACCCACCACCACTTATAAAGATTGAAATGTCATTGTGAAAAGATATAATATAATATTTTGTGTTCATTATGCATAGTAAACTTTTCTCCCAATAGATAATTTCACAAGCACTTCAAGTAATAAACCACTGTAGCTAACTCGAGTTCTTGCGTAGGGTAATTACGTACATGGGGCCTCAACTATCAGGACCAATATACCAAAACCCAATCCCCCTATATCAACACTTCCCCAAGTATGATCCCATACAATTCAATAAAATGGTATAATTATCCCCCAACTCGGGTATGATAAAAAAATTTGCAGTATTCAAATGCTTCTTCAACACCAGAAAATAATTCTCACATGATCTAGACCATTAAAACTTAATCTTATTCTTGTTCAAGACTGAAATTTGTGATGCTAATCACGAAAAGTCCTGGATGAACCTTTAATAATAACCCACCAAACACAGAAAGTTTTGGATGTCAAAAACATTCTTAGGATGCTCTCATGAAACCACTACATTCACCTTCTCTGGGTCCACTGACACACCTTCCTCCAAGATGATGTGACCCAATAAATTTACCTAGTCAATACAAAACTAAGAATTAGATAGATTGGAATATAGATAATTCTCTATTAGTTTATATAGGATGATTTCAATATGTTGGGAATGATCATCATGAGTCTTGGAGTACACCTATATTTCATCCACAAATACAACCACAAACTGATCCAGGTATGGGTAGAAGATTCAGTTCATTAAGGACATAAACACAGTTGGAGAATTCATCAGCCTGGACAGCATTATGATGAACTTTTATAGGCTATACCTTCTTTGGAAAACTGTATGTGGAATCGTATAAGTTTTACCTCTCAACTGATGATACCCTGATCTCAATTCAATTTTAGAGAAAACACAAGATCGTATAAAATGGTTAAAGAGATCATCAATTTTTTGAAGAGGATATTGGTTCTTCACTATCATTTGGTTCAACTTCTGGTAATCAACACATAAATTCAAGGTCTCATTAGCCTTATTAGTAAACAATACTGGATAACCCCAATGCGATGTACTCATATGGATAAATCCCTTATCCATCAACTCTACCAGTTGAATCATAAGCTCTTGAATCTCTGATAGTTCCATTCTATAAGGTGAAATAGAAACTGGTTCAACTCTAGAAATGATCTCAATTGTAAACTCAACATCTCTATTAGGTGGAATACTTGATAATTCCATGGTAAATACATCCTAGAACTGTTCCATTATGGTTGGAAATACATATTACATCACACCCCCATCATCCAACAAAGGAATTGAAACCTGGGTGGTGTGCTCCTCTAGTTTCTAAGGATTTGGCCCCGCACGACTAACCTATATATCCCACTCTCCATGGTGAAAATAATTTTTACCCTCAGGAGACATAAATATCACTATCCTAAAGTAACAATCTATGTGGTAACGATACAATACCAACCAATAAATACCCAAAATCAAGTCAAAATATAATATGTCAAGTATGTAAAGATTCTAATAGAAATGATAATCTACAACCTTGAGAGAACACCCCTTACATAATCATATTACCATTGAAAAAAAATCATAGTAGTGTTTCAATCATCATAAAACCACTCATGATCTCCACCATTAGACTAAAACCATTCACAAGTTGTATAGATATAAAACAATGAGAAGATATTGTATCAAATAATTCACTAGAAATCATAGAATCTATAAGAATAGTACCTCTAACTATCTAAGGAACAACCTCATTGTACACAAGTGTAGGCAGAGCTACATGAAAATTTCTTTCACTTATTCCCTTTGTTGTAGACTGAGTCCCCTGAGATGCACTACTCTGCTGATATGAGCACTCTTTCCATGAATTACCATGTCCACTTCTTTTACCACCATGTCTAGAAGAGCTCTAACTACCTAACTGGTATTGGGTAGAATACCCCCTTCTAGTACTCTAACTCTTCCTTTCTCCTTGGTAATTTCCCATTGGTTGGAAGTTTCTACAATACCTATATAAGTTACCCATCCATCCCTAGGATAGACACTCCACTATTGGTCCTGTAAAATTACAATTAATGTGACTCATCCTACCACACTAGTGGAAATATATTCAGTTACTACTCCGACTAACTGAACCTTCTCCCTTGGCACTTTGTTTTCCATATCTCTGGTAGACATTCACATAATGAAGCTTCCTACTTTTGTAAGATGTACCTCATGGTCATCCAGTACATACCACCTTCATTCCATTGGAATCCTCCTTTAAGTTCACCTAATAAATGAGAGCTTGATTCACTACCTTATAAAACTTATTCAAAATAAAAATGTTGATCTGGGAATTAATCTCATGTTTAATCCCATCCTAAAAACATTTGATTCTAGTTTCCTGATCTCTTATAAAATCTAGAACAAATCACTGCAAATTAGTAAAGAAACTAGTGTAGTCTATCACAGATATACTCCCATGCATCAAACATATAAACTTTAATGACCTCTCCTAAATGAGTGTCTTAGGGTAAAAGTGCTCCAAGAACTTCTCTTTGAATTCCTTTAACTCCATGTTCTCTATCTTCTCATCCTAAGTTTTAATTTACTACTAATTATTTAGTTGAACACTTAACATATAATCTGACATCTTGACTCCCTTCTCATTAGGAGTCTCTAAATGGTCAAGGATCATCAAGATATACTCAATCTAGAACTCAGCTACCTTATCTCTACCCTCTCCAATGAATGTTAGGGGGTGCTAAACCTAAAACTCCTTGGTTAAGTCAGACATACTTTGTACATCCCTCCCTAGGTCACCGTCCATAAATTTCAGAAAGTGAGCAAAGTTATCAAGGAACTTCTCTCTGGATCCTTCACCCAGAACTATCGGAGCCTCTAGTTCAACTAGTGGAGGATTGTTTACAACCATATCCTCTCATCATTCTATCAAAAAACATCATCATCGAGGAATATCTCTATAATTAAAAACACACATATTAGGACACATAACACATCATTAACACATTTCAAGGATAGGGATTCACATAAATCTATAACAATTCATTCAACATACCCCACCACATGGTCAAAACAAAAGAAATATAACTACCCTTTACCATCCCTCATCTAGTTCATGTCTAACTTAAGGTAAAAATTTTCTATATTTCAATGTTTCTAATTAGAAACCCATTTATCCATTTCAAATTACAACATTTATTATTATTATTAAATTTAAATTTTATATTAGGCACCTTTTATCTTAAATTACTCAAAACAATAATGGTATTTAATTTTAACAACTCACAAAAAACTTATTTTTTCATGTATGACTAAAATTTTTCATGTCACAAAAAATTATGAGTGCCTAAAATGATTCTTATATACCCAACTCTCATTTCATACTGGTCTATATTGAATAATCTCATAAAAATAATAACATGAAAAAAAATGCATCACTCAAGGTGAAATAACATTCAACTATAATAGAAAACAACATAGACATCAATCCCACCCTTGGTACTTGAGTTTTTCCCCATACATGGGTTAGCTACTCCCATTCATGAGCTCATGACCAAGGCCCGACTCATCCTAATAACATGTCTAACATTCCTAAATATTAATAAAATAGAAAAATAAAACAAAATTACTTATGATAACACTATGTAACGTCTCAAACTGGGTGCCACAAACCGGTGACCCGAGTTAGTTGGTTACATGACCTGAGGCAAGCCTCCCCATATGCCAGAGGTTGCTGACTAGTAGTGAGGGTATAATATAAATCATAGAAAGACTATACCCTCTTTATCAAAGAATAAAAATAGTGAAAATAAATAACCATTATCCAAACAATAATGAAAAATAAACATAAACTACCATAACAATAAATACCAAAATCACATGATAATCCCAAGATAGGAAAACAATATCCAAAACCAAAGAAAAAATACATATCATGTTGTATATGTTTCAAGTGTAAAATTAAAACCCAAAATAAAGACATTTAGAACTCCAAATAGAGTCCCAACAACATGTTTAGTTCCACCCTCCATGCTTTATCCCAACTAAGATATTTAACATAGCTCTCTTGCCCTTATCCTATCCTGCAAACATGAAGTCTATTCAGGTACCAATCAGGAAGCCCGAGAAGGGTGTGAGTACAACTTGGTAGGCCATCACCAACGGTGGCTAAAACAATATCCATTCTATAACAATGTAAATGGTTGTATAAATAATAAAGTACAAAATATAAATTAATGGTCTTTACATTAAATTATTCTTTAACTAACCATATAATTTCTTGGGTTCGTGATGACATGTGAACCATCATTACCTTCTTTGTCCCATGCTAGAGTCTAAACCATCCACTTAGGGAAATCACATTTCATTCCTTAATTATTTTTCATTAATCATTTAATTCCAATTCACATTCAAACAATGGGGTCCTGAAGTAGCATTCTTGCACCCCGTGTGTATTTGGAGCAGTAGTCCCTATCCCACAACTCATTGATCACATGCAATATAGATATATATATTAGGAGCCTAAAGTGGAAGTATGGAATCACATGAGTATTTGTAAGAGTAGTCCTTATACTGCAACTCAGTCCCAAGTATCACATCTCATGGATCCACATTTTGAACCCATATATCAACCATTAACATAATTCATTATTCAACCCATTTCATAAATTCTTTTGTCAACCATGCATAATTTATAAATTATCATTTCAATCATATCGGAATACCCCATAGGTTGCTCTAAATTTCATAATCACATCAATCAATCAATTTCATAATCCCATTATTCACCAATATCATTATCACATACTCATCCAATTTCATTATCACATGGAAAATCAATCAATTAATTAAGTCAATATAGAATGAAATTTACAAACACGACAATTGAAATTACACAATTATATATCTGATATTTTAATCAAGACTATGGTATTTGACAATTAGACCACATAACTCAAGGTTTTTGATGGAATATCTCCATACCAAAATCCCAAAATTGATGTGGAATGATCAAAACCATAATGGAATAGAATATCTAGGACTTATATCTAAGATCAATAACCAAAGTATTAAGATCCATTAAAACCTAGAACTAAACCATCACCAATGGAGGAAAAATCATTTATCTTCAATGAAAAAGAGAGATAGGAGATAGAGGAAATAAAATGGGGAAGAAATCACATATCATAGAGGATATAATCCTCCAATCAGATCTTAAATTCAAGAAGAAAGGGGTTTGATAAGACTTGGAATCCTACCAGGATCCTCTAAAATTGAATGAAGTCATGTTAATCTAAATTAGTGTGTTTAGGGATAATAACCAGTGGTTTGAAAAAATTTAAAATAAATTTTAGGGATTTAATTTTCCATGTGCATGATTTCCTATGTAGGGGTCCACATTTTCTCCTAAGTGGCACATGGTATGACAAACCCTGCGCTAACTAAGAAATCCCCCACTATTTTGGGGTGCATGGTTTATGGAGGGTGTCCGCACCATTTTTCCAAACCATGCTCCACCTCATGTATCATCAAAAAGGGTCATACAGTTTCCTGCAAAAACTGAATAGTTTTTCCTAACCATATTCCAATCATGCACAGCCCCTTAGGCCTCAAAATTTCTCGAATTTAACCTGAAACAACACTAAAAAAACCCAAGCAAGGTATAACCAAAAAAAGGTAAAGTACTACCTGAAAACAAGTATTATATATCTCTAAACAGGTTGGGATCTTACAATATGATTGCTCCATAGAATTTTTACTAGTTGAGAAGTCTTTTTATAAAACACTTTATCCCTTTGTCCAAGGATCTCTATAGGTTATTCCTTATATGATAGATCATGTTCCATTTGTATGGTTTCAGAGTTTAGTACATGTGAAGGTTTTATTATGTACTTCTTCAAAAACGATATTTGGAACACATAATGTACTTGAGATAGGTGTAGATGGAGTGATAAGTGATATGTTATAGCCATTACTCAATAAAGGATCTCAAAGTGATAGATAAACACAGGTACCATCTTCCCTTTCTTCCTAAATCTCATAACCCAATTTTAAGTAGATATCTAATGGAACACCATGTCACCAACTTCAAACTCTATATCCCATTGAAGATTGTCTACATAACAATTATTTTAAATATTTTCCAATTTCATATTCCACTAAATTATTTGATATTCCTATATCATTTCTTAGATATGTTCAAGTCCTATCATCTTCATCGCTCCAACTTTAAACTAGTATGTTGGATTCTGTTATCTATTCCAATACACAGCCTAATATGGTTCCCTATGAATGCAAGAATACAAATTTTTGTTATATGAGAACTATATCAAATGAAGGTAGTGATCCCAACATCCTTGGAAAACCATTGAATAGGATATCATCGTATCCTTAAGATTTTTAATGGACCTTCCATATTGACCATATATCTGAGGGTGATAAGCTATAATGAAGCTCATCTCTATCTTCAGTTCTTACTAAAGGCTTCTCTAAATAATTGAGTTAAACCATAAATTTTAATAAAATACAATAGATAGTGATCATCCATAAAGCCTTACCACTTATCTTACATATATCATTGTGATTTATCCAAGCAATATATCTTATTTGATGGAAATAAAATGTGTTAAATTTTCAAGGCAATCAACTACAACCCAAATTGCATTATTGTTGTTAGATGTACTATGGTTTTCTTTGAAAAAATACATGGTGATGCTTTCTTATTTCTATATGGGTATGGGTAATTTATTAATCATCCTCTTAGACTTCTCTCATTCATCCTTAACTTCCTGGAATACCAAGCATCGAGATACGTGTTATACAATGTCCCAATTCTTACTGTCCACAAATTTTCATGATTTAGATCTCTATACATCTTCATTATTTCTGTATAAATAGAGAATTATGATCAATGAGTATTATCAAAAATTCCCCTCTTTAGTTTTTATTTCTTTGGGACACATACTCAGGTTCTAAACCTTATATGTATGTCTTTATCCAATTTGAACTATGGAGTATTCACTAACATTTTATATTACTCCATATCATCTTTCTAGGATTTATTATCTTCACAAGGATGAATGGTTGAACAGTAATGAGGAAAAGATATGATTTTTATCCTTCCCTTATGGCTTCAAGATTTATACATTGAAAATCCATGAGTATTGGGTATTTTTCAATCCTCATCATGGATGAGGTAGCATGATATTTCCTTCTTAGATCATCATCTACCTTGTTTTCCTTCCTCGGGTGGTAATATATTGAATAGTCATAGTATTTGATAAATTCCAACTATCTACTATGGTTCTTATTTAAGTCCTTCTATGTGAATATAAATTTCAATCTCTTATAAACTATATATTTATATCACACCTTTAACCACAGATATAATACCTAAAATAATTAATTAAAAGTTCACTACTTCTAGCTTTAGATCATGCATTTGATAATTTTTCTCATATATCATTAATTGACATGAAGCATAAGCTATTACCACTTAAATTTTTTAGAAGGATATATCCAAAACCATTTAATGAATCATCATTGTATATTACATTCACTAATATATTGAAAGGTAAGGTAAGCACATGTGTGGTGACCAATATCTTCTTAATCACCTTGAACATTTCTTCACATTAATTTATCCAAAGTAAAATTACACCCTTTTATGTTAATTTGTTTATAGGATTATAAAATCATGATAAATTTATCACAAATTATTGATGTTATCCAGTTAAACCAATAAAACTTTATATTTATGTCATAGTGGTTGGTATCAACCACTCTATGATCACTTCTTTCTTTGATAGATCAATAGATATACCCTTATGATCATATGACCTAATAAGGATACTATTTTTATCCATAATTCACACTTGTTGAAATTATAATATAATTATCCTTTCTTTAGGTCTTTAGAATAATTCTCAAATTCTCTTCATTTTTTTCTTTTAGAATATATAAGAATATTTTAAATAAATACTACCAAAAATTTATTAAAGTAATACCTAAAGACTATATTCATCAAATCAATGAATATAGTAGGAGAATTTGTAATTATAAATGGAATCACTATGAATTAATAAAGTCTATATATTGTGTGGAAGGGTTTCTTGGGTATATATTCAATTTTCAACCTTAATTGTTTATATCTAAAAAGAAGGTTAACCTTTGAGAAATATTGAGATCCTTGTACATGATTCAACATATCATCAATATAGGGTAGGTGATATTTCTATTTTATTTTGATCTTGATAATATCATGATAATCAATTTAAAGACACATTGATCTATCTATATTCTTAAAAAAGAGAATCAGTGCACCCATGGTGAAACACTCAGGTTTATAAAACACTTATCGTGATTTTATTTAATTTTCTTCTTAAATCCCTCCAATTCAATAAAATCAATTCTATAATAAGTCTTTGATATTAGCATATCACCACGTATATGTTCAATTGGAAACTCAAAATCATAATATAAGAGAATAGAATACAATTCCTTATGAAATATATCGGCATATTCCCACAAAATAGGTATATCTATAATTTTGAGTTCTTAAAAACCCATTTGATCCAAATACCCCTCATTATTGGGTATTCATACCCATATAATGGAAGTAGTTTCCATAAGTGGTTCATATTTAGACTTACACTGATAGATTATCGCAATATGATTTGTGATATCAAATATGACTTCTCAATCTGGAAAATTAATATAAGATTTATATAAATTTACCCAATCTATGCCTAAAATAATATTAAATTCAACCAAAAAAAGAGTTAAAATATATGCAAGAATCACATTACCCAAAACCTCTATCTGGAAGGACTGGTATACTTGATATGAAATTATTACACCACTAAGTGTTTTCACTAATAAATCAAAATCTAATTATTGGGGTGGTGATTTTATGTCTTTAGAAAATTTTCTAGATATAAAGGAGTGATTAAAACTAGGATCAAATAAAACGTTCACACTTATAGATTGGATGATAAGTGTACCTTCCACCACATTTTTTCATGACATACTTAAATAGTAATGATAGAATATCCTTTACCTTATTCCCTTTCATTAATAGGTAAATGGTGTTGATTATTTATATCAACCCAAAGATTGGGGAATTGATTCAAATAATTTCCAAACTCCTTGTGCTTGAAGAATTGGAGTGTGGGTGGAGCATTATCAAGGAATATGTTTTCCTATATTATGTTTACCAAGATCTTTTTCCATTCCCAACAACCATGAGATTTATTTATGACCTTACCACACTTAAAACATTTTCTAGTTCCTTTCACACAATTTTATAAGTGTTCCATCCAACATTTTTTTATGTAGGATATTGAAATTTATTTCCTCCATGGTATTTTCCATCTAAGTTTCCATGGAACTCTATTTTCCTTTTTATTTCCTCAGATCTAATGGAAGAATGATTGTATCTAGTTTCCATACCACCTTAAGTTCACACCAGACAAATTTTTCATAGATAATTAATTATCTTAGGGTTAATTACCTTCCAAGATTATTTTAGACCAATAAATAATCGATAGGTCTTACTTTTAGTGTTAGTAATAAAACTGGAGGCATACCTTATGAGTCTCATGAATTAGGCCTCGTGAGTGCCAATGGATTCATCCACATTTTTTTCAACTCTAATTATTCTCTATCCATTATCAAGTGAAGAGTTTAAGTAAAATTCTTTGTGAGGAATACTTTATTGAACCCTTCCCATCCCATTAAGTCAACTCTTTCCTTTTGTGTTATATTATTAATAAGGTACCATTATTGTTCAAACTCACCTTCCCAATGATAAACAGATAATAAAACACTCTCATGGTTCAATATTTGGATAAAGTAAAATATCTTATCTATGGAATTGATCAATTGCTTAGTAATTAATGGGATGAAAGACCCACTAAAGAAGGGTGGGTTTTCCACATAAAGGACTCGATAGAGATTTTCTCATTCCTCAGTGAATTTGGGAGATAAATATGTTTTACATAATTATTCATACCTTAAGAGAGTTGAGTGATAATGTTCAAAATATTTTATACTCCCAATCCCATCACATTTGGGTGTTCATTGGGACAATCCCCACATATACAATCACAGCCACTACTAACTCAGTTTCCCCTTACTCCAGCACTAACATAAATAACGGAAAGTTGAGGATAATATTTCTTTATTTGATATTATTATAAAAATTAAAACTGTTAACATAAAAATTAATCTATAATAAATAACATAATTTGCTTAACTTATAAATTTCTAGGTTTCAGTTTAGTTTATTCATCATATATTTCCTATTAGTTTCTCTAACCATACTATAAAAATGTTCTTAAATACTTCATAATGGTTTTTAAATGGTGTTTGAATAACTAAATCATATCCTAAAGAGTTTCAAACCATATGTATAGTTAGGCCTCTTTGGAATGCACAAGGTGAAGATCAAGCTAACACCCAGCCTGCCTTTTTAGGGTTATTACCCTTAGGTGTATCTGTGCTAGAAAATATATCCATGTTTTTATATGTAAACATGGATATCATTTCTAGGAAACTCTATAATATTAACTTTACCAAAATTTCAGGATGTTATCATACATTTATGCTTATTCATAGGGTTTTCAATAAAGTTTTCTCATCCAAATCCACAAAAATTACTAATCTAGTACCCAAAAATAACTAAACCCTAATTTTATACCAAATAAAGTGACCAAAGCTAAACATATCTTTATTTTACATCATTTACAAAATTTAAATATTAAATCTTGCAATTAAACTTACAAAAATAAGAAGTTAAGGTTTAATATATTTAAGGATTAGCTATATAAGAAACATATTTTACAATAGTTGGGAATATTTCACTATAATGAAACCATACTAGACCCATTCTAAACTTGTCATAACATATACACAACTTTATAACTTGAATATTGGAAGCATAATAAATGGGTGAGCTCAAATACATTGTATCTAAAAACATATAAACATTTCATCAAGGGTTAGATCAAAATATTATACGAAAACATGAGCGTCAGATAAGTATATTTTGACAATAAATAAGGAATAATAATATTTTTCCATAATTCATGATAGAAGGACATGTAATATCAAATGAGAAAACATATACCATGATATAATACTTAATAAATATGAGATATTAAACATTATTCATGGATAATTATCATAGTAATATAACATAAAAAATGAGGCACGTTAAAGAAACATAGAAAAATAAGGAACTATGGCACAAATATTAGCACATAGAATCATCATATTGTGAGAATATCCATGAATACCAACCATTTAAATTGTTTTTATGTCTAAGAAGTCCCACCTTTTAAGTTGAAAACAAATCCAAGTATTTCTCCACTTCATTATCTCATGATATATGGAGACTCAACAAAGGCATAAAAGGGTGATATAGGACCTAACCCATCAACATTCATATACATTTGTGATATAATATACCAATCATTCATCACATCATGAAAACCCATTGAAATAAAATGGGTTTTATATAATGTTTAAATGGTATCTCATAACAAGATATCAAAAGTAGATTGGATAATACAAAAAATTCAATCACCTAAAATAAGTATTTCATAAAGTCATTTATAGAGTGATTAATAAAACATGACTATATTAGAGAGAAATCCTTTGTAAATAAATAAGAAAATGAAATTGAAAAATAAAAAGATTTTTTTGCATAACATTTATTAACATCATCATAAAGAAATGAAGTTATGAGTCACTTTTGAAAAAAACACATTTTTGATAATTTGTCATAAATAATTTTCAAAACAATATCTATCAACAAATATCAAACAAAAATACCTCAAAAACACATTAAGGTTTTATAAATGAAATGTGGAATGAAAAATAAAATATTTTATCATGAATGTAAAAAACATTTTCAATATTAAAAACACCATTATTGAAACCAACATCATAAAAATAGTGGTAAATATTACATTTGAAAAGAGGTGACTAGAAATTTTAAGATAACCAAAAATAATAAATTTTTGGATTTAAAAATAAAAACAATTAATGGGAAGAGTGAATATGGGTATGGTATATAAAGAGAAAATTTTGGAGAGGATGGGAATAATTCTTAATATCAAAAAAATTATAAAGGAAGAAGTCCATCAATGAAAATATATTTGATGTGAAAATTAAGTTCCCTTGAAAATAAGGATGGAATTAAATATAAAATCATCATATTATAGAATAAAAAAATTATGAAACTACAGTAAAAGAAATAATTATGACTCATGAAGAGTATTTTAGTGAATAAAACCTCTTACAGATTCGGTAACCACCGAATCAAAACCATTTGAAAGAGAAAACATGAAATATAACTTCAGTTACGATGAATAAAATAATAATAATGATAAAATATTACAAAAAAGAAGTATATACACCATATAAAAAATATATAAATGATATGAAACATGTATTAAAGAACATTATTCATATATATTACCCTATATACTCTTCAATTATAATCATTTATTATACATTTATTATTTAATTATAGTTTATTTTCAACATTATATGTTAGCAATCATGATTATTTCATAAATTCTTTAAAATGTTGATGATGATCCTCATTATTTGATACCAAGTGCATCATTACCAGATTATCTAAGGTAATTTAATATATTATTTATACTTTTTTATAAATTTTTAATTTCATTATAATAGAATTTTATTAATTATTCATGAATATGGAATCGGTGATGAGTTTGTTTTTATAATTTTTTAAAATAAAAAGTTTCTATATTTAAAAAAAATTAAATATTAATATAAAATTTAAATAACCTTAATCATGTCATAAATATCATATTAATTCATTAAAAATATTTTTATAACCATCTAAGTATATTGGTGATAAAAATGAAATGGATTATTCCATAGAAGTGATATTCTGCATATCCGTGTGGACAAAAATTTAGTTTTCCATAGAATAGAAAGATGGTAAAAATTGATTTATCTTTTAATAACCACAATATTGTTATAGATACCACATTTATTCATTAAATACCCATTTTTAACTAACCTTTTAATGTGGTGATTAAAAATAAAACATGTCATTCATAGAGGCAGTAGTATGAACATAACACGAAATAATTTTTCATTTTTATAAGGAAATGGGGAATAGTAAATAATGGTTATTCCATCAATATAATAATATTTTATTATACTAATATAAAGATTTAATTATATTATAATGGTTAAAATAAATTTAAGATGAGGTATATGAATAAGAAATGTAATAATAATTATAGATGAGAAAATACTTACGTAGAAGAATTTGATTTTTCTTGGGAACATTATTTACTTATAAGGGATTTGGGGAAACATCAAGTAACCAAAGCCGAAGAATAGGGAAAATTATTTTTTGGAAGGATATTTGGGAATTAAAAAAAATTTGTTTAAGGGTTCATGGGAGGATCCTTTTATAAGAGAATAGATTGGAATTTTTGTAAATATAATTTATTAATATAAAAAATAAATTTTTTTCAAAATGAAGGTGGATCCAAAATATAAAATAATTGATGGTAGGGTAATTTAATGTAAATAAATTCCTCAACTAATCATTTTGTGACATGTTTTGACATGCTTTATATAATTACTTGTCCCTTATTCAATCTATAATTTCATTTTTAAAGAAGAATTTATTTAATTGTATTCACTTAGATCGCTTCAGGTTTAGATTTTTATATAATTAGGTCATAAATATTACATAACAATCTCATACATTGAAATTTATACACTTCCCCTCAGTATAAATTTTCCCACAATACAATACTTTTAAAATAAAACATGTTTTCTTTTCTTGACAAAACTTTATGAATTCTAATTTGACTTCTTTTTGCCTCTACTCATCCTTAAAACTTGTAAGAAAATTAAAATGTATAATGCGCAAAAAAATATCTATATGGTGCATTAAAAAATAAATTGATTAGTGGATTTTAAAACCATGAGATCATAAAAGATAATTTCCTTTAACATAATAAACTTTGAGCTCAAATAATATTTTAATTACACATGAAATAAGCTTCACGGTCTAAATTTTTTCATAAAAAACTTTAATGAAAACCAAAAGTAAAAAATAATAACCACAAGTATTTCTTATAAAACATGATAGCCCAAGAAAAAAAATATTAACAATAAACCTTTTACCCTAAACGGGTATAATCCGTACTTTAAAACAAAATATCATTAGCCTGCCTTTGGAAATCAAAATATTTCCTAAAAAACTCATTAGAAAGTAGATAAAATTCAAATATGTTCCATGGGATATCATCCTTATAGAACCCTAATAAAAAACCTTATAAGTAGAATAATAAATATTGAAAACTTACAACATAATTCTCCAAAAAGCATAATCATTGCCCAATTTACTAGAGAGATATATCAGGCTCACCCATCATCGTGAGTTATATCACGATCACCAATCATCACAAATGTATAAGGACTATAAAATTCTTCAAACACATAAAATATTTCATTTCTATCATCAAACTAGCAAAATTATACTTTTGAACCCACAAGAAAAACATTTTTATATATTTATATATCCATTTCCTTTAAAATCCAATTATTAAAAACTAAAATACCTAGAATAATTGGAAGTTGAGTTATTATTTAAAGAAAATTTGGAATATTATAAAGTAATCAAAACATAATTCAATTCTTTCAGTGGTGGTAAAATCCATTGACGTTGTAAATGTTAAAATAGAACATTCTTTTTCCCTTTGGTAAAGAAAGTCAAAACATTCAGTATAAAATAAATAAAAATATTCATTTTGAAAACCTTTGAAAGAATGAAAAAAAATGACATAAACATTCCTTAACAATTCATTTATGCCCACATAAATACATCCATAAAATAATTTTAAGAATGTGGGAATAAAAGTAAAAGATTTATAAAATTAATCTTTAAAATATTTAAAATAAGTTTCTAAGGTAGAGTCCCTTACCTTGAGTCTGAATTATCACCTACATTCATTATCTTCCTGAATAAAAAAATTATTTTAATTATTTAATTTATTAATATATTTTTCATTTTTCTTATTCCATTAATTTTATTTATTATGATTTTATACTTAATTACTTAATTAATTAAGTTCATGTCAGACGTTTTGATGATATTCATCTCATGTGTCCAAAAGGACTTCGGTAGGTAGAATATGGTCAAAAATGTTATTATTAAATCATCTCTAGAATAATAATTCTGAAATAATTATTATTTACATATATTGATTTTAATTTTAAAATCAATCATTCATTAAGGTTATAAAAAATTAATTAAGTTATGATCATGGAGAGGTTGGTTGAAAGTACTCAGGTGTAACATTTAAATTTTTCAACCAACATGATAGAAAGAAGTTAGTTATTATTTTATATTCAAAAAATGGTGATCATGTAATAAATATCATGTTATTTATTTAAATGGACTTATATATATTGGTCATGTGTTGTGGTCAAGAAAAAATGAAACACGTCGATTTGTGGAGGTAGTAATCCACACGTACGAACAAATGACGTTATCATTATTCAATGGATGGAATGTTAAGAAATTAGATGATATATTATCTTTATATAATGATAAAAATTCCATTAATATCATATATGTATTCATTAAATTAGACATTATATTCATTCGTTATAGGTTTTTATGGAAAATGAATTGCATCGATTCGTGAGGTCGTAGTCCACCATACACACGGATGATGGATTCATTTCCCATTTGATAGATGAAAAGCACTATCATGGGTGCTTTCAAATGATGTGTAATTTTTACTTCTTAGGTGCAGTAGAGTGGCTGACCAAGGTCGTCTCTCAAAGGACGAAGTAAATTTAACAACATATTTAAGGTATTTATAAAATGAAATAAAATAACATAAATAAACTAATTAAAAGTATGGTAGTTTGTTTATTATTTATAATACTCTAATAATTATGTTTGAAGATGATTTTTTTTTTTGTTCTTTTTATTTTTGAAATGATATTAAGAAAATGCAACGAGAAGATGTTTTTTTTAGAAAATATTTTTAGAAAGTGTAATTGATAAAAATATACCGATTCACTCAATTATTTATCATTATAATTTAAATTAACATCCACTTAATTATGATCCCTAACTTGTTAACCCTCAAACCCTATGAGAATTAACTAAACCACAAAGATGAAATGAATTAAACCTTAGGCTAGCTTCAGTACTTGCAATCATAGAACCCTTCTTTGAATGATGTTATAAGGCTAACTTATGTTCAGTAGTGAGTTAGGGAACATACCAACTCAATAAATGAAGATTAATTGAGTTTAGGGATTGTATTTGAACTCAAAAAATTATCCCATGTGGTTTTGTTTTACCGATTAAGTTTGCGCTCTCACAATTTACCCAAATCTCGACCTCACGTGTTTTTGTGTCAATTGTTCAATTGCTTTCTTAGTTTCTTATAATTTTAAAACTCTATTCATGGATCATATTTTGTGAATTATATTATCTTAATGATTAAAAATAAATAAATAAGGTAAGAGTTCAATGGATTACTAAGAAAACTACTCTTCCATGGGCGGTGTAGTCCTAGTAGAAATGTTTTTCATTCGCAAAGGTTTAGAAAGGGTGTAACCCAATAACATTTCTACTCTTGAATTCCATCACAAATAGTAATATAAATAAATAATATAAGTGAACAAAATAGAATAAAATAGAATAAATAAAAGAGGAACTAAAAAGTTTATTACACAAAGACTAATATTACAACATGATAATGAGAGGAAGGCTTTGATGAATGTATCCCTAGTTCAAGAGCTCCCCCTTTGAGTATAGGAAGTTATAGAACCTCAAATATGATGAGAGGACTCCTCTAAAACTTCAAAATGGAAGTACTTAACTCCTTGTTCAAACTTGAAAATGGGGTGGCCAAGGTACCAATTTATAGCCAAAATGGGAAGTCATTTTGGGCACCCAGATTTTGAGATACCACTTGTGTCATGGTTTTGGGTTGTTAAATGGAATTATATTGACTTTTAAAAAAGATAAAAGTTTTATTCTAGCATATTTAATGTCTCTGTGTCAAATTTTGTGTCCAATGGATGATTATAACGTGAAATATGGCCAAAATACATAACCAAATCTTTTACTTCTCACAGATTATATCCCCTAGACAGATTGGTTCGGATGGCCCAATAAATAGAATAATTGGGCTGCGGTCTCTTAAGATACATTGTATCCCATGAAGATATGTAGAGTCCCAAAATTTTCCTCCCATTTGGAGACATTTATTTCTTAAAATTTTCAAATCAGTGGATATATGACCTTGGTCTTCCATGTAGTGTGGCCCATTTTCCTTCTCGATCATCTCCAACCCTACAAATCACATCCTCCTATAATGAAATCACCAAAACAATAATAATTGTCTTTTTTAATAGTGATAAATATTTAATAATTTAATCAAATAGGATGTGAAATTTGAGATAATATTTGTAATTTTAAATACAAAACTTATTTAAATTAGTGATGTAAGGGTGAAATAAAGCAGTAAATCATGATGTGATCAATGGAATAATTAGATGTATATAGGTTATTAAATAAAAATAACAAAATTTAAGTATATATAAGTTATTTTTTATTATATCATGTTTGAATAATATTTATAGAAGGAAGAATAATAAATAAAACTAAAACATACATTTAAATGTTATACCACTTCTTCGGACAACCTCAATTTCATTACACATTAAACCCTATAAGTTTGGTATTTTTTACAAAACAATACTTTTGGAACATAGGGAGTTATTTAAGGAAGGTATTTGGGTAGTTATATTTTGATATAGAGTGCTCAAATGGTGTCAGGATGAGAGCAAAGGAGGTTTCCTTTTATAAGTGAGGGGAGGGACATTCTTGAAATTTCTTAAAGTGTTAAATTAATATAAACTAATTTCCATATTAATTGGGGAAAAAATTATATAATTTAAATTTAGTATGTATAGTTTTCTAAATAATCTCATCCAATAAAAATTGTAAAATTTTGGGTTACTTTTTTACCCTTTACTCTTTATTTAAACCTCTGTTAACCCTTTTGACGGTTACCACAATATCAAGGTTTTTTATACTTTAGGGGTAAAAAAATAATATCATTGGAAAAGTGACCAATAAATGGATCATTTTTTATAATATAAACCATATATAATTTACCTGGATGAATATGGTATTTTTATGAATTTTAAATCTTTTAATAAAATATTATTTATTATAAAATATTATTTATGTCATTTATTGAACAATTCATTTACTTTGAGTTTAAAGTAATCAGGATGCAAATTTAATTCAAATATAAACATTTCAAACATATATAATAGGTTATATTTATTTAAAAAATTCATGGTCCACTTAACTCACCAATACAATATTACTTTTATAGTTTTAAATTCATTTATTTTATTTCTCTACTACTTTCACATGCACTTGTGTCGGTGTTGTGTAAGAATTTAAGGTAATGATATAATCACTAAAAATTATAAATAAATTACTATCATTAAAATAATTTCATTATGATCAAAATATACATTAATATTCATTATTAACTTAATTTATCCCTATGTGAACATATAAGAGGAATTTAAAAGCAAGTGAGTTCTATTTGGTATTTTCCTTTAAGTGAAATAATATACAAATAAAAATCAAAGGTAAAAGTAAAAAAAGGTCATCTTTCAAAATTTTGGATGATTATGGATGGAATAGAATAATATAATGAAAGAAATAAAAGTTTCTGAATGAATTTCAAGCCTTATCACATTGGTTTCAACCTTAATTATCTCATTTTACCTTTCTCGTGATAATAAAAAATTTATATGGTTAATATACATAATGGACAAAAATAAAATGGGCCTATTTAACAAATTCTGACCTCCAAATTAAAAATATGAAATCCATTTTTCAAGATTCAATTTTTATAGTATTTATAATTTAATACAAAATTAAACCCACAAAATATGAAGAAAGAACAATTTTTCAAAAAAATGGCTTTTAAGTATAAGATGTTTTTACATCCAAGAATAAAATTCATTTAAAGACAACAATTAAATTTTTTTAATCAAAACGTAAGTAATGAAATTTTCAAACTAATCCAAAATAGAATCTTTCTTTATAATTATTTGAAAATAAAATAAAGTTTCTAACAAAAATTAGTATTTTTCTCTATTCTTTGAAAAATCAAACTTTTCAAACAATTCTAAAAATTCTCCCAAATATAATTTTGAAATTATAAATTCATAAATAATGTTCATTTTTTTCAAATTAAAATTTTATAATTTAGAAATTTATATTTTAAATAAAACAATATAATGCATTAAAACATAGTTTTGTTATAAATAATTATTTTCACTTTAGACATAAAAATTACCTAATATTCCTATATTTAATATATATATATATATAATAATTAATTAATGTAAATAAGATATGAAATTTTTTATATTAACATCACTAGGGTTGTTACATTCTTCTTCCCTTTTAGAAATTGTGTCCTTCGAGTTTTATCTCATGTCCAATGGAAATGGTTCAAAACATTTTCAAAATAAATTTCAAGGAGTAGAAGATAAAACATACATACGTGAAAGGAAAACCATTTTAATATTTAAAAATAAATTTGTTGAAAAACCACATAATAAAAATGGATAATAAAACATCTTTTTTAAAATATGGAAAGGTAAACATGAAGGACATCTAGAATAACACATAACTAGGTTTCCAAATAGGAGAGCATTAGTGGAAAGTGAAAATATAAAAATGGATAGAAAATTTAATATCCAAATAATGATAGATATTATAAGAGAACATTGATCAAAAGAAATGGAATGATCATGAGAAAGTTAATGACCAAAAACCCTTAAACCAAACAGATGTGAAAAAGACCACAATTCATCAAAAATGAAGGTACTTTTATAACATTTATTTTCATGATCCATTTCCTAGAGTTGAGGAATTAATTTACCTTCAATACTAAAAACATAATGAAATATACTTACTTGAAAAATGTAATTTCATCATTTAATCAATTTCCACCACAATATCAACTTTTACTCCAAAGTCTGATCATTCAAAATGAATTTTTCTTTTTAAAAGCACTAAAATAAAATTTTAATTAGTAAAATAATCTACAAAAAGGATAAAAAAATATTCCTCATATATTTATACATTAACCAAAAATAAAATAATTAGAATAATATAAAATAATTTTCAGAATGAATAAAACTTTATATGATGAAATACTATATTAATCTCTAAATCCTCAAATATAACACCCAAAGTTCAACTTAGATCATTCTAAAAATAACTAACCTTAAAATTATTCAAAATGTTCCTAAATAAGTTTGAAACCTAAAAATAATTATTATTTTATCGCATATTATTCTAATATTGATTTCATATTTTTCCCTAATCAACATTAGTTAGTCATAAAGACACATACAAAAAACTGTATAAGCCTTAATCATCTAATATCAAAAAAATTACAATCGTTTCTATAAATATCCTAAATCACTACAAAGACACAATAAAATCATATATACTTTTGAATGATAATTCAACTTTATTCCTCAAATAAAATCTCTTATTACCAAATAATATTCTATTTACGTTAATCATATAATATCCTCCAAAAATATAGTGATATTTTTTGAAAAACTTTAATCACTTTATCACAAAATCACTGTTCAATCTCATTTTTATCTGTACGATAAAACATATGTTCCCAAATTGTAATAACCCATAATTACTTAAAAATAAAATATCATATGAACCTTAAAGGTTATCAATACCTTTAAAATTATTTCCATAAAATGTTAAGTCATTCTTCCTAAAGTAAATTTTTTACCTATCAAACTTAAGGGATGAATATACCTCAGACATCTATCAAAACTCAATAAATTTTTCCCAAAGTATCATTAATCACCTTAAAATCCCGAAAAATGAAAAAATAATTTATCCCATGACATGATTCCTAAAATATACTTAATATTTATCTATGAAATTTTTTAACTAAAAAAATCATACTTACCATGGCATCACGTAGGCTAGTGGTAGTCATTGCACCCTCGTTGCCCCTCGGTTGTGGGTTCAAGCCATGCGGCTTTTCCATATACGATGGGTTGTCTCCTTTCCTGTGGACTGTCCTATTTCTAAAACTATCTTAATTTAACTTAAATATAAATGAAAAAACTTATGTGATAATAGAATTTTGAATTCACCATGAACATATAACTTTCCCAAAATATTGATGAACATTTTCAAAAATAACATTAATAATCAAATAAATTTTAACCCTCTAAGGATTTTTATACATCTTAATTTTTTTCCAAAAAATAAAATAATATTAACTGGATATTATTTATATAACATTATCACATATTAACCCAATGTTTTATTTATACCTTAATCAAATTTCCTTAAATTAATGTCTCTAAAAATTATCATCTTTCATTATACCACTTTTAAAAGTTATTGATTCCATAAAACATTTTTTTCAAATTTTGAAAACAAAACCTTCTATAGAATAATAATTAGGTGTTTTATGATTCTAATAAAATTTATTGTAAATCATAATATCATAGATAAATACCACTGCATCATAATTCTGAAAACACAATATATAAACACATCTTTCTTTTAACTTCCTTCTTAAACCTTTAACCATGATTTGTTACCTTATTCATTAATACTTAATTCCTATAAATTAAATATATTAATTATGTCATTTTGATTCAAAAATTTCAACTAAATATTATTTTCATATTTTAAACATAATAAAATTATTCATTCCTTTAATCTTAACATCCAAATTTTCTTGATATTCCTTTTATCATTGGGCATGATGCCCAAATTCTGAAAAATAAATGGTCCAGTACATTATAATATTTCCATTTTAGAGAGACATGGGAGAGTTTATATTACAAAATAAAATAAAAAATATCATGACCCATAAAATTTTTGGAGAAATGAAAATGTGTCAGATAAGTCAAATAGATTATTGTAGGTGATTTGAATACTCAAGAAGCTATTAAAATCATTTGAACAAGAATTTTTAAGAATAGTGATGATAAAATCATATGGAATGGATAATAAGGTTGTTAAAGATCAATTTCATTCAATATTGATAAATTATCCTTAATCTAGTGAAATTAACATCATTTAAATACGAAACCAATTATTAAAATGAAAATAATCAATTAGAGTAAAGAAAATACCCTATAAATTTTATAATACTCTAACATTTCATTTCCTTTATACCTCAATTGATTTAAGTTTTTATCCAATCCCCTAAATTGATATAATTTTCCATAACATAATAAAAATTTTGTTTATAAAGTAATTTTAACTTATTCTAAAATAACATCTTATCCTCTAAAGTTATCAAAACACTTGATCTGATATTAACTATATAGACCAAGCCTTTATTCAATCCATAATTTAATTTTTAAACAATAATTCATTTTTTTCATTACTAAATATTATTTTATGTTTATAGTTTAATATAATTAGTACATAAATATTAAATTGAAAACCCAAACAATACAACTTGTACACTTACTCTTAGTGACTGTCTTTTCTATAATACAAGTCTTTTAAAATAAAACATGTTTTCTTTTCATTAAAATTATTTATTATTTTCAACTTGACTTCATCATTTCTCCTACACATATTTAAAACCCATGAAAAAAAATTTAAATGTGATATGAACACAAAAATATAAGTACCGAACATTAAACAAATAATAAATAAACATGTTAGTTTTTTTTACAACCATGAGATCATAAAAGATTGTTTTCCTTTAACATAATAAATTTTGATCTCAAATACTCGTTCACCTGCGCATGAAATCACCTTTACTACCCAATGTTTTTCATAAAACATTTTATAATAATATATATATGAAACAGTAATATCAATGAGGGATTATTAGAAATCATGAAAACCCAGGAAAAATGTATTCTTAAAAATTACATTTTTACTAAAAAAAAGGGCTTAATCCTTCCTTTAAAAAATAATATCATTAGTTTAACTTTTTAAATCAAATGATTTCTATGAAAACTTATAATAAAGCATAAAAATTTCATATAGTTTCATTGGGATATCATCCTCATATAACACTTACAATTTCCCTTACAAGTGTAATAACCAATATGGTCAACTTACAATATAATTCTCCGGAGAACATAATCATTACTCAAGGAAATATAGAGGTATATCAGGATCACCCATCATCATGAGCCATATTGAGATCACCTATCATCATAAAAAATATAAAAGGTCCAAAAAATGAATGAAAAACCTAAATTATTTCATTTAAATCATCAAACTCATAAATATATACTTTTTAACCCATAACCAAAACATTATCAGCTATTAAAATATCCATTTTCCTTTAAAACCCAATTTTTTAAAAATAAAATACCCAAAAAAAGGAATGGGGAATTTTATTTTAAGAAAAATTTGAATATTATAAATGTATACAAAAATAAATTAATGGTTATAGCTGTGGTAAAATCTTTTGATTCCATATAAGTTAAAATAGAAGATTCATTTTTCGTTTTAAAGAAAGTCAAAATGTTACATATAAAATACGTAAAAAATTTCTTTTTGAAAACAATTAAAAGAAAGTAAAAAGTGATAAAAAAATCATAAAAATTCATTTATGTCTATATAAATATATACATAAAATAATTTTAATAATATGGACATGAAAGAATAATATTTATAAAATTAATATATAAAACATTTAAAAGGGAGTTTTTAAGGTAAAGGGTCCCTTACCTCGAGTTTGACTCATCATGCATATTATTTATATTCCTAAATAATAAACTTATGTTAATTATTTAATTTATTAAGAACATTTTTCAAGTTTATTATTCCTTTTATATTATTTATTACAATGTTATATTTAATTAGTTAATCAATTAAGCTCACATCAGTCGTTTTGATGATATTCGACTGATATGTCCAAAATGAATTTGGTAGGTCGACTATGTTCAAAGATTTAATTATTCAATTACCACTAGAATAATAATTATTAAATAATTATAATTTATAAATATTAACTTTTATTTTAAAACCATTCATGAATGGTTGTTAAAAAAATGAACTATGTTATAATCATGGAGACGGTAGGTAGTACATATGCATGAGTAACGTTTCCATTTTTCAAAAACATGATGGAAATATGTTAAGTATTATTTTTTTATTAATAATTAGGATTATATAATAAATATCATATTATTTATTTAAATACACTTTTATATATCATCCATGTGATTTGGTTATGAAAAAAAATTACATCGCTTCATGGGGGTGGTAATCCATATGTACACACGAATGACGTTTTCATTCTTCAATGTATAGAGAGGTAAGAAATTAGATAAGAAATTATATTTATATAATGATTAATATATAATAAATATCATATATATATATATATTAAATCCATCATCTTATTCATCCATAATAGGTTGTGATGGAAATTTAATTACATCTGTTCGTGAGGCAATAATCTTCCACACACATGAACGGTGGATTAATTTCCCATTTGATGTAAGAATAAGTGGATATAGGATATTACATAGAAATAAGGAAAATACGAGTAAATTAAATACACTGGTTTTATTATTTTATCATTTTTGAAGAATATTTGTATGAGTTAGAAGAAAAAATAAAACTATAACATTCGCTTAAAAGTTATACCTCTTCTTCAAAAAATATCATTTTCATTACACCTTAATCCCTCTAAGGGTAATATTTTACCCAAAACAATGTCTATAGAAAATTTTTAGGGCTGTTAAGAAGGTATTTGGTTAGTTATTGGATGATATAGAGTGATCAAATGGTGTAAGAAATGCTTCATAGGATGATCTATTTTATAAGTAATGGGAGAGCTATTCTTAGAAATTCTTAAAGTATTGAATTGATATAAATTAGTTTTCAAGAGAAATTGGATCAAAAATGATATAGTTAAAATATATTAATAGGATTGGAAAAAATAATCCCATCCAATAAAATTTTTATAAGTTTGGAATATGTTTTCACCTTTATCTTTTTATTTTAACACCTCCTTAGCCCTTTTGACAATTCCCGCGATATCAAAGTTATTTATTCTTTATGCGTAAAGAAAGTTACTATAAAATGGAAATTTAAACATAAATGGATAAAGGTTGATATTTTAAGCTATATCCCATTTATTTGGAAAAATATAGTATTTTTATGAATTTTAAATCATTTAATAAAATATTGGTATTATAAAATATAAGTAATGAAATTTTTTGAACTATTCATTTACTTAAAATTTAAAGTAATCAAGATAACAATGTAATATAAATATAAAACTTTAAAACATCTAAAATATGTTTTATATATATATAACTCATGGGAATATTTAACTCATGCATAAAATATTACTTTTAGAGTTTTTAAAATCATTTACTTGATTTTTCAACTAGTTGCATAAGCACTGTGTCGACGTTGTGTAAGCATTTAAGATAATTATATAATAAATAAAAATCAGAAATAAATTTAAATAAAAAAATATTATTCTCAAAAAAAAACTTTTTGATTCTTTGATAACTAATTTTTATCTCTATGTGAACATATAAGAGGAATTTAAAAGCAAGTGAACGACATTATGTATTTTTCTTTACTTAAAATAACAAAATAGTCAAAATCAAAGATAAAAGTAAAAAATGTCACATGTAAAAAATTTGGATGATTATGGAACAAATATACTCATAAAACTTTATAAATTCAAGTATTTTAATGAATTTTAATCCTTATCACATTATATTTAACCTTAATTATCTCATTTACCTTTACTGTTGTAACAAAACTTTAGGATGGTTAACTTTCATAATGACCAAAAATAAAATGGAAATATTTTTAAAAAAAATTGAAATAATGACTCCAAATATGTTATCCATTTTTAAGATTCAATTTCTATAAGTAGTAGAATTTAATTTAAAATTAAACCTGCAAAATGCGGTGAAAAATGATTTTTTAGAAAAATGTCTTTTTAAGTATAAAAAAGTTTTTATATAAAATTAAAGTATAAAATTCATTTAAAATACCATAATTTAATTTTTTTAATAAAAATTAACTAGTTATAATTTAACACTAATTAAAAAATAGAATTTTAATTAGAAAATACTTAAAAATAAAATACATTTTTTAATAAAAAAATAGAATTTTCACTATTCACTAAAAAACCATAATTTTCAGAAAATTCCCAAAAATTCATCCAAATATAATTTTTAAATGATGAATTTAAAAATGAATTTCATTTTTGGAAATTAAAATTCCTTAATTTGGAAATTTATCTTTTTAATAAAACCATATAATGTATGAAAACCCCATCTGGTTAGAAATAAAGCTCTTCCCTTCTAACTAAAAAATTACCTAATATTATTATAATTAATATAACTCTATAAAATAAAAATAATGAATGTAAATAATACATGAAAATTAATTATATTAACATTACTAGGGTTTTTTCATTTTAGGCCTTTTACCCCTTAGATTTAACCCTTTTATCGTTTTGACTTTTACTGTAGTAACTAATTTTTACCTAAGTAATTTATTTTCAATCATAAAAAATAAAATGGATATTATTAAATAATTTAGGCCTTATGATTCCAAATATGAAATTAATTTTATTTTATACAATTTCTAAAAGGGTTAAAAAATAGTTTTAAAATAATAAATATATAACACATTAAAATTGTTTTTGACATAAATATAACTAAATTATAAAATTTCAAATAGAGGATTGTAAATTAAAATTAAGATTTTTAAATGTATAATTTTACTTATAAAATAAATATTTTATTAAGAAAAATGTTCCATAAATTTTAATTTATGCTCGTATCTTAATGGTTTCATAAAATTCGTTGTATTTGTAAGACTAATATTTTTCACTATTCAAATAAAAAATAATCTTTCTAGAAAAATTCTAAAAATTCATCTTAAGATGATATTTTTATGATGAATCAAAAAATAAAGTTCATTTTTTCAAATTCAAACTCAAAGTTTTAGGAATTTATCTTTTAAATTAAAACATAAAATATAATGAAAACTATTTTTATAGGAAAATGACTTTTCAAATATTGATTGTTCATATTTTTATTTCATACCAATATATATTTAAATTGTGTTAAAATATTATATATATAAATAATATATTTTTTCATTATTTAATTATAATATACTTAGTTCCTTAAAATAAAAATACTTAGTGGATAAAAAACTAATTTTATAAAAAAATACATTTTAAGCATAAAATGATTTTATTAGTTATTTAGATATAATAATTGAATTTCATTAGTGAATTAGAATTAAAATTGGACTTTATTTTTATTTATACATCTATTTATTATGAGTATCCCTCTATTTATACCCACCAATTCAATGGTTATTTTACAATAGTTAAAAAAATTAATAATATGTTTCATGATTCCTTTTGGTTTAATGTTTCGTGTGGAGCAAACTATTTAACATAATGATTATTTTTAGGAGTAATGTTCACTAAAATATTAGGATTTTATAGGAATGAAATCAACCTATTGTAGAATTATTTCCCTCACCCGACTAACGTTCCATTATCCAAGGTTTCATCGTGATGTGCCCCTAGCCTTCAATGTGTGATGGTTCTATAGTGTTGAACTACAGAAATATGGGTAGACTATTCACTATGTGACCTCCCTATCAAGCTGTGACACTCATACAACTTGAAATTACACAAGGTCTAAAGGGTTTGGTCATGATGTGATCTTTCTTAGTCACTGAATGACCTACTATAATTCCAAACTAAAGGTTTCACCCAAAAAAACAAAAAATAAAGAAAACAAAGATAGTGTAGGTTAATAAATAATATATAATATAATTAAGTGGAGTACATGGTGTGAAAATACTCCGTATAATATAACTTCATACTCCTATAAAGTCTTAGTGGAAATGTTTTACCAAATATTGGGTGAGTTTTAACCTCATCAAGATCGTTTCAATTTCCAAAAACCAAGAAACACTGCAATATCAACCATGAAAAGGATGACTACACCAACCAAGATTAATCAAACAAAAAAAATATTACATCTTTCAAAGAACCTTACAGGTTATAACCAAAAACTATACACTTAATAATAATAATTTAAGTTGATCATTCCATAAGTACCCAAACTTTTCACATATAGTCAACTCAAAAAAATATTCCAAATAAAATCACTTATATAGCTTAAGAACATTTGAAAAGGGACCTAAATAATGGGTTAAGTTTAGTTCAAGGTAAAATAACCATCTTACCTATCATTCCTACACCACAACCCCTACAAGAAAATGGATAAAATTTTAGCAAAAGAAAACATCTTTGGTGGTCTCCACAATATTTAATAATTCCACTAAATATCCAATTCTATAAAACAACCAACCACTACCAAATAATAAACCAGATTAAAAGTATAAAAAATAAGGAACACGAAAATTTATGGAAGGAACAATAGGTAAAATCCATAAAAAATCATGAATACCATAATAAGATGCCATCCACAACCCATTTTAATCATTTCATCAAGCTCAAAATCTTATAAATGATTCTACTGAAAGAAAAACAATAATTATAGACTAGATAAAAGATGATAATATATGGTTGAAGATTACTCAAAAAATTCATGCCTCTATAGAAAAAAAATGGTCTCTATATTTGGGTCAATTTTTGAAGATAAAGTAAGCTTGGACCTTACTCTTGGAACACCAACTCACGGTTAACATGAAAAAAATAAGGTACTGGCTATAGAAAAATATAATATTGGGGTATTAATCATCCCAATTACCCAAGAACACACCCATGAATTCCCATTCACAAACACAAAAAATAAAAACCTCTTAACAAGTCTAAAATTCTGGAATCCCACCATTTTATTACATTACATCCCATTGCATGGTATGAACATATGATCTTTTAAAGTTTAGTTTCTTATAAATAATGTAAATTATATAAAAAAAACTTAAAAAAAATTTAAATATTATTGAAGACATATTCATGGGTTCACTCTAAGTTAATTTTACTATATCTCATGTCTTGAGGATAAACGTCAAAGAAAATGGATGAGCATCCCAATAAGGGAATAATAAAGGGAGACAAAACGCAAGTGATAGTGAGACATATCAATATGAACATGAGGCCTAAAAATACAAAATTAACAAGAGGAATACATAATATTAAGAAAATGAAACATAACATGTAAATGTGGCTACAATATTTACATGATACATTCATAATCATATGACTAAGGTTTATCACCAAGGTGTCATGTAGGAAAAATTACCAAGGTTATTCACCAAGGTATCGTAAAACATGTCATATCTAGAGATTAAATACTTCAACCAAGGAATTGGAATGATATCAGGTATAACCCTTAATATTTATTAATTTTATGTGAGCCATATATATTACAACAAATTATTTCATTAATAACCCATAGAGAATAATGAACAGGTTTCTTATCAAAATATTAGGGTAAAAAAGGGCTTAAAACATGATCATTATGTCACTTTTAACCCATGAAAGGAAATGTGTGTTTCATATATGAAAATACCTGAATCAAAAAATTAATTTTAAAATATATTTTAAAACCCATTTAAAATAAAAGAGGTTTGGGTATTCAAATAAAAAGGAAAAGATAATTTCTCATGTAAAAGAGGGAAATTTGAGAAGTAAATTCGGTAGCATAATGGTTATAAAATATTTTTTTAGAAAAGGTTAAAATTTTAGGGTAAAAGGATATACCATTCATAAAAGACTCTTATTATAGTAATAAGACAATATAAAGTGTAAAAAATAAATTATTTTGTAAATTATAACACATACCACATAAAAAAGGGAACTTGAAGGGAAAAGAGAAGTGAAGATTTCCATTACCTTGAAGATTTGTTCCTAAAAGTTGAGGATGGAACCTTGGAAGATTAAGAACACATTTAAGGGACTAATTGGGAGAAAAATCACCCTAAATTCATGAATTATGGATTGGGAGTGAAATATAAAGGTGAAATGGGTGGGTATTTATAGCAAAAGTTGAGTAATTGTCTAATAATTTCCAAATATATGTCTTGGAAATATAGGTTATGAAAAATTACAAAAAAAGAATTAACCATGGTTTTATCTCATGGTTTTGTAAATTTGGGTAAAATTTTATGATATTTCAATCTACCAGAATCAAAAACCATTTTATAATAATTCTTTTGGCATGGAAAAGAAATGATTCCACAAAGTAATATTTTTTAAAATTATATTTTTGTTTTTAGACTTTATAAAGTCACTTATAGTTTCAGAAATTTATTAAAATATATTAAAATACTTGATATTAATAAAATAACATATTTTTGGTCATAGATTCTGGTTAATTAATTATTATATCATTATGAAAAAAATACAACGTCATAAAATATTCCGAAAACCCAAAACTGTATTTTTTAATATTCATGAAACAAAATTAAACATTATAATAAATTCACCCTAAAAAAATTTTCACATGATGATTTCAAAAAGAATGTTTATTTTTCCTGAATAATTTTATAAATATGAGAATTTTAAATTTTAAATATAAAATCTTTATTTAGTTAAAAAATAGCAGTTTTTAAGGTACAATCAAATTTATGATACATATAAAAAATTTCCTATGCCATTATAAAATTATTTTATCAATTATATTTAAATAAAATTGTTTTAAGAGACTATTTAATTAAGATGAAAATTATTCAGAATACCTAGGTTTATTATAAAAATGTATATCTTTTCTAAAAAAGTATGTTTTATTTCTGTCCAGAAATCAATTTATAAATTCATCTCAATTAGACATATATTTTACTAAGAAAAATTATTGATAAAATATAAATTTTATTTATACAAAGGAAATTAAAATTTATGAAATTAAGTCTTAGAGGCATAACTGCTTATTACTCCTGCATATTCCCTAAGTGTGAGGTGTGCGATGGTCATTGTTTAATGGGGTCTCCCAGATAACATTGACCGAGTGGTAATATCTACTAACTTGAACTTATCCCATATGTGATTTCATTCAATATTTACATGTTGAAGCTCAAATTGGTCTTGTTCAAGGTCAAACCCCAATGACTCTACCTTCCTCCCAATTTCGTACAAATGGGCTTTAAACGGAACAACTCAAATGGTTAAGTACATTGACTCTTTCTTCTATATAAATTAATATTTTTCATTTCCACTTATAAAAACTAATTATAATGATAAAATTATCAACCAATGTTATAGTTTCTAATGATCAAAGTGACCAATGGTCAAATTGACCAAAATTCATATTTATCAATGTTCATATAACAGTCGAATCTCAATGGTCACATTTCCATTTATACCCTATAAATACCACTTCATTATTTCATTAAAAATTCACTATAATTTCTCCCTAAGGTTATATTTTCATTTTTTAATATTTTTATTTGTTTACTAATATTTTTTTTATCTCTAGATAATTTTTTGTGGGGGTGATTATTTTAGAAAACGTGGGTGATCCATACGTTCCAATTTTATCTATTCTATTTTATATTATTTTTTCCAATTGTAATGTTTGGAATTTTAATTAGTTTCGAAGCTGACTAATGTAATAGTCGTTGTTAACAAAATAAAAAAAAATTTGGTTTCTCACTATGAGAAAAATGACCTATAGCCACAAATCTGTAGCCATAGTTTTTTTATCCATGGATGTAAATTAGTTTATAGCCATGGTTTTAATTAAAATCATGGATATATGGTTGTATAAACCCATGGTAGTCATGCGAATCTATCATCTCTCTCACTCCAACTCACGACCCCAACCTTACCCTCACAACCTCTACTCTTAGCAGCCCTCTCTTCTTGGTCACGACCTCCTCTATCAGCATCCCTCTTCCACCCTCTAAACCTCCTATCTCGGCGGATACCTCTTCTCTCAGCGTAGACCTCTTGACAAAAACCCTTTTCCACCCTTTCAACCTCCTCTCTTGGAAGTACTCCCCCGATGGTGGCCTCTACAACCCTTTTTCCCCGATGGTGGCCTTCGCGACCTATCATCTCCCCAATCCTTCACACCCAACAGTGCCCCTCATGATGCTGCCTCTCGCTACCACTGAAGGCAACCCCAACATGAGAAATCATATCCAACCCTCCTCCCCCGATACAGCTGATGAACACGGGACACCTCACCTACCCCTATCGACACTTCTCTTAGGTGGCCTCCACACTTCCTTCTTCAACATGCCTCCGATGCTACCACCCCCTCCTTGGTGATCATCCTCCTCCTTGATAATAAATATTTTATAAATAATTGGAATACATTTTGATGATATTAGGGTCTCATGTAGTAGGAATCTGGTTAATAGTGATCATCATCCTAAGTGAGATGTATGATGAATTATTGTGAGAACCCAACAATAGGGGGATTTAGAATAGACCCATGTGTTGGACAAGGTTTTGCTACTGGAATTGAGAGGGGGAGGGTGTATGTGGGATGCAAGGGGGGTGTATGCAGGGGGTCTATGGGGGAAGGGGGAGGGGGCAGGGTCATGGGGTCTGTAGGGGCAGGGTCTGTAGGGGTGGGGGAGGGAGAGGGTGCAAGGGTTCTGTAGGGAAAGGGGGGAGGAGGGTGCAGGTGGGGTGAAAGTGGGAAGGGTTTTGGGGTATGAATGGGGAACGAGAGAGGGTGAGGGTGTAGGTGGAGTGAAAGTGGGGAGGGTGTAGGGGGTGTATAGGTGAAAGGGGGAGGGGAGTCTACAAGGGAAAGGGGGAGTGGGGAGGGTGCAGGGGGTCTACAGAGGCTTCAAGGGTTGTATTTATTTCTGGGTGACATGTTGCATACCGAGGATCGAATGTGGTCATTTATTTTGTATTCCTCTATTTATTTTTTATTAATATGATCATATAACACATATACACTTCCTTAGCATGTCGTTGGGTGAACCCCAACATTTTTAGGATTGGTCTTCCAAGGAAACATCTAAACTATGTTTTTTATGTGTAATTGTTCGTGGTGAGATGACAAATACACACCTCAGGTAATTCAACCATTGAGATTGTATTTTAGTAGTAGATCTCAATGGTAGGGATCATCGTAGATTAGAACTAACCCATATGATTTGATCCATATGATGGGGTGTTCTATAATATTGGGTAAACATTTATTGAATATAACATGGTGTTTTGGGTTATATGGGAATGATTGAGTAATTTTTTAGTGTTTTAGTTATAGTAGCAAGTGATGGGTTGATTTTTTATGAATAGTATGACTCATGTTTAGAGTTGTGCAGTGGAATATTTCTTCATGTTATAGGATAGAAAACATTGATTTTTTTCATGAATTAATAACCTTGATAGAATTAGATAAATGTTTTTGGATTGTTGGGGATTCTTAGGGATGTTTAGTGTTATGGGGGAGATGTTGGAATACCCCGTTCATTTTTTAGTGTGGATTTGTGTTTGAACTTGAATTTTAGAGTTAGAGGGAGTTAATTTTTGATAATTAAACAAGGGGATTGGATTATGAGTATTTTTATATTTGAAAAAGTGTTTCTGGATGTGGTTTGAGTCTCTATAGATTCCATGAGGGCTTGTGTGGATATCAGGGTAGTGTCTAGATGGCTGGGATGTTGAACTTTTGTAGTAGTAGGACATTCACAACATAAAGGGACACTCACACCATAAATGGTCTCCATGAAGACCTTTCAGAATATTAATGTGGATGGTTGAGAGTGGGTCCATTTTTCTTTTTTTTATTTCATGAAATAAACCATGTTTACATTGTGAATTGAGTTTTTCTAGAGGGGGATACCCTTTTCATAAGTCTCTCATGGAATGAAACTTGTGGTCACACCATTAATGGTGTGGAGTGTGTGTTGTTTTAGTTAGGGAAGTACCATTTTTTGATTGGGTTACTTAGGATTTATGGTATATGGGTGCATAGGAGAGGCCATTTCTAATATGAATAATACCTTATATGTACATATTCTAACCCCCTTTATTTATGGATATCATTGGATGTGTTTAAAAAAAGAAATGGTGTATATTATTCTAGTTGTTTTCTCAATTATACCATCAAATTGTTGTCCAATGATTCTAATTAAATTTAAACAAGGGATTGGTGATGTTTTCTATTGTATTATGGTAAAAACAATCAAATATGTGGGGGAGTTCATATAACATAGTGAGGGGACTTCCTAAGATATTACATGTAGTCTATCATGATTCATTTTGATGATGGTATATAATTGTATAAATTTTAATATATATTCTTTAAAAAAATAAATTTGAGAAAATTGATGGATTAATTATTGGTTAATAGTGATACCTTTGAGTGCCTTAGGATCTGCTACATGTTGAGATTATATTGAACCTCATTTCTCGTGTTTTTTGGCATTATATGGTTACCTGGTGAGATTTTTTAGAATTATTCCTATATGAATTTTTTTGTAAATATTAATTTTAATGATTTAATTCAATATAAATTGAATATAATTATATAAATTATATGTCTTGGAATGATTTATGGGATAATATGGTTGGGAAAATGGTTTTTGAATTTAATGGACTTGGGATAAGTCTATCAGGCTAAAAATTAAAAAGGAATAAATCCGAATAGGTAGTAGGAACCTCATTCATACCCATTTGTTATTATAAATTATATTTATATGGAATTGTATGTGGGGTATGTCCACCATGGGAATTTGATCCTTTTTAAATTAATTGAATTGGTTTATTTAAAATAATTTCAATGAAATAGATATTGTGCTGAGGTCATAAGAGATCTTAGACACTGAATTGATGCCTTAGCTAATGATGGTCATGGCCTCCCCTATAATTGAATCCTCTGGATATATGGAACCAAATGGATGACACTAAAATTAATATAGTGATTGTAGTAGATATGGATTGGTTCCTTATCCATTGGTTTCTTCTTCTCCCATGAACCCCTGGGGCTTCTATGATTTTATTTAATTTTTGAGGTGGTTTAACCAGGGGGTATTGGGTTTATAGGGCTTATATAGGATTCCACTTTAATACATATTCATTTATGATGTACCAATGATTTCAAAACTTTTATTTAATTATTATATAGTAGTTATTTATGATTAGGATTTATTCAATATCCACATGAATTATTATATAGCTGATATTCGTGATTTATAATTTTTCAAGATCCCCTTCCAACTGTGTTTTGTGTATACATTTTCATACATATGCATTTTGTTATGCTTTTCTCATATCTTATGTAACGCCCCGACCCCAATTACCCAGAGTCGGTGCATTATTGCGTAACATTGGCATGATCACAAAACATCAAGTCTCGAAAGACCGATTAGTTTAGTATCCTTGGAAACACTAGATACATACATAAACGTTACATTACATCATAAAGTGAAAAACTACAATAAAAAAAAAGTCCCCATAGTCCACACTCATATCCTCTTCTGACTATCCCTGCAGGTCATTCATAAAATACTTCTTCACATCCTAGAAAATATTCAAACATTGAAAGGGGTGAGCTCAGATGCTCAGTAAGGATAAAAATATTGCAGAAGCTTTTGTAAATAAACATTAACATTTAAGGCAATGTATAACTAAAACAAAAGCCTTTTTAAACTTTAACTTCAGTATAATATGGAAAAAATAAAATTAAATAATGCAATTTACTTACTCACATGGATATTCTACTAGTGGAATAATCACATGCAATATCAATAACCACTTCCATAATGATGGAATGCATAATGCCAGACTATCATAACCACGTAGCCAAGGCCTCGTGCCAAGACCACAAATAAGATTTTGTCAAGGCCTCATGCCAAGACACTAGTTTGTCTCATGAGACCTGCCAATGCATCGAGGATCTATAGCGGGCTCCACCCGTCACTTATTAAGTCCAATGCATTCCGCATATAAACAGGTTTAAACAAAACATAATTGTATCACATAAAACATGCATAAAGGAAACATAAAATTTCCACATTTCAATCACAAGATATCAATACAACACATTGATATAATAAAAACACTTTCAAAACCATTTTCAATACCAAAATTAAAGAAAATTAAAACTTTGTATTTATTTTTCATTTAAAAAAAGTTATGGCTTGTAGAGGAAGCTGAAACTCAAATAATGGTCACGGTGGCAGAGAAGTCGTTGTCGCCGCATACGTACGGCAAGAAAAACATTCCTTTTTTTCATTTATTAAAACGCTTCATATAAAAAATATTCCTTTTGTAAAAGTCAAAGGGGTTTATACACCGTATAAAAGAAAGTTGTGTATAAAACCAAATATGCCTCAATGAAAGGAGATTGAGACGAAGTCCTTAAAAAGATCATTTTTAAAATAAAATATATCTATTATGTGTATTAACTATAAGTACACATAAATAAAGTACAAATACAAGATATGACATAATAATATCATGACATAATTTTAAAATAGGAGATTAACCCAAAGAATGGAAATTGGGTTAAGAAATTCCCTTACCTCGTGTCCGACTTGACTCGACCGTTCTTTAACCTCCTGAATAATAAACTAGAGTTAATTTCTATTTTCTTAAGAACATTTTTCATGTTCATTATTACTTTTATATCACTTATTACCATGTTACAAACATTATGTAATTATTTATGTTAATAACAGTTGTTTTGTCGATCTTTGGTACTTGAGTCAAAAATATACTTCTTATAATTACAAGTTGTTCATGTGGTGAAATATCCGTTATATCCAGAATTATATTCATGATGTTGATATCATATATAACATATATATCCAGTATATACATGCATTTATAATATTACATAACATTTAGAGGTAATAAATGAAATGCACCGTTCATGGAGACGGTAAGTCGTACGTATGCATGAACGCTACTTTCATTTCTATTTCATATTTTAATGGAATAAAACATAATGATATAAAGGTATAATATAATTCCAGTATAATATAATGTATAATACCATTTACTCCATCCTTTATACATACCACATATGGAATTAACGATTCAAATCACTTTGAGGGGGCGGTAGTCCGCACTTCCTAAAATGAAAATATCGTGTTTACCCATAATGGAACCCATAAAGGTATGCCATAAATGAAAAATACAGAAGCTTAATTAAAACATAAACATATTATATATCATATATAAATATAGTGACATATTAATGGCCACCTTTTAAGGTGTTATATGAGTGTTGAGCAATCATCGTTTCGTGAGGCAGAAATTCATCATCCACAGAAACAGTATGTTCTTTAACCATTAGATGTAGGTGTGTGTAAGTGTAGCTCTAATAATTCTTATAACAACATCCTAGTATATTTAGGATACTGGTTTTGTTACAAAGGAAATGGATAAAAAGATTTTAGGGGGTTGGAGAAGCAAAATAAAACAAAATAACATAAGAGAAGACATTACCTTAAAATCGGGTAACTCTTTTTTGATTTGAGCCAAAGGCTTATTTAGGAAGAATTATGACCAAAGTGAGGCTTCTAGGAGTAAGAGAGGTAATTTGGGAGAGTATTTGGGCAGATTTTGGCCAAGCCAAATGGCTTGAAGGTGTGAATAAGGTGGGAGTGGTGGGGGCCCTTTTATAAGAGGAGAGAAGGGGCACTCTTGGCAAGATTGAAATGTTACTTTATTATGAAATTCTTTTTTTCGGATTATAAAGGTCCCACACTTATATATTTCGAGGATAAGGTGATAAGGGTTTGAAATATACTCATCCAATAGGTTTTTGACATGTGTAAGTCTTAGATTTTACATTATCTTTACATTTTATTTAAATCATTAATTAATGAGGTAATCGCTGCACCATCATGGTGTCATAAATAATTTAATTTATTTAATTTCTAAAAATTATAAAAAAATATCAAGATGTATGAAATATTTTTAGCTTTCTAATGAATATTTATAGTCAAAACTATGACTTGTATGACCCCATTTAAAAATTGTTTTAGTAAAACAACTCATGTTTGTGACATTTTTATTTTAACATTAAATAAAAAGTTTTTAATGTCATTTTCCTACAAAAGTGGCTCCATAAGGTACCCAAGTTGACCCATGGATTGTATTGGTCGGCCATGACTCATCCAATAGGGTTAGGACAAGTGTAAAGGTATTTTCATATTTTTATAATATCATTTTTACCTTAAATTTCACTAATTACATTTAATCGCGATTAATTAAACTTAAAAGTTACTATTCACCAAAAATTATTTTAATCCCATTGAACTACATTTTACTTCCTAATGACAACCATGTATGTCAGATTTTTGAAAATCAAATCACGGAAGTGGTAATGTTTCATTTAAACAAAAAATCAGTTTTTTTAACTACCATTTAGTGGTTTCACTATTCATCAAAAATTGAAGTTTTTCAGAACAATTCCAAAATTTCACCCTAAGCTATAATTGATATTCCGAATTCAAAAATGATGTCTATTTTACAAAATTACAAACATATAAGTTTCATTAATTAATTTTATAATTAATTCCCGATGTCACAACAAATAGCGTGTTTTTCAGAAACAATATATATCAAAAGATTGACAATTGTTTATGTCCAATTTCAAAGTGAAATTAATTCTAATGACCACCATTGGATAAAATTATAAAAATATATTCTAATTATAGTTTAAAACCACTCAATATTATAATTTATCACTACAAATTATTTTGATTAAAAAAGTTGTTTTAAGTATTTTTCACTATTCATAAAAATTTGGAAGTTCTCAGAAAAATACCAAAAATTCATCATAGGCTAATTTAGATATTCCGAATACAAAAATTAAGTCCATTTTGAAATAAAAAATTTCTATAATTTTAAAAAGTGGGTATTACTATTCATAACGGCTACTTTGATTAGTCACGGTGTGTTAGAACTCGAACTTGCGTACAATGAAAGCTATTACATTATTGAAAGAGAAGCGTGTCATGAAAGCTAGGGGTCTTACATCTTAGAATATTCTTATGCTTATGTCTAGTGCTTTCACATTTATACATTTGATATCTTCTCAAAG
This sequence comes from Viscum album, assembly GCA_963277665.1. Classification (NCBI taxonomy): domain Eukaryota; kingdom Viridiplantae; phylum Streptophyta; class Magnoliopsida; order Santalales; family Viscaceae; genus Viscum; species Viscum album. The sequence continues at coordinate 246,575,481 of OY728166.1, forward strand.
TAGACTTGTTTTCTTCTTCCACTATTATGGGATTCATTCTTGATTTAGATTTTAAACATACATAACTGAATTAAAAAATTATTTATCACTCCTTTGACCACATTGATTATAATTGCAGTAGATGGTTTTTATGTTTTCAAAATGCAAGAGGCCAGACTTCTCAGAACATCATCCTGAATTTAAAAATCATTGAAAAAGGTATAATTCTACTCTTTTTCTTCTTTTTTAGTATGAAATGTATGAATTATTTTCAATATTTTTCCGGACTTGCAGCAATCAAAGTGGGATTTCACAAGAGAATTAAGTTTCCATAGAAAAATGTAATAGGCTAGAGATATAATTCTTCACAGGAAACAAGTATGTTGTAGTTTAGTTTTTATTTTATATTCTTTATCGCATCAGTCACTTATGCCTTTTACCACTTTCTATGGATGGAGGGTAGTTATATTCTGTGAAGGGGGCTAGAAGGTCACTGGAGGTGGCTACGCGGTTTTCTTTGCAGGAGAGGCAGATCGGGGTAGTGGAGATATTAATTTGTGTGTTTCATTTTTTTCTGTCTTTATACCATGTTGTTTCTAATTTCTTTTCCTTCGGCATGGACATCAAATATACGAATGATTCATGTTTAAATACTACTATTTAACCACCCTTTCCTTTTGGATTCACACATTTATTTCAATATCACTTATCCTTTTTGAGGTCACTCATTGGCCACTATTTGATAAAGATTCAAAGTGCATGGGACAATTTTATATTCAAGATTTAGATATCTACATCATAATGAATGTTCTTGAGATTAATTGTCACTACTAAAAGGAATACTCCCAACCTCAAGCCCAAGGAAAGTCTTACCTTCCAAAATAGAAATAATCCAATTCCCTCCCTCTCAAAAAAATCATACTTATACTCCAGGTCTAACAACACCCTTACATGTGAACAATAAGAAACTTCTATAGATATTACCATTATTTTCCTCTCTCTAAAATCCATCTTTCCATCGAGGTTTTCTAAAATGAAAATATTTAAACAACTTTTTCTTAGACAATTTATTCTTGGAGTTAGACCTTTATTTTTTTGATTGAATCCTCTCTCACCGCTTCTCCCTATATTCAATTTTTCCTTTAATGTTCGAATCCTTAGCCTCACTCTTAATAGTTGCTTTATTTTTAATTTCTTTGGAAAAAAAATCAGACATAACCTCTTCTAAATTTAGAGAGTCCCTACCATACATAATCGAGTCCTTGATGGAAGTATAAGACTCATCCAATGATGTTAAAAGAATTATTTTTTGATCCTCATCCCCTATTTTAATTTATATGTTAGAAATATATAATATAATTGAATTAAAATCTCCAATATGAGTCTTGAATATAGTTCAAGGCTGCATCTTGAAGTTGTGAAGTCTAATTTTAATAAACAACCTTACAACTAAGGGCTTAGTCATATAATTGGATTCCAATATAAACCAAATACCAACATAATAAGACTCAAAGTCTACTTTCTTAAAAGATCTATCACCTAAATACAACTAAATAAGTCTACAGGCTTTTATAAAAACTTCAACAAAGACATCAATTTAAGTATAAGTGGTCTTTCCATTAAAGGGTATAGTGTTATCCTTTTTCTTAGAACCACTGAGATCATCTATAAGATAATTGGGATCCAGAAAATAATTTATCAAGATTCTCCATAGGCTAAAACTATTTTCCCCACCGAATATTTCTATTTTGAATATCATAGATCACATTGTAAACATTTCAAATAGATTTGATACTAATTTTTTGGGGTAGCATTTAATTGGTTGTCCCAAATAATAGCCAAGATCCATTGATACATTTTATATGAGCTATGAACTAATTATAAAATTTTCTTTATTACAAAACCATGAACCAGATTAACAAGATGAATGATTAGGTTGAAAAAAGAAACAAATATAAAAAAGAACACCATGATGTAACAGGCTTTGAATTGTAGTGATCCTATATTCATTCCAATAACACCACCTGAGGAAATATTATTATTAAAGAATAATAACAATAAAATACAACCACATTTATAAGAATGAAAATACTAAATAAGTAATCAAATAATGAAAAAAAATCTAAACTAGATGGTGGTGATGAACTACTTTATAAGGATTTAGCACCATCCACTCTTGGATGGACTCACTCATACACACATAAAAAGAATAAAATATCAAAATATAAATGTAAAATTTATTATAGTGATGAACTTTTTTACAAAATAACAGTTATGGTTTGGAAGGAAGAATCTTTAAACACCATATTTCTAGGTTCTCATTCCAACATGAATAATTTTCCACTGAATCTCCACCAGAAAAGAGATCCAATTTTAGGGAATCAAAACTTCAGATTCTAATGTATGGTAATCAGAAGTTGGGACCAAAATTATCTTTCATTATATCAAAATATATTCAAAAAACTATAAGGTTTCACCTTACATAATTCAAGAAGAGCTCTCTCCCTGAGCTCCAAGAACCCTACTAGATGAATAATGAATGAGATGAACACTAGGGGAACCAAATGATCACAGCAAGTGCAATGATAGTGGGTTAGGGAAACATTAGGTAGCGAGGTTATCGAACGCTGGATGCATGCTCCATGGATGTCTAAGATGAAGTTTTCCATTCAAAAAATTGAGTAGAGAAGCTAGAAAGGAATTGTGGGGGTAACCAATTGTATACACAGAATAAAAGTAGATCAATCCAAAATAAAATTAACATAACTAAATGAGTGGGGGGGGTTTCGGGGGGGTCTATCTAGGGAGGGGGAGTGGTGGGGGGATTTGCAGGGGGTGGGCTACTACAAGGGGAGTGGGGGTTGTGTAGGGGGGAGGGTGGGGTGTTTTTTTATAAAATGAGGGGGATGTACATTATGGTTTTGTGTAGGAACTTGTTTTATGAATTTTTAGAAGTAAACATTTAGATTAATCCAATGTAGATAGAAGAAATCAAGGATTAATAGGGTTTTAGATCTAGAGTTGTCTATAAGGATTGCATATGGTTTTCTAAACCATGATACTAAACATAGAGAGCTGCCCAGTTTTATAGAAATTGTTTTGAAATTACAAGTGTGAACCTAATCAATGTAGTCCAACATTGGCCTATATTGTCCCCATTATATTTTCCCATACCATCCATGAGTATCCTATTTTTTCCATTATCTATTGTATTCTTTATTTATATCTTCCATCATTGAGGATGGTTCTTCAAGATAAGTCCCTCACGATCTTCTCATCATCTCTTCTTCTCACATGTCATCTTTTTCTTTCCCTAAGACAGTTTTAGTCAGGCATATGAAAATTTTCCCACTGCTTTTTTGGTAAATTATATATCATGGTTGCCTTGATTATTTTCTTAAAGTTATGTTGTCATATGAAAAATAGGTTTACAAATAAGTGGAGTGTGATTTGGAAAATCTGGGTCCTGCTATGCTTAGTGGACAGTATGTTTTTTTCTCATATAGTGGGTCATACTGATGTGATTGAATTGAATGGAAATGCCTTTTATCTTAAAAATCTTCACTTCTAAATATTGATAAATATAAGTTTTCACCTAAAAAACTAGAAGGACCTGATGGAAATTGGATCAAATAGGACACCTAAGGAATTCGACGTTGGAACACTATATGACCTACACCAGCTTTTTCACTGCAACATCCGTAGCTCAACAAATCTACACCAGATGAACACCAAAGGATGCACACTAAATTTTGTCTGTGCCTTTCTAATGTCAAGGGATAGGATGGATGATATCTCTCTCATTTTGGAGATGGAGGTTATTTTACATACTGGGATTCATTTGATATCTTTTATGTTTCAATATTGATTTTATATTTTTTATGATTTTAATGCATTTTATTACTATCATTAACAGCCTACAGATTGGGTTGATAGTAAATATATTGGTGATCCAAATTATGTCAAACCAGAGGTATGAAATTTATGATTTGTTTCTTCATGATACTGGTTTGTTTCATTGTCAGTATATATGGTCAGCATCTATGAATGTTTTTTTTATGTAAGGATATGATTCGCTTCCAGAAAAAATTATTGACTATACTACTAAAGATATTGGCCTAGGGGTCTTGACTATGGATTTTTTTTTCTATTATTAGTACAAAAGTATCAAAGTCTTATGATTTTTTACCATGTTAGTGTAGGATTGTTTAATCTATAACATCATTTACAGTACTTGTATTCATTAAATTTCTCAATCTTCTAATGCTTAGTTTGATCGGTAACTCTCCAGTAATCTGACTAATGGAGTTCCAACCACTAATGTCCAAGAGGGTGTCCAGGGGTGTCCAGGAGGGATGGGTGTCCAGGAGGGAGGGTGGGGGAGGGGGTGTCTAGGAGAGAGGGGAGGGGGTCTATCTAGGAGGGAGGGGAGGGGGGTTATCCAAGAGGGAGGGTGGGGGAGGGAGTGTCCAGGAAGGAGTGGGGTGTCCAAGAGGGAGGGTGGGGTTTTCCAAAAGGGAGGGGGTGTCCATGAGGGAGGGGTGTCTAGTAGGGGTGTCTAGGATGGGGGTGTCTAGGAGGAAGGTGGTGTCAGGAAGGAGGGGGTCTACAGGGGGTGCAAGGCGGTGTGCATGGGGGAGGGGTGTGGTGTGGGGGTGTGCAGGGGGGTCTGTCCAGGGAGTGGGGTGGGGTCTGTCCAGGGAGGGGGGGTTCGTCTAGAAAGGAGGGGTGGGGTCTATCTAGGGGGTCTATCCAGGAAGGAGGGGGTCTATCTTGGAAGGAGGGGGTGGGTGTCTTTCCAAGAAGGAGGGGGGTGTCCAGGAGGGAGGGGTTTCCATGAGGGTGTCTAGGGGGTTCTATCCAGGGGGTTCTATCCAGGAAGGAGGGGGTATCCAGTAGGGATGGGGTGTCCACGAGGGTGTCTAGGGGGGTTTCCATGAGGGGGTGTCCAGGAGGGAGGGGTCCTGTCTAGGAAGAAGGGGGTCTGTAGGGGTATGTAGGGGAGGTGGGGGTGCAGGGGGTTTTTCCAAGCAGGGGGTGGGGTCTGTCTAGGGAGGGGGTATTTCCAGGAGGGGGGTCTGTCTAGGGAGTTTAAGAGCTGGTTTCCTAGAACCAACTGGTTATAAGTTGATTACATGGAATTTTAATGTATTTAAATATTAAACATCTCATTACATATTATTCATTATTCTTCATGACTATAATGTAATAATGTCCTAGAGTATTTGTTGCATTGATAAGATTGTGGCAGTTCCCTGCTATTATGAGAACCTTGAAATGCTATAATAATATTCTTAAATATAGTTCTACGGTTGGATGACATACTATGATGGGACGCATAGCATACATACTGTCATGTGTGTATACTCATAAGAAGATGAGACTTTCTCTCATGAAGTTCGCACATGGTAATCTCCAAGATAAGAGATTATGAGAACAGAACCACCAGTAGGAATTCTGTATGATTTAGTTTCATTGGATATTTCTATCTGAAAGTGTGTGTAATGATACTTAGACATTAATATTATCATTAATACATGTCATGACTCACGTACTTTTATTTACTGATGAAAACTGTCATGCAGACAGTTGGCGGGAAGTAGAGTACGTTGGATGCATCACGAGTGGCGTGTTATTAATTGATAAGTTTAGGAAGGATTTATCCCTTCCATTTATGTAAGTTGATATCTTGGCCCTTTGATTGAAATAGAACTATTGTGAAACATTCCATGGCCATGGTGTAACAATGATTTTATTTCAAGTAGTCAAAGAATAACATATCAAGAATAAAAGTTGATGACGCTATCATGAAAACTGATTTATGAGATATTGTGAAAAAGGGATTATATTACACAATGATCATTTGTATGTGGATTTCGTTGTTGCAACTTTAAGTTCTTTCTCTTGGGTGCCTTGACCCGTTTCTAGACATTATTCTTGGACTTTAGCTAAGATTGTCTAATGCCAACGTGAAATAATCCTAGAGGGTCACACACTAAGTATTTTTGGTGGTCTCGGTTAAATTCTATTTGAATTAATTAATAAATATTATTCTCAAGACAATGAAATAATTTTATTCAAGTTAAAATAATTGCATAAATTAAATAAATATTTATTCACCGGATTGTGGGTAAAACATATTTATTTATTTTATTGAAAATTTAATAAATATTTATTTACTAGATTGTAAATAAAATATTTATTTAAGAAAATAAATTATTTATTTATTTATTCAGGTGTTCAATAAAAGAAAGTGGAGTTCGAGAGGACCAAGCCTGGTCTGGTAGTAAAATAATTATTTGAAAGATGATAAATAATTATTTAACTAGTTTGCACAAATTAAAATAACGCTGCTATTATTTTATGACGCATAATTTTATCTATAATTATTTTTTGTTCAAGTTGGCGCACCATAAATAATGACATGGTATTATTATCAATATTATGGGTTTTATCTAAGGTTATGAATGTATTTAATTGTTGTTACGAAATTAAATATTGTTACTGAAGCCCCATGTAAATAAATAGACACATACGTCTATTATGCCATGTACCGAACCGCACACCCAGTGAATTGAGAATTGTTGAGCTAAAAATTTTCTCTCTCGAGTCCTATTCCCGCCCCTCTCAAGAATGAGATATGTTCTTCAAGGCCGAAGAACAAGCAATCAAGAATGACTGACACAAGATGGTCACTTCACCATGCTAGCACCTGGAGAACGAGTGTTGTCGATCGGAGGCCATCAGAGCACTTGTGGATCACTGCTAGGGAGATTCTAGTTTGGATCCTTGCAAGCACAACAATATAATTCGAAAGGGTCATTCAAAATGATCAACATCATCAAAGAAGAAAATACCAAAGATCCAGGTATTATTTTCTTTATGAAATCAATTAAATTAACTATAAACCTGATGTGCAAGATCCTCTCTAAAGGTTTTGGGCCTCTTCCTTCTTTATCTAAATCTTTAATTCTATTACTTGGAGACTGATTTTCATCTTCATATTGATCCTAGAATAATCATTGATCATGGTAAAAATTAAATTTGGGTTTCGACCCAACCACGCTTCCGATGAGCCTGGAACCTTCGGGGAGGGAGTGTGTCCAGGAAGGAGGGGTGGGGAGGTGGGGGTCTGTCTAGGAGGGGGTCTGTCCAGGAAGGATGGGAGGGGGTGAAAGGGGGTCTGTATGGGGTACTAGGGGGTCTACAGGGGGGAGGGGCTATGCAGGGGAGGTGCAACGGTGGTCTATAGGGGTGGGGGTGTGCAGGGGGTCTGTCCTGGGGGTCTGTCCAGGAAGGGGGGTATGTCCAAGGAGGGGGTATGCCCAGGAGGGGGTCTGTCTAGGAAGAGGGGGGGTTTCCATGAAGGGGGGTCTTTCCAGGAAGGAGGGTTGGGGGGTTTTTATGAGTGGTGGAGGTTTTATAGGGAGGGGTAGTTGTCCAGGGGGAGTGGAAGGGGGCTTTGTAGGGGGAAGGGGGCTATAGGGGGAGTGGTGGGGCGTCTTTTCAGGGGGTGGGATACTGCAAGGGGAGTGGGGGATGTTGGGTGTTTTTTTATGCAATAAGATGGCTTATAGCCATGGTTTCAAACTGTGGCTATAAACCTAGTGTGGATTAAGCTTCTTCCATGGTTTAAAATTATGGCTATAGGGCATTATCCGTGGTTTGAACCATATATATAGGTCTATATCCATGGTTTGAACCATGGCTATAGGGCTTTATCCCTGGTTAGAAGTTGTGGCTATAGGCCTTTCCCTATAGCCACGCCAATACCAGCCACGGTTCATTAAACTGTGGCTATAACTTATAGACACGGTTCCAAACCATGGCTATAGACTAAATTTCTAGTAGTGTATCTTTTTTTTGTATGTTTATAATATTATAAATAACAAACATTTACTCCAAAAAATATCATTTAAAAATTCTGGGTCATTACATTCTTCCCCCTTTAAGAGATTTCATCCCCAAAATTTCAACTCATTCTGTCAAATGAGAAAAGGTGAGAGTACTTATGTCTCATTGAATCCTCTAGTTCTAACATATCTTCTTCATATTTATGGTTCCTCCATAACACCTTGACTAGGTGGGTAGTAATTTTTTTTTAACCTTGTCTCCACATTCCAAGATCTCTATTGGTTGTTCCTCAAAAGAGAGGTCATATTCCAATTTTTCTACCTCTGGATTCAATACATGTGAGTGATCAGGTATGTACTTACTCAAGAGAGATGCATGGAATACATAATGAACATGATATATATTTGGTGGAAGTGTTAGTCAATATGAAATTTCTCATATGTGATCAAGGATTTAAAGGGGGTCAATATACCTAGGGATAAGATTTCCTTTCTTACCAAACTACATGACTCTCTTCCATGGTGATATCCAAAGGAAAAAATTCCTCCAACATGAAACTAAAATTATGTTAGAGGGTTTTCACCATAGCCCTTCTTCTAGCTCTAATCAGCCTTTATATGTTTCAGTATAGAATGCACCTTTTTTATCATATCTTGCACAAGATCGGGCCCAAGTATCTTTCTCTCACCAACTTCATACCAACATGTAGGAGTTCTACATCACCTCCCATAGAGAGCATCATATGGTTCCATTTGATTACTTGAATGGAGTTTGTGGTTGTATGATAACTCAACTAATGGGAGGTGTTGATCCCATCAGCCATTAAATTCTATTAATCATGTTCTCAACATGTCCTCAAGTGTTTCAATAGTATTTTCATATTTCCTATTAGTTTGGCAGTGATAGGACATACTAAAAATCAATTTGGTATTCAGATCATGTTTAATACTTCTCCAATATTTATAGGTGAATCTTGGATCACAATCAGAAATGATAGAAAGTGGAACTCCATGAAACCTCACCACTTCATTTAACTATATCTTGGAAAGTTGTTCAAGAGATAAATCTTCCTAAATAGTGATGAAATGGGTAGTGTTGGTGAGTCAATACACTATATCCCATATCACATTTTTTTGGATGTTCTTGGGAGAAAATTGAAAAAGTCTATAGTGATATTTTCCCACATCCATGTTGGTATGGGTAGTGGTTTCAATACCCATTTTAGAATTTTTTTTCTATGTCTTCACTTTCTAACATGCCAAGAACCTTGTGGTGTAGTTAGTAATCTTGATTTTCATATTATCACACCAATAATGATCATGAAGTTCCCTATAAATTTTAGTGATTATAAGATTTATAGAGAATGTAGAGATATGAGATTTATCCATAAAATCCTTCATTGTCTCTAGGAGAGATGGCACGCATATCCTTGTATGAAATTTCAATAGACCTTCTTGATCAATATTGAACCTGGGAAACTTCACATTATTCAAAACCTATATATTCTTTTTCAACAAAGGATATTCCATTGATATTTCCTTATCATCTCTAATAATGATGTTTGATAAATAATTGTTGATGATGTCCCTTCCAATATGAATCTCATGTCCAATTTTACTAGGTCGTTCATCAAAGAATCTTCTTAAATCATCATCATTGCTTGCACGATAGGGTCTTTCCTACTTAATTCATCAACAACTTTATTTTATCTTCCAATGTGATAATGAATTGAATATTCATAGTCTTTAATAATTTCTAAACATCTCCTCTCTCTCATTTTTAATTCATTTTTCATGAAAATATACTTCAAACTTTGGTGTTCTGTGTATATATCACATTTTTCACTATAAAGATAGTGCCTAAATATTTTTTGAAGAAAAATTAATTGTAGTTAGACCTAGAACATGCATAGATAATTATTCTCATGAGGTTTTAAATATTGAGATGTATAAGAAAACACCTTGTTATTTTTCATGAGCACAAGCCCAATCCCTATCAGATACGCATCTCAATAAATAATGAATCATTCTCAGATAGAGGGTAGAGTTAACATGGGTGTCGTAACCAATATCTTATTTAGTTCTTGAAAAAATTATTCACACTCCTTTATATAGATGAACTTATAACATTTTCAAGTTAACTTGGTTATTGGATTAGAAATTCATGAAAGTTTTTTCACAAACCTCCTATAATATCTTACTAAACAAAGGAAACTATGAATATAAGTTATTTTTATGGGATGAGGCCACACCTCTATAGCTTTTTTATTTATCAGTTCAACTGAGATTCCTTCATTGGTAACAATGTTCCCCAAGAATGAAACTTTTTATAACCAGAATTCACATTTTCTGAATTTTGCAAAAAACTTTTTCATTCCTCAGAGTTTCCAATATAACCCATATATGATCCCCATGATCCTCACAACTTTTGTAATATATCAAAATATCATCAATAAAAACTAACAAGAATTTATCAAGGTAGTACTTATAGACTCTATTCATCAAATCAATAAATTTAGTGGGATCATTATTCAACCTAACAAGCATAACAACAAACTCTTAATTACTATATCTTTTTCAGAAGGTAGTCTTTAGAATACCCTCTTTATTCACCCTCAATTTATGATTCCCAAAGAGGAGTTCAATATCGGAGAAGAATTGAGCCCCATGAATCTAGTCAAATAAATCATCAATCCTTAGGATAGGGTACCTATTCTTCCCCATGATCTCATTAAGTTTTCTATAACCAATGAATAAACTCATTGATCCATCCTTATTATTTACAAAGAGATCATGTTCTCCCTAAGAAGACACACTTGTTGGATGAATCCCTTATCCAAAAGACCGCAAAGTTGTTTATTTAATTCTTATAACTCAAAATTTACCATTCTATATGGGGATATGATATCGGCTTTGATCCAGGTATGAGTTCAATAAATAACTCTACTTCTATTTTTGGGGGTGTTCTAGGTTACTCTTTAGGAAATACGTCAATGTGTTCCAAAATAATATGGATATTATATATCTTTATAGTTTCATTTCCTTCTCCCTCTTCACCAATAATCTCCATAAAGAAGGCTCTGGGAAATGCTTCTAGACCAGGTTAGGATATCTCTCCTTTGAAAATGATAGCAGGTTTTCCATTCAAGACTAATAAAATTTTCTTTCTTCTATAGTTGATCTTTGCATTATACTTTGAGAGCCAGTCCATCCCTATTATAGTGTCAAATTCCACCATGGGAAGGAATCTTAGATTCGTGATGAGTTTATTCTCTCCAAAGTAAGAGTTTCTATAAACTATTAATGTCAGGATATGCCCTCCATGATTCTTGAATAGTAATTATACTTCTAGAAGTTCAAAGATTAAATCTATATTATTTTCAAATGTGGATGAAAAAAGGGAATGTGTAGAACTAGAATCAAACAAAGTACTTGCTAGATTTGAGATCACAATGAGAGTTCCTTCGACAACATAATTTGAAGCCTCTACTTTAGCTGTCATGATAGAAAATCATCAACATTTTTACCTTGTCCTATGTTGAGGTTAATGGTGGTTTCCATCTATTGTCTTCTAATTTAGACATTGATTGGAAAAGTTCCTAAGATTTTCACACTTGAAGCATAGAACATTCAGCTGGGTCTACACTGTCTTCCCTTTGTCGTTAGTGTTGAGAAGTTGAGGATTCACCTCATGATGATAGTTTCGAGCTATATGGACTTATCTTCCACAATTTTAGCACTTTCCGCTCTTAATAAAATAGTTTTATGAATGTTTCTTACCACATTTTTTGCATGTGATAAGTTTCACCTTTTTCCTCCTCTTCCACAATCAAAATTCTGTCCTAAGTTTGGTTCCCTTTCTATCTTATCTTCATTTTATGTGTGTGACCACTACGTCCCTCCAAACTCTAATTCAAACTTCATAGTACTATGCACTATATCCTCATAACATTCATAGCCTTAGTTTTCTAGATTCATCCATATATGGGGTCTCAATACACCGATGAATCTATCAACTCTTCCCTTAGGATCCATAACAAAGATAGAGGTTTATCATGAAAGTATTATAAAGTTCATTTCATAGGTTCCCACTGATTAATTTTCCTTCTGTTTTAACTCTAGGAATTCCTTCTCTATTTTTGTTCACATATAATTGGGAAAATATTTATTCAAATAGATTCCCCTAAACTCATCCCAATCCATATCATCAATCTCCCTTCTCAGATTCATTTTTTTAATCAGTTTCCACCACTGATCAGCTTCTCTTTGTAAGTGGTTTACTGCTAGGGTGAATTTACCTAGCCCTGAATAATGGAGTATATAAAAGATATTTTCTATATATCTAATTCATTATTCAGAAATCAATGTGACATCATTGGTTTCACTCATCATTTATGTGGTTCCTCTTATTTTCCACCATTTTTCTAAAAGAATAAATTCTTAGTGAGAAATGTGTTACATTTTAAAACATTATAATTATAAATGGATTTTATGTCTTAAAATAGCATTATTAAATATTTTACACTTTAATAATAGTTACATTTTCTATATATCCTACATAATGATTCAAAATAATATTGTTATTAACCAAACATATCCCTCGGGAGTGTCAAACCAAGTGTGTAGTAAGGACCGTTGACATTCACCACTTCTCGATCGAGTTTAGCTCAATGTGGTGTTTTTGGGTGTTATCCCTATGTACATCTATTCCATAGCCACATCCAGTTATAGTATCTAGACAGGGATGTATTTTCTTGGAAAACACTTACTTAATACTAACCAAAATACCATGATGTTTTCTATATTTAGACTTGTCCCTAAAGTTCTTCTTAAAGTTTTTAAGTCTTAATTTTCACAAGTAACTAAATCATCCTTTGATAACAACTATAGCATCCAAAATTTTATTAAATAACTTTTCATTAAATGGTACAAAAAGAGGATATTTTAAAGTTTATTTTCATATAAATAAGGTACATGATATATGAAAACTTAAAATATTCTTCTATATCCACTTTAATATATCTTGATGGGCTTACCCAAATTTACATTTACTGTATCTCATATCCTAAGGACATACATCAATTGAAAGGGGTGAGAATTAAGCCCAGTAAGGGAATAATAAATGGAGAAAAAAACAAGTGATCATGAGACATATCAATAAGAACATCAGGTATAAAATAAGGCACGAACAATAGGTATAACATAATATAAAGAACATGAATCAGAACATGTAAATGTGGCTACAATATCTAAATCAAACATTCATAAGAATATCACCATGGTTTATCACTAAGGTGTAATAAATTTAAAATTACCATGGTTATTCACTAAGGTATCATAAAACATGTCATATATAGATATTAAATTCCTTAACCATTGCATTAGAGAACTATCAGGGTGCACCCTTCATTTTTATTAATTTCATGTGGGCCATATATATCATAACAAATAATTTCATTAATAACCTATAGAGAATAATAAATGGGTTTATTATCAAAATCATGGTGTAAAAAATACCTTAAAGACATTATCATTATGTAATTCCTAACCCATGAAATAACTGTGAAATTATAGATAAACCTAATGATATTTACACTATCTTCAGTGATTCCCTAGTGCGATGGTAGTGGATACCCCCCCCCCCATCATTAGAGGGGGGTGGAGTCTCTCCTTCATCTTCTCATTAGGATATACCCCCCCCCCATATCTCTCATCCTGGTGATATTTCAACTTTTTTTTCAATCGCCCATTGCTCGAAGTTTTCCTAACTCTTAGAGGGAGATACTATGATCTCAGTCTCATCTGTAGAGTTCACTGAAGTGTTGAATATTCTAGATCTGACTTTGGTGGCTCTATTTCGGTCTTCTCAGACTTCAGTTTCCAATTCTGACAAGTTTTTCTCTGGCTCCTAGGGTTTTCAGGGTTTTGTGGTCATTATCCTTCTATATAAGTTTCACTTCATGATCAGATTTGGTTTATCATGGGATTTTATTTGAGCTTGGTCTAGTGCTACATCCATCTGTAATGGGATCCACTTATTTTTCTTCCACTGGTCTTACTACTTCCAAATGAAATATGATGCACCTAAAATGACTTTGTGGGAACATTTTTTTAAGATTCCTCTCCCCTTCCAAAATCCTACAATCATTCATGTTCTTGGAAACTTGGTCAAATTGTTTGTATGTGTGGATAGTAGAATGAATTTTTTCTCCCTTATGATCTCCACTTCTTATGTTTTGAGGTATACACTTAAACCCCACTGGTAGAGTGGATCTGGATCAAAGTTGGTGAGGAGTTCAGATGCAAGAAACTGGTGGTGTAAAATCTTAGTCGGATTACTGTCTCTTTGGAAATTGTATAGGTCACCTTATTTTGAATTTTCATCAAGGAAGGAAAGAGGGTTTTTTGGTTCCCAATTTGATAATCCAGCAATATATCAACAAGGATAAGACCAATGTCCCAACAGTGAATAATGGTGGTCCTTGTGGTTCTATCCTGGACCATCCCTCTTAGAGAGATCTGAGACCCATAGTTGATGAACCAAAGGTGGATTACATTTTCAATCATCTGAGGAATGATCTTGTTGATCCACATACAAGTGATAAATCTCCTTTAGTGAAAGTGGAAACACAGGAGGCTAATGTTGCTACTACTATGGCTCCAACCATCAATTTGATTTTGGAATCCTATGTTGGGGTAGTGCGGTCTAGGGGTAAAACTTCTCTTAAAGAAGTAAATTAGGTTTCAAGCAAGGGTGTCTTAGTGGGATGTAAAACCAGGGATACCTCAATGAAAGGTTCGGATGGATGGTTGAATGTCTTGAAAGGGTCCATCCCAAGAAGGAACTTTTCAAGTTTAATTCTAAGTAATCATTTTGATGGATTGGGTTCTATAGAGTTTTTTCAGGACCATAGTGAGTATAAGGATGCCTTTATGGATGGGAAATAATATTCAAGAGAAGAATTGAGTGATGGTGATTCTGACCATCTCTCTAGAGATAGTGTGGAGGGATATACCAGTATAGGGTTTCATAGACCAAGATGGAAGAAGGGAAAGAATGGAAACAAGGAATTTGGGAGTTCCATTCTTACTAAAGGGTGGAATGATTATTATTACCTTCCTCAACCCATGGTGATAAGGTCTTCCTCAAAATTTAAGATCAAAGAGATAGGCAGTGTCTCCATGTTTAAGAAGAATTAATTTGAAGGTGGAGCTATCAAGGTACTTGAGAAAAAAATGGTGTGATAGAAGGTCCCAATTGGATGAAGGGTGATTCTCTAGTGGAGGGACTTGCATCTAGTGAGGCTCTTTTTTGGATGGCTGACTAGCACAGAGAGGTAGATAAGGAGACAACACATAAAGGGTCAACTTGGGATCTTATCAGCCACTTTGAGGAAGAAATGTTGGAGGTGGACCATCTGATTAAGGGAACTAAGTAGGTTTCTGAATGAATTTATGAGAGAATAATACTCATGGACACAAATAATGAAAAATGCAACTAGATAAACAAGAAAGGCCTTATTCTGATAAGAGGATTCAATGAAAGTAATACAACTACGGAGGAACTCATTTAAATATGGGACAAGATGGCATATTGGTTGGAAGATCTGATCAAGGATGAACTGAAAACAAAGGTTAGTGTTATTTAATGGAAATTTTAAAAAGGATGTGATTATAAAATGATTAAAATAGATTTTAATGGTTCAGTTATTTCTTTTTGTATAAGATTTTTTATGGTCCAGCTTGTGTAGTTTCCCACTTTTTCCTTAAAAGTGTTTGAAAATAAAAAAAAGGTAATTTTCATGTCAAAACCATGAAAGTAAATGTGTGTTTCATACATATAAATCCCTGAATCAAAAAGTAATTTTAAAATCTAGTTTAATACCCAGTGAAAAGAAAAGAGGTTTGGGTATTCAAATAAAAAGGAAAATAGAATTTCTCATGTAAAAGAGGTAAATTTGAGAAGTAAATTTGATAGCATGATAGATATAAAACATAGTTTTGGAAAAGGGTAAAATGAGAGGATACAAGGGTCTCACATTAATAAAATACTAGTATTAAAGTAATGGTATAATATAAAATTTAAAAAAGAACTTAGTTTTTAAATTATAAGACACACCACACCAAAAGAAAACTTGAATGGAGAAGAAAAGTTAATATTTCCCTTAACTTGAAGATTTGTTCCTAAAACTTGAGGATGTGACATTGGGGGCTTGAGAAAACCTTTGGGGACTCCATGGGAAAAATCACCATAACTTTGTGATAGATGGGTTGTGAGTGAAATAGAATGGTGAAATGAATGGATATTTATAGAAAAAGTGGATTATTTTTTTAATAACTTCCAAATATAGGTCTTGGAAATCTAGGCTATAGAAAATGAAAAAACAAGGCATTAACCATGGTTTTTTCTCATTTTTAGAACATTTGGGTCACATTTTATGATATTATAATTAAACAAAATCAAAAATGTAATGACCCAATGTTTTATCAATGGAAATTCTCTTCTTATAATTATGTCATATAATCACATTAAATCACAACTCAAGGAACTACTAAGTACTATGTGACCTTTAAACATAATATTGTCACTTTTGTGATTTCAATTTCAAAAATAAGATATACATGGTTGCGATCAATAAGATGTTTGGATTCCAATAAGACAAACTCAATTTTTTGCTGAACAGTAACTTACCCTTATGAATAGTAACCTACCCTTATGAATAGTAAACCTTCCAAAATAATAGTAACCTCCCCCTTGAATGTATGAATAAAATTTAGGCATCTTATAGGTGATAATATGACCATAGTAAAAGTGTTGGTATTTTTATAAGTCATAAATAATTAATTACAATTAATTAATTAATTTAAAATAAAACTTATTTTCCTAAAATGAATTCATAAATTAACAATTTTATATTTTTTGGTTTTAATATAATCTTATAAGACCTTATGTAATTTTTTCAAACATTATAAAATCAGTTAAAGTTTTAAAATCTGTATTTTTTAAGTAAAATATGATTTTAATTAAAAATTAAATTAATCATATTTAGAAAATTATTTTTCAAAAATGGATTCCATTTTTGGATTATACACATCAAAAAATGATTAGGATTAATTTTTGGGTTTTTTCAAAAATACTTGAATTGTTGATGAATAGTAAAATATTATAATCTACGATAAATGCTAAATAAGTTAATTTTTACATCACGTTTGCATCATGGATGATGTAAATGAACATTGTTCCAAACTCACATGAATATATTACTTTTTTTCATAATAATAAATTATATTTCTTCTTTTATGGAAAAATAATAAACTAATGATTAAAACATTAAGAAAACCCTCCTCTCGTCCACTATAAAAACCACCCACACTCCCCTCTTCTTTTCACTCCTCTCAAGCCTTGTACCTTTCCTAAATTATTCTCAAATCTATCCCAAATATCCTCACCCATTTCCATAATCTATTTTTCTCCTAAAAAGACCAAATTCCTTCCCCTTAAGAGGCTCTCAAAGAAAATTAACTCAAAGGGTAAATTCCTCTTTTCAATTCGTTTACTTTATTTTCAAGTTCCTTTGTTTTATTTCCTATACTTAACTATCCTCATCCAAATGTTATGAAAAATACAGTATCTTATATGTACTAGAAAGTTTTTATGATAATGGAATAAGTTATTATCATCTCTCATTTACCCTTCTTTTATTCTAGTAGTAAATACACCATTTGAGATGTGTTAATTTACCACATTCAAGGATGATGGGTTTTTAATTTCCCTTACTGTCTCCAATTATGGTCATGAAACCATTAATATGGTTGAAATAGACTATAATATATGTATTATTTCTCATCTATATTTCTGGAATCTTTTTGTACACATGGTTTTGATTTATAAAATAAAATGTGTTCGTTGTGGTCAAAAATCACCAATTAACCCAAAAGGTTATCACTAAATTTTTATATAATGATTCATCTTCACTTTAAGTAAACAAATTAAATTTACAACCATTTAACCTTATGTATGTTCAATAAAAACACACAACACCAATTTTATACAACCAACCTCATTTTACATAGTTATCCATTCACGTATATAAGTAAACCGATCATGAAACAAACAGAATCGAACAATGAAATTGAACCTCTTAACCCATAAAAAAGGCCATGAATGAAATTAAAATGGTTATAATAAATATATTCCATGAAAAATAGGTTCTTGAATTATTAATTAATGAACCTAATTTTATTATTAAGGTCATTAATATAAATTGGAGAACATTGTTAGACTTAAGGTAAGATATTCTACCCAAACCTCCAATATTCCTTCAGGTTATTCTTACTCTATTTTTACCCAAATGAAATCCTATATTCTGTTTATCTACATATTTTAAATTATTTTTATATGTCCAAACTCATGTATCAAGGTCCAATAATAATTCTCTTTCAGGGATATACTTGTTTTTAAGTGGTTCCCTCCTCAATGCTTCCCAAAAATCAAACCCCTTTAAGGGAACTTCCTGAATTCGTATCGAATTTCAAGTGAACTCTACCATATATTTTAATCCAACATTTTTTTTATAAAACCAGTGTTTTTTTATGAAAACCTTCTTGGATCACTGCTAGTTTTTTACAAAATTTTATTCCCTTTTCTATTTTAAATTCTTGTTAGTGTTTTCCTTAAAACTGTACTAAAATGTTTTAATGCTAAAAATTATTAAATACTCTTCTTACATGTTGTCAATTATATTTGACATAACTTAAAATTATATATGCCTATTTCACCTTAAAAATTACCATGTATGTTCTAATTCCTTTCTTTCATGGACACTTTTAGGATACGCCCATTCATTATGCTTTATGACATCATTATGATTCACATTTCTTTCCATGGGTGCCCTTATATTTAAGAATGATTATGTATGATTATATATGTGGAAAGTATATTTATTAACATTTTAATATGGATGTATCCAAATATTTCTCCAATTCATTGGGTAAATTTGAGTCTCATGATACATCATGTGCAACGGTCTTGATGGTTAGCCTTGACTCGGGCTACCATGTGCAATAGTCTTGGTTAACCTTGACTTGTGATCCTCTATGTGCAACGAGACTTAACTCATGTTAAAGTTATTTTTTATGTTTCTGAAACATTACATTAAATACATGTTTATATGATCCCATGTTTATATGTTATGATTCCATGTGTTCCATGCCATTTATTTTTATTATGTTGTGTCTTCTAACCCATGTGATAAAGCTTTATTACTATGTTTTTTCCCTTACTGGGATTTTAGCTCATCCCTTTGTTCATGTTATCCCTAGGTTACCCTATGAATATTTATGAGTGAAATAAAAGTTAGGATCTATTTATGAAGATTAAATAAATAAATGTTTTATTTAGTCCCATGTTTTCAGTTTTATCTACCTAGTCCTCCAAGTCACTAGACTTCATGATCAATGGCTTGTAATATGATTTTTTATTATGATTAAAATCATGTAATGATATGTGTAAAAGTATAGGGTATCTATATTTTTTATCAAAATATGGTTTATTTATTTTTGGATATTAGGAATAGAGAATTTTAGTAAGAACCTTAGGGCTGAGACTAAGTATAAGAAAACATCCCTAAATTTTGGTAAGTATAAATTAAGTGGTTTATCAAGAAAATGTATCCCTTATTAGATAAAAATAGGTAGATGTGGCTCTTTAATAGATGTATCTAGGGGTAAAACCCAAAAATACCACTTTGAGCTAGAATCGAACTGGAAATGGTGCATGACAATGGGTCTTACTGCACTCTTGGTTTGACACTCCCAGGGGATATGCTTTGGTAAATTCATGAGCTTGGTATAATACATTATTAAGGGAATAAAAAAAAGATCCTATAAGAATATAAGTTAATAAATAGATCAAGTATAACCTAGATTGAAACCTTGGGAATCACAAGTTAGGATATACTTATCCTTTACAATTTTATCCTTTTATATTCAAAGTTTCCTTTTTATACTCAATAGCTAAGTATTCAAGACCTCTAATTGTACATTATTTTTCTTAGTTAATGGTGAAAAGTAGAATAACATGTTCCAACAATCAATGTGATAGGGAATGTGAATATTTACCTAATGATATTACAAATATGATGGGATTGGGTGCTTAAAACTTCATGATAGTAAGTACTCAGATGGCTCAAGTTATGAATAATAACTTGAATCACATAGAACACCCTCCACCCCAAAGGAAAGAGAAATTTGTCATTGAATCCTTCATGCAGCAAAGGCATCCCATGTTTAGCAGATCTTCGGACCCCCACCTTACAGAACAGTAGATTAACTCCATTTAAAAGATATTCTCTATCCTCCAGTTCTTAGAAGAAGAGAAAGTCATACCGGCGGTCTATCGTTTGGATGGGGAAGTTGATCAGTGGTGGAAACTGATCAAGAATATTAATTCCCAATAGTTAATTGATTCTGTTGATTGGGATAAATTCAAGAAAAATTTTTTCAATAAATATTTTCCCCGAACCCTTTGTCTCAAGATAGAAATAGATTTCCTAGGACTCAAGATAAAGGAAGATGAGTCCATCAGAGCTCATGAAGAAAACTTTAAAAGGCCTGAAAGATATTCCTATAGCAATGTCATGAACACCAAAATCATTTTGGATCACTTATTAAGCAAACTAAAGTCATGTATACAAAAAGAAGTAGATATTCAAGACTTTGATAGTGATGAGGAGATTGTCTGTTGTGCCCTCAAGGATGAAATAGATATCAGAGAATCCTAGTGGTCTCGTAGGCCTAGTGAAAAGAAAACATATAATGACTCTAATATGGGTGGTTTGGAAAATAAATCCCCTTATGGAAAGAATATTGAACATCCCACATGTCAAAATTGTGGGAAGAAGCATCCTGGGAACTGTCTAAAGGGAACCCAGAATTACTTCAAATATAGAAATATGAGACATATAGAAAATAACTACTGGAGGGATGTGAAGAATCCAGCTAATGTGGAAGAATAAATTAAGGTTTAGATAAATTCTCAGCCAGTGTTGTAGTGTAACAACTGTAATAAGCATGGGCATTATGCAAACAATTTCCCAAACCCAAGGTTTGTCGGAGGAAATCAACAATAGCCTCCAAGGAAACAATAAAGGGCTTATGCTATCACTACTGAGGAGGTGGATCTAGAAAATGATGTGGTGACTGGTATTCTAGTTATTTATTCAATAATAGTGAACATACTATTTGATTCTGGTTCTAAACCTTATTTCATATCTTTCAAGTTTAGTAGAACTATTCAAACACCGCCTCAAAATTTGGAGGATAAGTTATCTATGATAATAGTTGATGGGGAAATTATTTCATCTAAGGTTTATAACTCCTCCCCAGTAAATGTTTTTGGACTGAACCTCCTAGAAAATCTTTTCATACTTCCTTTAGTGGAATTATATGTTATCTTTAGCATGGATTGGCTATCCTTATACAAAGAAAACATCAACTTTCGAGAAGGGGAGATCACTCTTCAAATCATAAATCATCCTCAAATTCTTTACAATTGTAAGGAGGAAGATAAATATCCTTTAGAATCATTGTTTCAAGTGTGGATATTACTGCCTTATGAGAAATCATGTCTAGCTCAAATGATTGAGACAAATGATATGATACTTCTCGGAGATATTCCCATTATGAGAGATTACACTGATGTATTCCTTGAAGAGTTTCCTAGTCTTCCTCCTGCTCGGGAGGTTTAGTTATCAATTGAAATAATTATTAGATCCCTACCTATATCAAATAAACCTTATATAATGGCCACTGTAGAGCTGGAAGAGATGAAAAAGTAGTTACAGGAGAATCTAGAGAAGGGTTTTATACACCCAAGTGCTTCACCATGGGGTGTGGTAGTCCTCTTCATCAAGAAGAATGATGGATCAATGCACCTCTACATTTATTATCACAAGCTCAATAAGATCATGATGAATAACATGTATCCCCTGTCATGGACCGATGACTTTTTTGATCATCTTTGTAGGGCCAGTTATTTCTCTAAGGTGGTCCTTCGTTTGGGATATCACCAATTAAAGGTGAGGAAGGAATATATTCTCAAGACTGCCTTTAAAACAAGGTATGTACACTATGAGTTCATAGATATTACCTTATAACTCACTAATTCTATATAAATTTTCATGGATTTAATTAATAGAGTCTTTAGATATTACCTCAATAAATTTTTGGTAGTCTTTATCGATGATATTCTGATATACTCCAAGAGAAAGAAGGAAAATTAAGAGCATTTGAATACTGTGATATAGACTTTGCGAAGTGAGAAAATATATTAAAATTATAGTAAATGTGAGTTCTTTATATAGAAAGTATCATTCTTGGGGCATGTTATCACCAATAAAGTTATATCTGTGGATCCTTCAAAGACAAAGGCAATTTAAGAGTGGCCCAGGGCAACAACTTTAATAGAGATCCACATCTTTATGGGTCTATCTGGGTATTATCAATGATTTTTAAAGAACTTATCATGATTTTCAAACCAAAAGACAAAGATGACATCGAAGGGATTGAATTTTTTCTGGACTCAAGAATGTGAAGACTGGTTTAAGGAGTTGAAAATGTGGCATATCATTGCGCCAATACTCACACTCCCAACGAGTGGAGAACTCTTTGTGTGGTACAATGATGCTTCAAAGAAAGGATTAGGTTGTTTACTCATGAAAAATGATAAAATTATAGCCTATGCCTCAATAAATTTGAAAATCCATGAGAAAAACTATCCCACTCATGATATGGAGTTGGCAGCTGTGATCTTCGCATTAAAAATATGATGGAATTATATCTATGGGGAGAAGTGTGAGATATATACTGATCACAATAGTCTCAAATATATATTCACACAAAAAGAGATTAATATTCTCTAGAGAATATGGTTATATCTCATCAAGGATTATGGCTGCTCAATCCACTACCATCCCAGTAAGACAAACAAGGTAGCGGATGCTCTAAGTAGAAAGGATCTTGTATCTTTATCAATGATGAGAATTAAAAAGGATCCAATATTCTTATATCTATAGAGGATATACATGGGAATCATTAGGGGAGAAACATAATCAATCCTTTATCAAATTATTGTTCAACCATCCCTCAAGGAGAAAATAAAGTATTCTCAAAGAAAAGATGTGGAAATTTAGAAAACGGTGGAAGCTATTAGAAATGGAAAATCCTCTGAGTTCAAGATTGATAAGGAAGGATCTGTAAGATTTGGGTCACAATTATGTGTAACATTTGATCCATATATAAAGAATGAGCTTTTTAATTATGCACATAGCTCAACCTTCTCTATTCACCCAGGGAGCACAAAGATGTATCGAGATCTCTAAGAGAACTTTTGGTGGTACAATATGAAGAAGGAGATTGTTGAGTATACATCAAAGTTCCTGGTATGTCAAAAATTGAAGGATGAAAGATAGAAGTCCAAGGGAATGATGAAACCACTACCCATACCAACATGTAAGTGGGAGAACATCACTATGGACTTTGTCACTGGACTTCTAAGGACATCTAAAGGAAAGAATGCTATATGGGTCATTGTGGATCATCTTACAAAGACATCTCACTTAATCGGAATTAGAGAGGACTTATCATTAGATCAAATTTCATATATATATATCAAATATGTGGTAAGGATGTAAGGAGTACCACTATCTATTATATCTAATAGAGATCCAAGATTCACTTTGAAGTTCTAGAAAAATATACAATATGATCTAAGCACTGAACTAAACTTCAGTACGGCCTGTCATCATCAAACTAATAGAAAATCTGAATGAACTATTCAGACACTAGAAGACATGTTGAGATCATGTTCTATGGACTTAAAAGTAGAGTGGGAATAACATCTTCCACTTGTTGAATTATCCTATAATAGAAGTTTCCAATCTAGCATCTTAATGGCACCATATGAATCCCTTTATGGGAAAATGTGTAGAACACCGGAATATTGGGATAAATTCGATGAGGATAAGATGCTAGTACCTAAAATGGTCGAATAAATGGTGGAGAAGGTGAAAACCATTCAGTATCACATCAAGGAAGCCTAAATTTGATAGAAGAGTTATGCAGACAATCATCAACGAGACCTTGAGTTCAAATTTGGAGATATGGTATTTCTCCACATATCTCTATGGAATATGGTCATGAGTTTCGGGAAGAAAGGAAAGTTAGGTCCTAATTAAATAATCCCATTCAAAATTCTTTATCATGTCGGGGTTGTGGCCTATCGACTCACACTTCCACCTACCATGTCTAAAGTACACGATGTTTTCCATGTATCCCTCCTAAAGAAGTACATACCATATCCTTCACATGTACTCTCTTAAGAGGTGATAAATTTGTAGAATGATCTTTCTTATGAGAAGCAGCCACTGAAGATCTTAGATCGTAGAGATAAAGTTCTACGTAACAAGACTACTTATCTAGTCAAATTACTATGGTGGAACCATAAGTACAAAGAGGCAACATGGGAACTCGAGGAGGTAATGAAGGAAAAGTACCCACACCTATTTATGGCTTAGAATGTAAAATGAAATTTTGAGGGCGAAATTTCATAAGGGGGAAGAATGTAACGAACCAATGTTTTATCAATGAAAATTCCCTTCTTATAATTATGTCATATAATCACATGAAATCACAACTCAATGAACTAATAAGTACAATGTAACCTTTAAACATAATATTTTCACTTCTGTGATTTGGATTTCGAAAATATGACATACACAGTTGCGATCATTAAGATTTTTGGAGTCTCATAAGATAAACTTAATTTTTTTCTGAATAGTAACATACCCTTATGAATAGTAACCTGCCCTTATGAATAGTAATATGACCCTTATGGATAGTAAATATTTAAAAAGAATAGTAACCTCACCCTTGAATGTAAAAATAAAATTTAGGCATCTTATAAGTGATAATATAACCAAAGTAAAAGTATTTGTATTTTTGTAAGTCATAAATAAATAATTAAATTAATTAATTAATTAAAAATAAATTATTTTCCAAAAAGGTGTTCATAAATTGAAAATTTTATGTCTTCTGAATTTAAGATAATTTTATAAGACCTTATATAATTTTTGAAAACATTATAAAATCAGTTATAGTTTTAAAATCTGTATTTCTCAAGTAAATTGTGATTTTAATTAAAAATTAAATTAATAATATTTAGAAAATTATTTTTGAAAAATGGATTTCATTTTTGGATTTTACACATTGAAAAAAATTTAGGTTTAATTTTTGGGTTTTTTTAAATACTTGAATTTTTGTGAGTAGTAAAATATTATAATTTACGATAAATGCTAAATTTGTTAATTTTTTCATCATGATTGAGTAATGGATGATGTAAATGGACATTGGTTAGAACTCACATGAACATATTACTATTTATGGTCATATGAAGCATTATTATTTCTTGTATTATGGAAAAATAATAAACCAATGATTAAAATATTAAGAAAACCCTCCTCCCATCCACTATAAAAACCACCCACACTTCCCTCTTCTCTTCACTCCTCTCAAGCCTTGTTCCTTTCCTAAATTCTGATAAAATATCTCCCCAAGATCCTCCCCCACTTCCATCAGCCTTTGGTCACCTCAAAATACCAAATACCCTCCCCTTAAGAGGCTCTCAAGGAAGATTAACTCAAGAGGTAAATTCCTCTTTTCAATTATTTTACTTTCTTTTCATGTTTCTTTATTTTCTTTTCTATCCTTACCTATCCTCTTCCAAATGTTATGATAAATCCAGAACCTTATATTTACTATAATTTTGTTATGATAATGGAATAATTTGTTATCATCTCTCATTTATAATTATTTTATTATAGTAGTAAAGACACCAACCGATATGTGTTAATTTACCACATTCAAGGACGATGGGTTTTCAATTTCCATTATCATCTTCAATTATAGTCATGAAACCATTAATATGATTTAAAAAGACTATAATATATGTATTATGTCTCATATATGGTTCTGTAATCTTTTTTTACACATGATTTTTACTTATAAAACAAAATGTTTTCATTGTGGTCAAAAAGAACCAATTAACCAAAAAGGTTATCACTAAAGTTTTATGTAATGGTTCAAATTAACCCCAAGTAACCAAATAAAATTTACAACCATGTAACCTTCTAGATGTTAAATAATAACATACAACTTCAATTCTATACAACCATCCTCATTTTACATGGTTATCTGTTAATGTATATAAGTAAACCAGTCATGAAACAAACGGACTCGAATAATGAAATTGAACATCTTAACCCATCCAAAAGGCCATGAATGTACATAAAAATGTTATAATAAATATATTAAATGTAAAAGAGGTTATGAAATTATTAATTAATTAACCTAATTTTATTATTCACGTCATTAATATCAAGCATATAACATCGTCAGACTTAAGGTAAGAGATTTTACCCGAACCGCCACTATTCCTTCAGGTTATTATTACTCTCTTTTTACCCAAATGAAATCATATATTATATTTATGTAGATATTATAATTGATTTTTATATTTTCAAACTCATGTATCAATGTCCAGTCAAATTTCTCTTTTGGGGATATACATGTTTTTAAGTGGTTCCCTCCTCAATGCTTCCCGAAAAGCAAACCCCATTAAGGGAATTTCCTGAATTCATACCCAATTTCAAGTGGACTCTACCATATGTTTTAAGCCAACATTGTTTTTATAAAACTAGTTTTTTTATTATTAAAACATTATTTTATCAATTCTTGTTTTTTACAAAAAATTATTCCCTTTTATATTTTAAATGCTTGTCAGTGTTTTCCTTAAAACCGCACTAAAATGTTTTAATGCTAAAAAATCTTAAATACACTTTTTACATGTTTTCACTTATATTTGACATCACATAAAATGATATATTCCTATTTTATCTTATTAATTTCTAGTTATGTTCTAATTTCTTTCTTTCATGGACACTTTTATGATACACCTATTCATTATGCTTTGTGACATGATTATGATATTCGTTTCTTTCCATGGGTGACCTTATATTTAAGATTGATTATATATGATTATATATGTGGAAAGCATATTAATTAACATGTTAATATGGGTTCAACTAGATATATATCCAATGCATTGGGTAAATTTGAGTCTCATGAGATGTCATGTGCAATAGTCTTGGCGGTTAGCCTTGACTCGTGGTACTGTGTGCAACGGTCTTGGTGGTTAACCTTGACTTGTGCTCCTCTATGTTCAACAAGTCGTGAATCGTGATAAAGTCATGTTTTATATTGATGAAACATTATAGTGAATCCATGTTTATGTGATCTCATGTTTATATGTTATGATTCCATGTGTTCCATGCCTTTTATTTTCATTATGACATGCCTTCTAACCCACGTACTAAAGCTTTATTACTATGATTTTTCCCTTATTGGACTTTTAGCTCATCCCTTTGTTCATATTATCCCTAGGTTACCAAATAAATATGTATGAGAATAATGGAAGTTAGTATCTCTTTATGAATATTAAATAAAGAAATGTTATATTTAGTCCCATGTTTTCAGTTTTATATACCTAGTCTTCCAAGATACTAGACTTCACGATCCTTGGCTTGTAATATGATGTTTTATTATGCTTAAAATCATGTAATGATATGTTTAAAATTATAGGGTATCTATATAAAACAATTTTATAATAATTATTTTGTCATGAAAATTAAAATTTTCTACAAATTAATGTTTTTAAAATTTAAATTTTCCTTTTTAGACTTTGGAAGTCACTAATAGTTTTAGAAATTAATTAAAATCTATTAAAATAATTAATATTAATAAACTAAAATATTTTTATTCATGGATTGTGGTAAATTAATAATTATATAATTATGATATAAATATGACTACATAAAATATATCAAATACCCAAAACTATATTTTTTATTTTACATGAAAAAAAATATTTTAGAAAATTATCATAAATTTGAACTAACTTAATTTATACATGATGATTTCAAATATAATATTTATTTTTATTGGATAATTCTATAAATATTATAATTTTAACTTTTAAATATAAAATCCTTATTTTTAAAAAAAATAGATGTTTTTAAGGAACATTCAAAATTCTGATGCTTATAAAAAAATTCCTAGAATATTATAAAATTATTTTATAATTTATATTTAAATAAGATTGTTTTAAAATACTATTTCATCAAAACAAATAGTATTCATAATTCCTTGGTTTATTATAAATATGTATACTTTTTCTAAAACAACAATTATGTTTTATTTTTATCCAAAAATGAATTTATCAAATTCAACTCAATTAAACATATATTTTTTTAATATAAAAATATTGATGGAATAAAAAAATTATTTATACAAAGTAAATTTCAATTTATGAAACAAAGGCCTAGACATGTAACGCGTTATTACTCCCATATATTCCCTAATCATGAGGTGTGTGATGGTCATAGATTCATGGGTGGCTTAGCTAACAGCGACCGAGTGGTAATCTATACTAACATGAACCTCTCCCATAGGTGATTTTGTTAAAGCTTCACTTATTGAAGGTAGGCTTTGTATTAGTCAGGGAAACCCCACTGTCTCTACCTCCCTCCCAAGTTTTGACAAATCGGCTTCAAATAGTAAGACTCTCTTGGTTTAGGCCATTGATTATCCTTTATATATCAATTATTCTTTGTTGTTACTACTTATAAACACTAATTATAATGGAAAAATTATCAAACAAGGGTATAGTTTCCAACATTCAAATTGAACAACAGTCATATTGACCAATGTTCATATTGACTGACAGTCATATAATGGTCAAATCCCAAAAATCACATTTCCCTTTATACCCTATAAATATCACTTCATTATTTCAGTAAAATTCACTAAAATTTCTCCATGAGGTTATATTTTTATTTCTTAAGATGTTGATAAGTTTATTAATATTTTTTTTCATTTCTATAGAATTTTTTGGGGTAATGATTTTAGAAGACTTTGGTGATCCGTACTTTCCCATTTTAATTATCATATTTTATATTTTTTTATCCACTTGTAATTTTTGGAATTTTAATTAGTTTTGTATCTTACTAATGTAATGATATTTGTTAATGATATAAAAAAAATTGGTTTCTATTTATTTTTATGTATATAATATTATATGTAACAAACATTTATTCAGGAAACAAATATCATTTAAAAATTCTGGTTCATTCTATTCTTCTCCCCTTAAGGAATTTCATCCCTAAAATTTCAACTGATTCTCTCAATTGAGAAAAGGTGAAAGTACTTCTATCTCTTTGACTCCATTGTTTCTAACATTAATTGTTTATATTTATGGTTCCTCCACAATGTTTTGACGAGGTGGGATGTCTTGTTGCGTAGAACCTTGCCTCTACGATCCAATATCTCCACTAGTTTCTCCTCATAACGGAGGTCATGTTCCAGTTGTACTGCCTCTAGATTCTATTAATGTGAGGTATTAGGTATGTACTTACTCAAGAGAGATACATGAAATATATCCTAAACTTGATCCAGTTTTGGTGGAAGTTCTAGGCGACATTCCACTTCTCTAATGCCTTCAAGTATTTTATAGGGGCTAGTGTACAGTGGGTTAAGCTTCCCTTTATTCCAAAATTACATGACTCCCTTCCATGGGGATATCTAAAGTAAAACCTTTTCTCCAACATCAAACTCCAAGTCCCGTCAACGGTTGTCATCATAGTTATTATTCTGACTCTAATCAGCCTGTAAATGTTGTTGTATGGCATGAACCTTTTCTGCCATATCTTGCACAAGATCAGGCCCAAGTAGATTTTACACACAAACCTCATCCCAACATGTTAAAGTTCAACATTGCTTCCTATATGAAGCTTCATATAGTTCTATTTGAATACTTTCATCGAATATGTTGTTGTATGAGAACTTAACTAATGGGAGGTGTTATTCCCATCCACCTTTAAATTACATTGAGTATGTTCTCAGCATACCCTCAAGTGTATGAATAGTCCTTTCAAGTTGGTCATGAGTTTATGGGTGATAGGCCACACTAAAATTTAATTTTTTATTCAGATAATTATGAAGAATTATTCAAAATTTAGAGGTAAAACTTTTATCATGATCAGAAATGATAGAAAGTGGAACTCCATGTATCCCCACCACTTCCTTTACTTATATCTTGAAAAATTGTTCAAGAGATAAATCTTCCCAAATAGAGATCAAATGGGCATTATTGGTGATTCAATCCACTATAATCCATATCACATTATTTCCTTTGGATGTTCTTGGGAGACCAATGATAAAGTCCATAGTGATATTGTCCCACTTCCATGTTGTTATGGGTAGTGGTTAAAATACCCCTTTAGAGAGTTGTTACTCCTCCTTCACTTGCTGGCACACCAAAAACCTTGCAGTGTAGTCAAAAATATCTCTTTTCACATTATCCCACCAACAATGATCATGAAGTTCCCTATATATTTTATTGATTCTAGGGAGTGTAGAGAATGTAGATCTATGAGGTTCATCCATCAGATCCATATTTATCTCTGGGATAGATGACACATATAGCCTTGTATGAAATTTCAATATACCTTATTGATCAATATTGAACTCAAGAAACTTACCATTATTTAAATCCTCTATATTCTTTTGTAACCAAGGATCTTCTCTTTGAGATTATTTGGTCTTCTCTAGTAAAGATGGTTGAGAAATCATTTGGTATAGGGTTGATGATTTCCCTTCCCTTATGATTCACATGTCCAATTTTACTGGGTCCTTGATCAAAGTATCTCCTTAAATCCTCACCATTTATAGAACAATAAGGTCTTTCCAACTT
Organism: Viscum album; assembly: GCA_963277665.1. Classification (NCBI taxonomy): domain Eukaryota; kingdom Viridiplantae; phylum Streptophyta; class Magnoliopsida; order Santalales; family Viscaceae; genus Viscum; species Viscum album. Next base: position 246,606,177 of record OY728166.1, read on the forward strand.
AATGCATTGGGGGCTTCATTTTCTCTTCTGGGGTGATAATGAATTGAATAGTTATAGTCTTTCTGAAGTTATAACCATTTCCTTTGTGTCATTTTCAATTCCTTTTTCATGAAAATTTACTTCAAGCTTTGGTGGTATGTGTATATATCAAATTTTCCCCATAAATATAGTGCATTCATATTTTTAGAGAAAAAATAATTTCTGATAAATCTATGCCATACATAGAATAATTTTTCTCATGAAGTTGTCACTGACAATATGTATAAGCAATCACCTTGTTCTTTTTCATGAGTACACACCCAAGACCTTTCAGAGATGCATCTCTATAAATAACAAATACTTCTCTAAAAGAGGGTAGAGTTAACACAGGTGGAGTAACCAATCTATTATTCAATTCTTGGAAACATTATTCCTACTCCTTTGTATAGATGAAATTAGCCACATTTTGAGTTAACATTGTTAGTGGATTAGAAATTCATTAAAAGTTTTTTAAAAACCTCCTATAATATTCTTATAAACCAAGGAAACTATGAATCTCAGTTAATGTTGTGGGATAAGGCCACACCTCTACAGATTTTTTCTTTATATGTTCAACTCATATTCCTTCATTAGTTAATATGTTTCCCAGTAATGAAACTTATTGTAACCAGAAATCATATTTTCAGAGTTTTCCTTAAATATTTTTCTCCCTCAGAGTTTTTTTAAAATATTTTTCTCCCTCAGAGTTTACAATATAACCCTTAGATGATCCTCAGGCTTCTCACTACTTTTGGAATATATCAAAATGTCATCAATAAAAATTACCAAGAATTTATCGAGGTATTACTTAATGAAACAATTCATCAAATCCATAAATATAGTAGGAGAATCAGTCAACCCAAATGGAATAATAACAAACTCATAATTCTCATATCTTTTTTAGAAGCGAGTCTTTGGAATATTTTGTTTCCTCACCCTTAATTGATGATACCTAGATCAGAGGTTAATCTTGGTGAATAATTGTGCCCCAAAAAGCTGGTCAAATAAAACATCAATCCTTAGGAGAGGGTATTTGTTCTTCACCATGATATTGTTAATTTCTCTATAATCAATGCACATACACATTGATCCATCCTTATTCATCAAAAAGAGAATAGGTTCTCCCCAAGTAGACATAATTGGTTGGATAAATCCCTTCTCTAAAAGATCTTAAATTTGTTTATTTAATTTCTCTAACTCCATATTTTCTATTCTATATGGGGTCTTTGATATTGGTTTGGATCTAGGTATAATTTCAATGGAGAACTCTACATCTCCTTCGAGGGTAGGTATAGGTAACTCTTTAAGAAATACCTCAATATATTTCTGAATAATGGAGACATTCTCTATATTTATACTTTCATTTCCTTCGTTATCTTTACTAATCATCTCCATAAAGAAGGATATGTGAGGTGATTCTAGAAAAATCTTAGGTCAGGATATCTCTCCTTTGAAAATGATTATAGGTTATCCATTCCAGACTACTGAAATTTCCTTGATTCTATAATTGATCTTAGTATTATAATTTGATATCCATTCCATCCCTATCATAGTGTCTAAGTCTACCATGGGAATGACTACTTGATTTGCGATGAGGTCATTCTATACAATGTTAATACTGGATTTTCTATACACTGTTGATTCTAGGATAGTCCCTCCAGGATTATTGACTGATAACTATACTTATATCATTTCAAGTATTGATTCAATATTATTTGAAAATGTGGATGAAATAAAGGAATGCGTAGAACCATAATCAAACAATATATAATCTAGATTTGATAAAAAAAAATGAGATTATTGTCCACCATATAATTTAGAGCCTCTACTTCATCCATAATGATCGAAAATGATCAACATTGATCCCTTGGACTATGTTGTGGTTGATGGTGGTTCCCCTCAATTATCTTCCGATTTGGACATTGATTGGAAATGTTCCCAAGTTGTCCACACTTGAAGAATTGAACTTTTGGGTGGACCTACACCATCTTCCCTTTTTCGTTAGTGTTGACAAGTTGAGGCTTCACCTCACCATGATAGCTTCGAGCTATATAGCTATCTATTCCACACTTCTATCACTTTCCACTCCCAAGAAAGTAGTTCCATGAGTGCTTCTTACCACATTTGTTGCATGTGAGAAGTTTGACCTTATTTCCTCCTCCTCCATAATCAAAATTATTCCCTAATTTTGGATCTATTTATCTCTTATTTTTATTCAAATTGTATGATCACTATGCCTCTCCAAACTCCAATTCAACCTTCATAGCACTCCCCATTATCTACTCGTAGCTTTCATAGTATCTATTTTCTATATTCATCCACATGTGGAGTCTCAAGACATCAAAGATGCTATCAACATTTCCATTAGGATCCATGACAAAGCTATAGGTGTATCAAGAAAGTATTGTAAAGTTAATTTCATACATTCCCATAAATTCATTTTCCTTCTACTTAAACTATATGAATTCGTTATCTATTTTTGTTCACATCAAATAGGGAAAATACTTATTGAAAAATATTTCCCTGGACTCTTACCACTCTATATCATTGATCTCCCGTATTGGATTCATGTTTTTAATTAGTTTCCACCATTGATCATCTTCTCCTTATAAGTGGTATACTTCCAGGGTGACTTTATCTAGCTCTAAACAATAGAGTACAAAAAATGTTTTTTCTATAGAGTTAATCCATTGTTCAGCAATCAACAGGTCAGTTGATCCACTAAAATAAGGTGTTTGTTGATGCATGAAGGACTTAATGGAATTTTTTTCCCTTTGAGGTAAATATGGTCTCTTGACTTGATTAAATTTATTGTTCATAACTTGAGTTAGGTGATTCATCATCCTCATGAAGTTTTACACTCTATATTCTATCATAATTCTGTCAGTGCATCATTTATTGCACCCATCATTTACGTGATTCCCCCAATTTCCCACCATTTTTATAAAAGAATAAATATTTAGTGACAAACGAGTTACTTTTATGAATATTATAATTCTGAAGAGAGTTTATATCATAAAACATCATTCTTAAATATTTTACTCTTAAATAATAGTTACATTTTCTATATATCCTTCATAATGATTCATAAAAATCATGATATTAACTAAACATATCCCATGGGAGTGTCAAACTAGGTGTGTAGCAAGACTATTTACTATGCACTAATTCTCGAACAAGTCTAGATAAATGCAGTGTTTTTAGGTGTTACCCCTAAGTAAAACTATGCCAGATCCACAACCACATGCATTATCCATATAGGGAAGTATTTTCTTACAAACCACGTACTTAATACTTACCAAAATACTAGGATGTTTTCCTATATTTATACTTCTCCATGTGGTTATTCCTACTATTTTCAAGTCCTAATCTCCACAAATAACTAACACATCCCTTGATACCAACTATATCATCCTTTATTTTTATTACATAAATTTTCATTACATGGTATAAATAAAAGATATTTTAAAGTTTAGTTTCTTGGAAATAAGGTACATGATAGATGAAAACTTAAAAAAAAACTTATAAATCAACTTGAATACATATTTATAGTTTAAAACTATGTTACTTTTACTACAAATCATATCTTTAGGACATACATCAATGGAAATGGGTGAGAATGAATCCTTGTATGGTAATAAGAAAGGGAGACAAAAAATAGGTATCGCAAAACATGCCATATCTAGAGATTAAATTCTTTACCCAATGCGTTAGAGCACTATCAGTGCACACCATACATATGTCATAATTTAATTTCGTCCATATAGATCATAACAATTCATCACATTAATAACTTATGGAGAATAATGAACAGATTTATTATCAAAATCTTGGCGTACAAAAGAGCTTAAATACATGATCATTACGTTATTTTTCACCCATGAAAGGAAATTTCGGTTTCATATATGTAAATTATCAAATAAAAAATTAATTTATAAATCTATTTGATTATTAATTGAAAAGAAAAGAGTTTTTAGGTATTAAAATAGAAAGGAAAAGAGAATTTCTCATGTAAAAAGGGAAATTTGAGAAGTAAATTCCACAACATAACGGTTATGAAACATAGTTCTAGAAAATCATAAAACGAGAGGATAAAATGGTATACCATTAATAAAAAAACTTATTATAATAATGGGATAATATAAAGTGGTCAAAATAACTTATTTTGTAAATTATAAGACATACCACATGAAAATGGAACTTGATTGGAAACAAGAAGTGAATATTTCCCTTAGTTGTTCCTAAAACATGAGGATGGAACCTTGGGGGACTGAGGAAACCATTGGGGGGATCCTTGTGGGGGGAAATCATTATAAATTCAGGGATGATGGATTGGGAGTAAAATGGAATGGTTAAATGGGTGGTATTTAAAGAAAAATTTGAGGAATTGTTTAATAATTTCAAAATATAGGTCTTGGAAATCTAGGTTGTGGAAAATGAAAAACCATTGGCTTAACCATGGTTTTTGCTCATATTTTTAGAAATTTGGGTCGTATTTTTTGATATTTTAATCCAAAAGAACCAAAAACCATTTTATAATACTTCTTTTAGCATGGAAAATTAAAAATTCTATAAAGTAATGTTTTTTAAAATTAAAATTCCCCTTTTTAGACTTTGGAAAGTCACTTATAGTTTTAGAAATTGATTAAAATCTATTAAAATAATTAACATTAATAAACTAACATATTTTTGGTCTTGTGTTGTTTTTAATTTATTATTACATCATTGTGATATAAATATGATGTCATAAAATAAATTAAAAACCCAAAACTGTATTGTTTACTATTCATGAAAAAAAGTATTTAAGAAAATTCTCATAAATTCACCCTAACCTTATTTTTATATGATGATTTAAAATATAATGTTTCTTTTTTCAGAATAATTTTATAAATATGATAATTTTAAATTTTTAATATAAAAAACTTATTTATTTAAAAATAATAGTTTTTAAGGCATAGTCAAATTCTTGATACTTATAAAAAAATTATTAGGCCGTTATAAAATTATTTTATGATTTATTTTAAATAAGAGTGTTTTAAAATAATATTTCATTAAAACAAATATTATTCAAAATACCTTGGTTTATTATAAAAATGTATATATTTTCTAAAAAAATTATGTTTTACTTGTGTCCAAAACATAATTTCTCAAATTTGTCACAATTTAGCATATATTTTATTAAGAAAAAATATTCATGGAATAAACATTTTATTTATACAAAGAAAATTACACTTTATGAAACTAAGGCCTAGAAACATAACCCCTAATTACTTCTGTGTGTTCCCTAAGCATAAGGTGTGTGATGGTCATAGTTTCATGGAGTGTCTCACTTAACATCGACTGAGTGGTAATATCTATTAACTTGAACCTCTTTGATATGAGATTTCATTCAAGCTTCACTTGTTAAATCTCGTCTTGGTCTTGGTCAAGGGAGAATCCCAGTGACGCTACCTCCCTCCCATGTTCAGACAAAATTTCTTTAAATGGAATGACCCTACTGGTTGAGGCCGTCTATTTTTCTTTCTAAATAAATTATCCTTTGACATTACTACTTATAAACACTAATTATAATGGTAAAATTATCAAACAAAGGTATAGTTTCCAATGTTCATATTGATCGATGGTCATATTGACCAACGGTCGTATTGATCAATGGTTATATTGAACAATGGTCAAATAATGGTCGAATCCCAATGATCAAAATTCCTTTTAAACCCTATAAATACCACTTCATTATTTCATTCAAAATTCACTACAATTCCCCCTTAAGGTTATATTTTCATTTCTTAAGAAATTGATTAGTTCACTAATATTTTGTTTCATTTCTAAAGCATTTTATTTTGGGGTTATGATTTTAGTAGAATGGGGGAGTCAATACTTTCCCATTTTAGCTATTCTATTTTATATTTTTTTATAGTTATAATGTTTGGAATATTAACTAGTTTCATATTTGACTAATTTAATAATAATTTTTAACGTGATAAAAAAATTTAGTTTTTCTTTATTTTTTATGTGTATAGTATTATATGTAACAAACATTTATTCAAAAAATAAATTTCATTTAAAAAGTTTGTATTGTTATAAGCATCGCATCAAGACAAAAAAGAACGCCTAATCCTTGAGGCAAAACATTTATAAAATAAAAAATATTTTATTCATAATAATAAATGAGACACCCAAATAAATACAATAAATAAGAATTACCTAAAAATAATTAACTGATCAAGACTCAAGAATCACAAACCCCAAAACATATAATCATCACCAATCCCAAAGCTGAGTTACACCAACACAATAGGAGGAAATACCCTAAGGTAAATCCCTTTAGATTTACTCTCTACCATTTATCAAGACCCTTTTAGGAGGCATATTCTAAATAAAACCAAATAAGAATCTAATCATGTCGTGTTTCCCAATTCAAATCAAACAATACCAATATAGACTACAAGACAAGTCAAAATGCATAAGTCCACAAAATGAATACACTTTAAAAATATCTTTTTAAACCTCCATAAAATTTAATAAGAGTTAAAAAATCTCCCATAAATTAGGTATACACTGAATACTTTTTATCCCATTTGAAAATAATTGTACCTATAAAAAATTTCACCTCATTTAGAAAACCAAATCAAATAAATTTCACAATTACACTATGAATTAAACTCCCACTTCCCCGATAGGTAATTTTAAATAATTTATAAGATTTTAATTTATATTAAAATACAACACAAAACTCATTTTAAAACAATCCAATTTTTAAAATACGCTTCGAAAATCAAAACACCTTCAAAACTAAACCAAAAAATCTGGTTTTTAAAAAAAAATCATTCGAAATCAGTTTCTAAATTCACTTAAAAATCCAAAACTTGATGAATATAAAGAAAATGGAATTTATAAAACCCTAAATTAAATAATTTGAAACATTTTACACTTTTACCCTTCTCATAAAAACAAATATCTAGGAATTCCACACTACATTTTCAATTAAAAACATTTGATAACTTTTTTTAAATTCTAACTTCCAACCCCTTTAGATGAAAAGGTTATATAAAAATCTCCCTTTGAAATAATTATCATCATCTTAACGACCTCTCTAAAACACATTATATTATATAAGAAAGTAAATTTCAATACTCAAACATTTCAAATTAACTTTTGAAAAGATAAAATTAAAAATTCTTTCAAATATTTCTAGTGAATTTCTATAACCCCATATGAAATATTTAAAATATATAATATCCAAAAAAATTAAAAAAAATATCATTTTTTCTAGATATATTGAAAAAATTTCTAAATGCATCAAATTCCGCCTATTTTAGAAACAAAACTGAAAAACTAAAAATACCAAGCTAAATGAGGTATAGTTGTGTGGTTTGGATAAACTGTATGCCAACGATTTGAGTTCCACTGAAAGTACCTAAGCTATTCCACATAGTCAACACATGGATTTTTAGACCTTATACTATAATAGCTTTCCCCTGATTTCCTTCCCATTTACAGTCTAAATAATGGATTTCCTCAAAAAAAATCAAACCATTCAAAGGATAAGATATACAATAAAATAAAAATAAAACATCCTAGCAGGAATTGATAACATTTCTAGAATTCAAGATACACATCCATGGTGACTCAATATTTGGCATGAAAATAATATGATAGACACTTAATCACACCTAAATCTTGAGCAATGACTATCATGCCTCCTATAAACCATTAATCCACAAATAAAAACCAAGCTATGATACCATTTTCTTTATAAACCAACTCAATCTACCTCTGAACCGTGTACCCAATCGGGCCTATAACATTTCCTGAAGGGAATTATAGATCATCATGGGCTGGAAACTACTACCTAGGAATCAGATATACACCATAGGGAATGATTTCACTTAATAAATAAATAAATTAGTAAGGTACTTCTACCCAAAATTCTGTAAAACCCGTTCTATACAATGGAGTATCACACAAATAAAGTAAGTTATTCCAAAATAAAATAGGAACCAAACATTGTACAAAAAAATAAGTATCACTCAAAATAATAAATTAGAACCAATAAAACATCTATAATACATCATAACATAATACAAATCTAACTAATATGAAGAAAAAATATTATATGAAATGAAGGTTGAAAAGGCTAGTACATCATATGAACCATATTCCAAAATAAAAATAATGAAAAAAACCTCTGCCTAATTCCATGGAATCCAAAGAAAAATATACCACATCTAAGATTACTGGTGATGAACTTATAATATGAAAGTCGTTAGAAAAACATTCCTTATATATATCTTCCCCACACCCCACGCATACCTATTAAAAATGAATCCATTTCATGCTAGTTTAAAATATTGGTAGAAAGATAAGCTTTGAATGTTTCCTCTAAAATAAGTATTAGGTTAATTTCCTTTAAAACCACACCTTTTTAAAAAAATAAGTTAATGATTTTCATAAAAATGAAACCCTTTCTCGTTTTCAAAAATAGGGTTCATCTGATATGAGGAAAAACTGATTGAAAACTTCATTATAAATACCCTTGGGGGCACATGAGCCTCAGCCCAATTGGTGAGGACTCCTTAAGTGCATCCAAGAGACCTGGGATCAAATCCAGGTGGAGGATAATTTCCGGTATTATAGCAGTATTGTAGCAGTACTCTAGCAGTACTATAGCAGGTATTGTAGTAGTAATGTAGCACTTACTGTAGCAGGAACTATGTAGAACTGTAGTAGGTACTATAGAGGGAACTGTAGCAGGCACTGTTTGGCACTGTAGCAGCCGAGAATATTCCCCCGTTTGGGCCTTCGGGCCACCGATTTGGTCCCCGATTCCTTTAAGGCCTTCGGGCCAGCCAGGCCTTCAGGTCATTAAGGCCTTCGGGCCACCTCAAGGCCTTCGGGACACCTTAAGTGCAGATGCAAACCAGACAACCTATAAGGAACAAACTTCAGAAGGAGGAGGATCAAGGAGCTTTCACCATAGTAGAAGCTAAACGGATTGCAAGAATGAGAGGTTATGGAACCTGCCATTGGTACAAGCCTATGAATACATGAGAAATCCTAGCCGAGCATCCATGCGAAGGTGGAGATCTGATTTCATGATGAAGATGATGGGGAGGAGCAGGTCCAAGTAGTTAGTCTGGGTTGTATGTAATGTTTTAATCCTATGGTAAATGAATTCCTCCTAGGCCTACGCACCATGTAATACTTACGCCTATGGGCCTTGTAAGGGTTCCACATCACCCCTTGAAATGTGGATTATCAAAAAAATCAATAAAAATGAAGGGCTTCGGGCCATTGGAGAAATACCCTTAGGGAAAATGAGTTAAAAGAAAACCAATTTTCTTATTACCATAAACTAAACAAAAGTAAAGCAAGGACACCATGTCACAAAAATATATATTTTCAAAATTATACCACCACAATGATCATAAAAAATCAAGAACTGATAGCCATTGGATCACTTAAGATCTCGAGGGATAATCTATGATAAAACTAAAATAAAATCAACCTAATTGGTATACCTAATGTGATTCAAGCACCCTAACACCTATTATTTCCCGACCTATCCTGACCAAGAGGAAAATTACCAAAGAAATGTGAACACCATACAAGGGGAAACTTTCCATAGTGTGATCATAAACTAGTGAAACTTATGTACCTGAAAATCCCAACAAGATACTCTTGGTTCCCCATGGTATATAAAAATGAGATGAGATATAATATAGGTGAGAAATAAAATATAAGAAAATAAATAAATACATATATATAATAGAAATCATAACACACCCTCTCCAAAGAACATCCTTAATATAAATAGACCCTTTTTCAACAAGAAAATTATATAAGATACATATCCAAATAATGCTATTTCCATTCACTTATAAAAACTAGAATAGGGAAAGTTTCATGTATACATTTAATTTTAGAAAAAAAATTATAAAGTGACAACCATGACTTTAGAATATCATCTTGTAAATCAAGTTATGAAAAACCCTTTATAAAAAAATAATATAAACTACATAAAAAATCTTAAATAACAAATGAATAAAAAAACCTTAATTAAAAAAAGAAACAAACTTAATTTTTAAGGTAAAACCCTTAAAGATCAATTTGAAAACCAAAACATCTATGTTATCTTTGAAATTATTTTTAAATATCCTCTTAGTAATTATAGTCAACACTCAGTTTTCATGGTTATTTGAAAATATATTTAAAACATGGAACCAAAGATAAAACCCTTTCTATTTTAATGCAATTAATATATGACTAACTTATTTATAAAAAAAATAAGAATTATCAGTATAATTCATAAAACACTCATAAAATATGTTAGAAAACACAAGAAATACTAGCATTAAATTTAAATAATCATATGTGGAGAAAACATACCTTAATCCTATCACTTTAACTATTTGTGGTATCAATCTATCTTAAAAATATAGATGAATACCTAAAAGGAAAATAAGATCCCTAAAACAAAGAAACACCCAATTGAATTCATGTAATCAAAAACCCTAGGTTGTTAGGGAAATTTTAGGGAAATACACAAGGTAGAAAAGAAAGAAAAATGGAGGAGGTGGTTGTTTAGAAAAGTTACCTTCATAAATCACCACTAAAATAATATGAAATCCTCTAGGAGAATACCTAAAAGGAGTGTAAATTAGAGGGTGGTTTTCCTTAGAGTCTATAGGGATAAGTGAGGGAATAAAATAACACCCAAAGTGTTATATTTGATTAGGAGTTAAAAGGTAAAATTTTTATTTTTATAAATCTTGGAAAACCTCTCCCTATCATGTCATGATGACCCTCACCCAACTAAGGTTCCATTATCCAAGGAAACATTGTACTGTTCCCATGACATTCATGGAATGATGGTTCTACGTTCTAGAACTTTAGACATAGGGATGTCTTGGAAGTAGTGCAACCTCTTTATCATGGTGTGACACACATCCAACTAAAAATCCAAAAAGTTTTGGAGGGGATAGTTATGTCATGACCCTCTTTGGTCACATCATGACTTATTAAATTTCTTAACTATACATTGACCCAAAACATTGAAAACTTATAGAAAAAATATAAATGAAAAAAAACATATATAAATCTAGTAACTAAATGAAATAACAAAAGGAGTTATATTTTTGGGTGTGATAGAAACTCTCATGATGTTTATCAACAAGAGGTTCCATTGTTATAATTGGTATAAAGGCCTATTATTTTCAAGGATAAAGTGAATATAAAATTTTAAATACATATTTTCATATATAGAATAGAAGGAGAGCCATGTACCAAATGAAGTTCATGGAGATATAGTGGTATCATGAGTTTATTAAAATAGAAGGTATCAATTGATTCAACATATGGTATGAATCACACACCTGTTACATTATTTTTTATTTAATGATTTTATTTCGTGAGTATGATTTATATCACATGGAAAAAAATTAAGGGAGTTAAAATCTAGATATACATGGTATTTATAGAAGTAATAGAGTGGAATGGAAGACACTGATGTTATTTACCTAAAATATTATTTCTTAGAATGATTTATAAATCTATAATACTAAATGATTTATTAATAACTCATTACTAAGTGGTAAATTAACTCACTAAAATCATAGAGATAATACAGCTATAGGATAATGATTTTTAAGCTTAAAATATTATCTAAAAATGTTTTTTTGTGAGTGGTACTTGGAAAAATTTTGAAATTTCATTCAAAAAATATATATATCCACAATACTTTGGAGTATATAAGGTGAAGTTTCATTGATTACAAATAGAGAAAAAGGTGTATCTGATATGTGTTATTGTTGACCAAGATAATATTTGATCGGAATTTGACTTATATGAGGTTGAAAGACACCAATTATTTTGAAGATAACTTTCATGTGATTTATAGATCCAATAGTTTTGTATGTAAATAAGTGGTTTCAAAATGGGATATAAATAAGTTTCAATTAAAGGGGATCTTAGACTCTAGAAATCTAGTTTTTATAGGTTTTTTATATGCATCTATTCAAAATAAGTCTCTAGTGGTGACCATTAAAAATATTAATCAAGTCTTATATATACAAAAGGGGAGTATATTTGATAAGATACCCATATGGACTTTTGTGATTATGGGGGATAAAATGGAAAGAGAAATAAGGAATAAAAAGTCCTTTTAATTTTAATAGAAAATTGGTAGATGTAAATTGACTATAAATTTATACAATTAATTGGTATAAATGAAGTTGGATTTATTGTAGAATTTATAAAAAAATACAAAGGGGGAGAATGTATTATTTCACTGGGATCAATGAAACCATACTAAGAGGGGGGCCAAATCAAGGTCGGTGACATTTACTAATTTAAAAAAAATATTTTTATCTTAATACCTATTCATTGAATGGATATATATTTCATATGTTCTCACTTAGTTCTCATGCATGTAATGATAAATCAAAAATCCAACAACAAGGTACACAAGAAATTGATAATGGGGTTCAACTCCAATGTACATGAATATATCTCTAGTATATGGTAATTTTTATCCCACTCACACATAGCTGCACTTTTATTTACAAGGTGAAGCTTAGGAAAGTATATATCATTGAAGTTATTATCCTATAACCAATTAGTTTGCATGAAATCACAAATTTTCTCTCTACTTCTGATCTGGTACCAACCAGTCTGGTTCAAAACACCATATTCAGCTGGCTCCTATTGAAGTATGATTAAAAATATAGGCATATGTATCTTCTGGATATATGATCATGATATCCTTCCTTACCTTTAAATAATCACAAAGGCTACCTCCTCCTCTAAAAATATTTTTTTTCCATTTTCAAAAAATCGCTTAAAGGATTAGTGGGAAACCTTACATTTCAAAGAAAATGTTGCGCTAGAGTCCACAAAATTCAAATTCAAATTACAACTTTCAAAAAATAGAATCATCCATCTCGGTTCCCGTGAATCTCAAGTCACTCGCCAACCTCAAGTCACAAACCTATCACATCGAACATTATATCCTTTATCCTCCCCATCATCATCATGTCGGTGATACCCACTAGAATCCCCATCATCGTCATCATCATCTTCACCACTGTCTCACAAAGTACTGCGTTGTCATCTTCACTTTCATTGACACCGATCTAGTTCCACTATCGTCGTCGTAGTCCAAACACCACACCATTCCAACAGATAATGTCATAGTTCATCAAGATATCATGAAACATAGATACTTTCCTACATCCCTCATCATCGAACCACATAAATTAGTAGTGTGACACTGTCGTGAACAACACAGATGGTCGCCAAAGAGAACCAAATCCATCATCAAATTAGAAAATTGGAAGAACATAATAACTAGATAAATCCACCACCCATTGTGCCACCTGGGAACTCTTACCACTCCTCAGACATATACCAAAACTCCCTTGGAATTTGATGCACCCGAACGACCAGTAAGTGAGTAAGGGACTAGGTATTCAGAGCAGGGAGGAGCGATAGAGAAGGTAAAAGGAAAAACATAAACTATCAAGTAATGAGTGATAGAAACACTAGGATTAAAACCCTAAGGGAAAATAGAAATTGATACCCATACCCATAAGAAAAGGGATCGAAGAAGAGTGAACTAGGATTGAAACCCTAAAAAATTGAGATTGAAACCCAAATGATAAACCCCAAACAGATCGATAGAAACCAAGGGAATAAAACATCGAGATAGAGAATACTGTATTTACCTTACTTCCACGACCATAGTCTCAAACTGATCTAAAAAACCAACACACCCTACCAAGATAGGGTTGTGTGTATAGGGACAGATCGGTAAAGCAGGGATGGAAGAGGTGGAAATGGGATAGCTCCAAGGAACCCTAAGAGAACAAACCTAAGAAGAGGAATCCCGAAGAAGATGGAGAAAGGGAAAGGATCCAACGCTACTAAGGAGACAGCTAAAAGATGAAGAATTCGATGGAGGAGGAGAGGTCCATCACTGTGGGGAGAACTGGAACCCTAGGTTAAAGAGAATGACACCAAGATTTGAAGCTAGAGCTAAGAGTGGATCTAGGAGAGTGAGGCATCATTGCGTATATAGATCACAAGGCTACCTCACATGGTAATATTCAATCTTGTATCAATACTACAACAATCCTTAAGGGATACCTCTCCTATTCTATTCATAATAATTTTCACTATAAATACCTTATAATTCTTCATCTTCATCATGTGGTGTCTTTAATAGATTTAGTGTGTGTCCATTTCTTTCCCTTATTCTTATTTTTCAATACATAAGATAAATTATATCAAATAAACATATATCCTTATTTATTATTTAAACCTTATGATATGTTGAATTCATTGTCATAGTTTCCATATATCTTTTCTTCAATACAAAAAAACATACACTTGTAGAATAATTTCATCTTCCTCTATGAAAACTTAATTAATTCTTCAACACTTTATCAATATTTAAACTTAATAATAATATATAATGATGATATTTCAATATTTTAATTTTGTTGCTTCCTTCGTTTTTAGCTATGTAATTTTCTTATGCAATATCCATTATTTTCTTATCATTAAATCTTTTCATGGTCCTCTCCCTTCTATTATCATTTAAATCTAAACAATTTATGATCATTATTTCTTTAATGAAATTATATAATAAATTATCTATTTAATCTAGTCAAATAATATCATTGATTAACTATTGATATAATTTTTTGAATCCTATTTTAATTATATAATAATCTAAGATCGTACTTTACTTTCTACATCAATGAATCCAGTAATAATTTAATCTATGCTTGCATGCAGGTTTACATGCATAGAAAATATTTACTATGTAAAAAACTCTTCATGGTTCAAGATAAGTCTTATTTTTCTCTAAGTCTTGCATGGTCATGGAATGAAACTCATTTTTTGGTTTATTTCTTTATTTATCACAATACATTACAATAGTTAATGTTATTTCCTATCACTGTGGTGTGAATATTTCTTGTATGACTCTTTTCCTCATGCACTATGAAATAGTTGTCTCTTTATAGTGTGACTGCATCTTAATTTACTTAACCAAATTTGGCATATTTTTCAACTGCATATTTTTTGTGGTGTGATCTTATTCTCCATGGTTCATTACTCATCTCCATAAAATAATCTTGTATCATGATCCCTATATTCATCTATGATATTTAATTCTTTGAATACTAGAATAAGAATCATATAATTTTAAGTCTTAGGATTCACTTGGAAGCTTTATTTTAATCTTAAAAAACATTCAAAAGGAACTTTATGTAGCCTATAGAAACTTTTATTCAATCTTTCATGATCCTTAAAGGATTTGGGTTAATCTTACATTATTCATTGGTCACTCCTATATAGATCTTGGAAATCATGGTTCATTCTTATATAAGATTAGTTTATACCTATATAGATTGTGAAATAATATTTTTAATCTCACGTTCAATCATTATTAATATTATATAGCCTTCTTAGTGAATATTAATTTTCCCACATTTCATTCTTATGTGATCACTAATTTTTCACGATTCTCTTTATGTGGCTTCAGGAACATGATGCTCACCTTAAATAGTGCCAAAATTAATCTAACATAGCCCAAAATGTGACTTGTTTCATCCTTTATAGCACACATATTCTATTTTAATCCAACATAATATCTATAAAAAATTATTAATTCACAAATTATAGAAATTTAGAATTACTTATCCATATGACTTCTAACAAACTCTACCCATCTACATACTTCTTCAAAACATATTAAACACTTCAAATTACTCTGGAATCACTTAAAATTATCTTAAATCATTAAAATAATAATTATAAATATTTTTTATCATCTAAATACACCTTATATTATTTCAATGGTTCTTACACTACCTTAATAATCTCTTTCTAAACCAGATTTCATCTTCCTTCATAGAGGCATATTATACTCCATGCTATATGAAGCATCTAACCAATTACTTCTTCCTTTTCCACATCTAAATAGATCCCCAATAATCCAATTGTAGTATCTCAATATCATATTCCCCATTATTTAGAAACTTATTTATCATGTATTGTACTTGAGGGTACTTTAGACTCTAAGATTTAAGGTATTCCTCGATCTGCTCAACTCAACACATTATAATTTCCTTTCTTGGGTTCCTCGCTTTTCATAAAATGTTCTTTATCACATATTCTTGGGTACATAAAACTTATTCTATGATTCTATTCTAAATAAATATTGATAACTTTCTTGTTGAAAAAAAATTTAACATATCACAAATGGGTATCCTGTTTTGGATTTTTCAGTACCAATATTAAAAAATTCATGTTAATATGTTGTCTTAAATTTTCTTCTATATCCCCTTATTGAAAGTAAATAAAAAATATTTTTAAATAGGGTGGTTTAATTTAACTTAAATCCATGTGACATCAATTATTCCACTCTAATTATATATGATCAATTCTTAGTATAAAAAACAATAGGTACTAATTTTGATAGCAAATTTGTCGATAACCAAATAAGAATAGGATAACAACTCAAAATTATTTTCTCAAGGTCAATTAAAACATATTTTCAAGTTGATAAAAACTATTTAATATATTCTATTGATATTTATAACTTGAATCCTTATAATCACCATAAAAATAGATTAAAAACATTCAAAACAACTAAAAGTTTTAGTTTCATAAATCACCACTTCTTTTTCACAAAATCTTATCACCTCTCAAATAATTGATAAATACAACTTCTACCACTTAACATAAAAATTTATTCTTATAAAATAAGGATGATATGATATTAAAACATTACTTTTTAATTAAATTTTCCCAATAACTTATTCAAAAATTCTAGATTCACATATAATAGCATATTTTCTAGCAACTTACCCAAACTCATCCTCCTGAAGGGATACACTTCAGTTTCACTTTATAAAATAATCTTTAGGATACCAAATATAAGTATCACTTCCAAGATGGTTACTTTAAATATGCTATTTATATTTTACTTCTTGTTCATCCTCATCAATTCTCCTCATGAAAACATTCATCACCATTAATTCTTTATATAAAAAGATAAAACACAATATCTATGGGAATAAGGCAGGATCCCTTTAGTTTTTATTAAGATTAACAAGGTTGAGTATAGCTTCTCAACTAACATACTCCTTTATTTTTATCTCCATTATTACTTTTAAAATTTTATAGCTTGTATTACCATTTAGAAGCATGGTATTCTTTCCTTCCTCTACTACTTATTTATATAGAATCTTCTTCTTTACATTACCCATCAAAGAACATGAGTCTTATTGGTCAGAGTGGAACTCCCAAGAGGGGTGAATTGGGTTCCCGATTAAAAAATTCTACAAAAAATATTTTATACTTAAAATCCCCAATTTGATAAAAACTCCAAGTTAACTAAAATATAATTATATAATTTTTTATTTTAAAAAGGTTTTTAGTGGTTTTTTCAAAACTCAGTTAAAGTAATTTTGAAAACACTACAACTTTTGAAACTAATTTACTAGTAAAAAACAACTTATGTAAAAAAAATTTATATCCAACTATTAAAGTGGGGTTTTTTATTAGATTTAAAATAGATACATAATTTTTTATTTAAAAAATGGAAAAAAAATGGAAATCACATAATGTAAATTAAATAATGGGATCATTCTTAAGCAAAAACCAAATCCCTTACACCTAGAAATGCCCCACTTTCTAATAGTTTATTATTAAAATAAATTGATATAAAACCATGATTGGTTTTTTACAAAAAATTGTACTAAGATAGTCTAGGATAAAATCCTCTTCTATAGTTTTATGTGAGATGAAAATATTACAGGTCACACACAACATCTTCCATAGTTATATGTGGGCTTACAAAAGAAAAATATCTAAAGGAGAGTGTTAAGAACTCTCCAGTTTAGTAAAATAGAATACATTTACAGATAAATGGAGTATAATAAAACACGACTAAAAAGAATAGCTAAAACATAAAGTGAAAGTGATGAGAGATGTGAAAATTAAGTGTAACTCAATCTGATCATCTTTAGTTGTTCAGTTTTCTTTGAACTTCTCTTTATAAATCTTCAACTGTGTTTTTATAGGAAGTGGAAAATTATATAGCATCATAAAGTGTTCTAAATGGGTCATCTATGTTGTATAAGTGCATGCATATGTTCGTTTATTGTCATCTGTAATAGTAATGCAAAATCCCATTTTCTATAAGCGCCTATTTTTCTTTAAAAATAACTCCATCTAAAATTATCCATTGGAGAACATTCAATATATGATTAATTTCATTTTCTTAGAAATTATTTCTCCAAAATATAGTTGTTGTAGAATTGAAAATACTCCACTTCTAATTTAGACATGGTAGGTTATATTCACTTAAAACATGGTTACTTGAGCTCATGGTTGGTTGGCATTATCAGTTGACACAACAACTAGTCATGGTATCTTCATTTCTGTAAGTGTTTAGTCTATTTGTTCATGTAGTAGGTTCATTACTTCATGTGGTTGATTCTTTTCTTCATGTGGTCACCTGAATATATGGCATGGTGGATTCATTACTTTACAAAGTCACTTATTTTTTACTCATCATAGGTATATCTCTCTATGTGGTGGATAGTATCTCTTGCAGTTCTTACAAATAAAAATCAATATGTTTAGTATAATACTGAAATAAATTTATGTTACCTATTACACTATAGTTTGATTGGTTGATTCTCAATGCACAGTAGGTTCTTCAACTCATGGTTGATTCATCTTAAATTAATGGTAGTTTCATTTTCAATGCATTGTCACTTTATGACTTGGGTATAATTTTCTCATCTAACACATGGTTGGTTATTTGTTCATATGGTACATTCCACATAGTCATATAACCTTCACAATTAGTTTAAATTATTCCCATGGTAAGTACATTACACATGAGGCAGGTTATCATGGAAGGTTATAGAATTATCCATTTTTTGTAAGTTTTTTGAGAAATCCATTTACTTGTAAAAAACATGAAATTCATTAATAACATTATAAATAGTATTTGGGATCATTAAAATAGTGGGTCCTGAGCTAAGCCAATAATCTCTCCCTTTTTTATGATCAAAAATCTTGACATTTAAAATTAAATGAATTGAATACATCAAAAGTATATTTTAAACAAAGTGAAACAATTACTATTCAAAGGGTTATAAAAATGAAATTAATTCAACGTATGAATTCAATTTATTTATTTTCACTTAAAACACCTTTTGGAATTATCAAAAAGTGAATAAATAATATGAAAAATAAATAGATTACACATAAATACAAGTGAGAATAAAAATGATTATTCCATTAATAGTTAAAAAGGTATTACAAAAGGAGATTACAAGTAGTCCCTATCAGAAATTATACTCATAATATGAATCTAGAACATCCCTCATATCAGAAGAAAAGATAGAATCATTTTCTATGTAATTAGTAGTAGGGGAAGAAATAGTGGTCTAAGATGTAGATGGGGGATCAGGGTCACTAATGAATATACAGCTGGAAATGGGTCTTAAGTTCTCTATTTCTTGTATAGGAGACAAGAAAAAAAGATTAAGGGAAGAGGAGGTAGTGGTAAGAGTGGGAGGAAATGGTATTGTAAGAACCCGGTTCTTATTTTTTAGGTACGGGCTTCTTCTTTTCTCTTTTCCTTAAGTTTTTTTGAGAAATATGGAAAATGGGGAAAATACTAAATTTTGGAACTACACGTCATGTACTTTTCCACATGTCATGTACTTTTGGCCATGTGGGATGGGTACACGGGACGTGTAGCCATGTCGGTGACGAAAGGTGTAGGAACCGACTACACGTCGTGTAGTGGTCCTTTACATGTCGTGTAGTCAGTCGGCAGGCCAAAATAGTAAGGCGGTGGAGCAGTCGCCAGCTGGGTGACAGTACACGCCATGTACTCAGGAGTACATGTTGTGTACTCATGTCGATGGATGAACAGTTTGGCGGTGCTACCAAAGGAACAGTTAAATGATGACAGTACACATTGTGTACTTGGAAGTACACGTCGTGTACTTTGTTTTTTTTTCTTAAATGGGCAGTAGCCTCCCCTATTCACAGGGAAGGCTTAGAACTGGACGAGAGGAGCGGGAGAGGGAGTCAGAACCTTGGTAGATCCACCGATCAAGCATCTAGAATCTGATTCCACCTTGGACAATCTTGTTGGAACCGTGCGGGTAAGCCCTCCCTTCTCCTTGCATGTTTCTTACCAATTATTCTATTAATGGGAGTTATTAGAGGATAAGCGGCTTGTCTTCTTTGTAAGATCTACGTTGTAATTGGGAATTTTTGGAATCAATGTTCGTGTATAGTGCTCGTTGGCATATAGAGTAGGTGGCTTAGTGTTTGTTTTTCCAACTATCGTATGTTTTGTGCATTTTCGTGCCACGAACCCAAGTTGGGGGTGTCTTTTGGCTGAGGCCATAGCTATTTTAAATACCTATATTTGAATAGGTGATTTAAATGTGACATTAAAATGCTGGTTGGGATCTTTGCTTGGATCTAGAACCACCCCGGGGATGTGTTCCACTGTTTAACCATTTGGCCAGGACACCCGAGGGTATGCCTTTAAAGTAGTAATTGTAGAATTGTCTCAAGAGGAATTTCTTGTTTACTGCAAATTTACATGTTGGGCATGGCCCAGTTACCTATTTAGCCTGAGAGAAGTGTTTTGATTAGCTTGTGGGCGTTGTACTACTTAGCCTGTGGGCAACTTATTCCGTGCCTGTGGGCAGCTGATTCTGTGAATTTGGGCAACACTACCTATGCCTAAGGGAAAAATTTGTTATACCTGAGGGAATATTCTTGTGTTGGATACTCTTTACCTGAGGGTAGTAGTTTACGTGTCTGAGGACATTATCTAGTTACTTAGAATATTCACTGTGGTGATATTTTAAATTAAATGATTAAAAAGAATATTAAAATGGAAATATAACTGGTTAAGTTAGTTACTTTTCAGTACTGCTTACTTCATTGAATTTTACTACTGCACACTATTGTTGCATGTTTGCATGCAGTTGGGAACGGGCCTTTGGTGGGTGCCTACTGAGATATATTTCTCACACCCTATTTGGTTCATGCTTTTCGGCCCAAACAGATTACGTTTCTGCAGATGTAGATAGGGGCAAGAGTCCCTATAGAGGTACTTGACTGTTGCTGAGGAGTAGGAGGACATGGGACCGAGCCTAGGCTCGCGATGCCGCTGCCAGCTGTTTTGCTTTGTTTTATTGTACTCTGTATTTTTTTGTATTGTATTGATGTATAACATGTTCTGGCTGTTTTCATAGAATTGAGACATGTTTCATCATATCTATATATCTGGTAGGTTACCTTTTACTACACTTGTTTACTTTAAATGTGCATGGATTATTGCTTCCGCTTTCATTGTATGTTTTATTTTATATTTCTGTTGCGCTACACTTTGACAAATGAGGGCATAGTTTCCCCACTATCAAACTTGGGCCCTCGCTGCTAGTCGGCAGCCTCTGGCATTTGGGGAAATGCACTTGAGGTTACGTGGAGAACCGGGTTCGGGGCACCCGTTGCATGGCACCCGGGTCCGGGACGTTACAAAGTGGTATCAGAGGGGTTATTTTCTTTGACTTACTATTTGGATCCGTAGTCAGGGATAGGATAAACAGTAGTTGGTAATAAGTTGTGCCCATGTGTAGCTAACCCGTGTACAGGGAAAAGCCAGTCTACCTCATATTTTTGCAATTCTTCTGATTTTGCAAATTTAACAGTTTATTTGTTTTCACCGTTGAGTGATGCACTTGGGATTGTGATGTTATATTTTATCTGTGGGTTCTATTTAGTTGCATCCCGATGAGATGAGGGTATGTCGTCTCATGCATCATATAGGCACATGCTAGAAATCACATGCCATGCATATTTCCATGCCATGTAGGTGCATTAGAAATTGCATGTTGTTGTGATAGTTGTTGTGCTAGAAAAGCATGTTGTTGTGATAACTGCTCTGATAAATACCTGCTTTGTGATAGGGTATTCCTTGTGTGAGCTTGTTTATAGAATGGACACCAAACTTTTGTTTTTGGGGAGTATGGGGCCCCATTAACCAGAATTTGGTGGATCATTGACTGTTAATTTTGTTATAACATAGATAAGATGTCAAACTTTTATTCGTGGGGAGTATGGGGCCCCACGGGTCAGAATTTGACACTTAGGTGTTGGTTTCAGTATTTTATAGATTCTGAGGAAGTTTCTGAGGCATACTGTCCGAAATCCTAGTATACACGCCGTGTAGTATCTTATACACACCGTGTATGGTCTTCTGTTTGGGAAGAAAAATAAACTTTTTGAGTACACGTCGTGTATCCTGAGTACACGCCATGTAGTCTCTTCCCATGTCACAAACCGTGTGGGTGGCGACACGTGGAAGGGAAGAGATTGTGTAAAACACGTCGTGTACATTATATATACGTCGTGTAGTGTTGACCCGTAGTTCGGCCGTGTAACTAACAAACACGGGTCGGTGAACCCTTTTCTTGAACACGCTGTGTCAATGATGAACACACCATGTAGTGTGGCCTGGGGACTCGGCCATGTAACTAACAACACGGGCCGGTGTCACCTCTCCTAGTACACTCCGTGTACCTTTGGGACATGCCGTGTACCTGTGGGACACGTCGTGCAGTCTTATCCGAGGACAGACCATGTGGACTTGGTCGTGTGGTGGGGAAACGGGGTTTTGTACACGCCGTGTGCAGGTGTAACACGCCATGTAGTGTCAAGCTGAGTATTCAGCCATGTCATAGATGACACGGACAGTTCGAAAATAACACCATACACGCCGT
Organism: Viscum album; assembly: GCA_963277665.1. NCBI lineage: Eukaryota > Viridiplantae > Streptophyta > Magnoliopsida > Santalales > Viscaceae > Viscum > Viscum album. The sequence goes on from OY728166.1 coordinate 246,629,036, forward strand.
GTAGATTTTATACACGTCGTGTAGTTTTTTTTTCAATGGGATCCATGTGGCTTAGCCGTGTAGAAGGACCCGGGCAGAGGAAGAGAAGTCAAGTACACGCCGTGTAGTCAGTATACATGCCATGTAGTCTTGTTTTGCAAATTTTGAAATACCTTCTTCCTCTTGTTCCCTTGTAGTTCCTTCGCTTTCAGTCTTGATAAATCTTGAATCTAAGGCGTGATTTTGACCTTGTAGTGTCATTCCACCTAGACGTCCACGAGTTGTTCGCCAGGAGAGCGGCGACGACTCTACTCCGGAGATGGTGGGCCATGGGCTACCAGTGGATCCTCCAGCAGAGCCAGATGTGGTACCAACCATTATACCGGACACAGATATGGAGGCACAGTTCCATGAAGGCTTTATGCTGTTTATGCAGACCTTTCAGGGAGCATCGCCGGATGCCACATCTATGGCCGAGCTGACATGTATCTTTCAGTAGCAGCATCCGCCTACATTTTCAGGGGATGGTGGACCTCAGGCTGTGGAGTCTTGGCTAGGATCGATGCAGACTATTTTCAAGCATCTTGAGACGCCTCCAAGGAGGAGGTTCAAGCTCGCGACTTACATGCTACGTGATTCCTCCAAGAGGTGGTGGGATGTTACCACCTAGTCAGAGCATCACAGAGACATGGAGTGGGAGGATTTTCATGCAGTATTTTATGACTTCTTCTTTCCAGAGACACTGAGGGTAGATAGAGCTCGAGAGTTCATGAATCTGCAGCAGGGCGCTATTTCGGTGATGGACTATTCTTCTCGTTTCACCGAGCTTCAGGGTTTTTCACCCCTGCTGGTGGGTGATGAGACATTGAGAGCCAGAAGTTTTGAGGATGGTATTCGTTATGATATCTGAGCGTTGTGAATGTTTTCAGGTTGCCTTTAGTACACGCTACTGTGAATCAGGTGCTGATTACAAAGAGGAACCCGTGGGAATCTAGTGGTGTGGTCCAGGGCGGTTCAACACCAGTTACTGGTACTATTTCTACTGGTAAGAGGAAGAGACAGATGGACTTCTCTCAGGGTGGCAGTACCAGTCAGAAGAATGCTTCAGGTGGATAGTTCATGTGCTACCAGTGTGGTAGAGAGGGGCACAAGAGACCACAGTGTCCACGAGACCCAGTGGAGTGCCGAGCTTGCGGCAAGATGGGTCATCTGCTGCGCTTTTTCAGGGAGTTTACTCCAGTGACTAGTGAGAGGGGTTCTGTGTAGACTCCGCGTGCGGGAGCAGGACTAGTGGCTTCTTACCAGTCGGGGAACTGGAATACGTCAGGGCATGCAGGCAGAGATGGTGGTCGTGGACGTGGTAGCCAGACACCAGGATCTCAGAGGTAACAGGGCGGGACAGCTCAGGGTAGCCAGGATGTGTCGCAGGGCCACGACACTGGGAAGGCATATGCAGTGCAACAGACCCAGCAGGAGCAGGATCCCGGACCTTCTACAGTCATAGGTACTATTCTAGTAGCTTCTGTTTTATCTTCAATGCTTTTCGATGTGGTTTTTACACATAGTTTCATATCTGTACCTGTTGTGGAGAGCCTTGGGCTCTGTGTTTCTACTTCTTCTGATATCATGACGCTATACACTCCGTTGGGGACTAGAATAGTTGGTGTGCGTCAATGAAAGGAGTTCCCCCTTGAGGTTGTAGGGTGTCACTTTCTTTGTGACCTCTATGTCTTGGAGATGACAAGTTATGATGTCATTCTTAGAATGGACTGGTTGGTTCCATTTTGAGCCTTTATAGACTGCTATCGTCGCAGGGTGTGTTTCACGTCACCAGAGGGCGGAGAGTTTCTATACAAGGGTGAATGGGATGTTCAGGCGGTTCGAGCTGGACTAGAGCATCATGGGCGAGGTGGAGTCACAGCCCAGATTGCGAGCTTATATCTGGATGACCAGGGGACTTGTCAGACAGATTTCCCTCCAGTTTTTGATCATTTTAGGGATGTCTTCCCAGACAACTTTTTAGGTCTACCTCCAGAGCATGAGGTGGATTTCTCTATTGGGATCATGCCAGGATCAGCACCTGTATCCATTCCTCCTTATAGGATGGCTACACCAGAGTTGCAGGAGATCAAGAGGTAGTTAGAGGAGTTACAGGAAAATGTCTTTATCTGACCCAGTACTTCTCCTTGGGGTTCGCCGGTCCTTTTCACAAAGAAGGCGGATGGTACCCTCAGAATTTGTGTGGATTATTGGAAGCTGAACCAGTTGACGGTTAAGAACCGATATCCCTTGCTGAGGATTGACGATATTTTTGATCAGCTTCGTGGAGCATGAGTGTTCTCAAAGATTGACCTGAGGTCAGGATATCATCAGCTGCGTGCGAGACCATCGGATATACCACTTACAGCTTTTCAGAGCAGATATGGTCTGTACGAGTACTTAGTTATGTCATTCAGACTCATGAACGTGCTAGCAGTTTTCATGGCTTTGATAAATCATGTTTTCCATCCGTATCTTGATTATTTTTTGGTTGTATTCGGGGACGACATCTTGGTGTACTCTCACACTCGACACGACCATGTCACCCATCTTGAGATCATATTGAGTACACTGAGAGAGCATCAACTATATGCTAAGCTCTCTAGGTGCCACTTTTGGATGGACCAGATTCACTTCCTGGGTCATATAATCTCAGAGGTAGGAGTTGCAGTAGACCCAGAGAAGGTGGGAGAAGTAGTTTCCAAGGAGCAGCCTAAGAACGTGTTTGAGATATGGAGTTTCTTGGGGTTGGCTGGTTACTATAGGCGCTTCATACAGGACTTCTCCCACTTAGCAGCACCATTTACGGGTCTGACTAAGAAGGGTGTGAAGTTCATTTGGTTAGAAGCTTGCGAGGAAGCTTTTAAGGACCTAAAAGGGAGGATGACATCAGCACCGATCCTGATACTCCCAAAGAAGGGAAAGAGCTATACAGTTTATTGTGACACATCAAGTATTGGGCTGGGAGCAGTGTTGATGTAGTGCGATTGAGTTGTTGCATACGGGTCTCGGCAGTTGAGGCCACATGAGAGGAATTACCCGATGCATGATCTCGAGTTGGCTGCAGTTTTTCATGCATTGCGTTGTTGGAGACATTATCTGTTGGGAGAGAATTTTGTGGTTTTCATCCACCACAAAAGCCTCAAGTATATCTTTACTCAGCGTGACCTAAATCTAAGGCAGAGGAGGTGGGTCGAGTACCTACAGTTCTTTGATTTTAAGCTTTCCTATACACCTGGTAAAGGTAATGCAGTAGATGATGCACTGAGCAGGAAGACTCAGATACAGGCAGTGCAGGAGGACAGTGGTGAGTGGGAGATTATGGCCTTGTTCTCTGAGATGCATTTGGAGGTGCATGACAGTTAGGGAAGACCTATCTTTCATCTTTACCTATGACCTCTACTCTCCTGGACAGAGTGAGGATGAGACAGCTATCTGATTCGGAAGTCCTAGTTCTATGGGAGTCGGTGGCAAGTGAGGACCCTTCTCCTGGTTGGGCGATAGGCGATGATGAGGTTCTCCGTTTCCATGGACGATTATGGGTTCCAGTGGATATACGCGAGGAGTTGATGTGGGAGTTTCATGCCTCAGCTTGGGTAGTTCTTCCAGGGGTTACCAAGATGTACCGTGACTTGAGACATCAGTACTGGTGGTCGGGTATGAAGAGAGAGATAGCTGGTTTTGTTATGAGGTGTTCCACCTGTCAGCAGGTGAAGGCGGAGCATCAGAGACCAGCTGACTATTACAGTAGTTACCCATTCCGAAGTGGAAATGGGATGATGTCGCGATGGATTTAATGATGGGATTTCCGAGGTCACCTCGAGGCAATGATGTCGTGTGGGTTTTTGTGGACAGACTCACGAAGGTAGCTCACTTTTTGCCGATCAAGGAGACCTTCGGTGTCGACGAGCTTGGAAGGCTGTATATCTGAGAGATCGTACGTCTTCATGGGGTCCCTCGTTTTGTCGTTTCTGATAGGGACGCCCGCTTTACGTCTCATTTCTGGCAGTTTTTTCAGAGGGCACTGGGTACACAGGTGCTTCTGAGCACAGCATACCACCCTCAGACCGATGGCCAGTCAGAGCATACGATACAAGTGCTAGAGGACATGCTGCGTGCATGCATCCTAGACTTTGGGGGCTCTTGGGAGAGGCATATACCCCTAGTCGAGTTTTCCTATAACAATAGTTTTCAGGAAACTATTGAGATGGCACCATATGAGGCTTTATATGGTAGGTCATGCCGATCTTGTGCTGGTTAGAGGCAGGTGAGGCAGCTTTACTGGGACCACAGCTCGTGTAGGAGACTTCTGAGCAGGTCCAGTTGATTTGGAAGCGGATGGCTACCGTGCAGTCTCGTCAGAAGTCATATGTTGATCACCGTAGACGACCTTTGGAGTTCGTGGTCAGGGATTAGGTTTTCTTGCATGTTTTGCTGAGGCTGGGACACAAACGGATTAGGAGACAGGGTAAACTTTCACCGAGGTATGTGGGGCCAGTTGAGATTCTGGAGAGAGTTAGGCAGGTTGCCTATCGGTTGCAGTTACCACAGCGGTACCGAGCCATGCACGACGTCTTCCATGTGTCTCAGTTGCATCTCTATCATTCAGACTCGTCTCACGTATTTCATCCCGAGGAGGTTGAGCTGGAAGAAGATGCATCCTTTGAGGAGCATCTGATTCGTATCGTTGACAGGAGCATGAAGGTTCTCCTAGGCTGGTTAGTTCCTCTCGTACGGGTGCTATGGCAGCATGGCCGAGTGCAGAACGAAACCTGGGAGTGGGAGACCAACGTACGTGCTCAGTGGCCAGAGCTGTTCTGAGCATTATCTTCGCCACCCTTGGAAGGGAAATTCGGGGACGAATTTCTATAAGGGGGGAAGTTTGTAAGAACCCGGTTCTTATTTTTGAGGTACGGTCTTCTTCTTTTCTCTTTTCCTTAAGTATTTTTGAGAAATATGGAAAATGGGGAAAATCCTAAATTTTGGAACTACATGCCATGTACTTTTCCACACGCCGTGTACTTTTGGTCGTGTGGGATGGGTACATGGGGCGTATAGCCATGTCAGCAACGAAGGGTGTAGGAACCGACTACATGTCGTGTAGTGGTCATTTACACGTCGTATAGTCATTCAGCAAGCCAAAATAGTAAGTCGGTGGAGCATCCTCCAGCTGGGCGACAGTACGCACCATGTACTCAGGAGTACATGCCGTGTACTCATGTCGACGGATGAACAGTTTGGCGGTGCCTCCAGAGGAACAGTTAAATGATTACAGTACACACCGTGTACTTTGTTTTTTTCGCTTAAATGAGCAGTAGCCTCCCCTGTTCATAGGGAAGGCTTAGAACCGGATGAGATGAGTGGGAGAGGGAGGCTGAACCTTGGGAGATCCACCGATCAAGCGTCTAGAATCCGATTTCGCCTCAGACGATCTCGTTGGAACCGCGCGGGTAAGCCCTCCCTTCTCCTTGCGTGTTGATTACCAATTCTTATCCTAATGGGAGTTATTCGAGGTTAAGTGGCTTTTCTTCTTCATCAGATCTACGTCGTAATTGGGCATTTTTGGAATCGACATTCGTGTATAGCGCTCGTTGGCGTATAGAGTAGGTGGCTTTGTGTTTTTTTTTCAATTGTCGTATGTTTTGTGCATTTTCATGCCACAAACCCATGTTGGGGGTGTCGTGTGGATGAGGCCATAGATATTTTAAATGCCTAGATTTGAATAGGTGATTTAAATGTGATATTAAAATGCTAGTTGGGATCATTGCTTGGATCCGGAACCACCCCGGGGGTGTGTTCCACTGTTTAGCTGTTTGGCCAGGATACCCGAGGGTATGCCTTTAAAGTAGTAATTGTAGAATTACCTTGAAAGTAATTGCTTGTTTACCGCATATTTACATGTTGGGAATGGCCCGGTTACCTATTTAGCCTGAGGGTAGTGTTGTGATTAGCCTGTGGGTGTTGTACTACTTAGCCTGTGGGCAACTTCTTCTGTGCCTATGGGCAGCTGATTCTATACCTATGGGTGATACTACCTATGCCTGAGGGAAAAATATGTTATGCCTGAGGGAAGATTCTTGTGTTGGATACTCTTTACCTGAGGGTAGGGGTTTACGTGTCTAAGGACATTAGCTGGTTACTAAGAATATTCACTGTGGTGATACTTTAAATTAAATGATTAAAAAGAATATTAAAATGGAAATATAACTGGTTAAGTTAGTTACTTTTTAGTACTGCTTACTTTATTGCATTTTACTACTTCACACTAATGTTGCATGTTTGCACGCAGTTGGGCACGGGCCTTTGGTGGGTGCCTATTGAGATATATTTCTCACACCCTATTTGGGTCATGCTTTTCGGCCCAAACAGATTACATTTCTACAGGTGTGGATAGGGGCAAGAGTCCCTATACAGGTACTTGACTGTTGCTAAGGAGTAGGAGGGCATGGGACCGAGCCTAGGCTCGCGATGCCGCTGCCAGCTATTTTGTTTGTTTTGTTGTACTCTGTATTTTTTTGTACTGTATTTATGTATAACATGTTCTAGCTGTTTTCATAGAATGGAGACATGTTGCATCATATTTGTATATCTGGTTGGTTACCTTTTACTGCACTTGTTTACTTTAAATGTGCATAGATTATTGCTTCCTCTATTTTTGTGTGTTTTATTTTGTATTTCCGATATGCTACACTTTGACAAATAAGGGCATAGTTTCCCCACTATCAGACCTGGGCCCTCGCTGCTAGTCGGCAGCCTCTGGCATTTGGGGAAATGCACTTGAGGTCACGTGGCGAACCGGGTTCGGGGAACCTGTTGCGTGGCACCCGGATCCGGGACGTTACAGGTATGGTGGGAGGAGCTTGCATAGATTTATGAGAAGTATAAATTTAGGGTTATATTAGCCTAACTAAATAACTCACATCCTAAGAACCATTCTACAAAGCCTAAAGAAAGTTATCCTTTTTTTTCATGAAGGCTTCCAATACTGTGGTCAATAAAGTAAGAGTTCTAAATATACCATTAAAGTATGACTTGGTGAATATTCATCTCATTTATAAATCAATAGCTTTATTGACTGTTTCTATATCTTTCCCATCTTTCATGACATATTTCATAACCAGTTCCAAATTTTTAGTAGAATTTATTTAAAATCCATCAAAAATATATTCTATTGTCTTCTTGAAGTAATAAAAAATAACATTCAACTCATCTATAATGAGTTATATTATAATATATTTATAAATAGAATTCCGGATAAGAGGAGTAAGAGAGGGAATACGAATACGAGAAGGAGTAGGCTGAAACACTGCATTCATGAATCTATGATCTAACTTCAATATCATATCAGATAGATCTATTTTCAAAGAACATATCTTTGATTTTAAATTCTCAACCTCATTTCTCATTAAATTAATTTCAAGAATAAATTTTTGTTTAATATGGGAAATCACTATCATCATTATCCTTTAATATTTTCTTCCCAGTTAGACTCCAAATAATTTCCAAAACAAAGAAAAACTTCCATGAAAACACCCATAAGAACTAATTTGAACTCATTTAAATCATCCTTTGTAATATATAATGTATAAGGAATAGAATTAGATGGATCATAAGCCTTATGTTTGCCTTCTAAGTCAACTAAATACTCTACTAATATATATGTTCAAACTGATCTTTAACTCTAACATGAGAATCCACTTCTTCCACATGAACAACTGGTTCACCAACCTCAATATCTTCACCATGAGAAATACCTTGCTCATTTTATTCCACATAATTTTTAATAGTATAATAAAATATTCCTTATATATATTGGTCAATTGAGGGTATCAAAGGAGATACCTCAATCCTTTCTTGATAATCTATTACAATAATGAGAGATCCCTCTAGTGCTCTCTGAGTAGAAGGGTTAGAAGGTCCACCATGTCTAGGTGGACTTCCCCTATCATCATCATCCTCATAATATGAATATTCAAGGCCCAAAATATCATATCAAAGGGACTTATCCCCTTATAAGGTTCTTATGGTAAATATTCTATGGGATAACTTCCTATCATAGGTGATTTATCTAAACTAATCTCAACTTCTTTAGAGACTTCAAACTCATCCCATTCTGGATGATAGACATTGACTGATACCTCTATGTTAATTAGGTCCTAATACTAGAGCTCTTCCTCAAGTGATAGTAAAGGTAAAGGATATTCAAGTGGTCCATAATACATGATAGGATTGACTGGTATATCATCCTCACAATCTGCTCTGGCTTCCTCATTAAGATCAACTATCTCACCCTGTTCTTCTTCTTCTACCACTTCTTTCTCACCAATAGTAATTTCATCATTAAAATACTAAATAACCTCATATGGTTTAAGATCTAGATCCACTAGATCCATTGGTATAATAGGATACCTCACTGGATAAAATTTTTCAAACAACTTCTATGGGTATGACACCCACTAACTTTTTTATGGGTTCAGTTGACTGACTAACAATTGAGATTTTTTATTCCATCCAAAAGAATAAAGTACAAGCTAAGGGGGTGTAAAAATTAAAACCAAGGGTTTCATTCCTAAAAAATTCATTACATTCTTGTGTAAAATTTCCCATACATAAATATAGCACTAAGGTCTCACATGGGTCCTCTTTTCTCACCAAGGCTTCCTCCGTAGAATTGCCTTCTCTCCATGTGTGCCCAACCTTGACTCTAAGGTCCAGCAAGTTCCTTCTCTTCCTGGTAATATAAGTCATCTCCCATGGTATCTTCATACATCCTTATATCATATTCAAAAGCATATTTGAGTCATATTCCACTTCCTTAATGACAAAATTGTAGAGGTTGCACAGTTGTATACCACTAAGTATTGCTCTTGCCTCTAATTCAAGAGAATTCCCTAGTCCGTAGTATGCACTGAAACCCAAGAACATTGACCCATTTATATCTCTTAATATCCCTCTACCTCTCATGAAACCATCAGTAAAAGACCCATCTACATTTAGTTTCATCCCAACAGACGGTGGATTCCAACACACCCAATTCCCCCTGTTTGCACTACAGTTCTCATCTGCTACCATAATAACTCATGGAATCATTTTCTTAAGGGAAGGGGAAGCATAACCACTAATATAGAGTCTCCCCAATTCAGTCACTTGGGAATGGAGCTGCACCTAGGTCCTATACATAGAGACTGATATTCCCACCCTTACATTATTCCATGTATCCCAAATGATCCAGCAACCAGCCAAAATAGCATGCTTCATGCTTTAATCTCCTCCCCGCAGTTATCAGTCCCCTGAAACTAGTTACAAAAATATTCACCCAAGGTTTCACCACCAACATTAATACTAATGAATCTTTCCATGTAGAACCATAATCATTTTATGATATCACTCTTGAATAAAGGATGTCAGGTAGACTCTTTCCTTGGAATGTCACAACACCAGCACTGGGATGCAAGATATATACCTTTCTTTTGAATCATGTCCTCTTTCAAAAGGGCCCTATTCCTCAAATAAAAAACCAAAAAATTCACCTTCTATGAAATCCATTTACACCATAGTGTTAATTCCAATTCATCATTTTCCATTCCTGACATGCAGACATTCCCAAATGGTGGTATCGTTAAAACACCCTGATTTCGACACTGTAAGAACACATTTATCCAGATCCTTAATCATAAAAATGTTTTCAAAAATATTTCATTAACTTTTTTTAAGAATTTCTTTGATGATATATGGGTACCCAGCTGCCACTTTGAATGAAAAACCTAGAGTCGGGAAGCCTATGAAAAATAATGGTTCACCGCTCCATTTATCTTTCTATTAGTTGATCTCACCATGCCCAATCAACCAACAAGAGTTTTCCTCTAGAACCTCTAAAATCTCGAGCATAAGGTGCCCTAACTTCGACAATTTATTTCCTCATAAGGTTTGGTCCCTCCACCTATCGATGAACCTATTCTTCATGAATCTCTCCCAAAGAGAATGAACTTCAATAATCTCCCATGCAAACTTTTCTTGCATGTTATACATGGTTTTTTGTTATGTCCTAAATATTAACTCCTCTTCAGCCAATGGCATTGATAACCTCTTCCAACTCTCCCAATGACATATAATCATTTCATTGGCATCCCAACGGAACTTTTACATGGTTTTTTCAATTCTATCAATAATACCCTTATGAATTCTGATAATAGAAAGAACATACATAGACATAGATGATAGCGCACTATTAATCAAAGTAATGTGACCCCCAAAAGAGAGGAAGACATTCTTCCAGTTACATATCCTTCATATTGTCTTATTTATCAGCTATTCAAACAATCACTTCTTGATTCTACCATTTGAAATGGGGGGCCCCAAATACACCATAGGGAGTTGTCTCTTATGCATGCCCAAAATATTACATATCTCTCTACCTCGTTGTTCCCCATAGTTGTTAGAAATATAAACACTGCTCTTTTCTAAATTCATATGTTTCCCGCTTAGATTTCCATATATCTTCATTAATGTCTTCTATCCTTTTATTGAATGCTTCCTACCATTGATAAATAATAGAATGTCATTAGTGAACATCAAATGTGATATTATACCATCACCTTCCCTGTTTTTATAAGGAAAAATGAGCCCCTAATCCATGTTGTGCTTCATATTCCTTGAGATTGCATCCTGGTCCATGATAAATTGAATAAGATATATGAGGTCACCCTGACCCAAAACTTAGACCATTTTTAAGAAACCAATGTTCTTCCCCATGAACGATATGGATAACCATGGAGATTCAAAACACCTAAACATCAAATCACATACCCAAGCACTAAAACCAAAACTCCTCAGAATTATAATGAGGTATCACTATTCAATCCTGTCATATTCCTTATCCATATCAACATTTATGATGACATTTGACCCCATTATCTTCTTGTTGATATACTCTACCATTCCTTGAGAAATTCCCACCTCCCCTTGGATGCCTCTCACATGGATAAACCCATGATGTTCATCAGAAACAACTCTTGGAACTAAGTAATTCATCCTTTTATTCAGGATGGATGAAAAGATTTTATACAAAAAATTACATGGGCAGATAGGCCGGTACTGTTTCAAAAATTCAGGATGTTTTACCTTAGGAATCAATACCACCCTAGAATCACAAGATTCTATCAAAATATCCCCTCCTTTGAATAAATACCAAATAGATTCAACCACCTAACCTCTAATTATATCCCACGTATCCATAAATAAAGACCCACGAAATCTATCCGACCCAAGGGCTCTCTCAGCATTCATACTAAAAGTAACTTTCTTGATCTCATCTATAGAAGGAAAAGCCTCAATAACATCATTTTTATCCTCATTAACTAGAAAAGGAATGTATTTCTAGAACATTATCTCATCCTCAAACTGATCCAGCCACTCCTCTGGGTTAGAATAAGGATCAGTCAGAAGCTGCTTGAAATGATCAAGGGTCGGATTCCCATTAATATCCACATTGCTAGTGAAATATCCATCCTGAAGTCTGATGTAAACCAAACTTGTCACCCTTTTCTATTTAATACATGCTTGAAAATAAGCCATGTTTCTATCCCATTCCTTAAACCATAAATCTCTAGCTTTCTCCCAAAATGTCTTCTCAACCTCAAGAAACTTCTCAGATAATAAACTTTTCTTAATACTAAGGGAAGAAGACACATCATCATCCCATCACCCTTGAAGACTCTCTTCAATCCCTTAAATATCCCTTTGAAGAAACTCTATAGACATATCATTATAGCTTCTGCCTATCCTCTAATCTAGAAGGTCACTTCTTGGACATTTCAACCGTTTCATAAGGCTTTCCCAAGGGCTACCATCATTGTTCTTCAACCATGACTTTCCAACCAGATGCATGAATCCATCCATATTCTTCCAAATTTATGAATAAATAAACCGATATGGGGACCTATTCTCCCTTCTAATATTAACCATGATCGGAGAGTGATTTCAGAGGGTTCTAGGAAGATTCTCGATCGACGTATGAGGAAAAGAGCCCAAGCACTGCATATTTCAAATGCAGTGATCAGTTCTACTCCAAATCCGCCTATTTCCACTTCTATTATTACACCACATGAAGTGCCTTCCTTCAAACCCCATATCAAAAAGACCGTTAGAATCCATGAAAAATCATGCATGGCTACACTGGGGTAGTCTACACCCCTTTTCTTCTCCTGATCCTCAGCAATAGTGTTAACCAATAGTCTATATTCACTACTCAACTCAATAATGGTTGGTACTATAGGGGTTTCATTCCTAGTTAGCTCATATAAAGAACTTTTAAATTCAAAGTGAGCATAATTTATTATATATGATCTATGGTAATCCTAAAATTCTCTTTTATGCGGCACACCTAAGAACTTTTCCCAAATATTAGAAGAAAAATCCAGAACTTCATTATTGATCATTGTCTTAATGATATCCATTTTCTCTCCATGAATAAATTAAAAGTGCTCATAAAAATCCTTAAAAAGTTTTAGGTATAATCTCTTACCATTATCTTTAAATCAATCATCCCATCCCTGATTTTGAATCACATTACAAAGTAGTGATTTTCTCAATTACAGCCATTGTGCATCAACTTATTTTTCTATAAAAACAAGGTGATATATTAAATGTGGATTCCTTAGCTTAAATATTTTTATTTTCCTGCCTTTAGTTTTCCTTGATTTACTTATAGTAGAAGATTTGATAGGGGTGATTCATCAGTTGTGCACTTCATCCTCAGCATTTTTTATTCAATTCGATTTCTCGAAAGGGTTGAGTTCATGAGAGAGACGTTTTTAGATAGAAGTTTTTTATTTTTATGAAAGGTTTATAAATAAATGAATGGATTTTTGGTAAAATAAATGAATTTATTTGGATCCTAATTTAAATTTCATTTCAATCATTTAGGGATTAAAATAGTAATAAACTTAAGTGAAATCCCTCCAAAACTTCTTCATGAAAAATTCAAAGTATAAAATGGAAATGGTAGGTATACTAACAATAGATTTATGATAAAAATGTTATGGTAAGTATAATTAACTTGAACTCACAGTAGGTATACTAACCATATAAATAAAACATTCATGGTTGGTAAGTAGTGACCATGTGAGTAAAAACTCCTGGTAAGTACAATGGTCGTGTGAGTAAGTGTCCATGCTAGGTATATTAACTGTATGACCAACTGGTCATGGTAGGTATACTGAGCGTATAAAAAAAACTCATAGTAAGTATACTAACTGTGTGAACTATATTTCATAGTTAAATTCCTAAAATTATTTATATATATAAAATATTCATTTAAAGAAATATTTAATCAATTGGTAAATTAAAAAAAATAATATTAAGATCAATAAATAATTAATCATCCCAAATTCATGTTTGATATAGTTGATTCTCTCAAAATTAAAAATACTTGTCAACATATCATCAAGATGATGTTTAGTAATAATGAATTCAATAGTTATATCACCTTTCTGAAAATGGTCTCTCAAAAAGTGATGTATTATATAGATGTGATTTTTCCTTGACTGTGATATATATTCTTAGAGATATTTATCTCACTTATATTATAATAATTTATAGGTAAATGATGAAATTTATATCCATAGTCATGTAAATTGTGTTTCATCTATAGAATATATGAAAAAAACTACCTATATCTATGTACTCAACTTTAGTAGTGGATAATGCAATAGAATTTTACTTCTAACTATACCAAAAAAACTAGAGACTTTCCTAAAAAGTGACATGTTCCATAATTTCTTTTTCTATACAACTTAAAACCACCAAAACCTATATCTAAATAACTCACTAAATCAAATTTCAATAATTTAGAATAGAATAATCTGAAGTTGGTTGTACTTTTTAGGTATTTAAAAATTATTTTCATAGAAGGAAAATGTGATTCTTGTGGATTTGATTGAAAATGAGCACACAAACATACACTAAACATAATATTTGGTTATCCATATGGAAATTCAAAGTCTTTTCTTAGCTGGGGGAACTAGATCAGGCTCGAGTACCACCAGACTCATACATTGTGCATATTATGCACAGGTCAATTCAAAGTCATTGCTTAGCTAGATAACATTAGGCATACATTGGCTTGGTAGAGCCCCCAATGAGACCATGCTTGTTTCCCTTACACATGTTTTCCCACTTAGATGGTGGTGTAGTGATGAAAGGTTGAGGGTCATAGTAACGATGTTTAGTGAGGTGTGGGGTTTGATTCCTGGGATCCCTCCCTTGGAGGAATTTCTACCTCCCATGCTCTACTCACCTTATCGAGTCACTCAGTGTCTTGCTGGGTTTTCAGAAGGGTGCAGACGACCTAGATGATGGATTATTGTGTCGAACCATCACTGATCAGACTATTACCCTATGGGATGCTCTTCCATCTTGGCTGACAGCGGCTCCTTCCCATATGGGGCTTCCCAAGATGATTTATTCATGGGGAGGGGGTTTTTGGGTGTGGAGGGTTCAAAAAGACAACTCTTAAAGATTTACATTTTTAGAGAAAATTATATTAAACTTCCAATCATACCTCTATAAGTGGTTTGATCAATTGGTTTCCCATTTTCATCAAGATCTAGTTTACATCTTGTACTCATGGTAGTATCATTAACTTTAGTAGAATTCACACCAAATTGTTTTAAGAGATCATTAGTGTACTTTATTTGATTAAAAATAATTCCATAATTATTTTTAAAAAAATAAAATCCAATGAATAATTTTAAGTCACCCATTAAACTTATTTCAAATTTTTTTTGCAACATTTTTTAAAATTCAATACAAAAATAATTTTTTAATCATCCAAAGATAATATCTTCAATATAAATTTTCATTACTAAAACATATTATAAAATTATTTTAATAAATAAAGTAGGATCAGTTATTCTTTTATTAAATCCTTTATAAATCAAAAATGAGATGATCATATCATACTAATATCTAAGAGGTTTTTTTAAACCACATAAATCTTTTTTAAATTTAAAAAATGATTTCAAAAATAAGGGTTTTAAAATCTAGGGGTTGTTCTACAAAAACATCCTCAACTATATAACAATTTAATAATACACTCTTAATATCCATTTGATATAATTTGAAATAAAAATGTGTTATATAGGAAAGAAACATTCTAATAACTTCAAGTCTACCTACAGGTACAAAGGTTTCTTCATAATCAATACATTCTTCTTGATTGTACTCTTCTGTAATCAGTGTATCTTTATTTCTAATTATAGTGCCTAACACATATACCTTTTTTATAAACACCAATTTAATACCAATGTTCAGGTAGTCCTTAGGTCAATCAACTAGTTACTAGACTCTATTTCTTCCAAACTGATTTATCTCTTCTTGCATATCCATTACCTAGAATTCATCATCAATTGATTCTGTGATGTTCATAGGTTCAAACTATGATAAGAAATATTGATTTTTAACTTGATTTATTAGATAATCTATAGTTTTTGTTCCACTATTTAGGTTTAATATTGGTGTATCTTAGGGATGGTTTATATGAGTCTTAATAGATTTAGTAATATAATTATTTGATCCTTGATTCTCATCTATAAGTTAAGGTTCAAACTATTGCTTAGAACTAGTATATTTTTCTACAATAGGTTTGATAAAATTATCACTAGGTTTAGAATTAATATTTAAATGATAAAGATCATCCTCAAGGTTATCTAAATGGGTATTAGGTTCGTGTATGATAGTTTCATAAAATCTGAAATGTATAGATTATTTGACAATATTAGTCCTTTTCTGAATACCCAGTAAGATTTAATGGATATTGAATATCCAAGGAATATTTCTTTATCACTTTTTATTGAAAAATTTTATAAATTCTCATTTTTATTGAGCGTAAATACTTTACAACCAAAAACTATAAATTAATTAAATTTTGGTTTTCTTCCATTTCAA
This sequence comes from Viscum album, assembly GCA_963277665.1. Taxonomy (NCBI): domain Eukaryota; kingdom Viridiplantae; phylum Streptophyta; class Magnoliopsida; order Santalales; family Viscaceae; genus Viscum; species Viscum album. The sequence goes on from OY728166.1 coordinate 246,644,999, forward strand.
AACTCATATGGGTTTTCTTTAAAAGGGGACTAAATAGAACTCTATAAATAATATATCAATATATATTCACAACATATTTCTAAAAATAAATATCTAAATCATGCTCATTGGGCATGGTTAGGGTAATTTCTTAAATGGATATATTTCTCATTTCTACTACACCATTCTATTGTGGGGTCCTAGGAGAATAAAAGTTATGATTATAGTAATGTTGTGAGCATAGATATTCAAGATCTTGATTTTCAAACTCACAACCATCATCACTTCTTAAGGTTTTAATTCTAAGTACACTATAATTATCAACAGATTTTAAATACTTGGTAGAATAATAACAAGATTCACTTTTTTAAGATTGAAAGAACACTAAAGTGTATCTAGAAAATTCATCTACTAGAATATAATCATAGTGCTTTTGATTTGAGCAAGAAACTCTAGAGGGTCCAAAAAATCCATGTGAACCAACTCTAGGGTTTGATAAGCTGAAACTTCTTTCATTGGTTTGAAAGATATTTTATGTTTTTTTACTATTGACGTGGGTTACAAACATAGTCTTTTGAGAATTATATTTTAGAAAGATCCATGAATGATCCTTTCCTATTTATATTCCTAAGAGAGTTTAGGTTGCAATGGAAAAGTATCCTATGCAAAATCCAAAGCACTTTATGAAAGGTACTTAAGTAAGAAATATTTTGAGAAAATAATGAATTTAAAATATCAGCATAGACATTATCATTTCATAAAGTAGTAAAAACTAAAAAATATTAAGAATCCTAAAATTTTATTCCATTATTATCAAACTTAACATGGTAATAATCATCACATAACTATGAGATACTAATAATATTATACTTTAATCCATGTACAAATAATTTTATAAATTAAAATAGTGTTATAGTTACCAATTTGACCAAGTTTATTTATTTTTCCTTTAGTGTTGTCACCAAAACTGACATGTCAACCATTAACTTTGATAAGGTTCTTGAAACTAGAGTATCATCTGATCATGTTTATGGAAAATCTACTATCCAAATACCATAAGTGCTTACCGGTACTCTTTAATAAGGTTTCCTATAACAAATTTTAAACAAGGAATGGTTTTGGTACCCATATTTTCTTAGGTATAGAAATTTTAGTAATAAGAGATTTAGGAATCCAAAATTGTTTAAATGGTTTAACATAAATAGAATTTAAGATTTTTGAAAGGAAAAATTTATTAGGTCTAGAAGAATAAGAATTATTAATAGAACCAACATAACTAAAACTAGGAACAAATTTGTTCTTATATATTTTCCTCTATCTATATTGGTAAATAATTCAAGTTTTATATTTATGAGTGTTTTATTTACCTATAATATGGGTTAGATCTTTTATAACATTAATTAATCTCTCTAGTTCTTTCTTTAATTGATTATTTCAAATTTTAAGATAATTGTTTTATTTTAATAGTTGATCATTTTTTATTTTTCTACAGCAAACTCAGTTTTAAAGTGAGTAGAAAAAGTATTTTTTTCCTTAAACTTTTGTACTTATCCTTGAGTTTATTAAATGTTTCTTCTAGTATGTTTCAATATTAAAATAAATCCTCATAATAAATATTTTAATCACTATTTTCATTCTTAGAATTTTTATAAATATGTTCAAGAGATACTAGAAAAATATTTGATACATCATATGTTCTTCTCATAAAACATATATTTTCCATGTCATTTTTGTCTTCTAAATCTGAATTGAAACCACTTGAGATTTCCTATAAATAACTCCAAGTGGATTTCAAAGAATATTTACACTTTTTTCCTTTTACCTCATAATTTTTATTATATTTTAACTTGGTACAATCTACTTTTATATTCCCTTTTCTTTTACACTCGTAACAGATTACCTCATTAGTGGAATTTTTATTTTTCCACTCTTTCCTCTTGTTTCCCTTATTGTCATACTTACCTATATAATTAGTCTTTTTGAAGAATTTATTCAACCTATAGAAGTTTTTGAATCATCTGGAAAGGTGATACATTTCCTCATCATTATTAGCAGGTGATTCCTCATCACTCAAACCTTCATCTTTGATTTTCTCTTTCATATTTGAGTAAGAAGTTTTGAATGCTACTGACTTCATCTTTGGTTTATTTTCCTCTTATTTTTTGAATTTAAGTTCCTACTTGTACATAATAAGTTTACCAATGTGTTCATTTACTATTAGTTGGATGATTTTATAGGATTATCTGATGGAAATTGAATTTCCTCTCCACCGGTCAGGCAAACATCTTAGCAATCGCATCACTTGATCTTTTCCGATAATCACCCTTATAAGTGCATGCATAGGGTTGACCATTTAATTGAATCTGATATACATATTAGAAATGGATTCATCATGATTAATTTTTAATGTATTGTATTCAATTATGTAAGTATTTAAATGCATTTCTTTGATATTTTAGGTTCCTTCATGAGATATAGCAAGATTATCCCAAATTTAAAAAGTATTTGAATAGGAAGATATTTTATTAAACTCATATTGGCCTAAATAATAGTATAATTCATTCATATATGTTGGTAAAAAATCTCTCAAGGTAATATTGCAGTATTTTTGGGTTGGTTGTGTTTGTTGACAAGGCAGGTTTCCAAGGAGAATTGTCGAGTTCCTGAGAAGTTTTTGACAATCCATGTTGACAAAGAACGATGACAAAGGAATGGATGATCTGGAGGTGGTACAAAAGAGTAGTACAAGGTGGCGCCGTTTCCCAGTGTTTGCCAAATTTTTGAGGTCCAAAATTTGGAGTTTTGTGAGCATCACAAAAATAGGATTTCCATGAAGATCATATTTTTATATGGAAAATGCATGAGTTTCGCAAAGATGGGATGCATGGATTGGATTTCGTGAAGACCAGAAAAATGGAGGGGGTGATGCTTCGCAATTACGAAAACGCTTCGCGAATGGCAGAGTTGAAGCGCATCGTGGCGGTGAAGGGCTTTGCGAGGGAGCTTCACGGAGAAGGCACGAAGGAATGTTGATGGTGATGCTCTGCGATTACGATGATCTCCGCGATCGGAAAATTGCTGTGGTGCTTCGCGATTTAGACAGAATTCCGGTGGAAAATTCGGAGCTTCGTGATTTGAGATGATGTGGCATTGACTTCGCGTGGAAAGTTTGAGGGTCGATGGAATCGCCTATAAATACAGGCCGACCTTCTTGAGAGAAGTAGAGAGAATTTTCAGAGAAAATCATTTGCTCTTGGTTCGTGAAGGTAGTTTGTGTAGCCTGTGTACTTCGCGAAAGAAGAGCTTCGCAGCGGCTATTGTAGCTCTGCAAAATTTGCACGCTCCATGTTGGCTCAGTGAGATTCGTGAGGGAAGTTGCTCTGCAACGACTTGAGCTTCGTGGTAGTGCTTCGCATTAGTGCTTCGTGAGAGGGCTTCGCGAAAAGGCAAGAGCTTCGTGAAGGCTTGTTTGAGCTTCGTGAAATTGGGAGCCTCGCGAAGTAGGGTGCTTTGCGATGGTGTTTCCAAAGTGAATTGCCCAGTGGTTAAGAGGCAAAGAGGTATTCATCAGTGGATGAAAGATGGACTTCAACAGAGCATCTATCAATAGTTTTAGGATGCATTCATTAGTGATAATGAAGAGACCTACAGGTCTATAAACTGTGAGTGGATTCCCTTCCAGAGCAGTGAGCCTAGGAAGCGGAAGAAGGTGATCATCTCCACCAGTAGTGAGCTAGAGAGAGAAACAAGGAGTGACCCTTGGGAAAGCAGTGAGCTGACCCTAAACTTTGTAAAGGCAGTGAGCCTGGGCATAGAAGTGATCTAGCCCAAACCATGTAATCCATAGCTAGTGAAGTTTAGTGGAATTTGGTACGACCGATAACTTGTCGGTGTATGCTCCTTGGATGTAGCCCTTTGAGGTGAACCAAGTAAAATTGTTGTGTCATGTGCATGATTTACTTTTTATTTACTTTGCACAACAGGAAAGAGAGAGAAGAGTGTTTTTCTTAACAGCGAAACAATATCAGAACGGGCGTTAATTTTCAATTAGTCATACCCTGATTCACCCCCCCTCTCAGGGTATTCAGCCTTGTGGACCTAACAATTGGTATCAGAGGGAAAGTTTGACAGTTTTTCTTCTCTCAATGGAGGTCACTAATCATAAAGGGATTCCGATCTTTGAAGGATGTAATTTTCAGATATGGAAGAATCGAATGCAACGCTATATCCGATATTTGGGTATGGAGATGTTTTCAGTAGCTATGCATGGTATCACAGTTGATATTAATAGTGGTGTGTTATCAGAAGTTGAACATAGAGAGTTGGATGTTGATTCCAAAGCGATCAATGCCTTAGGGGGAGCCCTCTCAAATCCCATATATACAAAGGTGATGTCATGCAAAACGTCACATGTCATGTGGGAAAAGCTTTTGAATATATATGAAGGGGATATAAAGGTGAGAGAGGCAAATCTGCAAGTGTTGTGGAACAAGTATGAAGATATGAGAATGAACCCAAATGAGTCTGTTGACGCATTCTTTGATAGGGTAAATGCTGTGGTAGAAGACATGCGGGGTCTTGGAGAAATTATCGAAGATAAAAAAATTGTGAAGCGCATATTGAGAAAACGTCCACCTCAGTTCAATCTGAAAGTTTCTATTTTGGAAGATAAAGACCCAAAAGAACTGACATTGGATAACCTGCATAGCACTCTTGTTGCATATGAAATGAGAAACGATGATAATGAGACTGTGGAAAAGGGGGAATCCAAGTAAGTAGCATTCAAGGCCATGAAGAAGCTCACCATTGAAGATTCTAATGAAGAAGAAGAGACAGATGAGGTGATGTCATTCCTTTCTTCAAATCTGCAAAGAGGAAAAGGAAATTTTAAAGGGAAACTTCCACTAGCATGATTTCTATGTGGAAAGGTTGTTCATCTTGCGGTAATATGCCCTAAGAATTTTTAAGATAATGATAATGATGATGATGAAGTTGAAATTCCCAAGAAGAAGACTTCAGCATTTGTGAAAGGGAAGAAACAATTCAAGATAAATTTCTTCAAGAAAAAGAATCTTATTTCACAAGAATTTGAAAGTTCAGATGAGTCTGAGGATGAAGAGGTTGAGGAAATAGAAAATTGCAGAGATCGTGGGGTAAATGCCTTGGTGGCGATTGTTGGTAGTTCTCAGAAAAAGGAAGAAGCTGACGTTGAAGAAGAAGAAGAAATTGAAGGGAGAGTTGATATGGAAGCCGAATTGGAAGCAGCTCTTGAGGAGATAGACATTTGGAGAGCCAAAATGAAGAAATCCAATAAAGTGTTTCATGATGCCAAACTCTATATGCAACAACAAGATGAAGAAAAGTCTGAGCTATTAGAAGAAATTGAAAGACTAAACTCCTCAACACCAGAGAGCTCAGAAAATATTTTTGAGTATAAGATTAAAATTGAGGAACAAAAGAAGGAAATTGATTATTTGACTAACACAAGAAAGGAGCAGGTCAGACGTATCAAAGAGCTTGAAGAAGTAGTGGTCAGTCTGCGACAAAAAATTAAGTATCAAGAAAAAATCTTGACCCTCAATGTGATATCAGAAAAGCAGGCCATTCAGAAGGTAGAGAAGATGAAAGAGGAGCCTAGTAGTTCAGTAGGGAAGAATTAGCAATTGAGCTTAGATGTTAAGGTCGTTTCAGGGCTTAATCAGGAACAAAAATCTGTGACAATTGCAGTCAGACCGTAAGCAACCGTCCCGAAATTGAAGGTTGATTTGGGCACAAAACAGAATCAGAATATTCAGAGATCCCAAAGGGAAAATCGTTGTGTTGAAGTATCATGAAGGAATGCATCCTATATCAGGTGTTATTGTTGTGGGAAAATGGGATATTCACAGTATGTGTGTTCCATATCCAAGAGATATAGAAGGCAATAGGAATAGAGATGGCAGCCAAACTGAGAACAGTTTTCCAGAACATATTTTGAAGGACACTGTTTTTGGTGTGGAGGATTTGGAAACATGGCTAGGTATTGCACTTAGACCATTCAGAGAAATGTGCCAAAGCATAATCAAAATGTTTGCAAGAAGCAGATCAATAAACTGACAAGTGAGTTAAAAGTTCATAACAGATTTGCAGCTCTTAAAGATGAAGCAGGTCCATCATACTCTGAGAATGATCATGAGTCTCAATCTATACCAAGTATGGAGACAAAAATATAGACCAAGAAGAAGAGAATAGAGAAGGCAGTAGTTGCTGAAATTTCCCTTAAAGCATCAGATTGTTTTGGTGTGTGGATTCTTGATGGTGGTTGTACATCTCACATGAGAGGCAACAAGGATCTGGTTACAAGCATAAAATATGATAAATAAGGATTTGTAAAGTTTTGAAATGATAAAGGCCTGAAGATAATTGGATCGGGAAAGGCTAGGTTTGGGGGCAAAGAAATCATAAATGCTGATGTCTTGGTTGTATAAGGTATCAGTCATAATTTGCTCAGTGTCAGACAATTGTGTGACTCAGGACATTCTATACGGTTTACCAAGAAGACCTATACTGTCACGGGAAAAGATGGGGCAGTGGTTCTGTAGGGAAAAAGGACAAAAGGGAATCTCTACCATGTAAGTGGAGAAGAAGATATGTGCCTCTTATCCAAATAGGAAGAAAACCAGTTGTGGCATAAGCGACTTGGTCATCTATGCCAACCATCTATGGAAGATCTGGTAAAGTGTGATGTTGTTAGAGACCTTCCCAAACTATCACGTGATCGCACTCATACGTGTGATGCTTGCCAACAAGGGAAGATCATCAGAAAGACATACAGGCCAAAGGAACAGAAATCAACTGGAGTGCTTGAATTGGTGCATGCTAATGTATGTGTACCTATCTCACCACGAGCTATAAATGGGAAAAGGTACTATGTTCTTTTCATTGATGATTATAGAATAATGGCATGGGTATTTGTTATTACCCATAAGATAGAGGTGTTCAGTTGCATAAAGCAGTATAGGAGAGAATCAGAAAAGATGCTTGGGCAGAGAATTCAGAAGTTCTGTACTGATAATGGTACATAATTCACAAACACTCAAGTTGAAAACTATCTCAAGAAACACGAGATAAGGCATCAAGTTTCATCAGTAAGAACTCCCCAACAGAATGGAGTGGTTGAAAGGAGAAATTGGATCATCAACAACATGACCATAACAATGCTTATTGATAAGGACCTACCATAGAAATTTTGGAAGGAAGCAGTTTTGACATCGGTCTATGTTTCAAACAGGTCTCTGTTGTGTCCGAAGGAAGGGAAGACTTCGTATGAATTGTGGTACGAAAATAATCCAACGTTGAAATAATTTTGAATCTTTGGAAGTAATTGTTTCATTATCAACAAAGAAAAACATAGGAAGTTTGAGGCGCGAGGAGATGAGGGGATATTCCTTGGCTACTCAAGGAAAAGCAAATCATATAAATGCTTCAACAAGAGGCTGGGAAAAATTATTGAGAGCAATGATGTCACTATAGTTGAAAATGAACAGAATACTCAACAATCCAGTGAAGAGTTCCTGGATGAGAGTGATGATGAGGTAAGAAAAACAGGGGGATCAGAAGTGGAAGAGGCTGACTCAGAAGAAGATACTGATGATGAACAAGAAAGTGTCAAGTCTGTGTCTACAAGGAAGCCAAAGAGTCGAGCTGAAATTGATAAGAAAAATATCATTGGTGATCAGACAGCTCAAGTTCATACTCGAAGAATGAAATCGTTACAACAAAGATCGTTTTTTCTCAGGTGGAGCTGAAATGTTTTTCTGATGCAGCTGAAGATGAAAACTGGGTTCAGGCTATGAATGAAGAGCTTGATCAGATTGAGAAGAACCAGACATGGGAGATTGTTTTGAGGCCAGTAGATAAGAATGTCATTGGGACTAAATGGGTCTATCACAACAAGATGAATAAAGATGGAACAGTGATTCGGAACAAATCACGACTAGTGTGAAAGGGATACTCTCAGATAGAGGGAATAGATGTTGATGAGACATTTGCACCAGTTTCAAGGCTAGAGACAATCAGATTATTTTTTGACATAGTAGTGCAAAGAAAGTTCAAAGTGTTCTATATGGATGTGAAATATGAATTCTTGAATGGAGTTCTGGAAGAGGAGGTGTATATTGAGTAGCTAAATGGTTTTCTCGTTCAGGAGGATGAGAACAAAGTTTGCAGGCTGAAGAAGGCGTTGTATGGGATGAAACAAGCACCAAGGGTATGGTACTCAAGACTTGATCAGTACTTAAAGAAGCTTGGTTTTCAGCGTGGGGGAGTTGATTACAATCTATATTTCAACAACAATAGTAATCAAAGGATGATGGTGCTGGTCTATGTCGATGACATAATATTTGGTGGATCAGATGAAGCTCAGTGCAGATAGTTTTCCGAATTCATGAAAAATGAGTTTGAAATGTCAATGATTGAAGAGATAACGTTTTCCTTGGTCTACAGGTGACACAAGGAAGGAATGGAACATTCATTTCTCAATCCAAATATTCCAAGGAGGTGTTAAGAAGGTTTGGCATGGAAAATTCCAAGAAGATGAAAACTCCGGTTGCTACCCGGATGAAATTATCAAAAGATGAGGATGGCAAGGCAGTTAATATCACAGAATATAGGCAAATTATTGGAAGTTTGTTGTACTTGACCACGAAAAGGCCTGATATTTTTTTCGCCATATGCCAAGTAGTGAGATATTAGAGTAATCCCAAGGAAATTCACATGATCTCAGTGAAATGAATACTTCGGTATATCAAGGGCATGGTGGACTTCGGCTTGACATATAACGACAAATCTCAGACAGAGTTATTGGGATAAACAGATGCAGACTGGGCCGATTCAGCGGATGATAGGAAATCAACATCTGGAGGTGCATTCTATCTTGACGGACTATGTATTGCTTGGTTAAGAAAGAAACAGGATTATATTTCATTAAGCACCGTAGAAGCTGGGTATATTGCGGCCACTCAAGCATGCACATAGTTATTATGGATGAAACAACATCTTGACGATATGGGAGTTGAAGTGAAGTCTTCGATCGGAATCCAGTGTGATAACTCAAGTGATATCAATCTTAGAAAAAATCAAGTTCATCACTCAAGTACAAAGTGCATTGAGATCAAATATCATTTTATCAAGGAGAAAGTGGAGCAAGGGCTTGTGAAGTTGGAGTATGTGCCTACAGAGTTACAGGTTGTAGATATTCTGACAAAGGCCTTACCTAAGGAAGCATTCGAAATGCATCGACTGGATTTGGGAGTTCAGTCGATTCCCCACACTTAAAAGTGTGTGGATGTGACCCCCCCCCCCCCCTCTCCCCGAGGTATGGTGTGTTTTTCTCTACTGTGCTAATGGGTTTTCTTACCAATGTCTCAGACCGTAGAGGAGTTCCCTTTGGGTTCATTGACAAAGGGGGAGAAATAGTGACTCCTCAAGGGGGAGAAAATGTGGATTTTAAAGGGAGAAAATGTCTTTGTCAAAGACACAGGGAGAAGTTGATAGGTGGAGCATCTAGATAGGGGGAGTTAAAGGAAAAGATAGATAGGGGATTTTTAAATCTGACGATGCTAGAAGTGATCGATCAAAGAATAGATATCACGACAGCTGAGGATTGTGATAAAAGCATAACAGTGGTGTTGGAATGGTGAGAGAAGGTTTCTAGCTATCACCAATTGGGATCAGTGTGGTTCAACAATTGGTATCAATTTAAGAATTGGTATCAGGTTGGAATCGACAATTGGTGTTTGACATGAAGTGATTCATTGATGAACTTTTCATACTACTCTTGTTTCTCACGCCGAGCATTGCTCATGTGGGCTTATAGTAAGTGTTAAGTGAATCCTTGAATGCTATCAGAATCGCAAGAGGCGAATGGTGGTAGTGGATGGAAGAAGACTCAGTGAGGTATCAACGTGCAGAAAATCATTCTGAGAAGAGTTATGAAGAGTTGTCAACAAACCCAAAGGGGAAGATTGTTGGGCAAAAATCCCTCAAGGTAATATTACAGTATTTTTGGGTTGGTTGTGTTTGTTGACAAGGCAGGTTTCCATGGAGAATTTTTGAGTTCCTGATAAGTTGTTGACAATCCATGTTAACAAAGAATGATGACAAAGGAATGGATGATCTGGAGGCGGTACAAAAAAGAAGTACAAGGTGGCATAGTTTCCCAGTGTTCGCCAAATTTTTGAGGTCCAAAATTTGGAGTTTGGTGAGCATCGCGAAAATAGGATTTCCATGAAGATCATATTTTAATATGGAAAAGGCATGAGTTTTTAGAAGATGGGATGCATGGATTGGATTTCGCGAAGACCAGAAAAATGGAGGCGGTGATGCTTCGCGATTACGTCAACGCTTAATGAACGGCAGAGTTGAAGCGCATCGCGGTGGTGAAGGGTTTTGCGAGGGAGCTTCACGGTGAAGGAATGAAGGAATATTGATGGTGATGCTCCACGATTACGAGAAGCTCAGCGATCGGAAAATTGCCGTGGTGCTTCGCGATTTAGACAGAATTCCGGCAGAAACTTCGGAGCTTCGCGATTTGAGATGACGTGGCGTTGACTTTGCGCGGAAAGTTCGAGGGTCGGTGGAATCGCCTATAAATAGAGGCTGACCCCCTTAAGAGAAGTAGAGATAATTTTCAGAGAAAATCATTTGCTCTCGGTTCACGAAGGTAGTTCACATAGCCTGTGTGCTTCGCAAAAGAAGAGTTTCGCGGCGGCTATTGTAGCTCCGCGAAAGTTGCACGCTTCGCGTTGGCTCAGTGAGCTTCACGAGGGAAGTTTCTCTGCAACGACTTGAGCTTCGCAGTAGTGCTTCGCAGTAGTGCTTTGCGAGAGGGCTTCGCGAAAAGGTAGGAGCTTCGCGAAGGCTTGTTTGAGCTTCGTGAAATTGGGAGCCTCGCGAAGTAGGGTTTTTGCGAAGGTGTTTCCAAAGTGAATTGCCCAGTGGTTAAGAGGCAAAGAGGTATTCATCAGTGGATGAAATTTGGACTTCAAAAGATCATATATCAATAGTTGAGGATACATTCATTAGTGATAATGAAGATTCCTATAGGTCTATAAACTGTGAGTGGATCCCCTTCCATAGTAGTGAGCCTAGGAAGAGGAAGAAGGTGGTCCTCTCCACCGGTAGTGAGCCAGAGAGAGAGAAATAGGGAGTGACCCTTGGGAAATTAGTGATCTGACCCTAAACTTTGTAAAGGCAGTGAGCCTGGGTATAGAAGTGATCTAGCCCAAACCTTGTAATCCACAGCTAGTGAAGTTTAGTGCAATTTGGTATGACCGATAACTTGTCGGCGTATGCTCCTTGGACGTAACCCTTTGCGGTGAACCAAGTAAAATTGTTGTGTCTCGTGCATTCTTTACTTTCTATTTACTTTGCGCGGTAGGAAAGAGAGAGAAGAGTGTTTTTCTTAATAGTGAAACAAGATCATAACAGGCGTTAATTTTCAATTAGTCATACCCTGATTCACCCCCCCTCTCAGGGTATTCAACCTTGTGGACCTAACAATATATTTATAAGTGAAATAATAATAATCCTTAGTGGAATCAATCCAATTAGATCTAGAAGCTTTAGGTTTTTTGTATTTATCTTCAATAACAATCCGAATATCATATACCATACTATCTAAATAAATTTTCATCTTAATATTCCATTAATCATAGATAGTTCCATTAAAATAAAGAGGTTGATTAGTGGTAGTTCCTTCTTTCATATTATTATCCATAAATATTGAAATTTATAACTAATAGAAATTTAAGATCTTTAAATAAAACTTGATCATAGTCAGAAGTAATTGAAATTCCCTTTGATTCCAAATATTGTTCAGAGTGGAAAACTCAAGAGGGGGTGAATTGAGGTTCTAATTAAAAATTTATGTTGAAAAGATTTAAAAATTAAATCCCCCAATTAGAAAAAAACAGTTAACTAAAATTGTATAATTATATAATTTTTTGTTTCAAAAAGTTTCTCAATATTTTGATCAAAACTCAATTAAAGTAGGTTTGAAAACACTTTATCTTTTGAAACTAATTTACTAGTAAAAAAACATCATATATAACATAAGATAAATCCAACTTGCAAAGTAGAGTTTTTTTATTAGTTCTAAAATAGATAAATGATTTTTTATTTTAAAAGATGAAAATAAAACTCGAAATCACACAAAAGAAATTAAACAAGGGGTTTTTCATTAAGATGTGACATAATTCCCTCCAGTTGGAAATCACCCACTGCCAAGTAGCTTTTATTAAAATAAAATTATTCATAACCTGGATTGGGTTTTTAAAAAAAATTACTAAGACAGTCCAAAATAAAAGACTCTTCCAAAGTTTTACATGGGAGAAAAATATTCCAAGTCACGCATGACCTATTCCACAGTTATATATGGTATTAAAGAATAAAATATTTAAAAGAGATTGTCAAGAACACTTCAGTTAAATATCAGAGACTTAATTTATATATAAAGATATTATAATAAAACCTAGATTAATATAATAACTAAAAATAGAAAGAGGAATGGATGAGAGATGTGAAAATTAGGTGCATCTCAATTTGATCAGCTCTAGTTATTCATATGTGTTCAAATTTCTCTTTGAGAAGCTTCAACTGTGATTTCATGGGAAGTGCATAAAAATAGAGCATCATAAAGTGTTTTTAATCAGTCATATATATAGAATTTTTGCACACATATGTTCCTCTATTGTTTTATATAATATTATGTTCAATATCCCCTAATCCACAATAACCTATTTTTCTTAAAAAGAACTCCATCCAAAAGGATTCATTAGAGAACATTCAATAAAGGATTAACTATATTGTCTCTATAATTAATTCTCAAAAATATAGTCATTGGAGATTTAAAAATACTACACTGTTAATTTAGAAATGTTAGGTTTTCTTCACTTAAAACATGGTTAATTTATCTCACAGTTGGTTGGCATGGTCAATTGACACAACAACTAGTCACAGTCACTTCATTTCTTCTTGTGGTCAGTCTATTTGTTCATGTTTTAGGTTCATGAATTCATGAAGTATCATATTTTATTCATGTGTTCACTTGGATATGTTCCACGTTAGCTTCATTACTTCACACAGTCACTTATTTTTTACTCATCATAGGTATATCTCATCATGTGATAGGTGGTTGTTCTTATAATTACTACAAATACAGATACACGTGGTTAGTAAAATAATTAAATAAATTCGTTTTATATATAATAATAAATGTTAATTGTTTTATTATTAATGCACAGTAGTTTATTCAATGTAGAGTAAGTTCATCTTCAATACATTATATATTCATTTTCAATGCATGGTCAGTTTATGACTTGGATATAATTTATCTATCTGACACATGGTAGGATCTTTGTTCATGTCGTGGATTCCACGTATTAACTTTAACTTCATGGTTAGTTTAAATTATTCACATGGTAAGTACATTACAAATGTATTAGGTTGTTGTTGTAGGTTCTAGAATAATCCATTTTTGTATATTTATCTAAAAAATCAGTTAATAAAAAAATACTTAAAATTCATTAATAACATTATAAATAGTATTTGGGATCATTAAAATAAGGAGGTTTTGAGATAATCCCACAATTATCTTTGTTATAGCTTTATATTCTTAAGAATCTCCACTTGGGATAGTGGAATGATCAAACAATCATTTGATATGTGTCTATTCTACTTACACATTCCATATAGTTCCTCATGATCTCTTGGGTTATCATATTTTAATAATCACTCGTGAAATTAAATTTATTCTTCATGTGGAATTTATTCATTCGCTATAAAACTTATATTATCTTGTGATTTTTATATATATCATTCAATTTCTGATTAATAAATATAAATATTCTTATATTCTTTATAAATATTCTCATATTTATTGGATTTTCTACTTGATTTATCAGTAATTATTTTCACTGAACCAATATTTTTGTTTTTTATCTTAGATTTATTTTCTATTTTTCTCCATCTTGACTCCAACAATACTAATATCCATTAATTTTTTGCAAGATTCCATGGTATGTACACTTCTCTCATAATAGAAGCAATTCCTTTTTGTTTTTGTAGCATTCTTATTGATCTTATTTGGTATATTGTGAACAATCACATTCTTTAGCTTTTCACCCAAGGTAAAATTGCTTACTTTATTCTCTTTATTTTTCCTCATCACTTTTGGTCTTCCCTTCTTAGTTTTTTTGAAATATGCTTGGATAATTTAAACCATCATGATTCTTCAGTATAACTACTCTTGTTGCAAATTCCATAGAGATTTTCCTAATTTTAAAATATGTTATAGATGAAAATATTTCCACCCTTATTTTGTGTAATTTTATTAAAATAAACTTTTATCTCCCTTGAAATAGGATTTTTTTCATCAAAAGGTTGACATATTCTGCCAATAGACAAGTGCTTTGTGTCAAATCCTCCACAACGTATGCAATGGACAACAGACCATGATATTGTGATCTTTGAAAAAATTAAGTTAGAATGGATACCTTGCTATTTTGGTGTATCTTTAAACTCTTTTTAGGATTATTTTAGGTGATTCATTCTCTTACACAATATTACATCCATAATAGATGCATTTTTTGTGTTTCTCATGTTTTTTCTCAATCAATATTTTTGTAAAATTTAGTTAAAACTTTCATTGTACATGTAAAAAGATTTATTAAAAATAATATTTTATGGAATAAATGGTAAATTTTACTTTTTTATTGAAATATATTTATCATATTTAATCCTTAATCTCTTATAGCCAATAGATAGAGGTCATTTTGAACAAAAACCCGCTTTAGGATTCTTGATATAAACAACTCTTCCCTCAGCTTCTTATAAAGATCATATTTGAATTCCAATTTAAGATAATTCATATTTATGATATTTTTCACATCCCTTACAAAATTAAATATATCTTTACATTCCTTTTTAAACTTCTCAATATTCTTCTCAAAATATTCATACATTTTGGCCTTCTATTTTAATGAATTTTCAAGATTCTTTATTCTGTTTGATTTGATCTCTAACTGGGAATTAAATACATCTATTATGGAGTTTTTTATTTATTCTAATATATGTAACTTTTAGTCAAGATCATTCAAGTATTAATCATTCTCTTGAGTTGTTTTTTTCAAATCTTTCTTAGTTTGGAGCACAAATCTATAAGTATCTTATTCATAGAACGTTTGGCCTCAAACTGCTAGAAGATTCTTATACATGTTAATTCCATTTTATCTATTACTTGATCCATATATTTATATATTTTTCAATTTGAGAGGTATACTCTCACATTATTCTAAAAGAACCAAAAAAAAGATGATTATATATTTGGGAAAAATTTATAGGGTTTCCTCTAAGTGGGCACATGACTCATTACATAATTTATCATATAATTATACATAAATATTATTTTTACCACTTTTGATTGATTTATAAGAGGGGAAATATTGTAAATAAAAAATAGTCACCTCTTCTTCATGTAAATACTTTTAAATAAATAATATTGATGTGTTTTTATATTCTTATTAGTGGAATTAACTGCCAGATCTTCTCTATCCAAGATAGATCTGATTTATTCTTGATTGCTGCATGTGAAGGCTTATTTTTATTTACCTTTTAATGATAGGGATTCCTTATTCAATTTATTCATTTATTTATTCTTCCTTCTCTTCATATTCATGGAAGATATGATATTTAGATCAATAGTGATATGTCTTCTCCAAGTCTTGACTTCTTGATGCTTTGGGAAGTAAACTCAAAACATTGAAATCTTAACATCCTTAGATTCTTGATAATCTAATTATAGGGGGAACTGTATCTCTAATACCAATTTTTATAGCATATGGATGGGTAAAATCATACTAAGAGGTTGGGTGAATCGTTGTGGGAGACTTTTACTAATTTAAAAATAATTCCTTTTACCTTTTCACTATAGCGAATCTGATTTTTATCTAATTCATTATTCTTGAGTTTTTACCTCCTCCAATGATTTTTTGGGTAGGATTTTATCCCCTTAATTTTCCTCTTGTTTTTTCATGATGAAACTAAGTGAATCGGTGATGAATAAAGATGAGGTAGTTGGCTAGGATCTTGGATTCCAAATTATTCCCCCACCCCCATGGCTAAGTCACATTCCTCCTTAGCATGTATCGAAGGTTATAACTTTAGATTTTGGTGATGGTGGAGGAAGGAAGTGGTGTGGGGGATGGTATAGTGAAGAAGGTATCATGTGAGGGAGTTGGAAGAGTGTGTGAAGTATTTGACAAAGCACGCAAGGTGTAAGGTGAAGTGCATGAGGTAGTGGGTGGATCACTTGATGTGGCATGATGTGATAGGGGGATGACATTGTTATGGTGTTAGTGGTTCAAGAAGATATATGTGGTAGTGAATAGGCCAACCATGTGGGTGACCGATGAATATGGTGGAGGCCTGAATGGAGGTGGTCATAGTGTGATACTTCATGAAAGGAATGGGGGGCACTTGGGCTTTTCCCCCATGTATCAAATCCTATGATATCAGACAACACCCCACCCACCACATGATAGGTTAGGGTGCCTCCCTCTTAACCCCCTTTATAGGTCAAGTGATGCAAGTTGACTAGTATGGTTGGCCTAGTGTGGTGCCCTGGCCTATGAAACCAAATGTGCATTGACCTGGGTGGCCTAGCCACATAACTGAATGGATGGTCAAACCTGGTCGATTCCTACCCAACCCCACCCCGATGGGGTGTGCGACACATGTGGGTGTGATGTTCTTATCTGGGAATTCCCAACCCATCGCAGTGCGCCACATGGTGCACCTAGAGGCCACCGCATGTCCCGCCAGCTCCTTTATGGTGCGATTTCATGACTTCTTTAGTAGGTTTCCATTTTAGGAAAATAAATATACTATCCTGGATATTTTCTTATTTAGATCATAATTGCATGGTAAAATTGGACATATAATTCAATTTTCAAGGTGAGATTGGTATATATTGGCTTATTTTTATAAGTCTAGTAACTAGGTACATGGATGATGATTAGAGTATTCTCAGGTTTGGAAACCATCCCATACAACATGGTTATGTTAGTGTATGTTACCTACATCCTTCAATATAGTTGTTATTTCCCCCATTTTTGTGTGTTCCTATAAGCATAGGTTCCTCTACCTATAGATTAGATATATCCATTATTCCCCTATATACTTGGGGCACAGGATCCTCTACCTAAAGATTTGGTATTCCCCCTATTTAAAGAGGTTAAATAGGTTTCAAGATCCTTAACCGGCATTGGTATTCCAAACACCTACCAGTGGTGTGGGATCCTCCACTATTGTTCCAAAGAGATTTCATGGGTTATGGATTTAGATAGTTCATATTATTGGATTTACATACATAGTGGGACACTCTCTTCTTTGTACCATGTTCTCTACTTTAAAGAGAACCTCGGTAGTTATGATGGTAGTTATGATGGTAGGGGTTAGTAATCCATTGATAGACATCTATTATAGTTAAAGGTATAGGTTCCCCAAGGGTTTCTAGAAAGTGGCATGGTTTCGGTGGTTGTGAAGGGAAAGGTACAGTGTCCCCTATTCTAATGTGCATACTTATTCAAGGTGTGGGTATTATTTTATGGTTTCGAGTAGTGATGTGGAAGTTAGAGAGGCTGATAGGATCGTATACTTCAAGATTTGTGAATCCTCAGGAACCCTTGGGTTTTTGTTGAGATGTGATGTACTACTCGGCTATAGACTTTAGAATTTTTGGGATTTTTAGTTCTCTAAGCATACTTAGTTGATCATGACGTGTGACCTTCATATCTTGGAGCTCAGATGACTAGGACTTCTTGGTGTCCTATAGTTTTATAGTGGATTAGAATATCCACATTATCTTTCCCTTGTTTCGCTCCTGGATACTCTCTAGTAATAGGATATTTAAGGTGTCTTGTTGATATATATATTCTTTTTTGTTTTCAAGTAATCCTATTAATTATGTTTATATTCACCCCTTTATAGGCTTTGTGCCCACATGTGTTGTGTCTCTATAGAATACACACAAGTTTGGTGATGGTCTTGGTGGATTTGGAGCTAGTGTTTATTATTCAAAGCTCACACCTGGTGACACTTGGTGTCACATGATAGAGCATGGTCGAATATGATAGTGGAAGTGACCGTTGTGGATGGAGATCAATCCAGGAGTACACATATAGAAGAGGATCTTTCTAGATTCTTATACCTATCATATTTGGTGGATTTTCATATGTACATCTCCTTTGGTGTTTTCCTATGTGGAATTTTTCTTATTTTATATTGTTTCATGAATATGTTGTATACAATTTATTTGTTAATGTATATATATATATATATGTATATTGATATTATTTATAGTTAGATTTATGCATTCAAGATATAAATTTTTTGAAAGTTGATATAGGATATGGCCTCCCATATTGTGAGATATTCTTACTTAGTGTCAGTCACTAGCCCTTGTCCTTTTGAAAAGGGCTAGGGGTAGTACTCTTGGATTATTACCAGCCCGGGATGGGGCTTAGTGGTTCTAGTTATGTCAAATTAGTATCAGAGAGATTTTTTCTTTGGGATAGAGTTTGGAGTTAACATTCATGTGAGGACAGGTATGAAAATTTAAGGTAATAATGTTAAAGGGGTCTTGAGTTTGATTATTATATCAGGCAGACCAACATAGGTGTAGTAGATGATATATCCAAATTCCAATACTATAATAACCTTTGAGTCAACCCATAATTTTAAGAAATCAATTTCAAGGTATAAGAAATTTGGTATATGCATCATATGTGGTCAATTATAATCTTTCATGTACTTCCCATGTCATCTCATACAGATATTCTCTAATGCTTATGGGTACATCCTATTGATTGAAGTGTGTTACCCAGTAATAGTTATCCCATGTTCAAATATATGTTCATAACAATCCAATTCATGTAGTTGGGAGTCTCATCACCAATTAGTGAATGGTGAGGCAGTACTTCTAAGACTCAATTGATAGATTTACTTTTCCTATAATTTGATATTTCTTATCTCCCCTTTATGCTTACTAAAAATGTTTATTATAAAATTTATGGTAGTTCCCACCAAAATGGATGAGACTCCCCATGGGATCGGTATTCTATGTACATTTCAATGACAGAGATCTCAAGGGTTTATGTGATGAGCTTGATCCGTGGGTGATAGGGGATTCTCTAGAGTCTAAGACACTTAATTCCATCTGATTTAGACTTTTATAGACAAGATGGATATTTTTTTTAAGCTCCCTATACTACATAATGATCTAATAGTGGGTAATTTCTTCTCTCCCAATCATGATGGGACTGCTCTAATGTGGTTGTATTTTGTGACCTAGTCTAGGATAGGGATTCGTCTGAGGATTTTATACAATCCATAGGGTATCTTGGTCATGTTTGAGTACACATCAAGGTTCACATACCTTGAAATATGTTCCCTATATATGTTTTGTGATGGGATTTTTCAAGATTATTGGTTTGGGTGAAGTCTCTGGGGGAGGAATTATTGAGATGTAGTTGTATTTACAAAAAAATACCTATTTAAGATTCCCCTAAGTGAGCATTGGCATATTGAGGATTCTTGGTGGAGATATTCTCTAGATTTGGGAGGTGGAAAGCATTTTTCCTGATGAAAACCAGAGTGATGTTATGGGTGGACCTCCACATGGGATATGGAATTGAGATCAAAGACCTTCCTATTATAGGAATAGTTTTCTATCAGGTAGCTTTTTGGTGGAAGAGATAGTGGTGTGATGGAATTCAGAGATAGATAAAGAATCAATTCACTCCCATGAACACCACCCTTGGCTAGTTCTTGTCAGTCATGAAATACAGACAGTCAAAGTTGTGGTAAGATTCATAAGATGCATGGCCATAGTCGGGCATCATCAGGTGCTGTTAATAATACGATTCATGTACTTTATTTGTGAACCCTTATACTATATGGTTCTAACATTATTTATTCTTTCTGAATTATATGTTTAATATTTGGATATTTCATTGGAACCTTAAGAAAAACTTTGGTTAACTAGAGAGTTTACACTAATGGAGGTTATATTTCACTCACCCCTGATAAATTGAGTTTATATTTAGTGGAGATAGAGGCCTTTCATGAGGATCCCTCATGTAATATATGAGATTTAGTGGTACCTTTCTTGATATGGATGGGGTTCTGGTGCTAGTACTATATGGTGATGCGTAGTTGAGTAGGTGAGGTGAGGTCCACCCCCAATAGTGAGTGGGGTCCACTTAGGTGTTCCAATCAGATCCCACCCTCAAGAAGTTGAAGTCATCTACCCATCATATCGAAAGTATGGATTTATGCACTATATTCTTGGATGAGAGTTCACTTCCTGTGAGCATGGAGTAATGCATAGCAACTTCTGAAGGGTGGCATATAGTTTTTCCTTTATGGGAAACTAATGTGTGCATTGACTTACATTATCAATATGGAATTTCAAGTGATGGATGGGCAGAAATATGAAAACCATTGTGGTTTTTTAGGACATGTGGACTAAATCCTTCCTTGTATCCTTTCATGGAGAATCCTATTGGTAATTCACTAAAAATGTCTTGGTATTACCATGAGAGTATCAGTCATGTAGTAACATCTTATGGTGGGAGTTCTAGATTCATGGAGTAATATTATTCTTCATGAATTTTAATCCATGGAGATTTATGAGATCTTAGTGGTGCAGCAGTGGTGTGGTAGTTGATGCTTCTACTAGATAAATCTATGTATGGATACTAGAGGAGGTAAATGAGTATATTTATTTGGAGCTATTGGTATTTTCTTAGAGAGGGTGACCTTTCTCACCTTCATTCAACGATTGTGTCCCCACACCCTTCTGTTGTGTGAGAGAGTCCCATGAAGATGATGTTGAATTTGTGACCCTACATGACTTCACATTCTCAAGAAATATACCTTAAGGGTTTTACATAATTTAGGGAGTGCTTCATCCACTTACCTAGAAAGATAGTGGTTTTATCTTAATGTTTGTATTAAGTAATGGGATGGGTATCCTAATTGGGGACAATCCTAGTGTATTGAGACCCTCATTTTTGTATGTCCAGGGGATCTTTGTGGGTGTACTTGTTATATAGATTCTAATGGTGTGTGGTGGAGAATATTTTTTCATTTGGTTTTAGTTCTTAGTCACTTAAGTTTTGGAATGTTTTATCTTGAGGTCTAGGGATGATAGAGAAGGTTCATCTGAATGGAAAGGATGATTTTATTTAGATTTTGGTGGATTGGGCATCGGAAAAGAAACTGTCTGATGTTGAGAAATTTTGGGATGTTGGTTTTGTTTCTTTATGTGATCATTATAAGATTTTGTGAAAAAATTATGAAACCACAACCACATTATCCTTAACAGTGGGTGTAATCATGTTGGAGATCAAGATGTGGACATATGATTCCTAAGAATATTTTATAGTAGTTGATGACAAAGGCCCATGTTTCCCTCGACCCTCATGTTAATGATATTGGTGTCAGTTCCTTGATGGTAGGAAATGGAAGAGAATCTGAGGAGGATCATAAATAATTATTATCATATAAACTCACCTAGTGTTAGTGTGGGGTCTTCGTGAAGTTATTAGTGATAGAATGCAGTGTGGATGGGTTGTTATCTACTAAAAAACATATATAATTCCCTTTAAAGTTTGGGAGAAGAGTGCTTCCACCAGAGGTAACCTTGGTAATGAACCATTCTGAGATAGATTTCAGGGGTTCGTGGATTAATATTATCTCATGTGGTAGAACAACATCCAGATAAGGAAAGTTTTTGGGTATAGAGGCTTAGAAAGACTCACCTAGAGTGGAGTCATGTTTCCTCTTAGTTATTTCATTGAGATGGGTTGGATTCAGTTTCCTTTCAAATGAAGAAGGATTTTTCCTTCCTAGATTATTTTGTACCAAGATATTTTATAGATCGGATGTCTGAGCTGAAGGAAGTGTGTGAGATGGTGGGTTTCTTTCCACATGAGGTTGGTAATGAGATTCCTTTTTATGGATCCCTATTTGTATTCTTTTGGGGGATTAAAAGGTTTAAAGGTGGGGATCATGTAGTGAATTTTATATTTCCTAGTCAAGACTTAACTCAATTTTGATGTTTTTGGGTCTTGGGACTTCTCCAGGGGTAAAATAAAAAATTTATACCAGCAAAGTGCCTAAAAAAATCTAATGGATCTATTGATTTCAAGGTGTGGTAATTATCCTCAAGCTAAGTTAGTGTAGAATTATGGATGTGGTGGGGCCTCAATAATAATATATTAAGTATAATTTATTTTTTTAGCCTATGTGTGTGTTTTTTTTCTAAAATTATGATTTTCCTTCAAAATAGATCCTCATATGGGAAATTCAATATTATGGTTGTGTCTGGGATGTGGGTTTTACCTTATGAGAATTATAATTTGAGTTCACATCAATAGTTCTTATGGATTGACCTCATTGTCATGTGTTTTAATTAAACACTACAAAAACCTTGGGTTTTACAGTGTTTAATCATCTATTTCCCCAATTCTAGGGTTATACGTACAAACCCTAGAATTAAAGAGGGAGATTCAAGAGGATTGGGAGCCACTAATAATGATAAACATGGATGAATCATCAACAACCCTTAATGTGGACACACTCTTCACCAAAAATTGATCCATATCTGAGGTAGGATTCATTATTTAATTTTGTATCCATTATTTATGAAAACTATATATTGGATTTTTAGTTGGTTCATCATTCTTATGTTTTGATCTCATACCATGAATATTTGGGAATGATTTTATCCCCCTAATCTTAATCTTATTTTTTCATGAAAAAATTTGGAGAATCAATGGTGAATCAAGAAGAGGCGGCTAGCTAGGATCCTAATCGCTAAATCCCCCCCCAATGGTTGATTCACTCACCTCCTTAGTGAATATCGAAGTATCTGACCTTAGATGAAGGAAACATTGAAGGCTATAAGTGGTGTGTGAGTTGGTATAGTGAAAAATTCATCGCATGAAGTGGTTAGAAGAGCATGTGAGATAACTGGTCAAGAGAACAAGGTGACTGGTGGGGTAAACGAGGAAGATGGTGAAGTGTGAAAGGTGGGATAACAAAATAGGGGGATGGTTTTAGCATGAAGGTAGTGACATGGACAACCATAGGTGGCTGTATAGATGTTAGATTCATATTTTTATTATAGATTGGGTAGTGTCCATGGAAGTGGTAGCCATGGTGGCGGTGCTATGTAAAGGGATGGAGGCATTAGGGTTGTGCCCCCAGCAGTATGATTTCATAAGATCGGACGGCGCGCCACTCACCATGTGGTGGATGGGGTGCCTTGGGCTAAGCCTTATCGTGGATTGAGTAGCATGGTCTGACCCAATGTGGGTCCTTGGTGAACATATCATAGTGCATGTTGGCCTGAGAAAGTGTCTGAACTGGGTTGGGTGTTATCCAACCTAACTCGGGAGGGTGGGTGCAACACCAAACACATGGCGCATGTGGGATTCACATGCTAGAACATTATGTTATGTTCAAGATGTGTTGTTCCCAATTGGGTGCACCCTCCCCCTCCCAGTGTTCCATGTGTCTCACCAAGAGGCTTCCATGTGGCCTATCAAAACCTTCATGTCTTGATTTCCAAAATTCTTCACTATGTGTCTATTTCATGAATATAAATTGTTTATCTAGAGTATTTTTTCTATGTAGATATCAATATTGATGTCAGTTTGGTTATATGAGGATATTTATGTGGTGAGATAGTAATATATTTAATTTAGCTCTTTTTGGCCCGGTATCTAGGTATTGGTGTAATGAATAGAGTGTTCACAGTGTTAGAAACCCTCTTGGTGGAATGTTTGTGTCTGGGTGAAGTTTCCACCACCATACTTAGATAGGTTTGGTATTCACCTCATTTTTTTGTGTTATTATCAAGGTGTGTAATCCTCTACAAGTGGATCATATAGGTTCAATATACCCCCTACATACTCGAGGAATGTGATCCTCTATCCATGGAATTAGTATTCCTCTTATCTAAATAGTTTATAAGGGGGTGGGATTATCCACTGGAGCTGGTAATATTCTTACCCACCAGGGGATGGGATCCTCCACTAATATTCCAAAGAGGTTGTGTGGATTGTGAATTTGGGTAGTTTGGATTCTTTTAGATGGGTGTTTAACTCTCCTACAACTGGGTAATATAGAGTGGGACTCTATGTCTCTATTATGTATTGTTTTCTCTCCTTTATAGTATACATGGGTGGTTATGATAGTAGGGGTAGTACTACCTTGACCAATATCTACTCTTGGTCAAGGTGTGGGTTCCCCATGGGTTTTTAGAATGGAATCATGGTATCTATGGTTTAGAATGATAGTGTGTATTGTCCTCTAGGTTGATGTTCATAATTTATCATAGAGAAGATCCTATTTTGTGGTTTCTAGTAGAGATGTGGAAGTTTGAGAGTCTGATCAGATCAGATACTTCAAGACTTGTGAATACTTAGGCACACCTAGGTTTCCTTTGAGTTGTGATATATATCTAGTCTATCAAATTCAGAGTTTATAGGCTTTATAGTTCTTTTAGAATCCTTAGTTTCTCATGAGGTGAAACATTCATATATTGGAGCTAATATGACTAGTAGTTTTTTTATCCTTGATATTTATAGTAGATGAGATTATCTATATTTTATTTCCCTTATTTACCTTTAATTACTCTCTAGTACCAAAAGCTTTGAGATGACCTATTATTATGTATTTCCTTTATGGTTTTCAAGGAAACCTACTAAGTATTTTTCTACTCACCCCAGCATAGGATTTGTGTCCACATGTGTTGTGACTGTGCAAAAGATGCAAAAGTTTTTTGATGGTCTTGGTGGATGTAGAGCTAGTGTGGCTTGTTTTGGAGCTGTCACTAGGTGATTCTTAGTGGAACATAATAGATCATGGTGGTATGTGATGGTTACAATGATCATTACATCTAGATATAGCTCTATGATTAAACATGATGAGGAGAATCTTTCAAGAGTCTTGTTCCTATTTGATTCATTGGCATGGAAAATGTAATTTTCTTTTTGTGTTTGAATATGGGGAATTTTTCTTTTTTTGTCTCATGAATGTGTTGTATTCAGTTCAATTATATATATATATATATATATATAGAATTTCTGGTTATTTTTATGCATTGGATATTTTCATCTATTTCTGGGTGATGTTGTATAAGGCCTCCCATGTTGTGAGATATTCCTACTCATTGTTAGTCACTAATCCCTGGACTATTAGAGGTAGGCTTGGGGTGGCACACTTAGATTATTTTCAGCCTAAGTGGGGACTTAGTGGGTTGGGTCATTTCATGAACCTATTCATTGAATAGATCTTTCTTACTTATTTTATCACTTGGTTCACATAAATTCAAGGATAAATTAGATTGTAAACAACAAGGCACATAGGAATTTGATGATGTGGTTTTTCTCTAATGTATATTATTTCATCCTCAGTGTACGGTGGTTGTTATCCCACTCACACATGACTTCTCTTTTATTTTCAAGATGAATATTGGGAAAGGGTTTATCCTTGAACATGTTATCTTGGAACTAACCAGGTTGTGTGAAATCAAAAACTTTTTATCTTCTTTGGATTTGGAACCAATAAATCCTAATCTAAATACTAGATTCATCTGACTATCTTGAAGTATGATCAGTAATGTATATATGAGTCCCTTATGGATAGATGATCCTAATCTACTTACCCGTTTTGTGATAATCACAAGGTTATTTTATATAGAAATATTCAAGGTTGTCTTGATACTGAAACAATCCTTAAGGGATTCCTTGTTTCTTTTTTTTCACAGCAATATTCACTATAACCATCTCACAATTATTCCTCTTCATCCTATAGGATTTTTAATAAATATAGTGACTATTGGTTTATATATCTTCTTCTCCTTCTTCAATGTAAAATATAAAATCTACCAAATTAGTGTTGTTCCTTATTTTTTCTTTAACCCATATATTATGTTGAAGCAATAAGGTTGGTTCTATCTTTCTTTTCTTCGACAAAAATTATATACACTTGTAGAAGCAGGTCATCCTATTCTTTTTCTCCATACCTGATTCTAAACACTTCTATATTTACACTCAATAATATTAAATAAGGTTAATATTCCAATATTTAAACTTGGAAACTTTTTTTTCTTAGTCTCATTATTTTCACATAAAATATCTATTTTTCTACTTGTTAAATCTGTTCATGACACTCTTTTTTTATTCTCAATTAATTATCTATAATTTATTCTCAAAATTTATTCATTTAAATTCCTCATTAAATTATCCATTTAATCAGGTTAAATAATATCATTAAATAATAATTGAGATAATTTCTTTGACTCCTCTTTTAATTCTCTAAAAATATCAGATCCTACTTTATTTTATGCCTCTATGAATCCTATAAAAAAACCCATGATAAAGTATAGCTATATATGAATATAATTTTGGAGAAGTAGATTCTTCATGAGGAAAGCTATGTATTATTTTTCTATAGGTATTTAATGGTTGTGGTGTGACACTCAATTTGTAATGTGATTTCTTTATTCATTAAAAAAATATGAAAAATAAATTTCATGATTTTTCACTATGTAATAAATATTTCCCACAACATTCTCTTCATCATGTGCAGAAATATAGATTTCTCCTTATGGTCTGACAGTATATAAATTTACAGAACTAACTTTGGCTTATTTTCATCCACTGGCTGCTTTGTAGAATGATATTATTCTCTATGTGTTGGTCCCCGACAAGGCATATACCCTAAGAGGGGGTGGATTGGGGTAGGTTATTTTAAAAACTATCCCTTAACAATGATATTTTCCCACTTTTAATAGGGATTATTCTCTATTCATCATGGTCAATACAAAATAATGAAAGTGGTAAGGAGATACACGTGATATTTTACTTGGTTCACCCAAACATGGTAATCCAAGGAGAATCAATGGAAATGTTTCTATGTTCTAGAAACAATAAGATCACTTATTTCTGGTTATATGTTTCAGATTTTCTATGCTAACCCTCATTTTTTACAACCATGAATAATATAAATCTGACTTCTCTCCTTAGAGCATGGAATGCACTACTCCTATTGTAACTACCCTCTCCTCCATGAACTAAAAAAATTGCACCAATGGTGGTGTGTTGATATGTTACACTTTTATTCCATTTAAAGAAATTCATATGAACCTTCATAATGGGGAGACTCATAGATTACCTTTCTCTTATTCTTTTTCTTTCGATCATGGAAACTAGAACTACATTGTTGCACATGATACTCCGTTTTTTTATAACTTCTCTTCTCTTCTATTTGGAATGAGATATCTTTTACCTTTCTTAAAGAAATATTCCATTTTCGAAAAATATATATTCTATTCATTTTTTAGAAGATTTATTTTCCTAATTTTTCACCATAAATGTTGCATGCCTTTATAATGATAAATCTTTTTAAATGGGGTAGGTCAACTCTCTTCTTTCCTCACCGGGAATAATTTCCTTACAAATCAAGAAAACAATACTTTCAAAATCCTAACCATAATCACCTACCAAAATTTGTATATAAAAAATAAACATTTAACTCATTGATTCACTATCTATATCACCACCTTCCATTTCCACAATGTGCAATGTGGTCACATTGGGTTCCATGAAATCAGCATTAATCTCCCTTAACATAATCAAAATATCATAGCTTGAATCTCTATAGAAAAATTTATTGATTTCCATCTCTCTTGGTTTATAAATCATATTTTTTTATTAATAAAATATACATGTAATATCTATTGGATTATTCTATCATAAAATCACAATGAAACATTATTTAAGATACTCAACAATCATTATTAGGTAGATTTGAATTCTTATTCATATCCTTACATAGATCATTTTCCTAATACGGAACCTGGAAAATAACTAAATAGAGAATATGATCCTTACGTGGATCCAAAATGATGCTTATATAGAGTCATGAACATTACGCAAATTTTGATTCATGATTATGTAAACCTCATAACCTTTACACAACTCAATATGATGCTTATACAGACCATAAATAATTCTTATATAGATCACCTCCATCATTAAGTTTCCCTTTACCATGAAATGGTCTATGTACATTCAATGAAAAATTGTATGCCTTTTATGCATTCTATGGTTTCCTTAGGAATAATCTTTACACACATAGACTTATCCAAATTTCCCAAATTATTCTCAAAAACTAATTTAATATAAATCATCCAAAACACCTTCAAATCTTTTCTATCCTTCAAAATATGAATTCCACACACCTATGTAGGTTGCATTGAAGATTACTTACAATTTATTATCAACAAACATGATACAAAAATCACTCATATTAGATTTTTATCAATGATCCCCCCCTTTGGGTTTGTTGACAACTTCAAAACATATTTATCACTTATTTCTTGAAAACTTTGAAATTAAAATATGTGATCACAAACACAATATGAACCTCTTTCCTCAAGATGTGTATCAATGATTCACTTCACAAAAAAATATAATCCCACTTTAATAAATCTTGGTATGAGAAATAGGAGTTAAATGAAAATATCCTCATGAAAACACCTCATTGATCTTCATGCACTTCGGCCTTTTAACTTCATAGTGAAGCTTCTCCTTCAGAATAAACATTCAAGCATTCACCCCCTTTCTAAAGAAATTGTGCTTCCCTTTTTCAATAGGAAAGAAAACTCCATGTACATATTATCCCATTAAAATATGATCACCTTCATTTATTTTTTTCAATAAACCCAAAGACCACTTCTATGAAAGTTCAAAAAAGTGATTTATAAATTCAATCATTAAATTATGAAGAGAAAACATACCTTGTTATAACTATAAATATCCCATAGGGGAGTGGGGTTCCCTTTCCCAACTCATCTAGTGGGAGTGAGATAGTTGGATTATGAGATCCAACCAATGATTTTCAAAATATTCCTTAGTTATTTAATTTTTTAGAATATCAGTCATTTGATTTTGTGTTGACTTAAAATCCAACTTCACTAACACGTATTCAACCTTCTCATTAATAAAGTGATGATTTATCTCAATGTGCTTTTCCCTTGAATTATGGGTGGGATTTTTGAAAATATTTATATCACTCGAGTTGTCACACATGATGAAAATGGGAGATTTCAAATCAACTCCAATATATTTAAGTTGTTTCTTCATCCATAGAAATTGAGTACAATCTTGAGTAACTACTATATATTCAACCTCTACATTGCTTAATGAAATAAAAAATTGCTTTTTTACTTAGCCAAGAAATGTAAGAACATCCAAGATAAAAACCATCACCAGATGTTGACTTCTAATCATCATCTGAACCTACCCAATTTGTATATGTAAATCCCAATAGTTTCAGTTATGACGGGTTGTGATAAAACAACCCAAAATCCACTATATTTTTTATGTATTGAAGTATTCTCACTATTATAAAATGGTTTTCTTTGGGGAAAAATTGATAATGTTTAGATTTTCCTAAATAATAAAATATATCATGCCATGTGGATATTATGTACAATACACTACCAACAATCTATCTATATTCAGTCACATCAACCTCATTTCCATAACCATCCTTTCACAATTTCATCCAGGCATCCACACAAGTTATCATAGGCCTTGAATAAAATATTTAAAGCCATTTTATCATTTATTTGGAATATTTTTTCAATTAAATAAATGTTCCTTTCATTACCTGAACCACTGATAATCCAAGGAAGAATTCTAACTCACTAATCAAAGACATTTCTAATTATCACTTCATCTATTTTTGAAAACTTCTTGGATTGTGAAACATATGAGCCTCCAAAAATGATATCATCCACATGGATAATAAATAAGTTCCTTTTACTCTTTTCCTTTTTTATATATAATTTATGATCAACGCCACCTATTTGGAATCCCAATTTCATTAGGTCTTGATTTAACTGAGAGTACCAAACCCTTGGTTCTTGATTTAGTCCATATAATGACTTCTTCAATCAGAAAATGTTTTTTTCATTTTTACCCTCCATAAAACTATCTTTTTCCTAAATATAAACCTACTCTTCAAGTTATTCATTAGGGAATGATTATTAAACATATATGTGATATACTTTTAATCTTCTTTGCACTTCCATATCCAAAAACATTTTCATAGTTTTAAGTCACAACATGAGTGAAAAAGTTTCATCCACATCAATGCCATCTATTTTGGAACATCCTTTACACACTATTCATGCCTTATTTTGAGTCATTTTCTCATATTCGTTGAGTTTATTTTGAAAATCCCACTTGGTTTTGATAACACTTTTTGTTTTTAAGCCTTTGAATAACCTTCCAAATATCATTATTTTCAATTTGGTCAAGTTCCTCATGCATTTCATTGATAAACTATCATCCTTAGTATCTTATTAAATGTTTTTAGGTTCCACCTAAGATAGATAAGATGTATATTGTTGAACCTTTATCCTCCTAGTTTGAGTCAAGGATTTCTAGTCACCAATAATGTTATTCTTAGTGATTTTTAACCTACTAAATTTATAGTTTTTAGCTAATATATTTGATGAATTTTACTCATCAATAGAGATTACATATATGTATTATAAAACACCTTGATCTCTTTCTAATTCATTTAATTTAGTATAAACTTATTTCTCAATTTCTTCATTTTTTTCTTCAAAATATGCTCACCGATTTATAGATTTTGATCATTTTTAATAACTATTACATCATGTATTTCCAAGATTTTTCTAATAATTTTATTGTAGCATTTATATTTTTTTATCTTGGATTAATATCCATTGAAAATACCAGAATCCCCATGAGCTTTGAATTTTTTATACTTCAATTTGTTGAGAATACAGCATTTACTTCTAAAAACATGAAAGTAATTGAGTGTGGGATTCTTATCATACCACAGATAATAGGTGGGATTCTCTTCATTTATACATAATATGGATCTATTTAAAATTTACATTGATATTATCACTACTTCTTTTTAATATGTCTCTAGTAGATTATTTTCAAAGAGCATTTTCTAATCTATATTATTGATAATTTTATTACTCCTCTCACCGACTCTTTTTTTTTTGAATATTCCTTACAAAAAACACCTAATGTCATATTATATGCTTTTCAAGGTAATATTCTACCAAATTATTAGTAAAATTAATACTATTATTGATCTAGAACATTTGAAGTTTCAGCCCAAGAATTTTCTCTACCAATATCTGGTAATTAGTGATGCACTAGAGCATGTCATATTTGTGAGAAATAATCCTTAGTTATTCCATCCTACTATAATAATTAATTAATAATAGAAAATACCATTTATTATCTATGGATTTAGGTTTCATCACACCACACACAACTGCGTGCACTATCTTAAGAAATACCCTTTACTTTTTCTCTTTTTTCTTGCAAGTCTTTCAAACAATCTTCCCTTTTTTATATATATCACACATGTGAGTGTGGTATCAAGAAAATGTAAGGAGGTCTTGATCTCAGTCATTTTTTACCAAGTTCTCCAAATATTTTTGGATCAAATAGACAATACTCTTATGCCATAATAAAAAAAATTCATTTGATAGTATACATCTATCCCCATCTCCATTGATGAGATAAAGGTTTCCTTTAGTGTGCCTTCAATACCAAACTTTAGTACTATCCTTTCCCTTTATGATGAAAGTCTTCTTATAGAACTTTTCCATATATCTCGAGTTGCATAAATGAATCACACATAGTATATTATAACTAAGGACTTATAATAACAAGACATTTTTACACCTTAATCACTTTCAAATTATCTTATCCTTCCTAGAATTTATGATCTACCACCCCTCATAATTTCAAAATCTCACAGTTCTATCCTTGTCATGTTTTATCTCTGTGATTAGCTATTTTTTTATCATCATATGAGAAGTTTATATGCTATCAAAAATCCATGTTTAGGATATATCTGTTTCTCTCAAATAAATTTAAGTACCATTAGTTTTCTCATCTTTTCCATGTTTGGTCCAAGTCTGCTTATTCACTTCCTTCAGTGGTAAATCAGTTTGATCCACCTCCATCTCCATAGATTATTCCTCATCTTGCAAAGTGGAATATCGGTTTTTTGTTTTCATCTTACTTAATGAAGCTTATAGATATTATGATCTTCCCATTGTGGGTTCTTTTTGTATATCCCACCATACCCGTGATGAGAAATACCTGTATTTTTGGATAGATACTCCAAAAAAAAGAAATATCCATTGAAAACATACCAAAAATAGGAAATTCTACTCATATGTTATGTTTATCTGGATATGTAAAGTTCCTATTTATTATGGAACACATAAATTGTGTGTGTCCCATTTTCCAAAAAAAATAACATCAAATATTTGGTATATTTTTTTGTGCATTATCTATTTTAGATTTTAATTTTCTAGTATGTTGTGATTCACATAAAACAAACTTCTTACAAGGAGAGGGTACTTAGGGTTTTCCTTCAACTATCACCAATTTCTTCTTGTAATCAATTCCAATAGATAATTTTCCTTTGTCTTCAAAATACTACACTATTAGACTAGTATCCACCTACTTCTTAGAATCTCAGTGCACTTCCTTAACGTCTTTAATAGCCCATGAATTTGAACTTCCTGATTCCATGTCAGGAGTAAGAAGTCTCTCTTAATCATCACACTTCCATTATAACATCATGAATTTAGATTTAAGTTCCTTTATTATTTTTACCTAATCATTCATTGAATCAGTCAGTCCATCAATAATTCATTCTTGTTCTTTAATTTTGAGCCAAGGCTCAACCACTTTTCCTAAATTTTCAGAATTTCCATATTTTATTTTTTCAATATCTTATTTTATTTATGACTTTTCCTCTTCTTATTTCTAGATATAGAGCTTGGAGTAATGAATGAATTTATTAAAACTATTTTTATCCTTCAAAATGTTAATTTCTTCGAGGAATTCATCAATTTCAACTTCAATATAAACTCTTCCCTCAATTCCAACATAATCTTCATCTCTTTATTTAACTTTTTACTTGTTTAAAAAACCACCATGAATTATTCTTCAAGGTATTTACATTCCTCAACATCCTCCACTTCTTCATTATCCTCGGGATTATTTATTAATGAGAGTTTCTTTATAAACATAAATGTGGTCACCGAGTATTTTATTTTGGAACATACTTTTTATTATTTAATATAATTTTATATTAATTGAGATTACAATGTAGGTTATATAACATTACCTCCTTTGTATATTTATCTTCAAGCACCGATACTTTAACATTGAATTGTGGTGATAATATTATCATTATCTTTTAAATAATGTTGACATCATAAATTATTTATCAACGTTTGTACATATATTTAATGAGAATATTTATTCAATCAAATAATTCATCAACCATCTCACTTGGACTCATTTTTTGGTCTTCATACCTATTCCACAATACATACAGCTTTACTTATAAAACTTTTGAATTTCCTTCATAAATATTGAGATGTTTCCCCCATATAGAGTAAGAGGTTTTAAAAGGCATCACTAATTAAATGTTAATTTATTATAAAATGTTTTAATTCCTTCTTAAAATCCCCTTTATTCATTTTAAAACCCAGGTAATTTTTACATTTTTGAGACTTTTTTAGAAAATAGAATTAAATTGTTAAATGGATTAAATATGAATTTTTAATTATTTTATTCATTTTTTATTTATTAAAAGTCATAAAATTATATTGGGAAATGTGTAATTTTGTTGTTTGAAGGATATTTATTTTGAATTTTAATTTCTTAAATCATTTATGGAATTTTATTTGAAATTGGTTAATCAATTTTTGAAAGAGAATTTAATTTTCATATGGAATTTTAATTAGAATTTCATGATTGCTAATTTTATTTTCAATAAAAAAATACAGGATTCCTAAAGACTAAACTACAAAGAGATAAAAATTTAGTGAAGTCCCAACCTAAATCATGAAGGCAACAAACGATTACGGAAATTGACTGCATGTTGGGAAGAAATCATTGCGTGGTCACTCAATAAACCATGTGAGAAACCCATACAAAATCATGGAGTGACTGCATAAAGAAAATCAATCTGGTGCATGAAAAACTCCATTAGAAGCATGAAGACCTCATGGTCAATCAAGATACCATGCGTGAAAATCCCACAAATCAACGAAGAGACTATACGAGCACCACCCAAGGTGCCATGTGAATCCATATAAGTTATCATGGTGCATAAACCATAAGAATGTGTTGAAAGCCTCACAGTTTCTCAACCTACCTCTTGATTAATTCTCAAGTTTTCATTCCCTTCCCTTCTAGGATTTCATATATCCTCAAAGCTACCATGGGGTTGATCCTCAAACTACCACATCAACAATATAAACCTACTGTGCTTGAAAATCAAAACATCATGTGCCTTTTTCTGAACCAACTATATGAATAAATCCCAACCTACCATTAATTTCCTCTACTTACTGAAATTACATCACCAATCTGCTAAACCTCATTCTCCACAAACTAAGTAACCATGAGATTCCACATCAATCTACTATATAATATAATTTATTCCATGTTCATTATCAAGTGATCATTCCTACACACTTCACTAGTTGTAGATGCTTCATTAAGGATACTCAATTATGATTCTTTGAAGGTATCTTCAACATATTCCACGCATACTTAGAGATGTGAAATCTTGGAGTATATAAATGAGGTTCGTAGGAGATGGAGCTTTGAAACACACATAAATGTCTAGTAAAGATGGTAAATATAGAATATTACAATATTATAGGGATTAAATGCTTTTTAAGTGCTAGCATCCTATGGGTGTCCATGAGTTATTTCACATTAATGGAATTTGAATAGAGGTATTCAAATTTGATTATTGAAGGACAAGTCAATTAAGGTTCATCCAAGATTGATGATTATTGATGAACTAAAACCTGAAATTGAGTAGGGGAATGTGTTCGTTGTTGTGCATGTTTCTTCCCTATGAATATAAAATATGATTAGGACATTTGTATATCCAATTTCTAAGAAAAAATATTTTATTTGATGTGCACATTGAGTGTTCTATGTATTGTCTCTTATGAGTTTTAATGCATGGTTGAGAAACTATATTGCAACTAAACAAGATCAATCAGTCTATCTAATATTATCTTCACACTTAAGAGATTAATTGAGTTCAATTTTGATGCTTTTTGAAGGAGATGAATTAAAATAGTAATTAATATGATATTAATAAAAGAAGATGATGTGAATCCAAGATGAAGATGATAAATATTGTTTTATGGATAGTGTTCCCTGTATGGTGTGGTGAAAAGGGAGACAGAATGATCCTTGAGATCCCTATGGTTATGATTGTATTCCTAGTAACAAGCACCAGCATTGATATTTCCCATGAATTACATAATATAAATTTGAAGATCATAGAGAAATATGACACACTAGGGTTCATTACACTGAAAGAAATATTCCAAGCCTACTCCACCAAATCCCAGGACTGAGCCCAATTATAAAATCCATAAACTCATTACCAATGCCTATTTCATTGAATCCTAAGAATTTAAAATCCAACCCACCTAGAACATTCATCATCTTCCTCCTTCAATCATAATTCAATGTTTGTTGAATTTGTGAAGTATTGAAAAAATTCTGCTCCAATTCTTCTTGAATGAGTACAGATCTCGATCATGGGAATAATTTCTAATACATGAAGAATTGAAAAGATTATATCAACAGAATCCCTCATGAACCTCAAGATAGACACATGCCAAGAATCAAAGGAATGGAATTTTGGCACTGAAATTAAGGAATATTCTTGAAGGTATTGAAATCATTAAAAAAATTAAAAGGAATATGTGCTATCGATGTGGATAAAAATTTGAAGTATGAGGAAAACCTTTGATCATTATGATATAAATTGGAAACTATACACTGAGGGAGGAGGTTTTTTGCATGATTCTTTTGATCGAGATTTGTGTTGTTTCAATTTCATTTCTCTTTATCCATTTCTTTCCATTGTACTTTCTCTAGTGATGGCACACTAGTCCATTACTGGTTTATCCTAGGAGAAATCTCCCAACCCCTATTATTAATTTTTTAATTCAATTAAAATTTTGTTCTATTTACTTTTCTATATGTGTTTGGGTTTTTAGATAATCATATATGTCTATTATCTTTTCATTTAAATTATTCTTACCCTTGGCCCTAGTTTTTACACATGGGCCTTATGGAAATTATTTCACCACATATGATGGTTAAAATTGGTATGAATAAATAGTAATTGATGATATATAAACACTTGGTAAGGTAAGGATAGAGAATAAATTGTTTTTTGTGTTTATTGAAAATAAAATTTCTAGGATGGGATAATAAGAGGAATTTATTTTGATTAGAGAATGAAATTGAGAGTAAAATTGAATAATGATTCATGAGTAAGTGAGGAGGGTTATCCAATTTTAACTAATATCTTCTAAAATTAATTTTAATCCAATCCAATTCAACCATTTATTTTAAAAATTGAACCCATTAAAAAAGATAATAATTCATCCAAAATACTTCCCTCTCTGGAGATATCCTAAGACCGCTAATACTTCAATTAATTCAGGTTCAAAATTTTGTTTTCTAATGGACCTGTGAAAGGCCATTCATCAATCTAGAATCATTTATAGGGAGGATACTATTTTATCTTGCTTTTATTTAAAATTATTTCCACATGTGACTTGTTCTAGTTCATCCCACCTCATTGGTTTTGATCTAAAGGCTGAATGAACTATCTTGGAAATAATTAAAAATATAAGAATCACTGAGGAAGTAAAAAAGGGAGTTTTCCACTACTCCATTGAATGAATCCACATCCCCTTCATCTTTATCCACTATAGTTACTATAGCTATTGAAAATATGGGATAAAATTTAGCTCAACTGAACAGGACTCTAAAATATGTATATATATAAAATTTCTATAGTAATAACTATAAGTTAAAAATTAATAGCCAATAGGAATTTGAAATTAGAATATGAATGATCCAAATCCTTCCAAAGTTTCATGTATTAGTGGGAGAGGATCCTAACTGAAATTAAATAGAGTTTTATAATACCTTTAGTAATTTCAAACCAAGTGGAGTTTCAAAAAATAAAGTAAGCTAGAATGTCTTTCCATTCTATCTTGAAGGTAAATAGAGGAATGATTATAGAACCTAAACCCTAGAGAGATCACCACCTGAGATAAATTTCACAAATAATTCTTCCAGAAATATTTCCTTTCCTGAAAGAGTACCCACTTGAGAAATGAAATTTATGGGATAAAGAAAGAAAGTGGAGAAACTCTCTATGAGTTCTGGGTGAGATTCAAGTGACTTGATGAAACCTACCCACACTAGCCTTATGAAGAGAACCATTTGCAGGTATTCTTTTACCATATATTTATGGAAAATGACTAGAACCTGTTGTATGCTTCCTATGGAGGATCACTTATAGACAAGTTACAAGCTGAAGTTAGAGATCTAATAAATAGAATTTCCCAAAACTCCCAACAATTTAGTATGAGGACAATAAAAAGAGGGGTCTATAAGGTAAAGAGTTATAACTCTCCTTTGGTTGAAATTAAACTGGATTAACTAACATCTCTTTGGAGAAACTTATCTTTGAAAAAAATTTAGGAGACCACACTTTCTACACCCCCTCAGTTCTTCTAGTTATATTACTCCTTGTAGCACTACACTAATGGATACCCTCAAGTTCAACGAACTTAAATTTATGATTCCATGTATCAAATATAGTACCAATAACAACTATTAAGTAATCAAGGATTCATAGAGTATTCCAATGGTCAATATAGAGTTGGGAACCAATAGTCACAAAAACCACCCTTCTAATAGTGTTTCCAACACACTTCCTTGCCACTACCCTTTCGAAGAATCACTTATTTACCTTCTATAGGATATCAATAAGGGAAATTTCAAGAACCTTCTATGAAGTATGTGCTTAAACAACTTGTGAAGTCTCACACTACTCAATAAACTACTCCCAATATGCATGAATCATTACTAAAGGAGTTCCAAGGACAGTATAACTAGGTCATTTCTACCATCAATGACTTTAAAAATAATGTTTCAGGTAAACTTATCACTTAGTTAATTCCTATCCTAAAGGGGAATGTTAGTTCTATTTCATTAAGGAGTGGAAAGAAGCTAGGTAACAATGAAGAATCATCATCTCAAGCCAAAGATATATGTGTACATCCCACTGAACATAAAGAATATATCCCTAAAAATATCCTCAAGAATAATTACAAGTGGAAACACCCCCAGTGAAGAAAAAAAGTGAAAATACAAGGTTGAATACTCAAATCAACCCTATCTTCCCTTACCTTATAGATTAAAACTACCCAAGAGAAATAATGATGGCACACTATAGTAAGGTATCTTAGAGATATTCAAAAAGGTGTAAGTCAACATCCCTTTGATAGAATCCATTCAAAAAATCCCAAGGAATACAAAATATATCAAAGATATCTACATCAAGAAGTGGTTTTTGTGAGGACATGAAAAGTTAAATTTATGTATAAATGTATTTTCCCTTATTACACCACAAATACCTAAGAAATTCTAAGACTCAGTTATATTCACTATCCCTTGCACTATAGGAGAAATCACTTTTTCCAATGCAATGTGTGATTTGAGAGATTCTATTAATGTAATATATTATTCATTTTATTCTTCCCTATAGATAGGTGATATCAAACCCACCTGAGTGGTTTTGAAACTTTATAACTGAACCATCGGCTATCCAATCAGAGTTATAGAGGATGTTTTGGAAAGCGTGAAAGGATTTTTGTTTCCTGTTGACTAGTATATTCTGAACATGGAAGAGGTAAAGTTCATTCCCTAAATATCTTAGGTAGTCCATTTCTTAAAACTTCCAAAATTATAATAAATATTAATTAAGGGACACTTTCAATTACTTTTGTAGAAAAAATATTGTATTTTAATATTCTTAATTCAATGAAATACCCCCATGAGGAAAAAATATGTTTAACTTGAACCATTTTGAGTTTCCATATTGTTTTAAATGAGATATTAAAATGTTTGATGAAATTATTTGATTAAGAGAAGCTCTAAAAACACCAAATTTCTATGATGAATATGTTTTTTAAAATGTGATCAATCTGGAAACTATTATGTGTATTGATAAAATCTATTTTAATGATAGTTATTTTGATGATTTACTCAAAAACTGTCAATGTCACTTCTTCTTTACATGTGAAGTTTGTTAACATGGATAACATTAAGTAGAAAACATCATTATAAAACCCCCTAAACTGGAATTTATGTTTCTACCATCCAATTTAAAATTTGTTTTTCTTGAAAAAAAATGAGAAACTACCATTTATAATTCCAAATAATCTAATACCCAATCAAGAGAACCAACTTCTAGAAGTTATGAAACAAAACATTCAGAAATAAAATTGACACTTGGAGACATTCCAGGGATTATTCCTACCACCTTCATGTCCCATATTTTTCTAAAAAGTGGGTACAAACCTATGAGATAACCCCAAAGGTGTCTCAAGATGATCCACTTGGAGGTTGTAAAAAATTATTTAGAAATAGTTTTAGGATTTGGAATCATATAACCAATCTCGGACTCCCAATGGGTAGGTATGATTCAAATTGACCCAAATAAAACAAGATATATAATTTTACAAAATGAGAACAACGAGTTAGTTACCACAAGGATTAAAAATAGTTAGAGAGTTTGTATTGACTACAAAAAATTGAACCATGTAAAAAAGAAAAGAACACTTCCACATTCCCTTTATATACCAAATGTTATAGAGGATAGTTGAAAAGTTTCACTAACATATCCTCGATGGATTATTCTAGGTATGTATAGGTTCTAATAGCTCTAGAAGACCAGGAAAAGACCATATTCACATGTCCCTTTAATATGTTTTCTTACCGAAGGATACCCTTCAGTATTTGAAATTCCCCATGTACCTTTCAATGGTGTATGGTGAGTATCTTTTCATATTTGATTGAGAACTATTTTGAGGTATTCCTTGATGATTTTATTGTGTGTAGAACATGTTTTAAAACTTGTACCGAGATTCTGGAAAAAAAATTAAGAAATTTCATTGAGAAGAAGCTGGTTTTAAATTTTGAAAAAATTAATTTCATACTGGAGAGAGGAAGTGTGTTGGGGAATATAATTTTCAAGGGTAGGATCAAAGTAAACAAGGTTAAAATTGATTTGATATCTATAATACCTTTCACCACCACTGTGAGGCACATTTGGTCATTTTTAGGACATTTTGGGTTCTCTAGGAGATTTATCAAAGATTTTAGAATGATTGATTTTCCCCTAACCAACCTACTCAAAAAGGAAACTAATTTTGAATTTTGTGATTCATGTATGATAGGTTTTTCCAAGATCAAAGAAATACTGACTATAAGCCTCATAATATTTCCACCATATTGGAATTTTTACTTTAAGATATTGTTTGATTCTTCAAATAAAGCTATAGGAGGCATGTTATCCTAGAAAATTGATAGGCACCCAAAAGTGATAGACTACACTTCTCAAACTTTGGACATAACCTAAATAAATCACACAACAGAAAAAAGAGTTTTTTTTTATTTTTTTGACTTTAGAGAAATTTTATTCTTATATGTTAGGAAGTAAAATAATGGTTTTCTCTAATCATGTAGCACCGATATATTAGATCATGAAGGTTGATGAAAAACTAAGACTTGTAAGGTGGATGTTACTATTAAAATATTTTGATATGGAAACCAAGGATAAAAATGGTTTTGAACATATTTTTGAATACCACATGATTATATTACATCACACTACTAAGGTTGAACCACCCACTGAGATGAAATTGGATTATTACTTCTCTAATGAGCAATTGTATGAATCCACCCAAGTACCCTGGTACACTGATGGGGTCAATTTTCTAATCACATAAAAGGTACCCCCTTCTTTACCAAAATTAAAACTTCTAAATTTAAATCTACATAAAAAATTATTCTTGGTAAAATATATATTTATGGAATATTTTTAATGACCATGAAATTTGCAGATGCATCCTTGAGGAAGAAATTAAATTTATACTTACATTTTTTCATATGCTTACATGTAAATGCCATTTTGGACCTCAGATAAATTATAATAAGGTTATAGAAGGTGTATTATTTTGACCCTAAATTTTTAAATATTCATATAAATTTTTTAAGGCATAACCAAATTGTCAGTTTACTGGTGGAATTTACAAAATAAATGAAATTACCCAAAAACCTTTAATTTTCTATACAATATTTGATTGTTGGGGATTGGATTTTATGGGTCTATTTATTTTATCATTTGTTTTCTCCTAAATATTATTAGTATTTTATTATATGTCAAAGTGAATTTAAGTAAAATAAACTATAACTGATGATTCTA
Source organism: Viscum album (assembly GCA_963277665.1). Taxonomy (NCBI): domain Eukaryota; kingdom Viridiplantae; phylum Streptophyta; class Magnoliopsida; order Santalales; family Viscaceae; genus Viscum; species Viscum album. The sequence continues at coordinate 246,686,513 of OY728166.1, forward strand.
AGGTTATCATTCAATTTATAAAATCAACTTTTTTTGTATATTTGGAGTACCCCGAGCAATAATCAGTAACCCAGGAACACACTTTTGCAACAATATTATGAAAGCTCTAATGAATAGGTATGGATTAAATCACAACACCTCAACTAAATATACCCCATGGAAAAATGGGAAAGAACAGGTTTCCAATAGAGATATTAATAGGATTTTGGAGAAGACAGTGTAACCCACCAAGAAGGATTGAAGTAATAAGTTATAGGATAAATTAAGGGCATGCAAAACAAACTATAAAACCACTTTAGGTATATCATATTATATAATTGTGTATGGAAATAATTTTAACTTTCCTGATGAGTTATATCACAAATCTTTCTAGGATGTAAAGAAGGTAAACCTATAATTTATAGAAGTTGGAGAACAGAGGAAGTTGCAGATGATGGAGCTTGAGGAACTCAGAATGGAAGCTTATGAAAACTCAATACTGTATAAGGATAAGTCAAAAATATATCTTTTAAAATATCATCTAAAAAATAATTTTTGAAGTGGGATATAAAGTGTTGGTATTCTCTTCAAGAATGAAGCTCATGACAAGTAAGCTTTGTTCACAGTGGACTAGACCATAAATAGTAACTAAAACTTTTTCATTTGGTATAGTTGAGATAAAAGTATAAGATTAAAATAATCCATTCAAGGTGAATGTACAAGAGGTGAAACATTACTATAAATATTTTTGGAAAGAACCGATAGAGGATCCCAAACTCCTCCCTACTATCATTAAATAAAGGAACTCCAGGTTATCTCTTTCCTTCACACTAGTCTAAATTCTTTTTATTTTAAATCTATTTTTCTTGATAAATTCATACTAGGATTGATTGGAATTTTTTATAATATGATTGTGGGGGAGAGTAAAAATTATCTTATGATGTAAATACCTTTTTCTATATTATTTTGTTTCTATTTGTTTTTATCTTAAAATAAAATAAATCATGGTGTTAAAAACCTACTTTCAGAGTCTATAAATACATTATTTTATTTGTGTTTAAACTTTTTAGCATGTTTTGAGGGTAGGAAAACTTGAGTTGAGTACTATCCAGCCTAGGAAAAATACTATTCTATAGTGAAAGGAATTCATTGGTAGATAATTTTTTAGTGAACTTTCCACTGATTTCATGGAAGTTTTTTCTTTAAAACTATGAAAAGAGTTGTAAATGAAAATGAACTTAGTGGAACCAAAATCATAGCTTGAGAGAACTGTACTGATGAAATCAAACCTAAGTAACTATAACTTAGTGATTGATTATCTCCATAGGTAGCCTCCCTAAAAGACAATCGGATAGCTTATATGAATTGGATTAAAATAAGAAAATGTGATTTGATCTAGAATTTTTCCTAAGTAAATATAAGAACATATGTGAGTGTGTTATCCATCAAATAATATTTAGAGTAGACTAAGATTCAGATGCCTATATTCCATGATTATTAAAATTAGTCTCAGGGGATACCTTTTTTCTTTGGATGGTTTAGTTTCAAGTTTATCTTCACTCATTCAATAAGTGATTTGCACAAATATGGATGGGAAAGATTCAATAAGTGATAATTGATAAAGGGGGTGGATAGGTTTGGGTAATTCTAAACTTGGATGAGGAAGGGGTAGATAATATATTTGAATGTCATTTAGAAACTATCAAGGAAGTGTGAAAACGATCCTTGGAAAGAGAACTTATGGGAAAGGGGTTTAGAAAGTTCCCACTTGTTAAAATATTTATTCCAATAAGATCTATTCCATTTAAAACCCAAAAATAGAACTTGTGTGTGAATTTAAGTGAGAAAGTAAATTAAAGTCATAAAGGAGGCAAGATGTTACAAAAAATTAATGAATAAGTGGTTTTCTTCCTCTTTGTCTTGCGTACTTAAGTCAAGGGAGGAATATCTATTCAAATAATTGAATTCACTATATTTCCCATGAGTGAAATAAACTAAGTGTGGGGAGTGATGAAATGATATTTTATTTAAATAATTCTTTATAATTCACTATTTAAATACCCTATGTCCATTTTAAAACATGGGTAATATTTACATTTCTGAGGCTTTTTTAGAATCTTGAATTAAATCATTAAATGGATCAAATCTTAATTTTTAATTTTTAAAATACTTTTTAATTAATTAAAATAAATAAATTGATATTTATAAATGTGTAATTTCATTGTTCAAAGGATGTTAATTTAGAATTTTAATTGTTTAAATCATTTCAAATTTTTATTTAAAATTGGTCAATCATTTTTTGAAAGAGAATTTAATTTTTATATGGAATTTTAATTGGAATCATGTGTTGCCTAATTTTATTTTCAATAAAAATAAAGGCTTCCTAAATACCACACTATAAAGAGATTAAAATTCAAAAAATCCCAATCTACAGTATAAAGGCAGCAAGTGACTGTTTCAATGGATCGCATGTCAAGAAGAAATGGTTGTGCAATAAGTTAATCGATCATGTGATAAAACCCCACAAAGGCATGGAGTGACTGCATGAAGATACTTAAACTATCACATGACTAAATTCACTAAACGTATGAAGACCCTAATGATCAATCAATCTACAGTGTTTGAAAATACCTCAAATTCATGAAGTGATCGCACAAGCACCTCCCAAGCAACCGCATGAATCCATCCAATCTATCATGTCTTACTGACTGTAAGAAGACCATGAAATCCTTACGGTATCTTAGGTTACAATGTGATGAAATCTCAAGTTGTATTTCCCTTCCCTTTCAAGCTTCTGTGAATCCTCAAATATACTGTAAGGCTTATCCTCAACCTATCACATCAATGAGATGAACCTACCATTCAAGAAAATCAACCGACCATGTGATTTTGTGTGCACTGACCATATAAAGACATACCATCCAATCATTCCTTTCCAAAACTTACCATAAGTACATCATCAATCTATCGTGCCTCATTCATGAACCAAGTGATGGTGAGATTTTATGTTGAAATATCGCACATCTGAATCTACCATATGTGCATTCTAAAGATACCATGCCTTAACACTTCACCAACCATTGATGCTTCATAAAGGAGAATCAATTAAGGCTCTTTTAAGGTATCCTAAGCATCATCTTTTTATAATTGAATATGGGAAAGATATGAGTAATAAAATGAGGGTTGTAGAGGTTGGATCTTTGATACACTTATAATGGTAGAGTGAATATGGTAAATCTAGAAGAGTATGACCTTAAAGGGATTAAAAACCTTTGATAATCTGGCCACCTATGGGCATTCGTAAGTTATTTCACATTGAAGGACTTAGAATTGAGGTATTTGAATCTAGTCATTGAAGAATTGGAAAATGAAATTTCATTCATTATTCATGATTATTGATGAACTAAAACCTAAAATCGAGTAGAGGACATGTGTTCACTACTACCTATGTTCATTCCCCATGAAGATCAAAGACAACAAGGACCATTGTATCTCTGATTACTATGAATACAAAGTTGGTTTGATGTGAACACTGGGTGTTCGATGTATTTTCTATTAGGATTTCTAATGTGAGGTTGAGAAACTGTGTTACAAACAAACAAGATCAAGCAGTGTAGTCAATATTATCTTCTCACACAGAAGATGAATTGGGTTCGATGCTCATGATTTTTGAAGGAGACAAATTGCAACAGTCCCAAATGTAATCTTGATGGAAGAATATGGTCATAATCTAAGATGAAGATAATGAATAATGTTTTATAGATGTTATTCCCAGTGTTGGTCAATGTAAAAGGATATTGAAGGAGCCTCGAGATCCCCATATATATGGTTTTATTTCCAGGGATGTGTGCCACTATTGACAATGCCCATAAATTTTACAATCTAACTCTAAAGTTTACCAAGAAAGAAGACACACTAGAATAGTGCACTGAAATCCATGTTTTAGGCCTACTCTACCAAAGCCTAGGGTCGAGCCCAATTGTGAAGTCCACCAACTCAAGACCAAGGCCTATTTCATTGAAGGATAAGAATTTAAAATCCATCCCACCCAAAATTTGCATCATCTTCCTCCTTTGAGAAGAATTAAACATCTACATAAACCTTGAAGTAATGAAACATTTATTCTCTGATTCTTCTCAAACAAGTATAGAGCTCGAATATGCGAAGAATCTCCATGCTGGGAAGATTTTGAAATATGATCTCAACTAAATCCATCATGGTCCTCAAGTTGGATGAATGTTGAGCATCTAAGGAAAGGAATCACAGCGTTGAAATTAAGGAATATTCTTAAAGTCATTGAAATCATCAGAGAACAGAAAATAAATATGTGTTTCTCACAAGGATGAAACTTTAAAGAGTGAGGAAAACCATCTATAATTCTTTTATAAATGGGAAACTATTCACTAAGGGAGGGGTCTTCTTCCATGATTATTTTTATTGAGAGATGCATTGTCACTATTTCATTCATATTTTTCCATTTTTTCTGATTTAATTTCTCTAATGATGGAACATTGGTCTATTAGTTATCGAGCCTAGGAGAACTCTCCCTATCCCTATGATGAATTATGTACTTCAATGATAATTCTCTTCTAGTTATTTTTCTGGAATTTTTTGGGTGTTTATATAATTGTAGATGTCTATTTAAATTTTCATTTAAATTCTTAATTCCCTTGAACCTAGTTTAAACATATAGTCTACTTGGGAATTCATTCACTACCTATGATGGTTGGTATTGGTATGAATCAGGAATAATTGGTGATATCCAATCACAAGGTTAGATATATATAGGGAATATAGTGGTTGTTATATTTCTCTATTCAATTCAAAATTGTCCGGAAAGTAAAATCAAATAAATTTCTTTTGATTAGATAATGAATATTAGAGTAAAATTGAATAATGATTTGTTGGTAAGTGAGGAAGGTCATCCAATGTTAGACCACTAGTTTTAAAACAAAATTTTAATCCAATCTAATTCAACCATTGATTTTACAAATAGAACCCATTAAATAAGAGAATAATGAATCCAAAACACTTTCCAATCTAGAGAAACCCCAAGTCCACTACTGATACATTTAATTCTGGTTCAAAATTTTGTTTGATAGTGGCCTCGTGATAGGTCGCTCATCAATATCCTTTGAGTAAATAGGATTATCCAAATATCTCCCTAAATTATTAATCACCTTTCCATATACATTCAAATCCTTCTAATCCATATCTGATAAGGATACACTCACTATACTAGTCAAGATTATGTTAATAACTATCTTGTACACATCCATCCCCAATGATTGAATGTAGTGTTGCATTCAGTTTTTTCATAACTATAAATTTTTTCCTTCAAAAACCAATATTGCTCTGTGGTTGAAAACCATCATCGTGTTTCCTAAGAGAGAGAATACTTCACCCCAAACATTTTCATTGATACCACTTTTTGGTCCTAGGAAAGGCTTATACCTTGAGAGGGGGTGAATCGGTGTATTTCAATTTAAAAAATATTCCTTTCCAATGATATTGTATAGCTTTTAATAGGGACTCTTCTCTCTTCCTCACAATCGATGTGAAATAATGAAACCAGTAAAGAGAGAGATATGAGATTTTACTTGGTCCACCCAAACAGGATAATCCAATGAGCATGCGTGGAATGGTGTCTATGTACCAAAAACACTAAAGCTTACTACTTTTGGTTATAAGTTTTGGAGTGGCCAAACTAAGCCTCGTAGTTTGAAACCATGAACAATGGAAAGCTCATTGCTCTCCTTACAGCATGGAATGTACTGCTCCTATTATAACTAGCTTCTCCTCCATGAATTTAAAATGTTGTTACACCAATGGTAGTGTGCCAATATGTTCTACTGTTATTCATATTGAATAACTTCACAAGAACATTCCAGTTAGAGATACTCTTGGATCACCTTCCACTTCTTCTTATTCTTCTTTCGAGTGTGAAAACTTGGACTGTTGTGCTTCTCAGGATACACTATTTTTAATAACTTATTTTATCCTCTATTTTTTATGTGATATCTTCTCCCTTTATCAAATAAATATCCTATTTTTTAAATATATTATACTTATTTTTTGGAAGATTTTTTTCCTGGTTTTTCTCTAAAAATGTCGCTTATCTTTTTAATGATAAATCACTTTAAATGGGTAAGGTCAACTCTTTGCTTTAATCTCCAGGAAAAAAGTATTTCCAAATCAAGAAAATAATCCTTTCAAATCATAACCATACTCTTTTGTTAAATCATGTATTTAAAAAATATGTGCATCATGTGTTGGAGCACGCTTCACTTCGCCACATTCCCTTTCCACAATGTGCAACATGGTCACTTTGGGTTCCACATAATCATCCTCAATATTCCTTAAGATAATTGAAATATCATGGATTGAATTTCTATTGAAACTTGGATTAATTTCCTCCACTCTTGGTTTATATATGATATTTTATGAGTAATAAAATATACCCATAATAGTTGTTGGTCGATTATCTCAGAAAATCACAAAGGAACAATCCATACAATGTTCCAAAATCATCGTTACACATATCAACATCCTTAAATAGATCCTTATATAGATCACCATCCTTACGTAGAACCTGGATAATACTTACACAGAGTAGATAATTCTTACATAGATCCAGAATGATGTTTACGTAGAGCCTTGATCATTACAAAATCTTGATTCATGCTTGTATGAACCTGATGATCGTTATGCAACTCAATATAATGCTTATGAAAAATATAAATAATTATTATATATCTCACCTTCATCCTTATGAAGTTTCCCTTTTATGTGAAATGATCCTCACACACATAGGGAAAAACATCATGCCTTTTCTGCATTCCATGACTACTCCAAGAATGATCTTTATGCACAAAGACTTATCCAATTTCTCAAATTATACTCAAAAATTGATTTTCAAAAAATCATCTAGAACACCTTAAAGTATCTTCTAGGTTTCAAAATATGAACTCCACACACCTATGTAATCTATATTAAAGATTCCTTCAACTTTATTATCAATGAACACAACCCAAAAAGTACTCATAGGTGGTTTTTTCCAATACCATGGCACATAGATCATCACCTCAAAATCATCTTATATCACAATCCCCATGTTCAACTATGGTATTTAATTTATTAAAGACTAAAAAATAATCATTTGATTTTTAAGTATTATGATTCAATTAGAAGATTTATTTTAATCTCACACAATGTTCAAAGGACCCTTATGTAGCATTTAAGAACTTTTATTTACTCTTACATGAGGCTTGAAGTCTTCAAGTTAATCCTATGTGAATCTCTAGTTTCTCCTACATGGATCCTAGAACTCGATATAGACTCAAGTTATTTCTATATAGCCTTTGAAAAACTTTGTTTAATATTATGGAAAATATTTTTTAATCCTCCGTGGCTTTCTTAGTGAATTTGACATTGCTGACATTTCATTCTTACATGAGTTTTGATTTCATGCGGTTATCCTTACATGGATTTAGGAACACGCCGATCACCTTGTGTTGCGCCAAAATTAATCTGACGTGGCCTGAAATGTGTCTTGTTTAATTATGTGTATCACCTAGATTCTATTGTGATCATATGTCACATCTAGAAAAACAATTTTATTCATACACTGCTTATAAAAATCTAGAATTACTTATCCATATGACTTTCAAACAACTCTAGCCTTCTCCATGCTTCTTAAAAAAAACTTAAACACTTCGAATTACTTTGTAATCACTTCAAATAATATTCAATCATTAACAGAATAATTCCAAATATTTTTCAGCATATAAATACTCCTTGGAGTATTTTAATGGTTCTTTCACTGCCTCAATAATCTCTTTATCAACCAGCTTTTATATTTGTTCATAGAGACACGTTATACTCCATGATCCATGGAACATCTCATCAGCTTCTTCTTCCTTTTCCACATGTGAATGGATCCTCAATAATCCAAAGAAAGTATTTTAGTTTCAACTCCCCCCTTATTGAAAAACTTCTTTATCATAAATCAAATATTAGGGTACTTCAAACTCCAAACTTCAAGGTATTATCCAAACTGCTCAAGTCACCACATAATGATTTGATTACTTGGGTTCCTCACTTTCTAACCAATATTCCTCATCAAAAATGCTTCGTTACTTCACACTTCTTTTAAGCTTCTCTTCTCATCACATAATGACATCATACTTATTGACAAAAAATGCAAGATACCATAATTGGGTATAATAGAGTGTTGTAACCATAGATTGCAAGTTAGATTTTTTGTCAATTATAGCTGAATATGGTTTCAATTGATGAAGAGAAAAAATAGGTTTAAGAGAAGTGGTTGAAAATCATAGTTAACACAATGGTGATATGATATAAAGTGGAGTTGGTTAAAATACATGGGAACCACATTTGGTGAAGAATGTGTGATAATAATAGACATGGAACTGAAGATTTTGGATAAAAATGATAGATCTAGTGAGAATGTATTGGAGCCACTACAGTGTTTATATAAAATACATTGTAAAGAAATGAATAACCACCTTGATAGTCAAATATATCATGGTCATGGAATTATGAGATCAAGACCTAGAGTGTGATGGAAATTCAAGCATTAACAAGTGGTAGTTGAGGTGTACTATGTGTATTATGGTCTACTGAGGTGTTAGAAGAAGCAGGAGCATGCATATATCTATTTGGGAAAGGCTGGTGAAAGTATTTTGGAGGAAGATCATACCACAACACAACATTGTTAATTATGTCTCAATCTTGTCTGGATGAGATTAAATAGTGGTTGTGTGAGGATAAATTAGGAGATGGTTGGATGGTTGTATCATGGAATGTTAGATCTTTCCGTAAGATATCTCACATGAAAATAATCAGAGATGTCCAAAGGTGTATTGAAAGATTAATTCATCTGATATATAAGAGTATCCTGGAGTGTTCGAAGATTGTTGTACCATGAGGAAAAATACCACGCTGCAGTCAGTCATACATAAGAGTAAAATAGAAAATCTTATTGGATGGATTATTCATGGAATGTTGGACCACAATGCAAGAGGTCTCGTGTGATATTAATCTATGAAGACTAAAGGAGCCACATAAGATTAACTTAGCCAGTATATAAGAGTAACTTCTGGACTATCACATCACAACAGGTGCCATCACTACACAATGAAATATATGGAAGATTAAAATAAATGTTAAATTAAATACTAAAGGATAAAGTTGCACCATAGTGAGAGGTCGATAAAGATAGGCGCGGTAGTAAAATATGATGGATTGGAGGAATCATGCCATAGTGAATCAACCACGCTATTACTGGGAAATCAGTGAGAAGGACCATTCCATGATAGAATGATTGTGTTGTGTGAGGTGTGATTTTGGAAGAAAGATAAAATTTTGGTTAGATGAGAATGTGGGACTTTTTACCGTGAATAAGTAGTCACTCCTTCGTGAAGTTTAAGATTTGAAGAAATATAGAAGATTATGTCATGATTCCTCGAGAGTTATAAATGAGATACTATATGGATTTTATAAATCTAGTTGCTGACTAAAGATCACGGCATAGTGGAGGAGATCACGCCACAAATAGGTTAAAGCCCAAGAAGATCAATCCTTAATAGAGAGTATCATTTTGTGATCGATAATTTTCTAGAATATCTTGAAGATTTATTTTGATTTTAAAAAGGGGGAGATTTGGCTCAAGATTCAAGGAATAAACCTGACCAAATTGGATTTATTTGACCACGTTTAATCATATGGGACACATGCCTTAATATTAGAGGATTAAAGGATTAATGAATGAATCCAAACTATTGGATCAAGGGTTGGTATCTTAGAGAACTTATATAAAATGCTTATAGAAATTCTGGAAATGAGAGTCAAGAACAACATTGAAATATCTGGTAAAAGAGAAAATGATAGATAATATCCACAATAGAGTTCCATTGATCACATGTGATTTGAAGGAAGGAGGCTTAAATAAGAAGATGTATTTTTTTCATATATACAATTATTGAAAAAGAGGATAGATTACAACAAGATTATTCCAGTAGGGAATAATCTTCATCTAGAAGAAGTTGGTCCGTTGTTATGATTATTTGGAAGACAAAGACAAGTCACTCTATGAGGAGTTGATCTCATTTGATCATGAAGAATAAAGAGTGAATAAAACATATAACTTAATAGAGAATCTATTTGGAGATGAGGATGCAATCTGTCTCGACAACCTATGTTGACTTAGAAGAGACCTTCATGTCTATAAATTGTTGAAGTGACCCTCACATTTATAAGCTGAAAAGGTCTTCCCTAAATCAATGTGTGGAGTGTAAGAAAAGAGTGTGATGCTTGGATCAACAATGTGTTTTTTCCTAAATCATATAAAGGCAGTGCACCTTAGCATGAAGTGACCACCACCTAAAATATGTATCCACCGAACTAGTGTAGTAGTGAATTTTGGTACATCGACGCTGTAACATCCTAGGTATTTATAGAATAATACATTTTCATATCTATTAATATTTTGAATTTAATATTAATTTTATTTTAAAGGAGACACCATGTACAATAGCGTACCCACACGCTACAATAGGTTTCTCTGAAATCTTACGTTGCACGCAACATTGAGTTATATCAAAAAATAATATTATAATATTATTATTTTAAATGGTAGTTAATGTCTAGCGGTTGTATTGACAGTAATGAATAAAATTAACCACAATATGATTATACATGTTTGTTAACTATTTTTACATTTATCCAATAAATGTTAGAGGCTTAAAATGAGAATGAATCTAATTTTAAGCATAAAATACTCTAATATTTTTAAAAGGTAGTTTTACCGCCTTTTGAAGGCAAACCCTTTTTAAATCTAGTTTTTATCACTTTTATATGTTATATTTGACAAAATAAACTTCTTATTTAGAAGCGGGGAATCAAAATTTACTTCAGTTGAAATTTTGGAAATTTTCTGATAAAGTTCATTGTTTATGAATAGTAAAAATACCGCATTTTAATTCGAAACTGTCTTTTCATCTAATTTATTTATATATTTATATTGTCATTTTAATTAGTTTTAAAGTTTAATTGAATTAATTTTTTATCATTTAATCCAATATTGGTCATTGGAATTAATTTCACTTTTAAATTGCATATAAACACATGTCAATCTTTTGATAGTTTTTACTTCTTACAAAATCTGCTTTTTGGTTTTGACAACGGGAATTGATTTTAAGTTGATTTCTAAAAATTAAGTGTTTTGAATTTGGAAAAATGTATTCCATATTTGGAATCAAAGAGTCCAAATTGTTTAAATAAGTTAATTTTATTTTTGGACATTATGAATAGTAACTTCGGTAATTATTTTTATTTACCATGGTTAAAGGGTAAATCTGGTAAATAAGGGTAAACAAATAATATTATAATAATATAAAACTACCCTAACACAATTCCTAATCCTATTGGATGAGATATGTCCAATCATGGGCATCCTTGGGTCGATTTTGGGACTCCATGGAGCCACTTGGGTGTGATAGTGACATGTTATAAGATTTAATTTAAAGTAAAGAGAAATATAACATAAACATGTATCTTTTACTAAAACAATTTTAATATAGGGTTATATAATTGATATCTTTGACTATAAATAGTCATTAGAAAGCTAAAAATATTTTCTATATCATGGTATTTTATTTATAATTTTTAGATATTAAATAAATAAATTTAATCATGACACAATGATGATGTGGTGATTGCTTCATTAATAAAGGATTCAAATAAATGATATTATAAATATTACAATAAATATTATTTGACATAATTTATGTCATCCACGAATTTTCTGGATGATTGTGGCATATTAGATTTGATTTAATGTCTTTTTTTTGAAGGAATAAAGTTATTATGACTTTAACAAAAATCAATTACTAAATAGTGTCAAAATTGACATAAATGAGTTTTTAAAACAAATACTATTTTATTAAATGATACAATAGTCCTAAAAATCTATGATTCAGCCAAATGACTTATATAATGTTACAAATACCATTAATGGTCCACTTGTGGTTCTCTTGGAATTTTATAGTAACTATAGTAACCATATATTATGAAAATACAAGAAGACATGGTAAGAGTTAATGTTTTTAACTAAGGGTTAAAGCTAGAAGATAAAGTTAATTTTGTGACCTAAACTTGTCTAATTTTAATTGGATGGTGGGGATACTACCCCAAATCATCTTATATTTGAAATAAATGAGTTTGGGATCATTAGAAATTTAAAATCAATTTGTAATAAAATGATATTTCGAGGTTTTTCTAAAGTGTCTCTCCTCCCTCTTATAAAAGGTCACCACTTCTATCCATTTACTCACACCTCTCAAGCCCCTTGTCTCATCCAAATTCTGATCAAATAATCTCCCAACATCTATCTCTTCCTCTTAGAAGCCTTAACTTGGTCAGATGGCAATTCAAGAAAGTCTTTTGGCTCAAATCAAAAGAAGTTACTCGATTTAGAGGTAACATCTTCTTTCAAGTTCCTTTCTTTTATTTTCCTTTTTTACTCCCTATGCTCTTATTATTCTATGATTACATAACAACACCAGTATCTTTGATATATTAGGATTTTGTTATGATAAGGATTCAAACTACACTTATACACACCTTCATCTAATAGATACGAACATATTGTTTCTGTGTACGGCGAACTTTTGGCTCGTGAAATGATGATTGTTAAATTTTCTCCTACCACCTCTCATGGTGGCCATTATGATGGTACTATATTTATATATGATATATATTATATTTATATTATCTCTATGCTTTTGTGTTTTTTTATTTATAGCATACCTTTATACTTTCCATAATGTGTAAATATGATAATTTCATTTGAGGAAGTGCGGACTACCACCTCCTCAAAGTGATATGAGTCATTCATGCCATACACGGAACGTATAAAGGATAAAGTTAATGAATTTATGTAAGATATATAACATTGATATTATAATTGAATTATAATATACCTATGTATCATTTATTTTTCATTCTTTTAATATGACAAATAAATGAAAGTAGCGTTCAT